>OY776111.1:291461018-292702284 GCA_963675035.1 Allygus modestus | reverse complement strand
AGGCTCGTTGAGGTGTTGCAGTAAATAAGAATTTAAAAGCCAGAATTCGCTCGGGTTCGCGCCTGTGAACGCTCTCCACTGGTCAAATAGCACTCTGTTTGTTACACTGTACACGCCATTGTTTAGACTTATACCGAATCTCTCGCACTGTACTGGTAGTGTGGGCAGGGCCAGTTTGAGAAACTCTGTAGTATACAACCCCTGGCATAGGTTATTAACACCGTTAAACGGTTTATTCCTGTTGCATCTAGGGTCACTAGGAGGTACGTTCGTGTATCCGATATTATAACTAATATCGATGTGACATTTTAAGCTTGAAGCTTTTTTATAGACTGTCATCGGTGATCTTATAGGAATACTGCGTTCTGTCAGAAGTATACACCGTGAAGCAAATGGGATCTTACATCCGTATTGCAGCATTTCATTACAGATTTGTGTAAAATTAACACTTCCGTGCAGGTTACGTAAAGGCAAAACTTGCCCAAAGAACTCGGGGAACGGCCTGAATCTAGATATCATATTTTGTGGGTCTCGCACGGTACAGTTGTACATATCTTCGTGATATATTACAAGTTCCAAGGGTATGTTTTTTTCTTCGCATTTGTTCATAAAACTAAGCCATGTATCTCGGTTATAGGTTCTCTCACTCGCAGATATAATTAATAAAACTACAGGCGGTATCACAGCGGATCTTTTTAGTTTTTTATGTCTCCAGCATCTTTTGTTAAGCTGGTACCCATGAGGGGGTTTCTTACTGCAGTAGTTTCCACAGAATTTCTTCTTGTCCTTGTAATAAAAAGAGCACAAGTTTGACTTGACATTATGGAGTTTAGCGTTAAAGCCTCTTAAATCGTTGTACGTGTAGATGCGTACCATTACACTTCTGTTATAAAACTGTCCATACCTACTCTGTACCTTCCCTTATAAGGGTCTAGAGTCTTGTCAATCACAAGGAATCCAAAGTTATCTCGCCACGCCCGAGCGCACAACTCTTTAAATTTGTCAAAGGACATGTCGGTAGTGACATGATCGTTGTACACATGTCTTAGGTTCCTTTCGTCCTGTTTGAATAAAATAACAAAGTTACAGTTGTCCCTCACCAGCTGTTTGGGTATAGCACTGTATGTCTGCCCTAAATAAAATGTATCTATATTTTTATGTCTACCCATAGTGAAATAACTGCGTATATTGTCATGTTTTTCGCAGGAAATATCGTCAAAGATCATTATAGAGTTTGGTTTAGCTTCGTTTGGGTGTACAACTAGACTATTGTCATCATACGCGAAATAACCGACCTCCTTAGGCATTACCTTCTTAAGAAATTCGTACTTTGGCTGATAGAGGGACTTTGAAAAAACATAGACATTTTCAAATCTTAAACCGTTTGGGTCAAACAATAAATTAAATAAAACGTTGGTCTTCCCAGAGGAACTTGGCCCGCATATAATACAGCGAATTGAATCAGGTAATAAAATACCGTGTTTGTTCTTTTTTACCATGCCCGACCCGATATATTCATCAAAGTTTTGAACGGGAAGCTCGACTTCCTGCTTCTCAACCCGCATCCTGACTGATTACTCACTACTGATTACAACCGATATATACTTCCCGGACATGGTCTTGATAAGCACATACCGAGCGGATGCCGCGGCCAACCGCTATCACACCAAGTCCTTGGCGTCAATCCAACTGTCATGGCTGCTATCATACCCCTTCCAGCGTACAAATAGTCTGTCTCCTTTCCTTTTTAAAACTCTTTCAACTAAATAAATGTCACCGGTTTTTGACTTGCTAATTTCTTCTGCATAAAACCCGCCTTTTAATATTTCCCCTCTGTTGTCTTGTAATATGTATGTTACTGGTCTTGTTGGTTTAATCGCGTATACTGTAAACGTCTCATTTGTCCAATTTGGCAAATAGCCTTTTTTAAACACTCTTTTAGCTTTACTGATTCTAACACTGTCACCTAATTTTAATTTTTGTTTAAGGATTTTATGTTTGGGTGTTTTAACTTTATTTATTTTATTTAGAATGTCTTTGACATGTTTCTGTCTCACATCCTTGGGTTTCATACCTATAGTCCTGTGCTTTGTGTTGTTGTAAGATTTTATGATTTCTGGTAATAGACTTACCCACTCATAACTACCTCTGGCAGTAAATAACTTGTACATTTTTGTCTTAATCGTTCTGTTCAGTCTTTCTACTATACTAGCCTTAAGTTCGGAAAATGTATGGTAATGGTTGATTTTGTATTTCTTCATTAACGCGTTTACATGTTTATTGAAAAAGTCGGTACCCTGGTCTGTGTGAAAGTTTTTCATTTTATATTTAGCTAAGATAGGAGCGAGTGCCTTTGCCACTTCTGGCCCTGACTTGTCTTTTAGAGGTACGGCAAAAGCTAGTTTTGACAAACAGTTAATCATGGTAAGAATATATTTGTAGCCTTTGTTAGTTTTCGCATAAGGCTTCATTTCAACGAGATCAGCCTGATAAAGGTCCCTTAAACCCTTAAGGGTGACTTTACGCCTGGAATAGTTTCTCCTGGCAGGTCTGTGCAGCTCCTCAGCTATAGCTGTCTTACCGTCCATTTTACTAATGATACGATTATTCTGAGGACACTAGTTTTATACTAACATCGGTGATTCTCATTATATAAATAAATACAAGGCTCGTAACAAATATAGCAAAGACAAATAATTTGTCCGCTAAAGAGCTTATCAGGCACCACGCCATATTCGTTATCAAAACCTCAGCGTCCTGCTTGATAACCCTCACCGCAGTAACGCTCGGTCAGTACTGATCAAAATGTCCTGCTTACTGGTGTGCTTCGGGTATGTAGTGTCCTGTCAGAAGAAGAAGCCACCCCCTGCTCCGACACCTAGGGTTGTCTTTCGTAGAGTGGTAGAGGACATCTACTCCGAGATAGAGCCACGAGCTTTAGAGCCACCACCGCTACCGCCTAGAAACCCGGTGTACGCCGTGATGAACCCCCTATACTCGGAATAAGTAAGTATCTGTTTGCTTGAGTGGGGTTTGAGACCACCCGTGCATGTGCACCCAGGTTAAACATTATTCCGTGCGTGAGCCAATCCAGATTACCTGGTTGACGCTCAGTACGAACTAATGCCCTCTCCCTTTTTAGCAAACAAAGGATAGAGTATTTTTTAAAAGATAAACCATGGCTCCTCCACCGCCATGGCCCGTGGAGGCCTTCCGAAAGTAAACTAACTGCCTCCCCCGTTTTTCTTTTTGTATTTTACTTTTTAATTTTACAAGTCCCCACCGTACGGACTCAAGGAGTAGTCTAGACTACACGATTTACAAAGTCCTTCATTCACCCGAGGTCTGTAAGACCCCTCATTCATACATAGACCGTTCGAAGGAGTAGCCTGGGTGTTAGCCAGGCGCCTCAATCTACTAAACCCTTCATCACATTCAGGTTTACGGGGCTTTTCGTCACCCACGCCAGTGACCTTCATACACACACACACACACACATACATACAGTGGGAACTTATGCATTGTCCAAGACATGCTCAACTATATTTACAAAATTGTGAGAAGTTAGGATGTTGTTGTATGCAGAGTCAAAGTGCATACCATAACTCTGCATTACTTCTTTTGCTTTGTTAAGTACATTAATCCCATTAGGAACAGGAGACTTGATGAAACGAGGTACGAAACCTTCATTTTTGGCTTTAATGAGAGCTTCGTTAAATTTTCTTTTTTGTATGCGAATACATTTGTACTCGCAGACTCCGTACAGCTCCAGAAGGGTTTCTTTAATAAGGACACATAAAACATGTTTAAGTCCATCGTCGTCTGACATCACAGCAACCTTCGGTACCTGTTCAGTCAACAACTCATTCAGTGACTGGTTTTCTTTACACATTATGTCGTTTGCAGTTTTAAATTCTGAGTTAATTTGAGCTAGCTGTTGGTTAATTTCCAGTGATTTTGTAAGTGATTGTAACAACTCATTATTTTTTTGTTGGATTTTATACATTCCATACTTTCTAATGGAAGGCAGGACTTCTTCAAAAACCCAGTCTTGGAATTTCTCAGCAATGGGCAATTTGGATTTTAAAATTAGCGAATAAAGACCTGGCTCGCTAAGAAAGATTGTATGTTTCTCATTATGGGTTAGGGGGGGCGTTTCGCCCCCTCGTACTTCCAGTAAATTTTTGCGGTGTTTTTCTCTTACATGGGTACGGATTGCGTGCTTTGTATCTTGATAGTTTAGGATTTGAGCAACATCTTTTGCTTTGAACCAAGGATTATTTTCTCTGTCAAACAGGACAGCAACGGCCTGGTTATTAAATATATAAGAAGTTAAGTGAGACATTTTATATCAAGTATTGTGCAATAGTGCAGATCAGAGCAACGTAAGGACACGTCTTACCTCGGCAGGAGCAGCGGCAAAAGTGACCGAGGGAGAGCGATCCGCGGAAGGGGAAAGTATGACTCATTACGGGTTAGGGGGGGCGAAACGCCCCCCCTTAAACTTCCGGTGTTGTTTTACTCAAGTCTTTGAATTTTGTAGCCGTAAGGCAGGGTGTCGTACTCTCCCTCAAACTTCCTCTTTGGTCCAGTAATTTTGAAAACTTTAGTTTCGCTTACAGTTACAATATCGCGGTCTTTAGTCCTCCTAATTCTGTTCTCTTCAATTTCTAGTATTTCAGCTGTTTCACTAAGGACCATCTTTTTCAGAGCTTCAAAGTTTAACGTTTCGGAAGTCTTCATATTGAGGGTGAGGCCCTTGATTTTACAAACGGTTTGTAGTTTTTGTTTTTTGGTTGACCAGACAAGGTACGCGTAAGTTTTTGGCCCCCCAGAAACGAATTCAACGATGAAAGATCCAGGCCCGTAATCACCTACCAATTCATCTGTCATTTCCCCGAGGTAATCTCCCGTAGGGACTCTATACAAACCTCCCCTGTAGAAATAGATACAGCTGTCCGTGTCGTAGTAGAGCACCTGACCGCCCAAGGCCTCCAGATGTTCATAGAGTTTCAACCTAGCCTGTGCTGTAGTGTAGGCAGCGATCACTACATTGACATTTCTCAAGGGCTCGCCGAC
This sequence comes from Allygus modestus, assembly GCA_963675035.1. Taxonomy (NCBI): domain Eukaryota; kingdom Metazoa; phylum Arthropoda; class Insecta; order Hemiptera; family Cicadellidae; genus Allygus; species Allygus modestus. The sequence goes on along the minus strand of OY776111.1, from coordinate 292,697,205 downwards.
TTCCTCCAGGTACTCCCAGCTAACTACCACAACCTCCTCATTAACAGTCTGGATTCTATTGACTTGTACGTCGGGGCTTGTCAGCATTTCAAAGAGTGTTTTGGGATCTCTGACAATCATTGCCTTGGTTTGGTTCTCCCTCTACCCGAACTTTCCCCAAAATGAATTTAACATTAATTTAGCCAATTGTCTTAAACCCCCATTCTTAACAATTTTGTCTTTCTCTAATCTGATCCCCTCATGAGTGAAGTAGTCCGCGATGTACTTGTCTTTGTCCTGTTCAGTCTCACACCAGCTAGGATAGCCTGAGGCTTCCTGCTTCATTTTCAAGAATTTATTGATAAAGTCAGTGAAAAGTCCCCCTTTCTCGTATGTTGCCATTTTATATTCCCACAGTTCGTAGATGTCGAGGACAACGTAGCCTTTCTCTACAGCCTTCCTCACCTCGTCCATAGTCCAAGTCCCTAACAACGCCCTTTCCTCACTCTCATGAAAACATTCCCCTTGGTTTTGAGTTTCCCCGCAAGTCCTACACAGGGCAAACATGAGTTTCTTGTTCATTTTAGCTGGGAGTACCGGGTGGTAGAGATCCCGAGGCGGCAGGACTTTACATTTCATCAAACCATCTACACCGAGCCCTCTCTGTCTGCACTCCCTGTCACCCACGTAAATCGTAGGATGACCAAGGGGATACTTACCGTACTTACACACATACGGATAGAGAGAGCACACGTCCACATACTGGATTGTTTCTTCCCCTTCACATTTGTGGTAAGTCTTGGAGTTGCCTGTTCTGCCCCCAAAGAAAGCGTTTCTAGGATCAAGTGGGAGTGTGTTTAGTATGGGGAGAGAGTCCAAGTGTGTGAGCTTTTGTACTTTCTTTACTTTTCGAAACTCACATTCCCACATTTCGACTACTTCGTAGTCATTAAACTTAGATATTTTGGACTTGGTTCTCTCGTATCTCAAGTGAAGTGAGTCCGAGGGATCCTCCTTCAGAGGAGCCTCTCGATTGTACGGGAAGCATTTGGGGCAACCGTGCCAGTAGCACCCGTGAAACTCGTAGATGTTTTCCCCGTCAAACCCATCTACTTTTAGCCCGTTAATCTTTACTTCTTTACCCCGCCCCGCATGCTCGATCCTCACTTCACGCTTCTCTTCTTCCCAGCTGAGCCACTGAATGGCGATAGCTGATTGGTTATCCACTAAACGGTAGCCGTTCTTTGGGATGAGGCCGATCGTGTTTGGTTTTAAAAAGTTGCGGCGGAAGGCCAAGTTGCAGGCGCTAGCGATCGTTACAGCCTCTAGGAAAGGATCGACATTACACTCTTTGAGGAATATCGATCTGAACTTAAGACAGGCCTGAGCTAGGATCTCTACATCAGAGATGCAGTACTCTAAAATTTCCTTTTTAAAGTCAAAGACATAGTTTTCAGCCACTCTCGCATCGTACCATTCTTCAAAGGCCTCATGGGACTTTTCAAACATTGACCCCGGGCAGTAGTACTGCTTGTCGGGCATAGGGCCTACATAATCTTGGTTCGCTAGAGTGTTGAAGAGGTGGGGAAAGTAGCCCTTCTTTCTCTCGGGGGGCAGATCGAAGGCGTTAGGGAGCGCAGCGAGGGCCATGGGGAAATAGTTGAGTGAGTCCACAAACCTCACGTTGTCCATTTCCATGAGAATAATTTTGGTTCCCCTCATGACCAGATCTGGTGTAAATTTAGTTTGTTCCAACACATACTTTAACAAAAACTGAAAATCAAAGCCTTGGCCGTTGTGGGCGATCACACAGACATTTTTGAACTGTTTCCTGACTTCCATGACATATTCCATGAAATCTTTAACCGGGTCAGAGTTGAAGACTCTCGTACGGTTTCTACATGTCATACAAAATCTAGACTCTATACAATTAAAGCAAAACTGTTGAGAGACGCACAAGTTTACTTTATGTAATTTTTGCTCGGGGTCAGAGGGGAGAGACTCGTCTTGGCGAGTCTCCAGGTCAAAGAAAATGAATAGGTAGTCCTTGCGTTTAGGCTTACCCTCGTCTCGCTGCATGAAACATTTATGATTAGGATCTTGGAAGGAACCGCAAGGTTTGCAATAGACTTCACCGCACTTGTGGGGTGTGGATCTGTCTCTAATCCAAATTAATTTACCGCAGTCAAGGCACTTTTTAACAGCTTTACATCTATCGACTTGGTGAGCAGTGAAACACCGCTGATTTCTCAAAGTCATGTTACATTTTGGACAAACTATTCCCCCATGCTCCTCTTTACAGGGAGGTGAGATGGTCTGACACTGAGAACAGATGTTTGAACATCTGTGCGCACCCTTGTGGTCAAAAGGGACGTGGCACGCTTCGCAGAAATAAGCGCAGACGAAAGCGGCTGTCAGACTAGTGATTACGTTATAGTGGCCGTTATGAAAGAGCAAGTTAATTTTGAATTTTGGATTTTCAACACGACCCTCAAAATAAACGTCCCGGCCTTTATTGTCATAATTGAACACGGTAATTTTGAACTCTTTCAGCAAGTCTTGAAACTTCTCAAGTTCAGGGATTCCAGCACCATCCTCGGGCATCTCTACTCTAGCCCGCCGAATAAGTTCCTGAGCCCCTACGGTTTGTCTTTTGTTGTCGTCTTGCCGAATCCTTTTGTATAGAGGGTCTTTTGTAATATGAGCAATACCTACAACCAAGGCCCTGGGGAGACACAGATTGTCTTTATTTTTAATTACAACAATTCCTCTTCTCGCCTTACACTCCTCATCAAAGCTGTTGTATAGGCCAGGTCTTACCCTCCCAGTACGACCGGAACCTACAGGGAGATTAACTCGGGTACATTCTACTTTAAACGTGTCAGTGGACTTGATGGATTCAGAATTTGACTGTACTATTCCCCCAAAAATTTGCCAAAGGATGTCTTCCTCAATTTCACCAGCGGGCCGAAAAGCAACAAATCCCGGATCTCTACCTTTTAGGTTAAGACTCTGCAAAGTAAAGCCGAGCTGATCGATTTCATGGGCTTGGCCTTTCATCTCATTCACAATTTTGGCGAAACCTTGTCTGAGCCAATCTATCTCACTAGTATCAGGAGGAGGGTTAGAAAATTTGAAAATAGTTTTAGTGCCGTACAAGCGAAATTTCTTTACATACGCCTGCTCGTCACTGAGGACTTCGACAGGCTCAACAACACTGGCCATTACTACTTAAGTCAAAACAAAATTTAAATAAAAAATCAAAACAATAAAGTGAGGTTATGTTATACACGTAAAGTAGGGTTATGTTTACCCTCAAAAGTGAGGTTATGTAAAACCTCGACTTGAGTAAATACAACACTAGGGCTAGAAAATTAAACTAATAAAGTGAGGTTATGTTAAACGCGCAAAAGTAGGGTTATGTCTGACTCTCAAAAGTGAGGTTATGTAAAACCTCGACTTGAGTAAATACAACACTAGGGCTAGAAAATTAAACTAATAAAGTGGAATATGTTATACACGCAAAATAGGGTTATGTTATGCAATAAATTTGAGGTTAGGTCTCAGATATAATACGCGTTAAATACTAACGGTAAATTATAGCTAGCACTTACTGCGATTGCACAATACTATCACTACACCACAATATCAAAAAACTGAGCAGCGCAGAGACCTCTGACCACCACAAAAGCCTGGAACAGAGTGAACGAGGTAAGCCGCCAACGGTACAGGTGTATGGATGGACCAATCAGCGATCAGAACGCCTAAGACGACCAATGGGGTGCGAGCTTATTCCGACCAATCACAGAGCTGTATTTTAACAGGTTACAACTGGATTTTCAAACGACTAACGGTGTTTTGTTTGTTTCAGGGAGGAGGACACAGAGGCTGCCGAGGTGGACCGCTAGATAATATATATATAATCATGTATTTATATTAGTTTTTTATTATTAACTTTTTTCATATTACTCTTTGTTTTTTTATTATTCACTTCTTTATATATTACTCATTGTTTTTTATATGTATATTCTTTTATTATTATGTTAACTGTTTATATGTTATATTTTATTATACATATATACATATATCTATTTTATTGTACATATATACATATATCTAATAAACTTATTTTATAACAAACTGACTTTTTACTTACCTTATTTAGCTCCGCTAGGTTGGTAGCGTATAGAGTATAATAGCATAGAGCATATATATATATATATATATAATACTGCATATAATAACCATAGGTTGGCAACACTGGAGGGAGAAAAGTGAGGTTAGGGAATTTGGCGGGAAAATCTGGCGGGAAAATTTGGCGGGAAAATTTGGCGGGAAACATGGGCGCCGCCATCTTGGGGGCGGGGCCTAATGTCACGTGACCAAAATGCTGCCCTCTGATTGGCCACGGCTCAATCATTGCGACCCCTACTATTATCAGCTGAAAATTTTACAAGACAGTTAGTAAGAAAAAAGATAATATATTTAAGCATTTCCGAGCAGTTGCTGTTACTTGTACCAAGATATTTTCTTAAAAAGCTTACTTACCAATGGGTATTGCTTTCTGCTTATTCACTGATTAGATTAGTTGATATTAAAATGAGTTAAATTAGTAGATAAGCGGGTTTTCTTGTACCTCATTTGCAGTGAAGACGGTTTATATAAAGAGCTTTCGGATGCGCCACTAGACTCGTATTAATTAATAAAGTTGTATAATGATGTATTTAAATTGGATTTCCATTCGGAGAGTTTCAACTGATTTGTATATGAGTAACACTAGGTATTAGTTTTCTTTGAACCTTATGTAATATTACTGAACTAACAATTATCAATGCATTAGCACGTTTATACTTTTCTAGTAATTTTTCTATTTATTGTTAATGTTTCAATATATATCATTCTTTGAACCGCCTCTTCAATTACTATGTGATTACTTAATATAGTGAACTAAAGCAGCATAAGTCATCTGATTCTCTAACTCTGGTCTCTCAAAAATCTGTTAAATTAATCAAAAGTTAATTTTAATTATATTGCTTTCCTTTTTCATATATTGTAATTTTGTTATGTATGTTTTATTTATGTGAGCCAAAAATGAATGTTTTGACAAAATGTTCTTATTAGATTTTTATAAAGTTAATGAAAGTTAAGGAGGATTTTTGTAAAGTAAAAATTTAGATTAATTTTATATTTACTCTTAATAGTAAATTTCGAATACTTTTTCTAAAAAATTGTTCTAATGGAATAAATAATGGGGTTTACCATCACGTACCTTACGGGATTAAACTCGGAATTTTATGTATATTTTTACCTTCTTCCTCATACAGGTTACAATGTATCTTCAAAAATATAACTCAAAGAATAAAACACATATTATTTAGACAACTAAAAATAAATACATAAATAATAATGTGTCAAAAGTGTATAAAGCATACAATATGTTATGCCGTACCACCTTTAAGAGGGGATAGGGGTAAACCGGAAGTAACCAAGACTAATCGAGTAAATACATCTTTGAGCTCTCACAACCTTATTTACAATTTTCATCAAGTTATGAGTCATGCTTTTAAGGTTAATTATAACTATGAAAATGTTTTAACCGCTATCCTAAAAAATCTTTAAAATTCTAATACGTCGTTTGGATCTTTATACAACGGATATATATGTATACAATGTGTATTTTTACAAGTTTAGTTTGTTCAAGTACCTGTCACGAAGTGTGATGAGTTTTGACTGAGTTTTTTTTCAGACGTCTAAACTCAACAGAGCAAATATATTCAGTTCCGATGATACTTTACAGAAGATACGAAAAATCTCATGTATTATTTGTATTATAATTTATTTAACTAGCCATAATATGTAAATATATTATAAACTTTGGCTTTTACTCATTTAGTTTTGTAATTAAATACCTAAACTAGGTTTACGATTTTTCAGGTTCAAAAAGTTCTTTTTAGACAAGTCAATGACATGTTTTAGAATTTTGAGATATATTTAGATTTTTTTTACAAATGCATTACTAAAACTTATACTGTAGTTGACCTGTACGACTTATAATCAGAGCTTTAGTATTTTATTTTAATTTTTCCCTACTTTCCTGGACAATTGAGACGATGCAGCAGATAATGGTAAAGGTAAGAGGTTTGATAAGTTCCAGATGTTTTGTATAACTTGTGATCAACTTAAAGTTCGTTATTTAAAATAAAGCATTCAAGCACTAATTTAACATTTGTTGATATTTTATTAAGCATTCGCCTTTACATAATAGGCAGTTACGAGAAGCTCGGGTATCTTTAAGCAATTTATTCGGATTGTTTATAAAAGGTAGTGCTAAACTACGTACCGTTTGTGCCTTACATTGGGTCTACTTTTATAATGTTAATGTTTTTATATCTTGGGAATAACGTTTCATTTAAGCTTGGTTTATTTCCTGGCTGTTGAATAATTTGGAAATGGTTCATATGGTCTAAATCTATAATGGAGCTTAGGTTAGCCTTGTGATTTTTGTAAGTTTCATTGTAAGTTTTTTATGGTTTGAAGACGCGATTTCCGACTAACTAAAACAAAATAAGTCCAAATTTTATAAATTGTGTATGCTTTAAGTAATTTAATCTAACGCGTATAAAAGATGGCTTCTATGTATCCTATGTATGGGATGGATTACAATTCTCAGCGATAAAGGAAACCGATTGCCAGATATTTCTCGTGGTTTCCGTTCCTCGCTTGTTACTTGGTTCTTGGAATTAATTCCCTTTTCAGGAAGATCTATGTTTACTACATCTATTAAAACTTTCAATATTTCCAATCCTATTAAAAATTTTAACGATAACTACAAACATTTAGTATTGTAGTAAAGTAGGGGTTGAATTAACTTTTCAGCAACCCCATCAAATTACGTTACAAGCCTATTATAAGGATTTCACTACATTTAGAATGGTATTTGAGTTCTGATGGTTTCAAATATGATGTTAATTAAAGACATTACAGCGTACATAAACTAAAAAGCTAACGTATCACATAAACTAAAAGTTGTAAAGCTGTTTTATGTGATGAATGTGGTTATTTTGCCTCTCTAAAGTTTTTGCAACATATTTAGTAAATGAAATGCCTGAGAGCGCTAGCGCAAACCCTTCTATACACACTTAGTTCCTAAAAGTTCCTGGGGGACCGAGCATTGTTCAGAGAATGTAATTGATTTTGTTCAACATGTCTAAAGTATTTTTTAAACCTCGCTCCCCCTTCATAGTACCAAAGAACTAGTGAAATTGATTTGTCTTTGCCCTTTCACATAACTAGTTGTGTAATACTCATGCTGTAAAAAATCTGAGCACTCCCTGCATTTATATGGGCTTTGCAAAAGAAAAGTATAAAATCTCATTCTAAATCATAGATAATCCTTTCCTTCTTAACAAAAATCCTTTCCTGTCGTAAAACAATTGTTCAACTGATGACTGATCTCTGGTGATAGGCAAGAAACTTCGTCAGTAAAACAATATAAATTATGAATTTTTTAGATCAAAAATGATTACATTAGAAACAGATGAAACCCCTCACAAATAGTCTTCATAATATTTTTAATTGATAGATTAAGTAGTATTTTAATCTATATGGCAATAACTTTGTCTATAATCACAGATTTTATTACGATGGGAATATTGTGTGTAATTATTAATAGATCACAAGATGTCTAAATGTTTTTTTTATATTAGATATACGTAAGTTATAACATTTTATTTATTATTTATAAGAAGTATCCCGGAAAACGTAGCAAATTTTCCCTGCTTTCATTGTCTCAATAGCCACTATATTAAAACTAGGAAAAATAAATATCGAAACGTTTGGACAACTTTTTAAGCCGATTTAAATAGTAAAAATAAAAATAAGGTTAAATAATTTACAGTTAAAACGTTTATAAATTATTCTTTATAAGAGTAACATAGACAATATTCTGGAGGTATTTTGCCTCTGTGTAGTCATTCAATTGTATTACTCTGAAACACGTTATTACATTGATAATGAAGTATATTGAGGCAAGGACAACTGATATTGGTATGCCCAATAACTCCTTTCCATTGGCCAACACAGCAATTGTGTCACCATTGCCACTGGTCACTTCGGTCCCTTGTATCTGTCAGTGTTATTGGTCAATCACATTATGAGTTTTGAATTACATACACTATCAAAGTTTAGTTTCAATGTAAGAAAATTGACTCTTTTACTTTTTATACAATGTTTTTATAGTTTTATTGTCTATTTAGTCACTAACACCACAGTTATATTTATTAATATGCTGTTTAATACTGGAAATTTCATTTAAATACATTTAATAAACCAGTAGAATGTTATTGCAGTGGTGAAATATTGCCTTCTGTAATAATCATACATTTAAGTTTAGAAGCGTGGTGTTATTTTTCCTTTTGTTGAAAACAACAAACAATAAGTAACAAATAACATATAGGCTCACTGAAATTATAATCATGTTCATTCTAAAATATAAAATCACAATGCAAGTTTTAAAAATAGTAAAATAGGTCCAAAAGAACCTATGAGTAGGCGGAGTAGTTTATATGGTAGAGCATGAATTCGTAGAATTTGAAAGTGCTCTTTCTCTCGGACGCAGCCCCGATTTTGAACGGCAGTTTTATAAGTACATGTGTAGACCTAACTGATGAACTCGGTGTCTTTATCAAAATTATTCCGAATAAAATGTACAATTATTGATTTTAGTTATAGAACAGGCTTTCCATGACCTTTAATGGTTAAGGTACCGTTTTTGAAATTACCACTTTATTCACACGATAAGCTTTTGATTGGACATTATAGCAAAAAAATCCGAACAACGAAAGACTACCAAAAAGTACTTGCAATTTCAAGCAAACTGGAAATAACTGTTTTCTTCTACAAACATATCACCAGTTATATGGTAAAAATTGGCACATTACAAATCCAATAGAGATGATAAGCACCGCAATCTCTTAGTTCTTCCGAAAAAACTTCAAAAATACAAAAAAAGATCTTATAGATCGCATAGTTGATTAATTCTATTGTTTTTGCTCCGACCAGCTGATACAATCTACAAAAAATGTGAAATAATTTGTTTATGTTTATTTCTTTGCAACCATTTGGATATAACTAAGTACTGAATGCAACACGGCAAAACTTCAGAATGACTTACGTTGGCATGCCGGGCCGTTGGCTGTAATGCCGGTACTCCTGTGATAATTACTTCTCTTTCTATTACAGTAATAAATTTATCGAATCTACTTGAATTTATTAACACTGAAAGAACTAATACTCTAATTTATTTTATTCTTTATGTTTGTGTATTTATTATTACTGTACAATATAATAAGATACAGGCGAACAATGAATGTTATCTTATTATGTTATGTTTAAATTATGATTCAGTTAAATAGTTTGACTTTGGTGACTCTTTTGCTTTTATCAACATGTCCATTATCCTCACCAGAAAATGGCGGCCGGCACGCAGTTTCCCTGAGACGTGATGCCTCCAATGTGCCTATATACAAACAATGTACCAATATAGTGTCTATATACAAACGCTGGAAATATTACACCAAAGCAAGTGTTTAATTAAATTAAATTAACAATCGCAATACAATAGATACATTCCAATCATAATCGTATTTTGCTACTTGCAGTTATTAACTTAAAACCACATAGTTTAAATGTATGAATTAGCATTGTAGAAGTTTAAATGAGCTAGTCAACTGTCCCCTTGAAAACTAATAAAATATTCGTAAATGTAGATAAATGTTGTTCCTTAAGCAACCAATTAACTAAAGAGGATTACAAAAATATGATAACTGGCGTAGATTGACTTCGAATTTTTCAATATATTCACACATCTCTGTGACTTACAAACTATTTAAGTTAAATTTAAATCCAGGCACTGCTGCTGGTTTCTGAGAAAATTTCATCCGAACTTTGGACATTTTTCAAAGCTTGTGATTATATAATTCCATGGGGACTTGGATAAAACTTCTATTCCATGAATAACATTTTTCGGAGCTGATGGTTTACACCATATGACTAAGTTCTTTGAAAACAAACTTAAAATGGTTGCGTCAGCTGCTAGACTTTTTCATTACAGCTCTCAATGGGAATTAATCACTCCTAAGAAACAGTTAGTAGAGATCGATGCAATAGATTTTGATTAATCTATAATATTATAAAGAAGAGGTGGTTTCTGTCTGTCTGTCTGTCTGTCTGTCTGTCTGTCTGTCTGTCTGATGTTACGGGTGAACGCAAAAACTACTGATCCGACTGGGCTGAAACTTTACACATAGGTAGATCTTGAACCCATGCAACACATGGGCCTATTCACTTCCTTAAAATCCCCTCGGGCTACGACCCGTGAACGTCCTAAGTTTCAATGTTTACATTTCAGAATAAAGTAAACATTCAGAAACTGTATTGCAAACAGCTGTGGATACTTCCATTTGACAGCTTAAAGAGCAGAAGCAAGAACAGCTGTTTCAAGCTAACTAAAATGGAAATTACATTGACTAAAGAACGGGTAGAGAAAACCCCTGTGCGAAGAACGGGTACGACAGGTATTAATTAATATTAATGAACAAATGTATTAATGTGGCTTCATCTGGTTGAGGTCTACTTTTATTTGCACAAAAACAATTTTTACCGATCTTCCTGTACCCCCCTCCGGGTTATATTTTTGCTCCCCCCCAATTTTTGTTTTTGCCCCACCACCGATTTTATATTTTGCTCCCCCTCTTCGATTTTGTTTTTTATTTTATGTTGTCCCCCCTCCATTTTATATTTTTGCCCCCCCCCCGATTTTACATTTGTTTGCCTCTCCCCACCAATTTTATATACTTGCTCTCCTCCGATTTTTATTCCCCCCCGATTTTTTATTTTTGCTCCCCCCATTTTTCTGCCCCACCCCCAATTTTATATTTTTCTTCCCCCCTTCGGTTTTATATTTTTATTTTATGTCCCCCATTTTATATTTTTACCCCCCATTTTATATTTTGCTGCCCCCCGATTTTATATTTTTACCCCCATCTTCGATTTTATATTTTTATTTTATGTCCCCCATTTTATATTTTTACCCCCCCATTTTATATTTTGCTGCCCCCCCCGATTTTATATTTTTACCCACTCTCTTCTATTTTATATTTTTATTTAGTCCCCCCAATTTTATATTTACCCCCCCCAATTTTTTATTTTCTGCCCCCCAAATTTTATATTTTTGCTCCCCCTCCGATTTTATATTTTTCTCCCCCCCGATTTTATATTTTTGCTTCCCCCCCAATTTTTATTTTTATTTTATGGCCCCCCATTTTATAATTTTGCCCCCTCCCGATTTTATATTCGTTTGCCTCCCCACGGTTTTATATTTTTGCTCCCACCCGATTTTTATTTTTGTCCCTCCCCAATTTTATATTTTTCTCCCCCCGATTTTATATTTTTGCCCCCCCCACTTCGATTTTATATTTTATTTTATGTCCCCCCATTTTAGCGAATTTCCCCTATAGGGAAGAAGCTATTACCGTAGGTCTCATGGTAAGACTTAAGCCCGAGACCATGATAACTTTTTGTTTTGAGGTCCCCAGATGTCCAAAACACTATTCGTTCAAATTTATATATATGTATATATATATCTATATATATATATATCTATATATATATATATATATATCTATATATGTGTCCGTGAATGCGATAACTTGAGTAAAAAACGTCCGATTTCGATGAAATTTGGCTCAAATGTGTAAACTGACATTTATGACTTTAAGTTCGAACACCAGAAAAATTGGACTATGGGAAGGGGGGTTTATGGGGGTTTTAAATTTTCCAAAAATCAGTTTTTTGCATTTTTTACCCTAAAATTTTTAAAACACTTAATTTAGGTTTAGACCATGTTATAGAGCTTAAAAAAACAAATAATATGGTATTTTGAATTATTAACCTAGGTTAAGTGGTTGCGGAAAAAATCCAAAAAACATGCTCATAAAATCTCCCATGTTAATCTTATGGGAAAAAGGTTTTTGGCTTTTCCTCAGTTAATTTTACTTTAAACTTCACATTTTCTTTTACCAATCACTTCAGCTCCACCAAAAAATCATTTTGGTGTTTAAATTGTGATTCTACGTCAAACCGTTGCAGAGATATTCAAAGTGCTAAACACAGTACGTTGTCCAATGTTATCCTTATGGAGAATAAATAAAATTTGATATCTTGATTATTTATGAATGTATATTGATGAAATATGGTATGTGGCTTCATGTTGTACTGGTATATTGATAATTGCACAAAAAATAAATGTTTTGTTGATTGTCCCCGTAGCAGCTAACCTGCATACTCAGCCCTAATGTTATTCTTATGGAGAATAAGTAACGTTTTATATCTCCCTTAATTATGAACATAAATTAATAAAACATGGTAAGTAGCTTCACCTGGTTCAGTTATATTGATAATTGCATAAAAACTCATTTCTTATCTTCCTCGTTGCAGCAAACCTGCGTACTCAGTCCTAATGTTATTCTTATGGGGAATAAATAAAATGTAATAAATCACTTATTTATGAATGTATTTTTGTCAAACTTGGTGAGTGGCTTTATGTACTAGTGAGAAACATATCAATGCATTGGAAATTCGCTGAGTATGCAGGTTTGCTGCGACGGGGGGTATTAAATGTTTGCCCCCGATTTTATATTTGTTTCCCCCCCCCGAATTTATATTCTTGCTCCCCCATTTATATTTTTGCCAGACCCCCAATTTTATATTTTGCTCCCCCCTCTTCGATTTTGTATTTTTATTTTATGTTGTCCCCCCTCCATTTTATATTTTTGCCCCCCCCCGATTTTATATTTATTTGCCTCCCCCTACCAATTTTATATTCTTGCTCTCCTCCGATTTTATTCCCCCCCCCCGATTTTATATTCTGCCCCCCCCGATTTTATATTCCCCCCTATTTTATATTTTTGCTCCCCCCATTTTTTATTCTGCCCCACCCCCAATTTTATATTTTTCTTCCCCCTCTTCGATTTTTTATTTTTATTTTATGTCCCTCCATTTTATATTGTTACCCCCCTCCCCGATTTTATAAATTTACTCTCCCCCCCAATTTTTATTTCTCTCCACCGCTGATTTTATATTTATGCTCCCCCTCCCCCCTCCCAGATATTTTTGTTTATTTTTTTGTACTTGAGTCATTTTATTTCTAACAGTGAATCCAAAGTGTTACGTGTACCGATTTGGAGTCGCAAACCGCACGCTGTTTACTACCCGACAGAATTCCTCGACTTAGCAACAGGACCCGAACTATCTGCCAGTATATTTCATTAACTTTGATTTAATTGTACATTAAACGTGAACAATTTAATTTTAATATTGTAAAATAATGTGGATTGTTATTTGCTTTAGTTAATCTACCAGCTATATACAACCCGTACGCAAGACGGCTATGCAGCTGGTATATAATATTATAAAGAAGAGGTGGTTTCTGACTGACTGTCTGTCTGTCTGCTGTTCCGGGTAAACGCAAAAACTACTGAACCGACTGGACTTTACACAAAGGTAGATCTTGAACCCGTGCAACACATAAATTCAGAAACTGTGGATACTTCCATTTGACAGCTTAAAGAGCACAACCATAAGCTGAAGCTGTTTCAAAACCTTTTTAACCGTGCGAAGAACGGGTACATTAGCTAGTTGTTAAGAATGTACTGAGGGTAAAAATCAACGTAAATCTGAATACATTTACATGTAACTTAATAACAGCTTCTCCCCACATTGTTTTATAACATAACGGATGACGTTATTTAAGGACATACATAAAGTATACCCTTTGTAAATGATATTATCATGTACCCTTTATATAACCGTATGATGTGTATTGTATGGATATACTCAGACAAAGCGAATTTAGAGTAGTTACTTACCTCCGCGGCCTCAAGCGCAGGGTATATACCCCTTAAAAAGTTATGCAAAATTTGTAGGACTATGAGGGCTAGAATCAGTCAGACCAGGTGCTATTAAAATAGTTATTTGCACTTTGGTATTACTGTGAGGCTACGACAAAAGGTCTTCTTTGTTATTTTACTGAATTATTAGCTTGCTATTTTACTGAATTTCAAATATATACAGATCTTCATGAAAATTATGGTTGAAATTGGTCAATCAGTTTTGAAATCCTAAACATTTTAAACAGCGAAAAACGCCCTTCAAGCAGTCACACACATGCAATCGGTATAACTGCACTCTTCGGTCATACGAATGGCTATCTATTTTAAGTAAACTCAAAAGTTTCATAATAAGTTGAAATACCTGTTCCGGTAAGTATTCTACTCATGGTGTGAATCATGTAATCATTTTAAAATTGGTCATATGTTAAGGAAATTATAAACAATTTTCGGCTGATCAACTAATGATGAGTTTAGTTCTTTGCTTTTGCTTGAGATCACTACAGTGTCACTTTCATCCCTTAGCCGATATGTTACAGTTTCTGCCGCTTCTTTATTATCAGACTCTAAAACTTCTCCCATTTCAGAGTAACTGATCGTAAACATCGACTCCCCTCCCCCTACCCCTCTAAGAAACCCCTTATCATCACATCCACACACTCACTAACCGCTACCACACTGTCCGAACGCGGTGGTTGCACCGACATCCTCATAATATTTTACTGTTACTTGGAACCCCATGACTCTATTAGCTAATAAGTCGTAACAGATTTTTCCAGTCAAAGCATATTGTTGAACCAATGTGTCTCCTTAAGGAAGCTTTCAGACCTTTTACGTTTTTAACAAACCAAGTATTTGAACAAAACTAGAATTCCAATTTAGTAATGTTTCTAGTTTATTATTTAATCATCTTTTTGCTTGCAGGTGATGTTTCTAGTATATTTCATATTTTACGTTTGAATGCAGTAAACCGCGATGCATGCTAAGCTAAAGAGAACATTAGCGTGAATGATGCCGAAGTTAGAGCCTCTCGTTTGGAAGCCTCGACTCCGGACTAAATGTGTTAAGTCAGGTAAACTGGTTACATTACCTTCGTCGCACGTTTGCTTTGCAACCGTTCACCTTGGAAAATAACGTTTTATCTTATTTAATTAATTAATTATCTAGTTTATTGTCATCGATAAATCTGGTTCAGGGACAAGGCCATAACTTAAATCACCTTCTATTGGAGTGTTGAAACATGTCAATGATACACAAAGCATTTGGTTTCATATATTTAGTCATAAAAAAATGGATGTACTGTTGTGAAATGCCATTAAATATTCTAATGATGGTAAATGTTCATAAACACTTAAGTATGTGCTTTCCATAAGGTTTTTTTTACTTATAACCAGACAACAAATAAAAGTAAAATTAAATAATAATGACATAACAAATCCACAAATAAATTGAACAATTTAATTTAATAGTTTTACGAATAAAACGTCTGCATTAATTGGGATAAACATTAATGTATCACTCCCTATTACGAGACTAACGTTAAAGTCTTACATATGGGGTAACCTATGACAGTTTATTTTTGGCAACATCAGATTAAAATAAATCATGAAAATGTATAAATCCGAGCTGGGCAAAGACAGAGCACTGGGAGGCGGCCAACGCATGGGATTTATCGTGGAGTCGAATTGTGGAATGGTTTGGGATCGAAACATCGTAACTTTACGACCCAATAAGTTTATAATATAGTTTTACACTAAAATTACTGAGTTAAAGCAGGTTTATAAAAGTTTTATTGAGATGTTGTTATTGAGATATGTTATTGACCTGTACACATAAATGGTGCATTGATATTGTAAAAATAAAAATAATTGTGTGTTTTTTATTTTATTTTGATAATATCATGCGCATTTACATGCTTATCAAAACGAATAGTACTTCAACTATACATTGAATATGAAGTTTTCACAGAACACGTAAAATTAAAATCATATAGTACTTTTACATTTATGAAAACGGAGTATTGTAAGTAATGCAGTAATAAAGTAACATAAAACGCCCATCTATAGCGTGTATTCTTTCCACCGAGCAAACAAATTAATGAGTACTAAACTCTTTTTTACCACTTTTCGTTCACACTTAAAGGTTAAACTACCTACACAGGAACATTTTTGACGTCTAAGGCTATTTATATCATAACCACCAGTAGCCAAATACAATCTCACAATAAATATACTTTATAGTTCAGAATAGAGGAGAGAAGAAAATATACGTGATACAAAGGTATTATTGAGATTTGCATTAGTTTGTTATACATTAGGTAGAATCATGCAACATTAATTATGCTATTTGGAAATTACTAGTCAGCTGAAGAGTACCTTACATTTATTACAATGAAATATGTTTGACCTAACATTAACACATTTATGTCCTTAAGATAACCGTTTTCATTTAATAATCTAGAGAAGAATGGTAGAATATTATCAATTACTGTCAATAACAAGAAAACATTAAGGACCAGCACTTGGTTAACCAATCAAAAGGTGTTGCAGAACAAAAATGAAAACCTTATAAGAGACTTCGTTCATATTAAATAAAAATCATAATTTAGTCTGTTTCCGCGTGTTGGATGAAAACGATTATAATGTACGACAGAGAGATTAGCTATAATTCATTGGTGTTATTCTGGAAAGCCACTGTTAGTGTTTATCCATGCCACTGTGTTATGAAACTGGAGCACTCGAGCTGCGACCCCATTATCATTGACATTTTATATCCGTGTTAGGTCTAGTAATATCCGTAAATAGAATGCATTTTCCCTCCAATTTACTTATTTTAGTCTCACACATTAGTCTAATTTCAACAGAAATGTAACATAAAAGAGTAAAAGTACACTATCCAGTCAACTTGTGATTATTCGAGCAGTACTGTTAAGAAACTGAAAATGTGAAAACATCAGACAACTGAAAACAATTAATTTAAAAAAAAAACATCGTTACAGATTCGGTGACATAAGTCCAAAAATAGTAAAAAAAAGGTTCATAGGAATCTAATGAGACAAATTAATAGGGGGGAAGGGAGATTCCACAAGATTTTCATTTACATTTTCCTTGCAGACAACTGCCGAAACTCAGTTTTTCAAAATGTTGCCTAGTATTTGTGGTATATTAAAGTGTATAGAAACTGTTTGCATGCTAGTAGTAACTTCAATCATCCAATTCATAAAAGAACTATAAGGTAGGTTAAGGTCTAGGTATAATAGTCCAGACCAGGCCAGGATCCAGGAATCCAGGATCTAGGGAAGGGGGGGGGGGTCAAGCATGCATAACATTATGACGCAATATTATTGCTGATAATTGTTAAGGGTGCGCCCTACCCAGATCGAATTCATTGTTGTTTAGCGCCGCGCCGGCGCCGCCAACAAGCAGGGCCATGCATATTTACGCTTGAAGACCATTTTGTTCTCCTCGATCGCACTGTTATTTTACAGATTTCTACCAAACTATTTGCAGTTTCACACTTTTCAGATTCCAATCTAGGGATCATACGGTTCCTTTTCTCCAAAATAATTTTTCTCCATACGTTAGGAATCTTTATAAAAACGCTTAATTTGAGAACATTGCTAATGGCCTACCGCTTATTTTGAATTAAAATCACGATTTTTAAATCGTATGATCTCTAGATGAACATTTATTGAATTAAATAACATCAAATTATTTTTAATTGGTTAACAATTTAGCCTACAATTAGGGAGATGCAAACCCCTTACTTGAGCGTGCGGAAGGGAGGTACGGCGCACCCTTAAATGGACCATGGTGGTAGCAAAAATACATGTCGTCACTATTTCAGGTGGTCGGCAACATGGAGATGACAGTACATTAAGATGGGGCAAAAGATGACATGGGGAGGAGGCTACGTGGAAAATGACGATACCCTGGTAACGGTTTGATATATAGTATAAGAGAGATAAGAGAGAGGAGGGAAGGGTAGTGGCTGTGGCTGGGAGGGTAGGGTGTTTCGGGATAAGTGTAACTAACTTCGCCAAATGATTCCTTACATCAAGAAAATAAAAAGTGCCCCGTGAACATGCGTCCGGAAAACGTTCGTTTCGGACTTACAGCCAAAATTCGGGTTTTTACGATTTTCAGTGTACTTCATTATTATTTTGGACAAAAAACAAAATGATCCTATAACATTACATTAATTATTCTTATATGAAAATATAAGTCATTAGCAGTAGAACTGAGGTCAATAGTTATACCTTCCACAAAAGTAAGAGGTGCACGTTGGTCTCACATTAAATGTAATTTGTTAAAAAAAATGCAATTTTAAAGTTTATTTATTTTTTTAAACGTTGTCACCCGACAATTATGATGACCAATTGCGCTGCAACTTCACCAAAAGTTTCATTTTTTATGGGGAACAAAACTTCATTGGTTTATAAGAAACTATTAAATTTTAACTTTGGAAAAACACGATAACTTGCAACGGTACGGAATTTTCTTTCAAAATCGGATAAGCGCTGAGCTCATGTTTCCTCCTCATGCTCACTATTGTTCTTATGCGCAGAATGAGTCTGTTTATATGTATTTTTTAAATTTTTTTCTAACTTGTTAGTGTGTGTTTTAAATTAATTGAATTATAAAGTTTTAGCAAAACGTTTATTTTTCTTAATTCTGAAAATAAATATCAGAAATTGATAGTTTTGTAAAGGTTAGTCAACAATTTGTAACGAAAAATATTTTAAATTATGTACTATTATGTATGTAATTGTTTGAATTTAAAAAATGGCATCCACTGTCGTAAAATAAAGCATAACATTTTTCTTAACTCGGCAATAATTTAGATACAAAACCCAAATATACCCAGTTCTCATACACTTCAATGGTGTTTATGGTCTTATTTTCCAAGTACAAATTTTATTATTTATGAGAAATTACCATTAATAAAAAAATTAAAAACTAATTAAATTAATAAAATAATATAAAATACTTATCAGCAGTCTCATTCCGAATAGTATAGAAATCGCAATCTTTTCTGTTACAATTTGACTAAATTTTACAAAACTATAAATTTCTGATATTTATTTTCAGAAGTAATAAAAATAAACGTTTTGTTAAAACTTAGTTTGTAGGTATAATTCACTTAATTTGATCACACACTAATAAGTTTCAAACAAATTAAAATAATGCATATCAACAGTCTCATTCTGTGCATAAGAACTATAGTGCAAAACTCCTAAGCAAAAGCCCCACTCTTATCCGATTTTGAAAGAAAATTCCGTACAGTTGCAAGTTATCGTGTTTTTTCCAAGTTTAAATTTAATTATTCCTTGTAAACCAAACGATTAATTTTTGTTCTCGATAAAAAGAGGAAAATGTTGGTAAAGTTGCAGCGTGATTGGTCATCACAATTGTCGGTTGAGAACGTTTCAAAAATTAAAATTAACTTTAAAATTGCCTTTTTTTGTAAAACAAATTACATTAAAAGTGAGACCAACTTGCACCTATTACTTTTGTGAAAGTTTTAACTATTGGCCTCTGTTCTACTGCTAATTACCTATCTTTTCATGTAAGAATAATGAATGTAATGCTATAGGATCAGTGTATTTTGTAAAAAGAAAAAGAAAAAGTACACTGAAAATCGTAAAACCCGAATTTTAGCTGTAAGTCCGAAACGAACGGTTTCTGGACGCATGTTGATAGGACATATTTTTCTTGTATTGGTGTACGGTATCATTTGGCAAAGTTAGTTACAATTATCCCGAAACACTCCGTATGTATGAAGGATGCGATTAATTTAACTGCTTATGAATTTTATTTAACCATATTATTCGTAGAAATTGCATCATAATTTCATAAACAGTTTTATATTTTGTTTGACGGGACACCTTTTTTAATTTTACGGTTTTTATATTCTTTAAGCTTTTTATATTTTTATTAGTTATATTATTGTGTTACTAGTTGGCAGATCGATAAGTTTTGTATACATTTCAAAAATATAAAAAACATTTTGAAATAGGTTTTAGGATGTCTGCAAACATTGTTTCTCTTTCATCTCTAGCAAAGTTATTCCATTGTTGTCACGGAGGGCCGAACTCCTGTCCCTTGGGTCCCGCTGACCACAGCATTAATTTTGGCCTTCAAATGTCACCAGTGATGTTAAATGTTAGCTTCATTTTGTTTTGTCTCCGAATCACATTACTAACAATTAAAAGATTATATTACCTGGTTGTTGTTTAGTTAACTTGTTCAGATCCTATATAAAACCAAGCTTCACTCATAACGAGGTTGTTAAAACAGTAAAACACTTAACTAACTCAACGTTCACAGAAACTAACACCAACCTTAAATTTTAAAAGCAGTAAATTGTGGTAACAGACGTGCACTGTCAGGACATGTCGGCGATTTTAGTGTTTACTACTTTGCCAACCTGGACATGAGTGAGGCTTGATTTTCTAAAAGATCTAAAGAATGGGACTTTGGTTCACGGAACAATCGTAATTAAATAACTGGATAACTGAATCACTCACTACCTAACCAGATACCTTTTAAATATAATTTCAGCATTTAATTTTTCAACTGAGGCTGAAATATTACATATCCAAGCCTGAATCAGATGAACTTTCTTATTTTATTTTCCCACCTCTGATTAATAATTTGGATATTCTTTTTTAGGGGTGTTAGAAAGCCTATTTCTTTGTGCAATACACTAAGAACAATTCAACTCTTTACAACATGTTACAAAACAGTTTTCTTTTAACATCCCATTTAATTTATTTTTGTTTTTTTGCACATGACTAACATGGTAAATTTCAATTTTACAATATTTAAATATTTTACGATCAGTAATCTATATATTTAATTCCGTAAGCGAATCGGTCCCCACGAAATATCTCGAGCTAGGAAAAAGTTAAGTTATGACGATTCATTTTAAAGCTTGAGGGCCAAAGACGGTGGGAAAAATATCAGGAATGTCTAAAATTACGCACCCCTGGATTTCAAAGATCCAATGATTTTATTATGGAAATATCACTAGTGTTTTTATTAATAAGAAAAATGAACTAATGATCAGCTGTGATTATCCACTTACAAAAAAACCATATGTTAGGGGCTGTAGCCCCTGTAAGCCACTAGTAAAGTTTAAATCAAATGATATTTAAAAAAACAATATATTACAAGGACTAACGCAAGGTTAGAGAAATGTATTATCTTTTAGTCTAGTTAACTTGTATAACGTCGGTATGTTATCTTATATGTCAAAATACATTTAGCTATAGCGATTCTAGGTAAAAAATATCATTATAGAAAATAATATAGAAAAAAGTATATATTTAATATACTTGTAAGGGGAATGATATACTTTATTGAGACTTCTGGAACTATTTATTACTATATCCCTCTTATTAATGGTTGTTATGTTAAACTTACGAAATTAAACAATACGTAAAACTATATTTGTTACAAGCTATGTTAACATCACATCTTTACATAAAAACGACATTCAAGAGTTTACATGGAAAGAAGCATCTTGAGTCTTGTTAAATGGTAAACAGTATGATTAATGAATTATTCATTATTTTCTCTTGTAAACGTTTGATAATGATAAGGTGCTGGTCACTATAACAATATTTGCATGACTTCTATTAAAGTTAAATAATTTTCGATTTAAATATTTTTACTATAGCATATATTTAAAAAAGTTTAATACAGCTACGGTTTCAAGGCTAGATACCTCAAAGTGCCTATTTAAGGGATGGTTGAACTGGTAAATACAAACAGAAAATCGTTTATCAGAAACAGTTTAAGTAGCTGGTAAACATAGGTTCTGTTTACCAACCACACCACGCTGTATGTTCTGTTACACCGAGGTGGTTATAACTCCTTGTGAAAGCACGGTGGTATTATACATGTCTCTTTTATGCTTTAAAATCGTATAAATAGTACTAAGCGTAGTACATTTACTGTTCAACATTTCTAATTTTAAGTTTTTATAACCATGTTCATGAAAACGTCAGTTTTGTATGATCTGTATTGAAGTTTGATAACTAATAGGTAGGATAATTCAAAAATAAAGTAGCATTAAAACTAGAAAAGTCGGAAAACTAAGGTGAAGAAACGAAATAATAACTAGTTTTCAATTTGGGGAGACACCAAAAAGTATAAAGTAATCAATTGTGTAATCGACGTTCATACGAGGATTCTTTAAAAATTAATCATGTCAATGTATAATGAACATTGAAATATATCACACCATTTTGGGTCAGTTCCAATCCTACCCAATTGTTTGGTCTTATTATATCTGGAATTAGAATAATTGAGAAATCGGCTAAAAAGATCTAAAAGATTGAACTAAATAGTGTATTTGTATAACACATCAGGTAAAGAAACTATTAAGTAATTTCCAAGAACCAAATCTCAAAGAGTTCAGCCGTTTAAAAGTCAGATTATTGTTACAGTTTTATTACTCAGGGGATGTGTAAACTCGGTCGCTTGTATCGAATACTTTGCCAAGGTCGTACTAAGTGATTTAGACGGTCATTCCCGAAATTACCGTGCGAACGAGGGTTGCAGGTATTAACACCTGAGCCAGATTATCTTCAAATATATGTGGGTATTGAAGCCCTAGCAGTTTTTTCCTAACAATTTCTGTTTGATGTTAAGGCTTAATCTGTTAGTTATTGTGAAATCTTTCAACTAACAAAACTTGTATGCAGTTTATTTGCAGCTTGCAGTTTTTTTAAATTCCAACCTACATTATACTAAACAGAAAATCCCAATGACTGTTGATAAATTACTTCATCTGTTGTCTGTATCATGTTCCTAATCTTTTCTAGAATTATTCAAACTTTGTTATTACAATTATAAAGCAGTCGTTGTAGCATGCCATAGCAATGAGTTGTAACCTATAACAGCTGCTACAAAAAAAGTGTCTAAAATATTTAGTTTTTTTAATACTTAAAATATTAAAATACCTTCTTAAATGAGTAAATACTGATATTTTTATTCAATTTTACATGCAAACTACAATGAAACCCCTATTTAAACTATGAATAAAAATGTGTGAACTTGTTCATCAGTAAAATACAAATATTATACAAAGCACCGTCTAATGTATTCTGGATTATCATTGTGAATTCTTAAAGACACTGGATAATGGTTGGCAATGTTAAATTCATATTTTAGTTTAGTCAGTTTATTCAGGTAAATAACTGCTAAACACTTTAATAAATACAACAAAAATAATATTACCTATTAATGACACAATTCAATTATTTTATTGCAATTAGACATATTGTTATCTAAGAAAAATGTCAAAGAATATAAAAATCATATGGACTCATTCAATTACAGGTTCATCTTAACAATCCAAATTAAAAACAATCTTACAAGCATAGAATGTGTAGAATATAGAATCTAAATTTAATAGAATGTGATCATGGACCAAAAGGAAATAAACATAAAATGTTGTTTACAAAATTAAATAAACAATGCTTACAGATAAATATTTAGCAATCTAAATGTAAATAGCATTTAATGCAGTCCAAACTAAGCATACTCCAAAATCTCCCCGTCCGATTAAAAACACCCCTCCACTAGGTAATTTCTCAATTTTATCTCGAAACCGTATTTTTCCCAGAACCATTTTCAGGTTGTTTGAGAGTTTTCAAAAGTATGTTGCCCCTGCATTATGAGGATGATTGGCTGCCAATGACCTCATAATCTCTTTAAACCTCTTAGTTCTAAAGAGGAGTATGTCTCATTTCGTAGGAGTTTATAAATAGGTTATTTCTGGTCCTTGTGCCTGATATGTTTTAGCACCACCCATTACCCTGATACAGTTACACTAGGCATATATAACGGTCTCATATACTGTATGTATAAGAATGGAAATTTGAGCTGTTAAGCTAGTCTAAATCTTTTAATTTGATCTTGGATATATTTTGTTGAGTATAATTAACTCCAAAATTAAAAAGTTTTCTTATTATAATATGTACTGAGAATTGAATGGAAACTTAAGACAATTGTCGAACGTCTGTACGAACAACCAACAATCTTGCCAGGGCCAACCGCTAACGATAAATCATGTATGTCGGTGACTTCTAAGCTCAGCTGATTCAGAACTAAGTTTGATTTAATACGAACTGTTTAATGCCAAATGTAACACGGATACTATCTTGAAAGGGGCACAGTTTTTTAGAACCCCTTAACTCCTTACCTGGATAACTGATTCCAAAATTTGTTTACTACATTATTAACAATCAGAAACAACATGCGATCCAAACAAATTATTCTTTATGTTTAGTTTAATCCACCTAAACTATTTGTATCAAGTATATATCTAAATATAACATTTTAAAATGCATAACCTATAACGCTTGATAAGTGATTAAACAATATAAAATGCCATATAATAGTATATTCATTGTTGACTTCCTCCAGAACTGTTTTATGTCGGTGTCTATTGCCGCCCGGCAGAACAAGAATTTAATGTTTAAATGTGCGTATGTAAATGTGTTGTGTTTTATTATTTAATTTCAATTTAAATTTTTGAAAATTTTGTTTTTACAATAGAATAAAGCCTGATGATGGAACACGAATTCCAAAACATGTAGGAAAAATCTACTGGAAATTGAACTGTTGACTGAAGATACGTAAATCTATAATAATAGTAACAGAAATCCAGTGCTGCATTTGGGCAAAGCCGTTTATGAGAAGAGGTGTATAAATCAATATTAGGGGTAACTGAACTAGCTTAGTTAATTTAATAGAACAAAAATCTCAATACATAAAATACATTCAATATATAAATTAGATATATTATACAGTAATCAAAAAAATAAGTTTGACCTTCGACAAAATAAAAAGAACATTATAAAATGTCAATATAGAACTGAAAGTAAACCAATTTTATTGCCTTTGAAATAGAGTTTTAAAATCAGTAACGAAATTCTATATACAAT
Organism: Allygus modestus; assembly: GCA_963675035.1. Taxonomy (NCBI): domain Eukaryota; kingdom Metazoa; phylum Arthropoda; class Insecta; order Hemiptera; family Cicadellidae; genus Allygus; species Allygus modestus. The sequence continues at coordinate 292,672,320 of OY776111.1, read as the reverse complement.
AGTACAGTGAAGGAAACATGCATATAATTACCAAGAGGTAAATTAAAAAGTTAAACTAGTATTATGCACTATAACAATATTAAATAATCATACTGACTCTTCGCAGGTGCTATCCCGAAAGTTGGCCGCAAAAGATGTGTTTTAATTTCCTGGAAGTAATGTCATTACTGTAGATAACTGGGCAAGTCTCAAACTGCTGTTGGATTGTGGTATTGAAAAAAGTACAGTATTTTTACTATGACTCTGAATAAGCCCCAAGTCCAGTATAATTAATTAGTGTTATACTGTATTATCACCAACAAACTGAGTCTGTATGAGCAATGGGTTTACTACCAGAGGAATTCGATTACTAGTAAATATAATAGTTGAGCCCACGTTTATCCCAAACTGCTAAAGTGGGATATCTGCTTTCAAACGTTTTGCAATATCAATCCACTTACACACAAGTCCTCTCGCCTCACCCGCCTCTATCAAAAAGATATAAATACTTGAGCATTTATGAAAATAATACCCTCATATCAAGTATGCATGAGTTCAAGTCTGTGAACTACATAATCTGTAATTAAACTAATTAACACAGAGATGGATGTATGACTATTTTGAAATCGTTATTTGAAGTATTAATCTACCTTTACCAAAAAATTTAAATAAGAGCCGATATTAGATTTTATCGTATATTTGTTGTTAATCATAATTAGGGCAAATTTGAAGTCAAGCACTTATTTTTTCTCTATTTTTAAGTTCAGTCAGTGAAATCAGCTAAAAGGCAGGCTAATACAAACGACATGTCAATTAAATTATACTAAGTTTTCATTAATGCACATTTCTTGACTTAACGTTTCCAATTATTATTTCGTTCTATTATCACAAAATCACTCTGAATTATCAACCACCTATTTGCGAGTTGTATTCACGAGTGTGTTAATAATTTATTGTTGACAAATACTTTTAGCGAATTTCCCCTATAGGGAAGAAGCTATTACCGTAGGTCTCATGGTCTTAAGCCCGAGACCATGATAACTTTTTGTTTTGAGGTCGCCAGATGCCAAAAACACTATTCGTTCAAATTTATATATATGTATATATATATAAATAAATAATATATATATATATATATATATATATATATATATATATATGTGTCCGTGAATGCGATAACTTGAGTAAAAAACGTCCGATTTCGATGAATTTGGCTCAAATGTGTAAAATGACATTCATGACTTTAAGTTCGAAAACTAGAAAAATCTGACCATGGGAAGGGGGGTTTATGGGGGTTTTAAATTTTCGAAAAATCAGTTTTTTGCATTTTTCATCCTAAAAATTTTAAAACACTTAATTTTGGTTTTGACCATGTTATAGAGCTTAAAAAACAAATAATATGGTATTTTAAATTATTAACCTAGGTTAAGTGGTTGCGGAGAAAATCCAAAAAAAACCTACTCATAAAATCTCTCATGTTAATCTTATGGGAAAAAGGTTTTTTGCATTTCCTCAGATTATTTTAATGTAAAATTCATATTTGCTTTTACCTATCTGTTCAGTTCAACAAAACAATCATTTTGGTGTTTAAATTGTGATTCTACGCCAAACCGTTGCAGAGATATTCAAAGTGCTAAATACAGTATGTTGTCCAATGTTATCCTTATGGAGAATAAATAAAATTTGATATGTCGATTATTTATGAATGTATGTTGATGAAACTTGCTATGTGGCTTCACATAGTTCTGGTATATTGATATTTACACAAAAAATTGATTTTTTGTTGATTATTCCCGTAGCATCAAACCTGCGTACTCAGCCCCCATGTTATTCTTATGGAGAATAAGCAAAATGTAATGACTCCCTCAATTATGAACATAAATTAATAAAACTTGGTATATAGCCTCACTTGGTTAAGTTATATTGATAATTGCATAAAAACCCATTTTTTTCTTCCTTGTTGCAGCAATCCTGCTTACTCAGCCCCCAAGATATTCTTATGGAGAATAACTAAAATGTTATATAGCTCTTATTCATGATTGAATACTGATGAAACTTGGTATGTGACTTCGCCTAGTTAAATTATATTTATATTTGCATAATAACCAATCGTTTATGTTCCTTGTTTCAGCAAACCTACGTCCTCATTACCAATGTTATTCTTATAGAGAATAATTAAAATCGCTTATATTTGTATGAAACTTGGTATGTGGCTTTATGTGGTATTAAGACATATATTATGCATTGGAAATTCGCTGAGTACGCAGGTTTGCTGCGACGGGGGTATTTTGTTTTCTTCATCACAACAACATTCTGAGTTATTAACAAACCTATTTCAAGTATGTTCACAATATCTAAGAATAACACAATCGCAATCAAATTTTCAATTTTAAACAGTTATGAAAGATAAAAAAACTCTCAATTGTTTACACTTCATATTTGGTTTGATCAGATTTATTTAGTTAGGTTGCATGCCCGTTATAACGTCATAACAGTGTGGCGCTTTCTTCACGATGGATGTAATCAACTTAGTAGCACTTTTATTATTTTGTTGAGGGTGCGAAGTCATTCTATATGTCAACATTATAGATGTAAATCAAATTTAGAGTGTCTCTAGGACAGAATTTATATTCAGATATATCCAGAATGACCAACCAAGAAACATGGCAAAAAAACTTGTTTTAATACAAGGATTCAAAAACAATATTATTTCTAGGCTTACATTAACAATCCAAAAGTTATAAATGCAAATCGATTCCAGGTCCTAAGACATCACTGGATGTATAGGAAACCAAGTTTTTAAAATAAAAATGTATCATCCTTGACTGTATTTCGTCTAGATTTCACAAATATATACATAAACGCAATGTTAAATTCTGAAGAGATATTAAGACACATTTCATGGGAGCTCCCAACCTAACCTCAACCTTATCTTGATGATGGATTTAGCTGTTGTTGTCGACCTTGTGGTATCAATCTTTAAATCATAACTTGAAATCATCGATCTTGGAAAATAAAAACTCGATAGGGATCTTAAGAGCTATCCAGCTATTCATACCTTATACCATATAAATTCACCTTGAGCGTTAAAAATGGCTGTTTCAAAGAAGTATAAAACCAGACCCTAAGTAAACTGCCAAGGATTTTGTAGAGCAGGAAGCCACACAGGAAAACTCATAAAGTTGAAAATTTGGAATATCGGAAACCGATACTTCTTCAAGTAATCCAAAAGATCCAACCAGGAAAACTAAATAAACCACACAATCTATTTAATCAGAAATAACTTGCATACCTTCACAAGGTCGTGCCACACCCTACGAATGGACGAATGATATGAACAAGACCACTCACCAGCTTGTTCAATTGTCAGCTCACACCGGCGCGGCGTCCACCCATCAGCTGGACGGAGACGGGGACGATCGGACGTTTTGAAATAGCTTGCCAGGCGAGGTTTACTAAGCGTCCACATGGACGATTTATTCTGCGCTCAAACACGGCAACGTTCGTAGAGTTCAAGCTGCTATATAGGTTCGTTTATTTTATAAAGGAGATGATATGTTTAGTTAAAACCCATTTAACTATATCAATGAGGCAAATTGATCCTAAAATTGACCCTAAAATATAAAAAATTGACCCTAAACCAAATTGACCCTAAACCCAAATTGACCCTAACCATAAAAAATGCTAAAATTTGTATATAAATTAACTTTGTAAACTGTAAAAAGCAGACTCAAGCAAAATAGTTCTGTAAATATTTGTGCTAAAAACAGTTAAGATATATTTTCCGTTTTGTTGTGGTTCATTATTATTAATCATGTTTTGAGTTATAAACTTCACATTAATACTCGTACATAGACAAAGTTATAACACAAAGAGGGTTAGACCTTCACATTCATGACACCAGGCACGCTTAAAGATTCATCCTACCCCCACACTACTCACTGTTTAAGAAAAACCTTCCTACATCGGAATAAAACTACACAATCTCCTGCCAGAAGACATCAGAAAATTATATGGATAAAAGTTGAAGACCACACTCTCTGGATGGGTAACAAATCGACCCTTCTATTCAAAAGAAGAACTCCTACATTGGAACCATAACCAACAAACGTTCATCGCTTTGTTAAATACTATTGTAATTTGTACTATTTTGTATTACAATTCTGAATGTATTTTAATTGTCTTGAAGCCATTATTGTTCTCGAAGAAAAATTAAATAAAAAGATTTGATTGATTGATTGATTTAAATGAACAAAATAATTTGTTAAGATATTAATTGAGGGCAAGAGAAAGCACAAGATTCCTTATAGACAGAACGTAGAGAATATAAAGCAGAATGCCTTTATTCTGTATTCATAAATACGCAAAAGTTTGAGTCACATATATCCGTGGCATAATTAGTGATATACAGTGATGGAATGTTTTATATCTTTGACTATCATGTAATCATGTCACTATTTAACCCTACAAACTATTGTCACTATTTAGTTTTTTGTGTAGCTTCAAATGTGCTCTTATAAGCAATATGCAAAATATATTTTGGACTAGAAGTTATCAATGAAATCATTTGATGATTCGTCACACCATATGGATTTTATCGAAAAATATATGTCAATACAACCTTTTATCGCGGATGTTTTAAGTGTTCTAACAATGAGATAGTGATATCAGTCGGATCCATACCATTGTGTTTTGGTACTTTGTGGACGTCTAAGACTGGACATGCGTCCGTCGGGTGGATGGACATGCAGTTTGGTCCGACCTATACTTAGATATTTAATCATATTGCGACGTCAGTTATATACTTTAAAAATAAATTGATTTACTTGAATTGATTTAGGTTTATACAAATCTATAATATTATAAATAAGAGGTGGTTTATGTCTGTCTGTCTATCTGTCTGATGTTCCGGGTGAACGCAAAAACTACTGAACCGACTGGACTGAAACTTTACACAAAGGTAGATCTTGAACCCATGCAACATATAGGCCAATTTACTTCCTTAAAATCCCCTCGGGCTACGCCCCATAAATATCCTAAGTTTCAATGTTTACATTTCAAAAGAAAGTAAACATGCAGAAACTGTTATGCGGACAGCTGAGGACACTTCGGTTTGATAGCTTGAAGAGCAGAAGCAAGAACAGCTGTTTCAAGCTAACTAAAATGCAAATTGCATTGACTAAAGAACGGGTAAAGAAAACTCCAGAGCAAAGAACGGGTACGTCAGCTATAATAATATTGGCGACTTCAATAATAATTAAAAACTGTTTCAGTTTTGTATAAATACTAAACTATAGCTATAGGTACTTTTGCATGTATAAACAAAGCTTTTAACATACATGACTGTTACGCCAACCAAATTAATCCTCGTGGTAGAGTCTACATTAACAACTTTGGCATGCGGTGCGAGGCCTCCCCTGGGCCAGCCACCATTCATTTACTAACAATCTATCTGAAACCTGAAACTTGGTACAGGTTTTATGCTATTGTTATATTATTTATTATATAATTTACAAAATTAAACCCCAAATATAGACTCTACATTCAAACACGCGTTTCGTCGTATACTAAAACATATTAGTTTGAGAAAAGATCAATTGTTTAGTATTTCATAAGAAAACTTATTATATTTGTAAATATGTTCATTATTTTAACAATGTTAATTTTGTAGCCATAAATTTAGTTAGGATATTAAAATCAGGCCAGCGACAGCATTAGATGATTAGGAACACACACAAACACATAACATCTATTCACACATCCAGGGAAAAGTCGGGTGATATCTCCTGCTTTTCATTGGTCAAAAATAGGGGCGTGATCGGCATTTCGACTCAATTCGCACCATCTCTAAGAATAATTTCGGTAGCGTCTATTCCCCTCTCTAAAAAATCGCCAGTCGAGAACCTACTCTGCTCGGTAATACGTGCATTGAGCCGTGTTATCTGATTTCTATATTTAATTTATTCTCAAACTAGAACATTTCTCTCGGCTCCTGTGTAATTTTATTAAAAATCCTTAGTGGTATTCCCTTCGAAGTAAAGTTTAACATTTATTTACGAATTGTTCTTGCCGTCTGTCACTCTCGTTCGCCGCACCGCGCCATACCGTCGTGATTCGGACAATCATCTCCACCGTTCTCGTCGTGAAATCTTGGATAGTAAATTATCTAGTGTCAAGTGTCTTATGGATACCCCCTGCAGCTAGTGAGTCCCTGCGCCCAAACGTGTGCACACTACTCCCCCCCCCATCATCGACATCACAACGCCGCTAAATTGGCCACCCTCCACCAGAGACGCCCACGGCCCATGGATGCATCGCCACTCCTTGGTTGCTGAACTACCAGTTTGGTCTGCCCACAACCCCTTCCCAATACAACAGAATATTTGGCGAGTCGTTTATTTAACTCAATCGTGCGATTATTCACAATGCGGCATTAGATTTTTCCAGTCACCAAAATAATCCGGGCAGTGTTAATTATCTACTCCAGTCTCAAATTATACAGTCCACTAAACGAAACTCTCTCTGAGCTTAAACACGCTACAACAATAATTATGATTAGCTGTCTCGTTAGCCCCACTGTTAGTGTCTTTGACTTCCGTCCGACGGAACACGGGTTCAAATTTTGAGGTAACCACATCAGGATGGGTTAGGACCACTTTTCCTAAATTTGTCCTTAATTTTGTGTTTATCTCTTCCAATATGTCTGCGGGTTGATTGGTGTATTTTCGATAGAAAGGAAGCAGTTAATAAACCCGTTAAACTTAATTTTGGGCTTGCCTTAGCACATAATGATGAAAATAAAACAATGCATGGCACTTTGGCATATCTTGAACCAATTAGCTTAAGAACACACTATTTTATAACTAAATAAAAAATTCTCACTAGTTTTCAAAGATCAATTAAATCGCTTTTTAATATCACATAATATCTAAAATTTTACAATATGTTACTTGGTGGCTGCCTATTTTTGTTTTGATTTAAGAGTTTTTATAAATTTCACCAAAACCGCTTAACATAATATGTTTAATCTAATAAATAGTATTTTAAACAATTTAAGTTCTACTCTTATCTATGTATAACAAATAGATCGCGTTTTCTTATACACCAAGTTGTTCAGTGAGAGAGAGCATCAAAAGCCCATGCGAGTGTTGCAATTGAAACACTAATCACGAACAGGAAAAGGGAGGAGCGACTGGTGATGTGACTAATGTGTTTACCAGTCTGTGTTGTCCTGCTTGTAATATGAAACCATCGAAATAACCATTATGCCTTAAATAGCATTTTCATTTTAAAAACTTGTTGGTTATGCAATACATTTTAAATAATCACTAAATACGTCCAACAAGACCCCGCTTGGTTAATATCATCGATATAGTGCGGTCTTGCGTCCAGCTATTTGTAATCTAAACATGCACACGATATTAGTAAGACATTAAAACCGATTGCATGATGCAATGCCTCTGGATCATTGATTAAGACAATACAAGATTTAAAATACCTGTTCCGTCAAATGATCCAATGTAGTTGGGAGACTACAGCTGTTTCGTGTTAATTAACACATAGGTCTGAACGTCAAAATATGTTACGTGTCAATTTAATCCAAGAAATCCATGAAAACGGAGATGTAACATATTTTGACGTTCAATTAACACGAAACAGCTGTAGACTCCCAACTACATTGGATCATTTGTCGAAACAGGTATTTTAAAACCGATTGGTCATTAAACCCTTACATTTGGTCATTCAACGTAGACTACATCTAAACTTTAGTTGCATTGTAAAATAGTTTATAAATTAAATAAAAAACAAATGTTTAGACAAGCGTTCTCCAGTAAATGCTGGACGGGTGTTCCGATTCAACCCAAACGGTTTTAATACATGAAATATAATTTTTTTTCTTCGTTTCCCTGTCATTTCAACTAAATGAACTGGGCAATTCTATTCACATACAAGAAAATCATTTACCTGATGTCTAAGACTTTTCTGTACCAAAATATGTGTATTTAGCAGTCTGCGTTCCCAAATTTAAACATTAATGTTTGCAATGATTTGCATTAAAATTTATGCTGAAAAGAAAAACACGTTTGGTTAGTTGCCAGAAGAGAAGGTTTCGAGTTTATTCAATATCTCATGAAAAATGTATATTTTAAAAGTAAACCACTGATTTTCCATTTCAACAGCCTAATATCAATTATTTATTTTTATTCAATATTCTAAACACTTGTTAACGATTCCATAATTAATAAATAAATTGATTCAGATTTTAAATTGAGAAGTAATTAAAATTTGTTACATCATTAGTTTGTTTAAATAAAAATGTATTTAAAAAACAGTGCTGATTTCCTCAATGTAATTTTATTTTAATGTGGGAAGTATTATATTACAATACTTTTAATGAACTAATAAAAGTTAAACTAACTGGACTCAATAATGTCAGTCTGTCTCTCGGTTTCTCTGTCTTCTGTTTCTAACGTATTTGTTTACAAAGGTAATGCATTTTTTTTACGTTTTGCACTGAATCAAAATAACTAACAGTTGAGACTTTTCTTGGATATACGTGACACTCAAAGGGTGAAATAGTGGTAACAAAAAAGATAGTGACACAAAGTGATACCGTTTTGTAAATGTGCAATATTTTGTCTATCAATTACACTAACTTGTGTAATGATTTATTTTGTACTGTTTTCTCTATAGTTTCAACTAAATAAATTGAACCATTATATGTATATGCAAGAAAATAATTTACCTGACGTATATGAAAATTTCTTTTTGCGATATTACTGGCCGCACTTGAAGTCCGAGATACTTAAATGCATACTGCAAATTACATGCATCGTGAAACATTGCTTTACAACTGGATGTAAAATTCCATTCTTGAGTTAATAACTCTAATATTAGTGGTTTAACTTATCAACATTGTCAAAACCAGCACTTACGAAGTGCCGTTTCTCGAATGAAACATTTTAAAATAGTTGTTAAAATATTACGGATTTTTTTGGGTCAGTACAACTTACAATATTCGGTTGTATGAATTAAATCAGAACAGCTACACGGAAGTGTTTCCATTTAAGTTATTCAATAAGTTATTAATCTTTTCCCTTACATAAATTATCTTTAAATTGATCAACATAATAATTTTTAGTTTAGGCTTTCAACATTGCAATATGAGAATGAAATTTCTAAGCTATGAAGGGTCCCGTTCAGCCCTCCAAAGCTAACTGGAGTGCAACAACTGTAATATTATTGCTGCAACTAAATGACAACTGTTTTCCCTTCTATGGTCAACTATTAATGAAGGAAGTCCCGTTAGAGGGTTTTATCGGTATTCAACTGTTATCTGTGTTGAGTTTGTGGCTACGTCTCACTTATAACGTATCTAATGAAGTCACCTATGTAAAACATTTATTTTATGTATCATACACACATTTCATGTATAATACACTTGTATTCAAACACAGCCACAACAAATAAAAACCTAAGTGGAATGATTATAACCAAACTGCTTATTTAAAAAATGCAAGGCTATATAATTAACGCTGAACCTTTTAATTATTTTAAAAAGTTTTTTTTCAGAATTATACGCAGAAAGAAATCAAGTTATCATTAAAATCCAACCGTTAATCTCAAATTAAGAAAATTGGATTGCTATTATACTTTTTGGGGAGTCTAATAAATGGTTAAAGATCATTCGTGTTTATTTATAGAATGTTCAGTATATTTGCTTTTTGCTGGCTATAAAATTATAACGTAACATTTATTATTATTGGACATTTTCGTGTTTAAAAAGCTTTGGTCACACAATTTACCCATTCGCATATAATGGAAAATTAATCATCAAAGTACAATGACAATTTATATAAGTTAATGAAACCTGAAACTATTTTCAGAGATATGTAGGCTGAAAAATAGTAATTCTTATACAATTTTATTTCCCAAATTAAAATGGAGCAGAAAAATTAGTAAAAAAAACTTTTGAACCGGTATTGTAAAACTTAATATGTTTCTTCATCTGGTGGTGATATCCTGGTATTTGCATGAAACCCAATTGTTGTCCCTGATGCAGCAAACCTGCGTACTCAGCCTTAATGTTTTTCTTATGGAAAATAATTTAAATGTCATAAATGTATATGTATGTTTATTTTGTTATAGTAGGGTTATAACGCTGGGTCAAATACAAACTATTGTTATACACTCAGAAAAATCAATAGACATTAAGACTGTATAATTGTTATCGGCATAATTAGCTGTTAAATAGTCGGCTACTTTCATCAATCATATTCAGATTGAAAGACAGCAAAGATTGAACAATTAAAATACATTCGGCTTTGTCTAGAGATAAGGTCTGAATTATACAATTTGTATTAGAATCGGAAAGGTCCCCTTGTGGAATTTGAATAGTTACATTTTCCCAGATGTGCTACACAGTGGCAAAATCACTACCACATAAGAATAAATTAAGGTGGAACTGCTTACTTTTGTATTGCTCCGGCCCTAATTTCTGGAATATTGAAGTTTGTCTTTTAGAAACAGTGGTGGCAGTCATAGCTGATTGGGTTGGGTTCTGAACTACCACCAAAAATACCCGGGTTTAATTCCCGGTGAAATCCAGAACTACTTTTGAAACGTTGGTTTCGCGGCTACGTAAGTAGTCGACAGGTCATGTCAGAGGCACTAGTACGACCTGAAAACCCGGACAACAGACCTTGAATAGAATGTTACACGAACTTTACTTTTAACGGAGTATAACTATAATTACTGCAAAAGCAGTATTAACTTTGTAACCAGTGTAACTTGAATTGTTACAGTGTTGGAAAAAATACTGCATTGCAATAATTTCCCTCTTACAATACAATACAATACAATACAATACAAACAACAAAATACAATACAATACTTGATTTTAAAACTCAAACAAAAAAATTTATTTGAATGCTGTAAATTTGGATTCCAGTAAAACTCTAGTCGCAGTAACCCAGTAACGAGTGAGTAGCGGAAACTTCAGTGAACTTCCGGCAATCGATTCCTGGATCGCTGGCAATTGTGGCCCAGTTCAACATAGGGCGAAAAATATTTATTTTATTTTCATTTATATAAAATATATAAAATTAACTTTAATTTACCACTACATCTCCACTATATATGAGTAGTGGGGGCAACCTTTAATGGAATAAAATTATAAATAATATGTAAAGGCATTTTAAATAGGATTAAGCTACACTGTTTTGATGAATGAAATGCCTTGTATTCTGCATCTAGCAAGAAATGGTTTAATTGTTTCATTGAAGTTAATTTTACAAAAGTAAATAGACTAGTAATTGATCCATGCTTATCTTTTCATTTCGCATCACTATGAGTACGCATCACATTTCGCATCGTTAAGAGTTCCAAATTCAAATTCAAAATGTGTTATTGCTCACAGATTATACTACACAACAAAATCCATAATAATCAATAAATATATAAAGCACATTTATAGTACAATAACACATAACAAAGTCTATATAATTAGCTCTAACAATCTTAATATATAATTGCGTAAGGAAAACAAATCAAATTCGTGACTTTCCGCAGTTTTGTGAAGCTATGTTACAACCTGGAAGACTGAAACTTGGAACATCCATTGAAGATAAACGGGGGATAATTTTTGAGGCCTCAAAATAAAAAATAAAAAATCAACCGTCTGAATTAATAAACGGTATCAGGAAACTGAAACATACTTTCTCCCTTTTAGTCCAACTGTAATAAATAAATTGTTTTTGATTCAATCACTATAGAATATAAAGAACAGAAAATCTTCTAAAAAATCCTTTTTCAGAAATGTTCACCCAAATCCTATTTTTGGAGTCACTACAAAATCCTTTGCTACACACAGTGGTTTTATAGAGATCCCCCCACCATGGTTAAAGGGATTCATATTTTTGAATTTCCTCTGTTGGTTAACGCTAACTTGACCTGCGTATCAAATTTAAATTAAATTAATCATTAAGTACGAGATAAATTGTGATTTTTGTATTCCCCAAAAGAATAACATTGGATAACGTACTGTGTTTACCGCTAAATGAAAGTTTAAATTTTCTCCGCAACCAGTAACCTTCAGAATACTAAATCGATTCGTTTTTTTAGCTTTCTTTAATAGTGATACGTAAATTTTATTTAGCAGTTAAAATTGTTTATGAAAAATAAAAAAAATAATTTTGGAAATTTTAAGCTCTGTAATTTCTGCAGAAATGCGGCTGGTGTCATTTTGTTGGAAACCTCAAGCTCTACAAACTACTAAAGCTTAATTAAAATCTTTTTATCCGTTTTTGAGAAATTTTTATTTTTTATGTTTATGGCGGTGTTTTTGGGTGATAAAAAATCAAAAATCGGTTTTTAAAAATCAAAACTTCAAAAATTGGTTTAAAAAATCGAAAATTAAATGAACACATGGATATATCGTGAATTAGTACCTATAAACCAAATTTCATCAAAATCGGTCCACTGGTTTCGTCTCTAGCTTTGTACACATCCAGACAAATAGACACACAGACATCACTCAAAAATCACTTTTTTGGATTCAGGGAACACCAAAACGAATATTTCCACTAACAACTCAAATTAAAAAATGTTTACGAAAACAATACTTTCTCCATATACGATGTATAGGGTGGAGAAATTAAAAATGATCAGACGTATTAATATTAAATGAAATGTAAACATTAGTATCACTTTAAATATTTGTTTATAAGAAACCAAAAATATAAAAGCTAAAACGTTATAAAGCAGGCAGACTGACAACACTTACTCTTCATACAGATGGATTGACTTTTTCCGATTCTTGCACACTCTACCCATCACACATAAACAAACAAACCGTATACAGAACTGTTGTTGATAATACAGCTTTTACATATCAACAACCTACCTGCTGTATTACCTACTAGATGTTACCCGCAGGCGTCGCCCCGCAAATGATTTATAAAAACTATGACAGTTGTGTCTTTCTGTGATTAGCCCGTGGAACTACTACGAATCAAGATCAGCTGTTTGTATTTTCATGAACTCAAACAAAAATTTATGTCCATAAAGAATTCATGGGAACTTTGAATCCGTGGGGCAAAGCCCTATAATAGGGTTTTCGCAACTTTAATATGCCTATGTTACTCAGGACTATCAAGTACCTCTCTATCAAATTTAAACTCAATCAGTCCAGTAGTTAGAGCGTGATTGAGCCACAAATATCTTAACAAACAAACAAATATACGAACTTACAAACTTTCACATTTATAATATTAGTAGGATATTACTTCCAAATCTCTTTGTTTATCAAGAGACAACATTAAACAGATTTTCAACTCCATTGTAGGAACAAGTAAGTAACCGGCCTTACAAACTATTTAAAGAAGATTCTGAAGTTATTTTTTTTTAATTATTGAGGAATAATGTTGTAAGCTTTAGGCCCAGGGAATAAAGTTAATTTTAGGCGTTTTATATTTATCATCTTAAATGACACATAAACGCCGTAAACACAAATATATTTTTGAGGGCAATATTTTTAGGAAACGAAATAAATGTACCGATGCAGATATATAATTTTGTTTGAAAACCATGCTAATAAAATAGTTTTAAGTCATAGCAGAAAGATGTAAACGATTCGCATTACCTGGAACTAAAGCAAACCCCCATCCGACCTGATCCCAAACGCGTGATCTAATGGACAAATTGTATGCTACGTCGTTGCAGCAGTTATGGGGCTTAGGTTATGAAACTAGGGCAATGAGCCTGAGGCTGCTCTAATGTGCTATAAACCAACATTATTACATTTTGTACCCGGCAATAAAGGCTGCAACTGAAGTAAGTGCACGCTAACAACATCTCACCTAATGTCGTTTACCTCGGTTCACAAACATAAACTCTGTAAGGGTTGGTACAGTAGTGCATCTAGTTAAATGGTGTATCTATAATGTTTAAACGTTGTTTGGATCCGTTATCCGCACTTATTTACTGTTGATCTAAAGAAATTTAAAAACTAAGAGTGGTTTTACTAATTAATTTGTTTTCTTTAGCGAATTTCCCCGTTTGAAGAATCTATTGCCGTAGTCGGCATGGTAAGACCTAGGCCCAGGGCCATGATAACTTTTTGTTTTGAGGTGCCCAGACCGCAAAAACACCATTAGTTCGAAACTGTATATACATATATATATATATATATATATATATATATATATATATATGTGTGTGTGTGTGTGTGTGTCCGTGGGTGTCATAACTCTCGTAAAAAAGATTCGATTTTGATGAAATTTGGTACAAACGTGTAAATTAGCATCTATGGCTTTAAGTTCGAAAACCAGACATATCGACCCATCCAAAAGGGTATTTTGGGGGGGTTTGTACCCCAAAAATAGTTTTTGTTGTTGTTTTTTTACATATAATATTTTAGTAAATCGAATTTTAGTTTTTACCATTGAATTCAGCTTAAAAACAAACAGTTTGGTGTTCTGATCATTTCTCTACGTTAATTGGTTGCAGAGATACTGAAAGTGCTAAACAGTTCGTTGTCCAATGTTATTCTTATGGAGAATATGTAAAAACGTTATCTCCCTTGGTTATGAGCATAAGTTAATAAAACTTGACCTAAGTGGCTTCACCTAGTTGAGATATAAACAAATTTGTAAAACAATAGATTTGTTGTGTTCCTTGCCTCAGCAAATATGCATACTCAGCCGCCATGTTATTGTTATGAAGAATAATTAAAATGTCACAAATCAGTTGTTTATGAAACTTGGTATGTGGCTTGATGTGCTATTAATATGCATATATATACATTGGAAATTCACTGAGTATGCAGGTTAACTGATACGGGGGTATTACTTGTCTACTATTATTTTGATATTATGATTTAATAGATATAGCATGATAATGTTCTTTAATATGGTGTTACATTCTTATAAGAACGAATATTTTTAATTTGTTGTCTTTATGTGGAACTTTATCTCACAAAATAAACTGAAAAAAAGGTTTTTGCAAACGAAATTGTATTGGTACTCAGATTACCAACAGATCAACTGACCTGTTTTAAACTAGAATAACACACATTCTGAACTAGGAAATTTCTTTCTACCGTTTGGATCTGTAATGAAAAGTAACATATTGGAAAAATAGTAAAAAATACTTTTCTGTAAAATTATAAACGAAACATGTTTTTAACTTAAGAACGTTTTAGTCAACCTGTCTCCGTGATACATTCCTACTTGGTACAAGCCAGTCCATTTTCTAAAGCGAATCAGTAAAATCATTAGTGCTACTAACCAGCTTCCATAAAATAAATTATAAAACATATTTAACCGATTTCTATTGCGTCTAAACCCAGTTGACGTTGATAATCAAGGTTTGACCCACAAGTAATTTAATTTTTATCTGCAGCCATGTAGTTAATAAAATGTTCTCTAAAGGTAGTTAAGATTAACTTAAAACACAGCTGGGTAAAACCCAGTAGAATTGTACCGAGTTAGAGTACGAACTAACCCATTGTGCAGCTTAATTATACAGTATAGTGATCCGCAAGTAAATCGAATAATGATGGAACCAATATCGAATTTAAAACGAGCTCAGCCACATATTTAATGAATATGGGAGCCAAGACGCAGGGTGGGCAAGTCACCACTCCAGGATACCTCCTCTTCTTCACGCGTTGTAACAGTTAACCATGATGAAAGTACCCATAGCTCTTCTGATTTCGTGGGAGAGTCGTATAAACTTTGGGAAATTGGTGTATGGAGTGGTTACTATGTAAAAAGGCTACTTCAGTTTTAGTTACCTGAATGGTTCGGAGTGTTGAATTGAATTAAATAATATGGAGTAATTTAATACTACAGAAAGAATTAAATCGAGGAAAGTAATTTGCCAATGTAATTGCACTTAAACACATAGCATTGTTAAACTACATTTGTATTAATAATCCTAAATATAAACCTTTACTTAAATTATGTAAGTTTAAGTGTAAATTACTTAAGAGTAAGTAAGTGTAAGTGTATAAAACTTAACTCGCTTGGCTCGCTGGGGGCTCAGCCCCCAGGTCACAGTTTGGCCACAGTTTAATGTAAATTGGTCCAAATTCTATTTAAGACCTAAATTCTACAACTATTCCAAGGCTTTCATTATTTTAAGGGTCAAATGCCTGTTGATGAATACTACTTGGCATGGAGACGTAGTATGTTAAATGTTAAGCCAATGTATTACCTAAGTGCTCGAAAAAGTTAATACCCTTAACTGATGTATAATGTAGCCTTTATAAGGCGTCTTTTGAACCTTATAAGGAATACTACCACAGATAATAACCTGAAATACTTTGACTTTGGGTAACTACAATCCTTCTGCAACAAATATGGCATGATTTATAAGGGATCTTACCCTCGATAGAGCGCAATATACAAAATATACCCGAAATACACGAAAAAATCGACAAAAGCTCAAAGACTTTGATTTTTTTTGGGTGTTTAAGATATCTAATCTGGGCGTGTGAGTGTTGCTTGGTACTAATTTTAATGTAGGAATACTGTGTGATAAATATTAGACCTCTAAGTTCTATATTAGAACGAAAACCATTAAAAACCACGAACATATCATGGAAAAAAGTTTATATTTAAAAGATCTAGCGCTACCAAAGGGTGAAGGGAGTGAGATACGAGAAAATTGCATAGGACTAAAGTTGTAGTTCGTCTAAAATCCGTGGCACGTGGTGGTTTTTGTTTTCGGTAGGACAATCCGTTCGGCCGCTAGAGCTCAAATAAAAAATACTACATTTTGATTTTTTATCCACAATTATTTATTTCTTTTGAGATGGTTCAAACTAAAAACAGTAAGATTTGGGAAGAAAAGGTGCATCGCACATGCATACCATATCTCACGATCCTAGTTAAAGTATAAATGGTGATGCGTATATTCTAACAATTGTTCCAGAACCGGCATTTCCTTACTACTTATAAAACGGTCAAATCTATAGATTTTAAGAGTTTTTTTATTTTCCGACAGGTTTAAGTAATAAAAACTGGTCATATTTCTGCTGCTATTTACTAAGTGTGATGTAGACATACTGCGTCCCCAATATTAGGCCTCCATCAAGTGTATTAACGGGATAGGAAATTAAAACCCGCCACAAAATCTCAAAATTTGAAACAAATCTAGAGCTATCTAAGGGTGAAGGATACGAGATACTACAAAAAAGTCAGAGGACCAAAGTTGTAGATCTCGAAAAATCCGTGGGGCGTGGTGGTGTCCGTTTTTCGATAGGTCGATCCGTTCGGCCGCTAGAGCTCAAAAACTTTAATTTTGAAATAAGCCTTTTTTAGGGGGTTTTAAATATTTTTTTAGGGGGTTTAAAATAAAATATTGTTAGTTTTGGCAATTTTCCTGGGAGTTACAAGCTATTAGCTACCTGCATGCAAAATCTCAGGTTTCTAGCTCATCTAGAAGTGGTCTAGAATTCGTATACCTCAGTCAGTCAGTCAGTCAGTCAGTCAGTCAGTCAGTGAGTTACACATCCGGCTATATATATTATAGGCATGTTAAAAATTTCCTCCATTTTGAATTTTTTTGAGGAGGTTAAAATAAAAAGTTTTAACTTTTTGGGATTTTCCTGTGGGTTACAAGGTACAAGCTACATACATGCCAAATTTCAGGTTTCTAGCTCTTCTAGAAGGTGTCTAGAATTCGTATACCTGAGTGAGTGAGTTACACATGCGGCTGTATAGTATATTAGATTTAATATATTTTAAGTCATGTGAAATATAAAATTGGTTCCTGCTCAAAATCGTTGTTTAATTTTTATATTGTTAACCGATAATAAAACCAGTATTAACAATTAGGCACACCAAAATCCCCCATGGTTAGTTACCTTTGGTTACATGTGATGTAATGATGCTTTCCATAACAATGTTAATTAGATAGCAATATGTAGCCCCAGGTGTACTGTGCTGTACAGCTCTGCGTGTACCTCACCTAAGTAAACTTAGTAATGTTCCCCGGCTTGATTTTTATTGGAAATAGAGTGGTTTAAAAATCTTTGGCCCTTTCGACAGCAAGGAGAAACACTCATTTAAAAAAATTGTTCTTACCACCTTAAATAGTAAAATACCGCAAATATTGCAGTTATATGGTAGACATTTTACGTTGTACGTAAGTTTGGTAGAAACCGGGATTTTGCATAGATATCATATTCCATTGCTGTTTTTATGACCTCAATAGTTGTAGGTATAGTAGCCTATATAACTGCTTGGTATATAATTTATTGTGTAATAATATAAAATAATACGAATGGAAAAAGTACGTTTTATTTTTTTGTGTATTTACGCCAGAGGCATTTTGATAGATGGGTTAGTAGTGTGGGTTTGCGGGTTTTGCGCCGGAAGTGACGTCATCCGGTCACGTGACCGGATGCGCTGAGTCATGAAAGACGTCATCTGGGGCTGAGCCAGTGACGTAGGCGGTTTTGTGACGAAATGAGTTAAAGTTCAAAGTTCAAGGTCACGGGGAGGTAATTTTAAAAAAGTACTACCTCGCACGCGTAAAATCCGATTGTGATTCGATAGTTTTAATTCGATAAAATATCGAATGAAAATTATCGAATGAAGCAATCGAATGATACGAGTGCGAGGTAGTACTAATACAAATATTACTTTATTTTTATTTACAATAAGTTATGTTTACAATAATTCATGTTTACAATAGTTCCCCGTTGTTGGTTGTCATCGATGTTGTTGATCCGGACGAGTTGCGGCCATCACTTCGCTTTCTGAAGAAAGACGGTATATACTTCGATTCCTGCGCAGAGTCCATGTTGTTTTTTGATGCGTAAAGTTCCAAAGATAAATCGTAACCGGACGCAATGAGAAGTCTTAACTCTTCATTAAAAACCTCGAGGTCTTGGAAAGTCGCCAGATGAATAGAGTCATAATGAATACACCTAATTTTAATGGACATTTTAATACAATGTTTTACGTTTGTGAAGAGCACTCGATGTTCACCAGTCGAGAGCCGGAGGTGTACTGACTATTCGCTAGCTAGCGTTCTGGTATCAAACAAAATGGTGGGGCGGAGAAGATGGCGGACAGCAGATGGCAGGCGGCAGGTGGCAGCTGGTTGCTACTACATTCGCCGCCACAGTAATGCAATCCTTCGGCGTAATTCTTGTAGTTTATCTTGTCGGTTCATTTGATACGTTTTACATCTACATATGCAATAGCTGAAACACTTGCACTTACGACAAGCTTTCCCGTCAACTTGATCGCCTGGTATTTTAAAACATTGTAACTCGCAACAATATGTCTTCAAATTGTTATCGAAAAATAAATTTTTCATAGGTGACACCGACATGTTAGCTGCAGCGTGTGTTAGACAAGACTGAGACTAACTTCACTGCTCCCTCTCTTTTATACCTCTTCATAAGTTAACCCTGAATGAAAGTTCAAGGTCATCCATTTGAATTTTAAAAAAAGCAACACAGCAGTATATAAAATAATATACTGCTGTGTTGCTGTTTTTATTTTTTTTTATTTTATTTTATTTTTTTTTTATATTTTCTTTATTAAACAAACATCTTACAATACAATAAACTTAAGTTTAACATTGATAACTAGAAATACAAACAATAAAATACAAACAGAGACATTATGTACAAGGATGCGTGATGTGCAGAGTGAGTTCCGTCGAGTTGTTGCCGCTTACACCGTGTGATACCAAATACAACGTCCCCGGTTGAATATCTCGCAAATCTTCATTTTGTAGCAGTTGAACAAATCGTTTTGGAAGAAATACTTGAAACTTCGGCTCATCTCCTGGAGTGAAAGGTCCTTCGCTCAATGAAACTAGAATTGCTTCTCCATGTGTGGTTTCCACTTTCTTGATGTTATGAATAATGTAGTGTTTTTGTTCTTTTAGTTCTGAACACTTTTTAGTTAGCAGAAGGTCGGATTTTGAATGAGTGTTGAATTGATCAACCAGTGTTTGTAGAAACTGTTGTGATGCCATCTTCGTCAGTGGTGGTTGTGGTGTCTTCTGTGATGTTGCCTCTTCGGAGTCTCGAATAATACTCGTGCTGGAGCGGTGCTGTCTCCTCGTATTTATAGGCCCCGCTACCCCCACCACATTTCTGTTCTCCGCTACCCTCACCACATTCCTGCGTTTGTTTCAAGTAAGCAGCCAAACGATACGCGTTGTACAATGCACAGTTTGTTTGGCCGTGTTTAAGATCTTTTGCAGCGACACAAATATTACCGAGATTAATGTTAAAGTCCTTACTGATAGTTATATCGAAAACATCACCGTGCGTGTACTTTTGTATCCAGTTCTTTTTTTCTAATCCTCTTGTGTATATATGTGAATATTGTTTGAAAAAGTTAAACATAATACTGTGCAGATTACTGTAGCTTATAAATCCTTCATACCAATGTATGTGATGAAAGTAGTTTGTTATCCATTTGTTTGTACTTTTTGCTTTGGTGTTAAGTTTGTTAAAAGAAAAAGGAGCATCAAACGTGAATGGGTAGGCTACAAATGTAAGCAAGTCTAAAATTACTAATTCCTTGATAATAAACCTATCATCATTATTTCGAAATGCTTGAAATTCTATTACACAAGGCTTTACACTCACTTCTTCATCCCCTCCGCTCATCATGGCACCTAGAGATCAACTAAACTGTTTTCCACACCACGGTAGGTTAAATACCAGGCCGTACAGTTGCAGGCGCGTTGGTGTATATTTAACGTGGGCACCGTCCCCAATAGGCCTACCCCACGTGTGTTCTTCTTTACTAAGTCAAACTTTAGTCTTTTTTAACTTCTTCTTCTTGTGTTTCGTTTTCTTCTTCTTCTTGTTTCTCCGTTTCTTCTTCCTGTGTTGTTTCTTCTGTAGCTTCTGTAGCGATTTCTACAAGTGGTTCAAAATCCTTTAACTTTCTCCACATGCAAACTTCATGAGGTATTCTATTAAAAATAGATGTATCCACAGGTCCGTACACGATGGTGCTATCAGGTTGTTTTTCCAAAGTATCGACCAAATATTCTTTAATAATAGCGCTTGCAAATACCAACTGTCTCATGTACCTTGTAATAGGTTCTGTTGCGTAGTTTAAAACGTAGAATTCTTCATGTGACAGTAGAATCTTATTTTCATGTTGAGTCAAGTCTCTAATTCGCACTTGTAGTTGTCCACGATGTTTAACAATATCGATTTCATTGTCACAATCCAAAAGTCGAATATGTGTTTTCCTTCCACACAAACTGTTAGTTAAATAACATTCTATTAAATGTACATGTTTCAAAAATGACTCCCAAGCATTTTGCGAAAATAAAACCTTTTTTGTTCCATGGTGTAGTATTACTGTAGGGGAATAATCCAATGACTTCATCAATCCAACTGATACACTTTTACTGATGCATGCTGAGATGGGGTAAAAGATTCGCAAAAAAACTTCAGTTAAAATGTGAGGAGGAATATTTTCTTCAACTTTCTTCTTCCTCTTTGGTACTACCTTTGATGGGTCTGCATTACTTTCCTCCTCTCTATCTCTTTTACCAAACTTTAAAAATGCAGTTATTTCCTTGATGATTTTTTCTTCACTAGTATTATCACGTTCCAATAACGGTGCTACCTCTGCATCACCTTGTACAACAGATGGAGAACTCATTTTGTAGAAGATGTTGCCCATGCGATGATAGACGATCAACTGAAGACCTGCATTGTTGCTCCGCTATTTATAGGTTAGCGACAGTGGCGGTGCCGGTGGTGGTACAACGTTTTACAATACCGTCTTTACGATACCAGTCAACGGTGTGTATGTAACAATTTTATCGTGCAAAATTAAACAATACGCAGATGTATTTGCAGGTACGTTTTCTTGAAATTCCATTTCTATTTTTATATCAACACTAGACGATTTTACAGATTCGTTTTGTTTGGAGCAATCAATTACAACAATCGGAGCTTTCGATTCAAACTGTACGGGAGATAGTAGAGGTGTGTTTGTTTTGCCGTAATATGAATTTTGGAACCTAGCGTACATATCGTATAAAACACTGTACCTTTTTTTATCAAAAGAGATATTAAAGTTGTCGTAGGGAAAGAATTGTGAATTCAGGAACACTTTACAGTTTGTTAATTTACAATGGTCAAATTCACCAGCATTTTCAGTTAATATACTTTTTTTCTTTGTTTGTAATCCAAAGATTACATATCTCGCTTTTTCCAAATGAGTAGAAGTTTTTACAGTCCATGTATGCCGTTGTGTTGAAGGTAAAACGGGGTATTCATGAAACTCCCAGCTTCTGAATGGCATTACAATGTCTCGATCTGATTTTAACTTTCTTAATAATGTAATCCTGTGTTCATCATTTAGTCGCACATGTGGTACTCTCCAAACAATCTTGTCTAATGTTAGTTTCCAGTCTAAATTGGCTTCAGTTGTTCCAGCAGATGCTTTAATAATATCATTATCGTTTGATGACCTTAATAAAACTAGTTCTTGTTTTACATTTATTATTATTCTTCTGTAATCTTCAGCAAATCCTAAAAGTAATCTTAAAGGTAAGTAAAAATCAAAGTTTCCCGAAGCGTCAGGAGTAATTATACTTTTGTCTGGTGCAACCCATCCTGCAACAGCTAACAGATTCTTCTCATTTGGTGTTAAAGACGCTAATCCTTTTAAGGTACTGGAAATTCCAACCTTTTTTGTTGAATCGACTGTAACTCCTGAAATTTCATATCTAATCTCGTCAAACAAAAATGCCATAGGATTATTTATGAACGGAACAGTGGTTCCAACAGTACCGTCAGCTTTTGTTACTTTTCCTTCAATATATAAATAACTTTCGCATGGAAGAGTATAAATGTCTTGTTGTTGTATAGGAATCCTAATTTCATCGTTATTGTTTAATTTGGACGAAGCGTAAGGGTTGTGCGTGTGATATTCCTTTTCCCATAAGGTCTCGTCGAATGTTGGGCCCTGCGCTATATCCAGTATATCCATTGTTAATGACCTTTAATCCAATTTCTTCTAGAAAACGAATGTTGTCACTTGTTAATCCTTCTACAGCTGATGAGCTACTGACCTCTTTGCTGGTTGGCTCTCTCTTTTTAAATGATAACCCCATTATCTAAGCGGATGATTTTATATGTATTCTTACAGTAATAGCTTCTCCTCGAAAGTCAATAAGGTTTCCGTCTTGATCCACTATGTTCAGCACGATGTCTGAAATGAAACTGGTGTTTAACGGTAGGTACACAAGGTTTTGAGGCTTTTCTACTATCTTGAAACCCGGTGCGACTGATGGGTAGAATGTGTGTAATATATGCCGATTTTCTCCATCTCTGTACGATCCTTGTATAATGTTACATGTAATGTCTATGCTGTTTACTTTGATGATCGTCACAGTTCTATTCCCAGAATGAGTTGTATTAGGTTCTAATACCTTTGTTTCCTTAGAAAACCCTAATAAACTACCAATTGAACGTTCTTGGCCAAAATCAATATAATACTTAGAAGTAATTTCGGCTTTCATTGTATTGTTATTGCCTTTTATCGTTATATTTTCTTTTCCCATATGTTTTTGTATAACTTCATTTATATTATCAATTTCATAAGCTCCTGTTGGTAAACTGAATTCTTCCAAAGCTGAATATTTTCCTTTATTATCTTTTGTCTTGTAATAATGTATTTTGTTATTAATTCCTTCACTAACGTTTGGAATAGAGTTATATGTTGTTAAATCCAATAATGCGGCTTCCCATAGTCTTCCTTTTTGCAAACGTAGCGCTGGAAACAGAATACTGCGCAAAGTACATGAGTTACTGGTTAATGACACTGTATACGAAGACATCTTAAAGTTGACTAACACTTTTAGCTAAAAAGTCTAAACATAAATGACCGCAAATGGATGTATCATCAGGTTGTTTTCTTGTATAATTGTAAAAAACATTTTCTGCCGCACGAAAGTATTGTTGAAGTTCTTTCGGTGGTGGAAGGTTTCCAAAACTGTCGAAATAATAAATCGTTTCACCAAGTTTCTTGTAACACACCCAATGAGTGCCTAATCCTTCACTATTATCCAAATTTACTATACCAGTCTCATTTTTCCACATTTTAACCGGTAATTCATCTTTCATAAATACTCCTCTAAAAAAATGGGATTTTCAAACAAGAAGCATATGTAATCAGTTCTTCATTGGTTAATTCTTTGTTTTTAATTATTAATTGCTCTTTCTTATTTAATACACACGATACGGTCTTAGGTATAGTCCTCCTCCCTTTTTTATCATTGACCATATTGTTGGTTTCTTTTTAGCTTTACCACTAGTAGATCGACGTTTTCTTCTGATATTACCTCCTTGTTTCTTAGCGGGTCTTTTCCCACGCCTTCTTCTCTTTCCTCCTCCTCCAAACGTAGTTTTTGCTTTCATTGCTGCTGTTACTGCTAAAGACGCTGCTTTTTCACCAATACTCGCGTCACTAGATTTTACTCTTTGCCAAGCTTTCTCAGAAAGTGCTCTATCTGCTATTGATCTATTTTTTGTATCACCAAATTTGGAATACGCTATATCGTGCTGTTTACAAGCCTGATCAAGCTTATTTATTCCAGGATCTCCTCTAGCAAGCCGTTTCTCTAATTTGGTTCCAGGACCACAATATTGATATCCTCCAGGTAAATGTAATTCCACAGGTAATAAATCAATCGCCTTGTTAACTATAGCTCCAACCGGTTTACTTAATAGAGAAAATGCTGTTGATGCTATTCCCCTTCCTCTCTGTAATCTCTCTCGATTATGACTGATGCGTTTAGCCCTCGGCATGACTATTTATAGCCAAACTTACAATCAGTAGGTGCACTCTATAAATGTTTTACAATGAATGTAATATTAGTCTTGGCTTCTTGTATTATATATACTGTTTAAAATCCATTTATTATATAGAAATGGATTAATTAATTAAATGTAGATGCTTTATCCCTTATCATGGGTATTTAAATTCTTTTTTCTCTTATATAATCTTCATCGTTTTCTGTTGGTTCATTAATCACATTCACTTTATCCCCCTTTCCTAATGTCTTGACTTTAGAAGGCTCAGACGGTTTATCTAATTGATTAGGTTTTTCTGGATTGTGTATCTTTTTCCAGTCTAAATAATTGTGGCTGTCAACATCTGAAGCTACAGCTCTTCCTGAAGCCCGATGGATATAATTAAATAAAGCTGCACCAAACCTTTCCATATGTTTTTCATATTCTGTAGTCCATTTCTTGTGTACTATATCAAATATTTTCTTATTTACAGCGTCTCCATCCTGCTCACAATCACCTACATTTGACAATTTTAATTTTTTTACATCATAGCTTGTATCAGTTTCATTCTTTTTGTAAATCGTTAACAATTTTAAAGTCGCTAAATTTACTGCTTCACCATCATAAATGGGATGTTTTATATTGCTTAACCTTTTACCGGAAAATCCCCAATGGTCTTCGTGTACAATCGGGGTTCTTTTATCCATGTATTGTACCGTAACCGCATCAGAAGACAAAAGCGGATCACCAACATTTTGAATTACTTTTCCTTCAAAATTATAATTACCATCAGGTGTTAACGGAAACCCAGCTCTTTTTTCACTATATCCAGATTTTACTCCAAACTCGGAATACCGTCCAAACTTGTCCACACTCATGATGTAACTGAATCGCTATCGTTTAGGTTCTTACTATATATATATATATATATATATATATATATATATATATATATATATATATATATATATATATATATATATATATATATATATATACGTCTACTGAACAATTATTTCTCGTTTTCGCAGTTCATCAACCAAAGCTACCCATTCGTTTTCTAAACCAGTGTGCCCGGCTTCCATAGCTTCATGTAATAACCTCATTCGATCAACTAACTTATTTATATCGTTATAATATATTATATTGGTTTTATACAAATTTTTTAATAATCCCCTTCCAGATGTAGTAGGATCAGTTGTTTTTCTTTTTTTATGCAAAACATTTAATTCAGCAGAAGATAAAGCTCTTCTTTTAATTGGAGCTTTATTTGATTTCGAGGGGAAAAGACTAGATATAATGTTTGTGTATTTTATTGACCTGTTTCTATGAATAGGTAGTTCTTTGGAATATTTTTTTCTATGTGCATTTGTATACTCTAGTATATTTTTAAACAATTGTAAATCCTTTTTAGTATATTTACCAGGATTATTTTTAAAGATGAGTTCAAACAAACCTGTTGTACCTTTATATTTCTTATCACCAATAACTATATCATCATTTTCGTTTATATCTAACTTTCTATCTCCAATCATTAATCCTTTATCCTCTATTCTAGCTCCATATGTATGATAATTTCGATTAGCATGTGTGCCATGTAACATTTTTAATGTATATTTTCTTCCAAGTGTTCCTTTAAACATAATATCTGTGCCTAATTTGCTTAAGTTGGATGGGTTGATATCCTCTTCTTCTGCTCTTGTATCTTCCGCACTTGTATCTTCTGTACTTGTATCTCCTGCAATGTTCTTTTCCCTTAAATCTCCTATATCTCCGCTTTCTTCATACTCGTCGCTTTCTTCAGATGTTTGTAACTGGTCAGAACTTTCATCATTCTGAAATTCTTCTTCATATTTGGAAATTGGTAGCATTTTGTCTCCTTCGAAGCGAAATGAAGGTCTTTCCATATTTTGTGCTAATCGCTTTAAAGGTTCAGTAACAGGTTTGAATGTTGTTTCTAAAAATTGCTCTCTTTCATTTATACCTGATTTTAAAGCTCGGTTTTTTTGTCTAATAGAATCACTAAGTGATTTTATTTCCTTTAATAGCTTTTCCTGGTTAACCATCTTCACACCTTGACGACTTGTACAGTAATACCGCTAATCAGTGTATTAAAACGAATTTATCAAAACCTATTCTATAACGACCATCTTTTATAGCTTGATCTTTCATAATAACCAAAAATCCATACTTTTCCGCCCATGCTTTTCCGCAAAGCTCTTTAAACTTTTCAAATGGCATATCCGCATTCACATGATCGTTATATATATGTTTTAGGTTAGTATCATCTTGTTTGAATACAATTAGAATATTTGCATTATCTCTGATAAGTTGTTTTGGGATTTTGCTATAAGTTTGTCCTATATATATGCTGTCGATGTTATTATGTCTTCCCATGGCAAAGTAGTTTCTAATAGTATCCTGATTTTCACAAGATACATCGTCAAATATAAATACAGAATACGGTTTCGCTTCGTTTGGTTGCATAATGCTATCACTAGCGTTAAATTTGTAAAAATTAACATCAGACACATCAGATAGGATTTTATCCAGCAATTGATACTTTGGTTGATGTAGAGACTTTGAAAAAATATATAGGTTACTAAACCTTAATCCCTGCGGATTAGTGATCAAATTAAAGACAACATTGGTCTTTCCACAGTTTGAGGGGCCACTTACTATACATCGAACAGTGTTTGGAAGTAAACTACCGTGTTTACCATTGTTGATTTTAACGTTATCCACAGTTAAATCATCTATGTTATTAATATTGAATCGATCTTTATGGTGAATAATCTCCATCCTGCTCAAAGGTTAACGATGAAATGAGTTGCTTGTATTAAACCAAGTCCTTTATAGGTATCCATGAATCCTCAGTTTTGTTAAACCCTAACCACCGCACTTTAACTGCGTCCTTTTTTCTTTGTAACACTTTTTCAACAAGATATACATCACCTACTGTTGACTTTAACATTTCATGTCCATAAAATGCACCTTGCAACAAATCTCCTTTGTTATCTTTTAGGATATACGTTTCAGGTACAGTCGGTTGCACTTTATACACTGTAAAAACTTCATTCGTCCAATTGGGAAGGTATTTTTTGGTAAACACTCCCTTATATTTACTAATCCGTACTTTATCACTTATATTAAATTTTCTTGGCTGCATTTTTTCTACTTTAGGCTTTGTATTTTTCTTTATGCGTTTTAATACATCTTTTGCATTTCTTCTATTTACTTTGTTAGGTTTCATACCAATAGTTCTATGAAACCTGTTGTTATAATCATTTATTAATTGTGGTAAAACATCATACCATACGTAAGAACCTCTTTTTGAAAATTGTTTATACAGTGCTCCTTTTAAGGTTCTATTAAATCTTTCTACAATAGCAGCTTTTTTCTCTGAATTTGTAGAATAATGATTTATTTTATATTTATTCATTAACTGTGCAAAGTTTGTATTAAAGTATTCTGTTCCATCATCAGTTTGTAAATGTTTAATTTTGTTTTTATCTCTTTTTATGGCTATTTCCATGGCTTCTGTTACGCTTTTACCAGTCTTGTCCTTTAGAGGCAAAGCGTCTGCAACTTTTGTAAAACAATTAATAATTGTGAGTATATATTTAAATCCTTTGTTTATTCTGCTATGCGGTCGCATTTCAATTAAATCCGCTTGATATAGATCATTTATCCCTTTTATAACAGTATTTCTTCTTGGAAACTTTATTCTTGCAGGTTTGTGTAGTTCATTAATAATCTTCTCCTTCAGGTCTGACATGATGGTTTCACGAAGGCAGCTGATATGGTATTAAATATTCTTTTGTATAAATCTGCTTATATATATATATATATACATATAGTTCAAGGTCATTCAAAACTTGTGTAAAAAAAGGGGAAACACAGCTTAACATTGCTGTGTTTCCCCTTTTTTTACGGAAAGGAAAAGGATAGAGGATCTAGGACGATGAAAGGGTTATTAGTCAATAGGGTTGAGGGAATAGTGACCGAATGGTAAAGTGTGGATGTTGTCTGGAAGGGTTTGTCTTTTGTCGTCATTACAGGATAGCGCCTTTTTAACTTCAGTCACGCTGTACAGCTGATGGTTAAAACTTCTGATGGTGTTGAATTTAGCTGTAATGATATTATCCTCAAATAAGCATTGCTTGTAGTGTTCAAAATGCACTTTCTTCTTTAAATATAAACTCTTTACACTTTTAGCTTTCTTAATATAGCTATTCTTCTTTTCTTCTTCTTCTTTTTCATTATAGAGTTTCAAAGAATATAGTTTAGACATCAGTGCAACAATCTCTTCAAGCAGAACACCATTAGCCTCATCCTTGAATTTGCCTAGTACTTTTTTGTGTCTGTCATTGTCGTAGTTTGGATGATCTTTTGGATAATCGGAGAAATCAAAGTCGTTCTTGTAAATAAATGTACGTAAATCTTTATACATGTCCAATGTTACTATGCGATATATAAAAGCGTCAGTGTCCATATATGTAATAGATATATTTTCTCTTCCGTAGAACGCCACCATTTTGTTGTAGTGAAAATCGTACATGTGTGTTTTTGAGATGTCCAAGATTGACATGCCTATATACAAAGGACGATCCATCTTCACACTCGTCTTCTTCATGGACACTGCTACAAGTTTTTCATTAATAATTATAGATGTTCCAAAATTTGGCTGCTGTACTAGTTTCTGTAATTTTTTTGCGTCGGTAATAAGTTTAACATTTTTGTGTCTTCTTTTGTTTTCCAATGTTTTTCCAAATATCGCATTATTCATTAATTTAAAGAAATCTTTTTGAAAGTCTGATGTAGCTGCTGCTCTTCTGATGGTATTTGAATCAATGTAGGGTTTCAACCAGCATGATTGAGAAAATTCCAAAACTCTATTAATTTTTGTTAGACGTAGTCCTAATTCGATAGCTTGTTGAACCACCCAAAAGTGAGCCACGTAGCGTTGTTTATTATTTAATGTCATCATTAATTTGGGGTGTTTTCCAATTGGTGAAATTTCTGTTTTAGCAAGAAGTGGAAGGTCATAATGAAGATCATGTAAATTTTCTGGGTATTCAAAATCGCAATCCAAAATATATCCAGTGTCACCATGTTTCGGAATTTGTAAAATATCGCCAATAGAGTCGGGATTAATCCATTTAAAGTTATCAAAAGGAAGTGGGTTTGACATTGCCCATCCGTACAGGTTATTTGCATCGAAATATCCTAAATAGGTTGACGGTTTGGTTTCATCGTAATCGGGTAGGTATTTGTTGTTGGCTTTGACATGTCTGGTAACACTTTGGGTCAATCCGCCTCTTACTCCAGCTTCAACCATTAAAACCATGTCAATGTCTGTTAAAAGTTGGAGTTTGCATTTTGTTTCTTTTAACATGGCTTGCCAAGCTAATCCTGGTGAAGTATACGAATGTAGAGGGTCCAAACCGTATGCAGCAAAACAGGTGTTTCGGAATTCTTCCATTACATCACAAAGAAGAGTTACATCTAGTTTGACATAAAAGTCCGAGTAATCTCCTAAGGTCTTCATATCTAACTCGTTCCATACTCGACGTGCGTGTTGATAGTCCTCAAGTGATATTTCCGAATCATTAAGTTTGTTTTTGAAGTGTTCTGGTGAAGGTAGTGATGTTTCATCAAATCTATGCAGTCCATCGATGTAATCATAGGGGAAGACTCCTTTTCGAAGAACCAAATCCATTTTACTATTGGGTACAATTTTGCTTGTTTCTATCAAATCTGTTCTTCTTAGATTTTCAGATAATTTCATGAGGCTTGAAGGCATAAATCTAAATGAATCAACAAACCTTAATTTAATTTTACCCACCTTTTTTGAAAAGCTTATAAATTTTTCCATTGTAGTAGCCAAAACGTCTATTGCTCCATTATCTCTTCCTAGTTCGGGGATTATGAAGTGCGAATCATAACCACTCAGATTGTGCAGAACTACGGGGATAAAATATGGTAGTTTGTAGTTCAAGTTGCAAGCGTTACAGGCTGCACCTCTGTACGCTCCCGTAAGATGATCGTGGTCACGAACTTTAACGTTATCCAGTGTAAAGGTGTTATTACACAAATAACACGTTGTTGTTGAATCATAATGTTGAAGTTCTTCTTCTTCCATAGGTGACATGGGTACCTTTGTTCCATACAGTTCTTCTACCTTTGCAGCTATGTCATACAAATCATCGACAAAGTATTTGGCTGCTTCTTCACCGCGATAAATCTTTGGAGAAGATGATAGTCCATATTTTTGAAGATGGTCTTCAGTCAACGTGGATTTAATTAGTATGCAATAACTGTTTGGTGAATGAAGTTGGTATTTGCTTCTTCTTGTAACGTCCTCTTCTTGTTGTTCAAGCGGATGTAAAGAAGACTCGAAATCAGCGTAAACAACAACAGGTACACGGTATTGTTGTATTACTTTGTCAAATTTTATCTGCGCTCTGCTAGGATGCGGCAATTTAATTCTTACTTCATAGTTTCCATTACATAACCGCTGGTGTTCTACTAACCAATCAGACCCTCCCCTTCTTAGTTCTTTGTTCACGTGACAAAAACATCTTTTGCAAATTGTCATCTTTCTTTTATGCTTAGATAATTGATTAGAAACAAGACTTTCAAATTGTTTGATATACACAAAGTGTGAAATATCACCTTTAGTAATTAATAACAAATCGGTATGATCTCTGCGCTCATTTGGTGTTATACGCAAGGGGTACAAATTGTTTGTCGAATCCAATCCGAAGAGGTTGACAGAAGCTGAAGGATTTTGTTTTTCAAATTTTGAAACGTCTGTTATAGCAACAGGGTAAGTCATCCCTTGGAAATTATATCTATGTTGTACTTCTTCATAATAGTGACTTGGTCTTTCCGGATGAATTGTTACATATTTGGCCAACATAGCATATTTAAAACACTCAGTATCTTGATTTTGTACGTTGACGCAGGATAAGGTATTTCTAATCTTTGTTGGTAGAGGAATGTAGCTACTTCCTCGAATTCCATAGCCGTGTTTGTGTACTCTTAAGTCTAGCCCTGTGATGCTTAACAAATTCCATCCAGAGCCTCTTCCTTCATGTTCTTGTATTTTAGTCATTAGCTCTTCAAAACATTCAGATACGATTGAATCAATATCTGACGAAAACATAATAGTTCGGTTTTTTGTTAAAAACCCTCTCGGTGAAGTTTCATTTTGAATGTTTGTAAATAAAGCATCCATTAATAGTCCAAATTTAATAAAATTTAATCTTTTTAATTCATTTTGCAAAGTGTTGCTTACCAATCCTTTTG
Source organism: Allygus modestus (assembly GCA_963675035.1). Lineage (NCBI taxonomy): Eukaryota > Metazoa > Arthropoda > Insecta > Hemiptera > Cicadellidae > Allygus > Allygus modestus. The sequence continues at coordinate 292,640,222 of OY776111.1, read as the reverse complement.
CGTTATTTAAAAACTCTTCGAGTTGTAATTTTGCATTGTCAATTTTGAAGTGGGTTACTACATTACCCGGAAGTGCTCGGGCATGTAGTTCTACATTTACTGCTGTTGTTGCTGAAGGACGGTGAAGTGTAGACAGAGCATGCGTAGAAGTCGATGCAGCTGATGATGTTGAAGGATGATGAAGTGTAGACAGAACAGGCGTAGAAGTCGATGCAGATGATGATGATGATGTTGAAGGACGGTGAAGTGTAGACATAGCAGAGGTAGAAGTCGATGTTGATGGTGCATATTGAATAACACTAGGTCTGGAATTTTGGTGTTGAGCTAACATTTGATCTATTTCTTTCAATTCTTCTTCTTCATATTCTTCATTTTGGTTTTTGTTATGTTTCAGTTCTTTATGTATCATTAAAATAAATTCATCCTTAAATGAAGACTTGCAAATATCGCAGCGATGCATAATGTAGGTGCGATCTCCGCAAGGGTCAAGGCAATAATGAACAACACTGCAAATACCCCTCTATTTATACCCTAGCAAAAGTAATGGGGGTACGTATTACGTTAAGTTTACTATTTTTTTTTTTTTTTTTTTTTTTTTTTTTTTTTTTTTGCGTTTTATATTTACTATTGTAGCTGGAGGCTACAAATTTCTGTATTTAGGTCAAGGTCATTGAACAAATTTACCAAAACGGGGAATAGAGCAGTAAATGATTTTATATTAAACCATAAACTGATCTATTCCCCGCTCTGTATTTAACTAAGACAATTTTCTCCAACAGAAACATTTGATAAATTTTAAACTCGGATGTGAAGTTGGATTGTACACATTGCATCTTGATCAACTAAAAATTTCATAAAACAATAGGGATCTTCAGTTGTAGATTCATCTTTAACATATTCAATAGTCAACATTGCCGAACGAAGATCTTGTGGAATTACGTCGACTTTTATGAGTCGCCTTTCGAGTTCGAACCGTTTTGTTATTGATGTAAGTTTTATCACATCATCGATATCGATGAGGGGAAAGCTGTAGCAAACGGAGTTTCCTGGTGGGTTCATCATGTCTATATGATAAATATACACTGTTGCATCGTCTTTAAATAGACGTTCCCCCACCATTAAATGTATAAGTTACCCCACTTTTTTAATCATGTAAATGGGTCAAGGTCATACAACGATATTACCAAAACGGGGAATAGAGCAGTAAGTGATTCTCACTATAACCACAAACTGATCTATTCCCCGCTTTGTATTTAAAGTAAACTATTTGAAGACAACAAAAACTTATTCAGATTCTTCCGATGATAATGATGATGATGAGCTCATATCACTAAATAAGCGACGACGAACACAAAAGTTCCCTGTGACTGGATCTAGAACTACATCATCGATATTAATACTGCTTGGAGGGGTTTCACTATCAACAAGGTCCATTTCCTCCAAGCAAAGCAACTGATGATGAAATTCCGGTTCATTATTATCGACATCGTCGTCGTCAGTCAACAGCTCCAACAGCTCCATCTCTCCAAGATATGGTTCACTGCTAGCAAACTCACTCAGTAGTTCAAGATCACTAAATAGTTCACCTTCCATCTCTGAATCATCATCGTCTTCATCTTCGTTTAAATTTAATGGAATATTTTTAATCAATTCTAGTATAGTCTGCTTAGAAGGGAAAATGTTATCTCTGGGCGACATGATTCCAAGTAGCAGACTGATTTACCACTAATACGAAACCACCTTTTATACATGATTTCGGTGGTGGTGGGGGTAAGTGTTGAAAGTGCAAGTGGTAGGGAAAAGTGATAGGGAAGAGGTATTATTGTAACACAAATGATTAAGTCCTGTAAGTGGGTCAAGGTCACCTTATCCTATTACCAGAACGGGGAATAGAGCAGTAAGAGATTCTTATTCAAACCTCAAACTGATCTATTCCCCGTTCTGTATTCCCCCCCCCCTTTGGCGTTTTATTTAGTTTATGAGGTTGTGTAATAAAGGCACAGTGTGTAGCCTTCTTGTAATAATTGGACAATTTTTTTCTTCAAAGGGATTGGTTTTACATCTATTTTTACTTCTTCTGTTCCACGAATACCCAATCCTTTAACCTGAACATGTTGGTACTCCGTTAACAGTTGGTAAACACGCTGGATAAAAGTATCCGCTTTAGCAGTAGAGTCAATATAGTGGAGGTATACCATGGTAGGTGCTCTCTTGACGCAATTCAGAACCAAAGTGATAATTGTCTCTGTAACATCGGGCTTATATACCCATCTTTTTTTTTTTTTGTTTTTTTTTTTGCTTTAATTACAGGTTTGGAACAATATAAAATGTTATATTAATGTTCCATCCTTTATCGACTAACCTTACCATATTACCAAAGATTTTATATAACTTTCTACTGTAGTTTGTTTCAAATGCTTCATTTTCACTACTATAAACTTCACCTGTTGGTCTCCACATGTACAATTGACAACTAACCTCTATATCAAGATACCGTAGCAGTAATTTCCTTACAGCAAGCACCTGATCAATGTTTTCGACCCGTCTGCTAACTATTATAGTTGCTGCAGAGATAGAAGTAGTGGATGCATTCATTTTCAGCAGAGTACTAATTTTTACCAGCGATGGAGAACCTCCTTTATACTTAGTTTAGGTAGTGGTGGGGGTTAGGAAAAGATATTGTTGTGAGAAATAAGAAGATCTTTCATTATTTTTTATCAAACGAATATTTTCTAAGTCCCAAGGTCATTTACACCAGTTGCCAGAACGGGGAATAGAGCAGTAAGTGGTTCTCACTTGGACCGCAAACTGATCTATTCCCCGCTCTGTATTTTAAAGTAAACAATAACTCTTCTCACTATTGAGCAACCTTTGTTCTTTGAAGCTCAAGTTCTAAGTCTGCAACCAGGCGAAAGTCTGCATCATGCTCCTCCCATTGTTCAGGAGAACGCGGTTGACCACACCACTTAGTAAAGGCGTACCTCATCGCCTCATTGTACTCCTCCAGGATAACATGATAGGGTCTTGGTTGTTGCGTTGTAGACTGCATCGGTGATGTAGTTTGTTGCGGTTGAGACTGAGCACCATTTTCTGCAACCTTATTAATTTTATAAACCTCAGTCATTTCAGCAGCCTCAACAATCGCGTACAACTCCTCTTCGCTAATTTCCTTTCCCCATGTGTTGCTGTTGACGCTCATGACGATACAACTAATAATTATATTCCGAATCTCTCGCTTAAATACCCGCTTACCCCCTCCCCTCTTTACTGTTGAATAATGTCATTAATATAATATTTCTCCTTTTTCCATTTAAGTTTTATCTTTGACTTAGTACAATATATCTAAGTCCGTTATTTAGGTCAAGGTCGTTGTAGCATTGTAAAAAAAAAAAGGTGTGGACAACCTATTTACACTCTGCAGCATATGCTACAAATTGTAAATAGGTTGTCCACACTTTTTTTTTTAATTTGGAAAAGATTATTTTTAATTTGGAATACACTTTTTAATCTTTTTTTATTTTAAATGTTTTCCACACACTGAAACCTGTATCATTTCGAATTAAATAGTTCTGTTTGGTAAGTTCTTTGACGTGGAGGTCCATGCCTCTAGGCAACTCTACATAGTACAATTTACCTTCACATTGAACCACCACCTTTGCAAAGCCCTTTGATTTAACAAAAAAGTATCGTTTATTTCTACAAAGCCTATTAATTCGAATTTTGGTTGGTCTCACTGTTGGATGGGGTGTAGAAAGAGAAACGGTGCCCTTGTGATTTTGTTTTAAATGTGATCTGCATACTTCTTCATTTAAAACACAAGACTTAGCACAACGTTCCCCTTTCCTTGCACCTTTTTTAAAACTGTAGCTGCATCTTGGTGCAGGAAGTATGGACTGCCTTCTCAAGGTTTTTAATTGTTGAAATTTCTCTGAAGGAGATTCGTTGTTAATACAGATCACTGAAGGACGGGAAAGGACACTTACAGAAGGTGTAGAAGGTTTGGTAGGAGAAGAAGAATGTAGACTTGCAGATGGTGTTGAAGAGCCTGGTGTAGAAGGTGGAAGAATGCTTGCCAGCGCCTGCTGAAGAAGCGAAGGAGCTGGTGAAGCCAAAGATGGTGCAGTTGTTTGCTCATCCTTCCTCGGTGATGGAGAAGGTGAGCGAGAAGTAGCCGAAGAAGATGAAGACGACGAAGACGATGAAGAAGATGAAGAAGATGAAGAAGCGGACGGGGGAGCAACGAGGTTTTCTTGAAGTGGTTGCGGTCGTGGTGCAGGCTCCTCAGGAACAATGCATGATAATATTAACGCCTGCCGAAGGATGGAAGGAGCTGGCGGAGCAGATGACGGAGCAGGTGAAGAGTGCTCAACCTTCCTCGGCAAAAGTTGCTTCCTACGGTCAGACATCTCGGGAACTGAACTGCACTCGTGATGTGTAAGCAGCAGAATGATTTTACCACTGGTGAAACCCCTCCTTTTATACCCAGTTGTAGAGGGGGGGGGGCTTTAGAGGTTAGGGAAGGAATATTGTTGTAATGTTTTACTAAACGAAAATTTTCTAAGTCCCGAAGTGGGTCAAGGTCATCTGAACATGTTGCCAAAACGGGGAATAGAGCAGTAAGTGATTTTCACTTGGACCACAAACTGCTCTATTCCCCGCTCTGTATTAGGAGAAGAGGACTAGCTTAAAGCTCGCAATTATAGGCAAATAAACCTGATAACGGAACACTAACCTCTCCCCCGAAAAATTATTCACCCAACACACAAACGATATAGTCAGTTAACAACAGTCGCGCACTCTGAAACCGCAAGGACGTTCATCACTGTGTAGGCGTCAGAGTACTACGAACCGAAGTACAATAATACCTGACCAAGGTCCCCTTAAGTTTATTTCCCCGATGATGTATCCTCCAAGATAAGCAAAATGGTCAGTTAACAACAGTCGCGCACTCTGAAACCGCAAGGACGTTCATCACTGTGTAGGCGTCAGAGTTTTACGAACCGAAGTACAATAATTACCTGACCAAGGTCCCCTTAAATTTAACCAAAAATAAGCAAACTGACTGAATCTGTTTCTCGTGAGTAAGGGTTAAGATAGGTAAAGTCATCCGGTTTGCGCGCCGTAATGACTTAAGGTCGGTTTTCGTGCCATACCTTTTTGTAAGGGGTTAGGAAAGGTGTTTATTTGAGAAACATAATCCCCCCTGAGATATTTAAAGACATAAGGTCGGTTTTCGTGGCATACCTTTTTGAATGGGAGCGTGAAAGAAAAGTACATATTTCATTAGTAAATAAAAAACACTTCAAAAACACTTTAAAACCAACACCAAACTAACTACAGTTAAACTAACTACATTTACTAGCAGCAAACTACAAGCGTTATTCTAACATGCTTAATAATACACAGACATGCCTTAAGCTAAGGTAGCATCTCTAATATATAGTGGTACCAACTCTATACTAGAGATACTATTGCGGACAGCGCGGGCAAACAGCTAGCTAGGCTGTCGGCCTGCGACTGCGAACCCTCTGCGGGCTGCTCCCGCTTTTATAGGAATATATCGGGGGGGGGGGGGGCTTCGACAGTAGTTTGTTCTAACGCTGTATAGCACACTTTGAATTGCTCCAAGTCCGGTAACTGGGTCAAGGACACGTTAAAATATTTTGTAAAATAGCAAAGGTGTTACCTTTGCTATTTTACTTTGGAAGAAATCTGTACTACGTTTAAACAAGGGAGACTGTTATCCGTTTTACGCAAAACTCCTTGCACGATCTTTTGATAAAATGGAAAAGATTAATGCCGGAGGGCGATTCCCATTCCACCAAAATACAATGCATATCATTTCTATGCAACGGTCTCAGCTCTATTTTTACTTTTAATTTAATGCCTCGAAACTCATAAGTAAGGATGGACAGAAAGGCTTCTGAAATAGCAAGCTCGGAAGGAACAAGCCAAGTGGTTACACCTACAGCTTCCATAGCGATATGATGATTTTTACCACGCTGTTGCAGTATATATTAAATTTCCCCTTCCATATATTTTGTGCTAAAACGTGGTTGTGTACATTGAATGTTTCTTGAATATTTTCTAAGTCCTAATCTAGGTCAAGGACACGTTGAAGATAAAAGCATTAAGTGTTAAGCAAACTACAAAACATTAAATGTTAAGGAAACACATTCCATCTACAATGTTATTATAAAGCATCAAAATATGGTCAGTTTACAACAGTCGTGCACTCTGAAACCGCAAGGACGTTCATCACTGTGTAGGCTTCAGAATACTACGAACCGAAGTACAATAATCCCCTGACCAAGATCCCCTTAAATATATTTAACTAGCAGCAAACTACAAGCGTTATCTAACATGCTTAAACAAACTAACTAAACATGCAAGGGCGCGGATCTCTTAATTGCGCGTCGGGCCCAACGCACACTTAACAGACCTACGCTGCAGCAGGCACTGCAACCCAGTGGGACGTTCATCGCAACGGGCGGCAGGCTACTGCGAAGAGACGCTCGAAATCTCGGGTTATATAGACGGAGAATGGGAAATCGGGATATTAAGGGGAAAGCGGGATAAGGGATAACCCTGCTTCGTTGCGGGATTTTATCCCGCACTTCCAAGAACATTTTTCCCTCGACCTTGACCTTGACCTTGAACATGACCCAAAAAGGGGGGGGGGTCCGTCGGGGGGGGGGGGGGTTCCGTCGGGGGGGGGTTCCGTCGGGGGGGGGGGGGGTCCGTCGCGGGGGGGGGGGGGGGTTCCGTCGGGGGGGGGGGGGGGCCGGTTCTAAACCAGTCCTCAGCTTTCTACCCATATATGGATAGGGCAAGGTTTCACTTTACGACCTGCTTCACTCTGCCAGCCGCCTCATTCCGGCTTTGGATTGCAACCAGTACACACGTGCTCTATCCAACTCTATCTTATCCATTTTCTTTTCCATCCTATTTACACCATGTCTTCTCCTCTGACTCCTGAAAAACTCCAGCGCTTAAAGGAATCTTTGAAGAGGTCGATGGAAAGAAGGAGCGGGTTTAAGAGACCTTCAACTTTGAAGTCTCTCAAACGGAATCTCCATGGTCATCCGCTGTATTTTGAACAACGACCCTCGACTCAGCCTCGACCTTCTACATCGGCTCAGCCTCGGCCTTCTACATCGGCGGCTCAACCTTCGTCTCCAACACCGACTGTCGATGAGGTGATGCAACGGACAAGGGTGATGGGGCTGAACGACTTGGTGACGCCGTTTGAAGTCTCCAAGGTCGAGTTTCGAAATCTGAAGCGGATGACGGAGTATAAATATGTGGCAACCAACGGGGACCACGTGTTCCTGTTTCAACACACCATCCACTACATCGAGGTGCGTCTGCCGCAGTCTCTCCCACCGCCACCTCCTCTGATACCTGATACACAGGAGTTATTCTTAACCAGAAAAGATGGGAGGGTAAAGTGGGTTTTGAAGAATAAAGTTTGAACTGATCCTTATCCCGACCAACCTTCAGCACGCAAACGGTCCTTTTCAGGACCACCCTAAGCATTTCAAGTTAGGGACTTGGCCTGTACATAGGCAGGAGAGTTTGTTTGTGCAGCCCACTTTGTGAAATTTTCTAAGTCCCAAAGTCCTTGAACTTGACCTTGACCTTGAACATGACCCATGTTGGGGGGGGGGGTACAAAGTTTTTCCAAAGTATGTCATGTGGGTACTCAAATTACGCGAATTGATCAGACGAACAAGGAGGTGCAACCAGAATTTTGATCCGGCCAAGGGTATAGTAGCAGAAGCGAAAAAACTACAAAGTTTGTCCAAAGTATGTCATGTGGGTACTCAAATTACGCGAATTGATCAGACGAACAAGATGGTGCAAACAGAATTCAGATCCGACCAACGGTATAGCAGAAATAGCGAAAAAACCAATGTTTTCAAGGTTACATACTAATAGCTTCTTTAATATTGGGTTAAAGTATAGCGAGTGGGTACTCAAATTACGCGGGTTAATCAGACGAACAAGATGGTGCAAACAGAATTCAGATCCGACCAACGGTATAGCAGAAATAGCGAAAAAACCAATGTTTTCAAGGTTACATACTAATAACTTCTTTATTATTGGGTTAAAGTATAGCGAGTGGGTACTCAAATTACGCGGGTTAATCAGACGAACAAGATGGTGCGAATATAATTCAGATCCGACTGAGATTAGGGAAGAAACAGCGCGAAAACAACACTTTCAAGGCCTGACATTAATAAATACTTTGTTTATGGATTAAACTACGACAAGTTATTTATAGTTTAAAGTATACCGAGGTAACGTTGTTGTGCGGGTAGGTCGGGTGGGTATCATACACGCTAGCGCTATATCATTATACTTTTAGCTCTTGCAGGATTAACATCTACCTATAGAGTTTGTGTTATTCTAAAGATGTCACAGTTTTACAGAAATATGACGAAGGTGTCCTTCAACAGTCCGCCTGCCACCACCTTCTACTTCTCCGACTGTGAAGATAGAAGGTCTACGCTGTTAGTGGATTGTGAGCGATTTCGCCGTAGAATACTCCAGGCTGAAACATTCTTAGCAAGTTGTCTGCTACGCAAGATGCATCATATGAGTACATGCAATAAATTAGATCACAGTGACTGTTATGATTGCGTAAAAACAGTGTCGAGCAAGAATTGTTAATGTTTTCAGTTACGGAGCTCCGATCCTCACAGAGTCAGAGCTAGACCCTAACTAATGCATGTCCCGTAGTTATTGTGCGATGTGAAAACTTGGTGGGGGAAACTGGTGTGGTGGGGGGTAAAGGCGAGTGTCTATCCTACATGCTTGTATCACTTCAGTATACCTGCGGCTCTTGCATAGTTCACATGGATTCGCAAATACAAGGCACTACTGTTTCTTCCACATGTTCTTCTTTTAATATTGAGCAAGCTGACAATACAAATGATGAAATACAAGTACATGAAGTTTCTAGCACAATATCTACTGATGCAGAAGCAATAATGTCATCCCTAATAGGGTTTGACTAATGATGGTGGATGTAGTAGCAACCATCTGCCGCGCACTTGCCACCTGCCGCCTACCATCTGTCGCCTGCCATCTGCCGTCCGCCATCTGCTCCGCCCCACCACACTTTTACCCCCACCATTTTGTTTGATACCAAAACGCTAGCTAGCGAGTAGTCAGTACACCTCCGGCTCTCGACCGGTGTACATCGAGCTCTCTGTTGAAATGTCCATCAAAATTAGGTGTATTCATTATGACTCTATTCATCTGGCGAGGCCGCAACTCGTCCGGATCAACAACATCGATGACAACCAACAACGGGGAACTATTGTAAACATGAATTATTGTAAATAAAGTAATATTTGTAATATGAATTATTGTAAATAAAATAAAGTAATATTTGTATTAGTACTACCTCGCACTCGTATCATTCGATTGCTTCATTCGATAATTTTCATTCGATATTTTATCGAATTAAAACTATCGAATCACAATCGGATTTTACGCGTGCGAGGTAGTACTTTTTTAAAATTACCTCCCCGTGACCTTGAACTTTGAACTTTAACTCATTTCGTCACAAAACCGCCTACGTCACTGGCTCAGCCCCAGATGACGTCTTTCATGACTCAGCGCATCCGGTCACGTGACCGGATGACGTCACTTCCGGCGCAAAACCCGCAAACCCACACTACTTGGGTTTTACTAAATGATTTTTGGGAAATCAATATAAACCCACATAGTGGTGGACATCCCGGGATCGAACACGTGGCCTCTTAAACCGAAGTCCAACGAGTCAACTGTTAGACTAGCAAACGCGCCCCATGATTTGTTTTGGTTAGGGCATATTTTAGTTTTTGAAATTTAATAAGTTGTTTTTAAGGTCCTCGTTTGCATAGAAACCCATAAGTAATAATGTATGCCTTCAATTAATGTTTTATAGACTCCCTAAGCTTTATTTATAAAATTATATTAGGTCATCCAAACATATGTATATGTACACAATTAGGATTTATAAGAGCAATAACGTAGGAACTACTGGACCAATTTTTATGATTGAAAGGTAAGGATTCTACAAAATACCTCATACGTAATTTACATTCACCTTTAGGGTTCACCAGACATTCCCTCAAAGCTTTTATTTAAATATGATGAAGTAATATAAATCATATGAATTTTATATAGCATATATTGTATTTTTTTAACTATCGCATTAAATTAAAAAAAATTGAAACATTAAGAACGGTTATTAAAGAAATTATATGAATAAAAACACTACTGGAATGTCAACGCAGTATGTAAAAAATTATCAGAGTTGATGTAAATCAGTTTTAGAATAACTTTTGCTCGAGTTGATCGGAACGTTCTAATAGTAAGTTATTGTTGCATCTATAGTTTAAAAATCGTTATCGTTGTCTTATAATCCTTGACCAGTTTTTATTTTACAGTGCAATAGAATTCCAACCCACATCAACACACGTTCTCCATTGCAACACCAATTCTACGGGTCACTAGTATTTATTCTGAGCACAGCTGACCACCAAAGTGCACGACTCGCAATGTACCAATTAGTCCACATTTTCCTGAATACTAACAAGGCTGTTTAGAACAAGCCCAGAGTTTATTATTCAAAACCGGGATTACATTAATACGACTCTAGTGGGGTTGATTTTAAGAAACAGCAAAAATGTATTTATTTTAATTTTATCCAAGGACTTTCGTATAATATGTAAGTATTTACCGTTCGGTGGTTACCTTAACATGCACCTAATTTAAGTAGGTGCATCTAAAGGTAATCATCGTGCAACTCGAACTAAAAAGAAATCGTTAAACTTAAAAAAACATGGCTTTAATTTTATAATGATTTGACTAGTTTTATAAAATATAAAGAATAAATTAAGTTAATGGGTTCAAGGTTAAGAGGGTGGCTAATTCGGGTAATTCTTGGTTATGTTTCCAACTCGCAAAACGGGATGGTTTAAATGTACGGTATGAAGTTGATGCCAAAATTATCAAAACTGCAGTAGAATAAGAATGATGTCCGATGAAACAAGTGATCATACAGACGCTAGGTGAAGATAGACGCTAGGTTTAAGATAAAATAATTTTTACCAACAAAGATTGCTCTCTAAGTGGAGTTATGTATGCATAACAGGCAAATTAATGGATATAAGTATATTCGGGATGTTCTTTAGATATTTGAAACGTTCCACGGCCATCGTTAAGATTGGAATTCAAATATTGCAATAGGTGGTTAGAAAGACTTCCTCGTTATTTATACATTTATTTCGATAAATAAACACAATTTGGCTCAGTAAAAAATCTATTTATGCAGACGAATTAATAAATAATGAACCAAAATTATCTTTAGATTGATTCCATTAAAATCACTGAAGTCCCGTCCGTTGTTGGACGACGCCAATATATAGCTGAGGCAATAGCTCGCATTCAGAAATTAATTTTTTACATATTTAGTTGATGATATTTTTTAATATTTGACTGAGAAAAGTGTTAATCTTTGTTAAATAGGTTGATGGCTACGTTACACTAACAAACATTGTATTAGAATTTTCTTTGCTGGTCGTAAATTTACTCTTCTTGTATAAAAATATAAAAAACTGTACACACAACTACGAACCAAAAAAACAAGCTGAATTTATCTAACGTTTCATTTTAATAAAACATACTTTTTTTACTAGAAAGACATTTACAGCCGAAAGTAAAGTTAAACACTACAATTATTAGTTTAATTATCATCAAACATAATACCTTTGTTACAACTAATTCTTTTCATATTTTAAAAGTAAATTTAAAAACAAATTATAAAATAATCAATAACATAATCAACTTTAAATCAAACCGATTAAAATAATAAAGACAATTAAACTCAATAGAATGTTTAAACCGATAAACCATTGAACTTATAATTACAAAAATCTATAGCGACTATCACAGATAGGGAAATTATTTCACAAAGGGGCCTTTTCATTTTGAATCTACAAACTAAACCCACCTTTTATATCAAAAATATCGAAACAGTCGGTTAGAAAGACCTCCTTGTTATTTTTACATTAATTTTGATAAGTAAATACAATTTGGTTCAATAAAAAAAGCTATTTATGCAGATGAATTAATAGATAATGAACCATAATTACCTTTACTTGAAAATTAGATTTGTTTTGCTTAAACAAACGTAAATTTAGATTTTTCTTGATTTCTGCTTATTTTCCTTTGAGTTTACTTCGAGTAAAATTGATCCTCAAAACCTCTCTGACTGTAAAAAAGATCAAACACAGCATAACAACCATTTAAATATTTTTTATCAGCACGTGAGCAGCCGATTTCATGCTGTGCCCCTGCTCACTTCTATGAACACACAATTTAAAAAAATTCTGGTTATTTATGAAACAATGTATTCAAACTATGTCAGTAGTATCGTTGTTCCTCTCTTAAAACCAACCCAAAAAACCAGAATCAACAAGATAAACCAGAAAAAAAGGATTTTCGTTTGTTTAACAACCAGAGAAGATATATAGTTAATATAGTTTATTAACCTTAATTTGTATGACAGATTTGTAGGGGTTATTTGGAAATACACGTGTTGCTTTAGTAATTATAACGTGTTTATAATAATAAAAACATCCATAAAAGACAACCAATATAGTATGTAAAATATGAGACCATGAACAGGAACAGTGAATTTAAATTTGTTTTTGTTTTAGTTTTTCTGCGGTATAACAATTCTATAAAAAGGTTGACGTATACGTGTATGGTCGATGTAATTGAAAGGTTTGTTGGCCAATTTACACAATAATTAATTTTAAAATCCACACTTTGATGTCAATTTCTATTACAGTCACATAATTTATTAATTTAAAGGAAATGATTATTTGTTTATTTTATAAATATGGACGTATTTGCGATGATATTTGTTTATTATTATTTTAATGTGTGTAATTCAGTTGTTTACCTAATGTAATTAGTTTAATTGGAAAAGTAGGGAATCTCTCTGGTGAGTATTATCGGGACCCAGCAGTTATCGGTGTTATGTGTGTGGATGGCTTTGGTTCCCTAGAGGCCGACATAACACTTCAAACGTATTGGCTCCACATTTGCTATCGGGAAATTTTTATCTTTATTTCAGTAATGAAAATACACAAAAATCGGCTTTTTAAATATTATTTAGTGGATTAATTGTCAATACAACTGCAGACTAAATTATAATATTATAATAATATTATAGTTAATAAACTAACTAATTCACAAACTTTACCCTCAAAACATGATTAACAAAAGGATAACATAAATTCAAAAATATCATAGCTTTAAACGTAACACGAGTCGACTATATTTTACTTTTATAAATTGCAATTAAATAACCATTGGAGCAAATGGAAGACTGGATGAAGAGATTTATAGTTAACGCTGAGAAGAATATTAAGAAGAGAGAGAGGTGTAGTGCTGCGGAATAGAGTTAGTTAGCTAGTCTACAGATAAACCATCACTCATACCCTTGGTTGTAAATGTAAGTCTACCACTATGTCGTTAAAGCACAGGCACATAGCCCAAGCTGTGGAAAAAACTTGAAGACGAAGAGATACCAAATAAGAAATGAAAGAAAAATAAACATCTTGGGTGTCAAGCAAATATTTCAATACATCCAACAACATCAGGTTAAGCGGTTTATAAATGGCCAGTGAATGTCAATAAATAAATACATTTTATAAAGTTATTTTAAAAGTGAGGATTGAAGGGAAACGAAAGAATAAATCTAAATTAATTACGGAAAATGTAGAGGCCGCTTTTCAGGCGCGAGAGCTCATCTGAAGTATAACTGAAGCCATTCCACTCACCGCAGATAGAAAGTGATGGAGACTGCTTGTCACCTGAGCACCATTGGTTAGAGGTTTACCAGATTAAATAAGTAGTTCTTATGATTTTACAGAAAACACAAAGCAAACAAAATATAATACAAGACTCGTGAAACAATGTCTGGATCATATGTTTGATTTTGAACATAAAAAGTAAAAGCTTTCAGACTACCTGCTGATTATGGGTATCCACTGTAGAAGGGGCTTCCTAGCTTTTAATAAAGAATCAACACTCTTTTCAATTAACCTTTTCTAACATAAATATCATAACTCGTTTCTCGAGTTTGGAATCCCCTTTAACAAATTATTTTTATCCTTATATCCTTATTTCTACAAGTGGTTTAATATAAAAACATTAACTGTTAAAGTACATTAAAATTTAAATTAATTAGTTTAAATTTATTAATTAAGATTTTTTTAATTTGTTTTTAAGTGTATTAGCCGGCAAAACACATAATCAATTTCTCTGGAATAATTTAAGGATTTTTATGAGTCATCTTATGGTGGGTTCAAATCGAATCATAAAAAGTAACAAAATAATATTTAAATTTTAGCTATTACTCCCTACATTTCTTATTTTACTTATTATAAAAGACCATATAATGTATACGTTTTTGTAATATAAGAAGTATATTCTTTAGTTAATAGTTTTAAAACACATTTGCTTTTTTACAGAAGGCTGGACCAACGAATAATTCAAATCAGACGACAGACTATAAAAGATAATTTGAGAAACAATTTAAAATTAAATTAAATTTAGACTGGATTAGTAAAAAGAAAACCCCGCTCTGTTAAAAACTTGTTTTACATGTTTTATTATATGAAACATATCTGGTAAATTATAAAAATATCATAAGAATATTATTATAAAATAACATTTATACGGACAATATTTAATATATAATAAGGTTATTTTTGAATATTTAATGATCAATAAGATTACATACAGCTGAGGTGCAAAACCAAAGCAACGGACACTAGGACAGCTTATTTAAACAGTTCAACCTTAGATAATGCATATGCATACCAGCTCTAACTCAAGGCTTATTCAAGTTTGCTATACTTGCAACACTTTGATATAACTACGTAGCTCTACAGATTCACTCGGCTTTCTAAGATATTCCATATTAATATTATTTTATTTTAATCGTAACCTCATTTATCAGTCGACCAGTTATGTCTTTCTAATAGCTGAAGCAATACCATAGCTCAGACAAATGGTTACATGTACTATCCCTAAGTACGAGAATTATAAACGCCTTACAGCTCGATTCACTTGTTACTTAGTTACTGGAACCACCTTGCCACTGAAGTCAAAATTACCTAGTCTAATTTATCTACATTCAGTGTTTTTCATCCCAATACAAACTAAACAAAACTAACAATAATATTTAGTTTCAAAATAAGGTAGGGTCACCCAACATAAGTTTAAAAGTTAAGGTTTGAATCCAATAAATAAATGCAAATAGAAATATACTACATTTCTAAAAAATATTTGTCAATTTAAAAATTACTAATAACTAGTAATAAGAATGATACCATCTAAAATTTGGTTCATTTTAAATATGTCCTGAATAAAAAATCAGCTTTTACGCCGAGTCCGGATATGCCTATCGAGCAGTGCTTGTCTGTGGCGAAGTTTCGTTTTTAAATGTAAATGTTTACTAATAGTGGTTTAAACACACGCACACAAGGAGATTTTTGTTTAAATGTATGTGTTTCTCTCTTTTTATTGTCTTAACGACCTCGTAATGAGTGAAATTGCATGTTCTGTTGGATTTGGATAAGGGAACTTGTTCCCGAAATGATCGTTTTCCGATCTGGATTACCCAGAATCACTGGAGCATCAGGTAATTTAACCTTTTTAGTCGTTATAAAAATGATTCAAAGACTATAATCAAAAATGAAGTTTTGAAAAGTTCAATTTATAGTATATTAATCTTTAAAACCTCTAAATGTCTATTATAAGAGTTATTCAAGGCATAGTTTAAATTGAATACTTGGTGACGAGGCGAATGGGAGTAAAACCTGCGGCGCTGGCGGGTGTGGTTTCCATGGGTTTAATCGACCATTTGCCTTTACAAGAGATCAATCTAATCTAGAATTACCTATAAAATATACAGGATACAATAACAATTCCGTATACAGGGTCTTTCCAATCTTTCTCTGCTGAAACTTCAGGAACTTGTTCCTGGAACAAAACAAACAATAAACGTTATATAAACTTAGGGTCATCTCGTCCGATTATTGTCTGTACCTTCATAATATGTGTTGTTTAATCAATAAAGCATATCGTAGGCAACACTTGAGGTTCTGACTCGAAACATGGAACGTCTATTATACTAGTTAGGGCTAATTTGTTATTGAATTTAGACTATACGGACTATAACCGTTTCCAAATTATGACCATTTTAAATATTTTATAGCATAATATTAATGGAAACGGACAATTTGTTATTAATAGATTTACACATACAGTTTTTCTAAATTTTATTTTTTTAAGTGGTATACAGATTTTAAAGATTTGCTTTATTGGTTTAAAGCACACATACAGTCACACAATCAGGAAATGAGCGAGATAAGCCCTGGTTTATTAAGTTCATGAAGTTTAGGTAGATAGTTCGGAAACACTTTGTATATTACTTACTTCCGTTCTTAAACTGGAATAAGCCAATGAGGTTATTAAAATAACTACTCTTTTTGGGATTGTTAAGACTTTTTTAATTCCCTTTCTTACTTATGGTTTCGATGGTACCTATGGGTTCTTCCTGAGAGTTAACACCAAATTAACGTTTAAGTAGTTCTACTACATTCAAATTACAAATGGAATTTATGGGTGTACATTTATAAACAGGGTGTATCAAGTTGTATTAATCAAACAACTTTATACAAATTGAATCGATTTTATTATTGTTATAAATAGTATACTATAGTTAAATTCATAGGTATAGTGTAATGCCATACCTAAAGTTAAAAATCCAATACTTTGAATCGATGGTAAAAGTTCCCTATGAAAATTTTCGATCAGATCTGATCAGACCTGACGAAAACCTGATCAGGTCTGATCAATTCTGATCAGGTCTGATCAGTTCTGATCAGGTCTGATCAGTTCTGATCAAGTCTGATCAGTTTTGGTCAGAACTGATGAGGTCTGTTCCTGAATCCAATCAGCTCTGATCAGACCTGATATGAGCCCGATCAGGTCTGATCGGATCTGATCAGGTATGATCCTGAACCCGAGCGTTCAAGTCTTAAGGTGCTGAAATCATAGTTATCAAGTCTGAATCAGAGGTTAAACTTTGATCAGACTGATCAAAGTTTAGCCTCTTCTGGACTTTTTTCGACCATTTCAGAAACGGTTAGGAATTCTTTGACCATCAAGCCGAATGTCCCGAGTCATCATATCCGAAGTCACCGAACACCAAATCTTGAAATGCAAGAACGGTATATTTTGAGTTTTGCTTTTATTTTATAAACTAGCCAAACTTTGATAATAATGAAATAAGCATACCCCTGTTGCAGTAAACCTGCGTGCTAGGCGAATTTCCAATATATATATATATATATTAATAACACTTTAAGCCACTTACCAGGACATTGGAAATATAATCACGAATAAAGCAATATTAATTATTCCTTATAAGAATAACATTGGGGATGAGTACGCAGGTTTGCTGCAACAAGGAACACAAAATAATGAGTTTTATGCAAATATTGAAAGAACCCATCTAGGTGAAGTCGCTTACCAAGTTTCACCCATAAACAACATGGTCTCGAGCTTGTCTTAGTATAGCTTACCACTACAGTAATAGCTACTTCCTTAGGGGAGATTCACTAAAAAAGATTCTAAGTAGAATTTTTACCGTCTTATATAAAACCTTTACCAATTTGTTTT
The DNA here is from genome assembly GCA_963675035.1 of Allygus modestus. Taxonomy (NCBI): domain Eukaryota; kingdom Metazoa; phylum Arthropoda; class Insecta; order Hemiptera; family Cicadellidae; genus Allygus; species Allygus modestus. The sequence goes on along the minus strand of OY776111.1, from coordinate 292,622,459 downwards.
TTCATAAAATTGAATTTACATCAGGAATTGTATATCTGTTGTACATGCTATAATATATTAGAAGTTAATTTGATTTAAATTTGCCAACAAATAACAATACCTCGTCTTAACAACAAAAGCAGATCTTTAGAATTGGCGTTGCCTAAGAATATAACAGATCTCTTTTAACAATCAATACTAACTCTTCATTAAAATAGTTTCTAGACAAATCAGTATATTTGGCAAGTGCATTAAAACACATAATACCTAACCGCGCTTTTAGAACATTATTAGATACAACTTCTTAACTATTCGATTCAATATATTTCCAAGGCGTTGTTTAATATATTCAGGAACTAGATAATATACAATAACTTCATAATATACAGTGCTTTGGACAAGAGAAAAATATACTATTCTCTTAATACTAACTCTGAAAAAAACTACTTTTTTTTGTTAGCCTGTAACATTTAGGCCTATACAAAATAGGCCTAATCCGCAAAGTATTTGAGACTGATGTTATGGGTGTAAATTTCATGTTTGATGTTATCATTTTATCACACAATTGTATTGGTTGAAAGTTACATAAATATCCTGCAGGCCTAATTTTACATAGACACTCTTTTACATGGTAAAATAGGGTCAAATCCATATCTCTACTAATATTAACTCTAGGATTCTTAAATTTTTCGGGTTTTGTTTTTTCTGAATTTAACATGATACAGTTATGAATTACCTAAATATGTTATTACCATTTAAATCAAGATCAGTAAGTTTTTTGTGTCCTAAGCGCCTACTTTCAAGTCTGTATGAACTAGCCTATAATTCGCTAAAATTTCAAAGTGTGTGGAGACCGAACCAAAACTAAAACGAGTTCGCACGCAGCACGCTAACGTGAGGGAAGTGAATTTCCACATAAAAAACTATAACAACTCAAAATCAGTTAAAAATATACAATTATTCCAATTTTTATTCAAATCTGAAAATATTGGTTTTTGGCTGTTCTGATGCTCCTGGTTCTATTTACCTGCAATACTGGGAATACAATTTTGCGCATTATAAGGTTAGGCGAAGGTCCAGTCAGGCTTTAAAGTAGGCGTGAGGTTGCTGGGGATGATAAAAGTACTCCAACAAATGAATAACAGGCTTTTCTAGTGTAAAATCCCCATAAGACAACATACTGTGTTTAGTCGATACACATTTTCTTTAATAACTCGGTAAATATGTATGATAGAATGACGAGAGAGGGCTTAAAACTTTCGCCTCAGTAATTCCCATCTTTTTACATTCATTTATTTTACATCTGGGGCTTTTATGACCCTTTTTGGGCCCAAAAACCCAAAATTTGAAAGATTAATCCCCAAAAAAGAGGTTTAGAGTTTTCCGATTGTTTTGCCCAACGAACTTGTCCAACTGATTACAGAAAGGAATGTCCCTACCAAATTTGAAGTAAATCGGACAAAAAATGCGACCGCTAGAGTGCAAACACACACATATATATATATATATATATATATATATATATATATATATATATATATATATATATATATATATATATATGTCTATATATATATATATATATATATATGTCTATATATATATATATATATACATATATATAAAATTTTGAACGACCCCCCAAAACGTGTTCAGGGGGTCACGTTAGGAACTTCTATGGTGGTCCCGGGCTTAAGTTTCACCGTGCGGGTCATGCTAATAGTTCACTTTCCAAAGGAAATTCACTAATAAGTGGTGAGAACTCAAACTTTCGATGTCTCAGTTGGATCTTCTTGGCGTGCACTAACAAGATCCCTTAAAACTGACATTAAATCAGATGATTTGGCTTTCCATCCAGTGTAATATTTGTATCACTGTACACTGAGGTAAAAATATCTTCGGAAGATCCATTTCTTCATTTTTTAAGGAATTTTTACTGTTTTCTATAAACCTTTACTAATTTTTGTATATAGGTACATAATTATATGGGTACCGGTATGAGTTATATTATTTTGTTTTGTCTTTATTTTATAAGTAAGCCAAGCGTTGATAGTAACAACATTAAATAAGAAAAATAAGATTATTAAGTAGCATATTTACTGTTTTATATAAAACCTTTACCAATTTTTGTATATATGTAATTTTATGTACCTATGTAATCTACCTTTTAGCGAATTTCCCCTATAGGGAAGAAGCTATTACCGTAGGTCTCATGGTAAGACATAAGCCCGAGACCATGATAACTTTTCATTTTAAGGTCCCCAGATATCAAAAACACCATTCGTTCAAATTTTTATATATATATTTATATATATGTGTCCGTAAGCATGATAACTCTCGTAAAAAGGTCCGATCTTAATGAAATTTGGTACAAATGTGTAAAATTCCCTTTCTTTGAACGAGTTCGAAAACCAGACGAATCGCACCATACGAAGGGGAGTTTTGGGGGGTTTTGTACCCCAAAAACTTTTTTGGGGTTTTCATATGTAATTTTTATTTAAATCAAATTTTTATTTTTACCATAGAATTCAGCATTAAAAAAACAAACAATTTGGTATTTTGATCATTGCTCTACGTCAATTGGTTACTGAGATATTGAACGTGCTAAACACAGTACGTTGTCTAATGTTGTTCTTATAGAAAAAAATACCAATTTTATATCTCGCTTATTTATGAACATAAACTGACAAAACATGGTATATGGCTTTATCTAGTTGTGGTTTATTGTTGTTTGCATAAAAAACCAATTTTTCGCAGAAAGTTCCCGTAGCAGCAAACCTAGGTACTCGGTCCCCATGTTATTCTTATGGAGAATAATTAAAATATTACATATCGCTTATTTATTAATGTATAAGGATGAAACTTGGTTTGTGGCTTTAGTTAGATGAGTTCTATTTATATTTGCATAAAAACCCATTATTTTGTGTCCCTTGTTGCAGAAAACCTGCGTACTCATCCCCAATGTTATTCTTATTGAGAATAATGTATATTTTAAATGTCGCTTATTTATGAATGTGTTTCTTATGAATCCTGGTAAGTGGCGTAATGTGGTATTAATACATACCACATATTCATTAGAAATTCGCTGAGTACGCAGGTTTGCTGTGACGGGGGTATTTAAGATTATTTTTACATTTCAAAGTAATAAATAACATTAATTCAGAATTGAAAATTGTTTTTTCTTAGATACTATAAAGTAATAAGCAGTTTTATTCTAAGTTCAGAAAAATATGATATCTGATCAGGAATATCATCAGAACTGATCAGTTCTGAAATTAGGAATTGGTGCATTTCCTGATCTGTCCTGATCAGGAATGGCATCAGAACTGATCAGTCCTGATCAGGATAATGGAATCAGAACTGATCAGACCTGATCAGGAATGGCATCAGAACTGATCAGACCTGATCAGGAATGGCATCAGAACTGATCAGACCTGATCGGGAATGGCATCAGAACTGATCAGTCCTGATCAGGAAATGCACCAATTCCTGATCAGGACTGATCAGTTCTGATTGGTATTCCTGATCAGTTCTGATTTTTTTTATCAGACCTGATCGAAAATTTTCATGGGGATTGTTATAAGGTTCAGTGTAATTATAGTAAGGTAGAGAGAGGTAAGTGAAACAGGATTAAGTATCAAAACTAGAGTGGAAGAATATATGCGATATGAAAAACATAAAGGAACAAATCTTCAGCCACAGCTAAAAATATCAAAGATAAGATGATTTTTAAAAATAAAACCACGCGAAGCAATTTCAATCATCCAAAATCCAGAAAATACAAACTGAGGGGACGGACGTTAAGTAAATCTTGTCTCACAGTTTTGAAGAAACCCTCCAAAAATGACAATTTTACTGTTTTATAATATTTTATATTTATTTATATACTATACAGGGTGTATCTGAAATACACCGACAAACTTTGGGATATTGTTCCTGAGGTAAAAATAAACAAAAAATGTCATATAATTATATAGTCTATCTAGCATAATTTTCCTTCTGTCAGTCTGTATGTGATTTTTACAATAAATTCGTATTTTTCAAACCGCTTAAGATATGTTTTTTTCAAACTTACAAAGAATATTGATGGGTATAAGGTCTATTGCCCTATGAAGTTTTGGTTTTATAACCTTAACCGTTTCAAGATAGCAGTCATTTTAATTATTCGTTAAACAATAACTCCGAAATCGGTAGGTTTTACAAATATTTATAGTTGTAACGTTTTATTGTAAATGTTATTAAAAATATAATGACACTTACATTTTTTAAATCTGATCAAAAATAAGCGAGTTATGATTGTTTAAGTGAATCAGGTCACGGCACTGCCGTGCTGCCCGCCGTACCTCAATTTTAAAATCTAGGCGTCATTAAATTTGTAATAAATTTACAATAAAACGTTATATCAATAAATATTTTTAAAACCTACCGATTTCGGAGTTATTGTTTAATGAATAATTAAATTGGCCGCCATATTGAGACGGTTAAGGTTAGAAAACTAAAAACTCATAAGGCAATATACGTTATACCCATCTATATTTTTTGTAAGTTTGAAAAACCATAAGCGGTTCTTAAATTATGTATTTCTTGTAAAAATCACATACTGACTTACACAAGGAAAATTAAGCTAGATAGACTATTTACTTATATGACTTTTTTGACCTAAGGAACAATATCCCATTGTTTGTTGGTGTATTTCAGATACACTCTGTATGATAAATAAATAAATATAAAAATATTATAAAACAATAAATTGCCATTTTTAGAGGGTTTCTTCAAAATTGTGGGACTAGATTTACCGTCTACTCTGAATTTTTTGGATTTTGGATGATTTAAATTGCTTCTCGTATTTTTATTTGTAATAATAATATTCTCTTTGATATTTTTAGCTGTGGCTGAAGATTTGTTCCTTAATGTTTTTCATCCCCTATATATTCTTCCATTCTAGTTTTGATACTTTTTCCTGTTTTACTTACCTCTAACTTACTATAAATACTCTGAATTTATAACAACTTTTATTATCGATTCAAAGTGTTTGATTTTTAACTTTAGGTATTATACTATACCTATGAATTTAAGTGCCGTATAGTATTTATACAATAAGAAAACCTATTCAATCTGTATAAAGCTATTAGATTAATACAACTTGAAATGTAAAATAATTTAAATCAAGAACCTAACTACTTATTATTCGTATAGTATTGTAAATATGCATACGTTTACCATTACTTACAGTTTTGTATGTTAAATAAAACAATTTCATATAAAACCCTTTACAGTAAGACTCGCTGAAGACATATTTCACAGGGCATTCTTGGCTTCTGTTTATTGTCTCTGAATCATAAGTGATTTATATTTGTAGCATAACGTACTTAATCTACGTCCGATTATTTATAGACTCATACAATAAACAGAATCCTTAAAATAAGTCATTACATATATGTTTTTAAGCTGTTGTTTCAAATTATGTAAGTAAAGACTCCTTTCCCCTACTATCTTAAAAAGTAACACAATATATTAAGTAATCCTTCTGCTTCAGAAAACCAGTTTAGTTATCGTATTATTATGAGTTTTGATCAAGACAAATATACTTTGCTTCATACTAAAAAGGTTGTCAGCGGAAAACTTTAATACCTGATGGGTAATCGAGACGATTCTTTAATAAAATTATATATATCAGACCTTGAGAAATTTTAAAAAGTTGATAGAAGGAATTTCTTAGTAGAAAATATGTTTCACCCTACCTTTTTTGAACAATTACATTTGTATTATGGCCGTTACTTAGCTTTAAATAGTTGGGAATTGTTATTTTGTGGGTTATTGGATTTGTAACTTTATGTATTGTTAATTCTATAGATTTGCAATGTGAAATTGTTATTAAGTGTGTCGTTCGTTTATAATATGTGATTTCATAACGAAAACCTTGGCACCTTGAAATATATAAATTGCCGAGACGTAAAAAAATAAATATATCAACATAAATAAATTTAAAATTAAATATTTTTGTACGGTTTGCTTGAAGCTTAGTCCTGAAGATAAGAGGCTTTAGATGAAATTTAATTTACGAATCGGAATGCCTCACAGACCAAAAGTTACTGCAGCAGACAAAAACCTCATTATAAAACCACAATTATAAAGTTAATACTCATGCAGTGCTATCAAAAAACGCTGGCTTCTGTTTGGCTTTTGAACTTATTTTATATTAAATTAAGATATTTTAAGTACTGAATCATTAGCTTAATATTAAAGTCTAGCAGTACACATCCAGTGAGCCAATATAAGGTAGCATGACTTCAATAGTTTTGTAATTTAATAAATGTAATACAATGTCATACGAAGTAATAAGCTACTTTTTACAACTTACATAATTTGGTATGTAAATAAGTGCTTATCTCGTTTTATTTAATTTAATTCATGGCTTTACCGTCCGACATAAAATCTGCTCAATCGAAGAATGATATCAAAACTTTCCTAATTTTGGTCACATGATAATATTTGTTTACAAAAGCTTACGCTTTTGACTCTCGTACGATTTTCTAAATTCAGGAAAATTTGAAAATTTAATGTATTATATTCTTTAGTGTTGATTTTTTAGGTAGGACTAAATGTACTTTCTTCGCACATAACCTGTTTCTAACAGCAACAAATATTCATCTAAACACTTGTTTGTACACATTTTTCATTATATTCGCATACACCCAAAAAGCTTCACAAGTTAAATACCTTCTTCTTGATACACCTTAAACCTTACTGAGTGGATTATAGTATTTGTTTTATTATTTGTGTGATGTGTTTCAGAAAAACTATAGATAGAGTCTGACCGAAGGTCTGGCCTATTCGCTTTTGCCTGCAATCACCCCAGTGTCACTTTCATTCCTGAGTCGATCTGTTACAGCTTCAGCTTCTTTATTATCAGACTCTAAAACTTCTCCCGTTCCAGAGAACGACTGATCGTAAACATCGACTACTCTCTCCCCCCCCAACCCTCTTATCATCACATCCACATGCACACACACTATTAATACTACCACGCTATCCCAACGTGGAGATCACAACGAAATTCTCACTGTTTGACTAGTTGTCTCCACCACTCCATTAAGACTTACGTACTGCACTTTACAACCTTTCCCCATCCTACGAGCTAGAATTTAAGTACTAAATCTGTTATCCCTTTACGTTTACATTTAAGATTTTTCCGTTCATTCGCCGTTCTTTCCGTTCATGTAGGATGTTCATTTAGGACTAGATAGGAGAGTTAGAGGGAAAGGGAATTAGAGGGAGGTGATCAATTCGTATGTGTTGAGAGTTTTATTACAAATAATCTGACTTTGAAGCTTACTATATAATACCGCATGTTAGCCCAGACAAGGTTTCTATGATCGGGATTCAACCTATGAGAGGGATCTAGTCCTCTACTTCTACCTGCTCTTCCCATAAGACGAATGTCAACTTGCAATCCCCGTCCCTCCCTCAACGGATGGCCCTAAGTTGTTTGTATATGACTTATTTTATAAATCGAACAAATATCTAGCAATTTTAGTGAATAGATAATAATGTTACAAATATAACAAATAATAATGTTAAATAATTCTTAAATATTACATATTTGTGAGTTGTTTATTGGTTAACTATTTGTGATATCAACAAATTCTGCTCGCTGAAATCACTAGGTATTTTTTTTTCTTTTTAAAATAAGCCATAAAATAAGTCAACGATATCGAATAAGCCGTGGAAGAGGGATGGACGAAAGTTAACATTGGGCTTATGGGGGAAGCAGGTAGAAATGCGAAAAGTTTCGTGACTGGAGTGATCTTCCAAACGTAAAAATACCAGACTTATTTCAGTGCCTATGATTTATATGTCCCGTCATCTTTACTATTGTGTAATATACTTTTTAACTCTCCATCGTAATGGTTACAACTATTGTGACTAATAAACTATTACTGTACTTTAATCGCATTGTAATAAAATCATGACTTTAATAGATTTGTAAGTCTAAGTCTATAAATAGTTCACTGCTATACATCAGCATGAAGGATGACGAAGTTGGAGCTACTCGTAGGAAGCCTCGACTCCGGACTAAATGTGTTAACTCTGGTAAACTGGTTACCTACCTTCGTCACACGCTTGCATTGCAACTTACGTTGTAACCATTACAAACTGTAGACTTTGGCAAAGAGCTTTTTCACTAATCTACTGGTGTGGATTAGGAAACCTCAATTGAATATTTTCAATCTGTATGTCTTAATTAGCTTCAGGCGTATTTGCATGCTTATCCCGAACGGATCAGTATTCAAACCATCCGTCAAATTTCTAGTTTGGACACAAAAACTAAATTTTAAAAACTTTGAATCTGTTCGAAATTTACGTAGAATACATTTTGTAAGTAGAACAGTATCAAAATAATATCATGAACCTACTTAAACGAGTTACTTTTTACGTCCAACAAAAGAAATTTTGAGTTTGCAGTTTTAATTTTTTAAATAATTAAGGACTTAAATTGTCTATATAAGAAAACGATATTGGTGTTTAAAATTAAAAACAGATACAAATTAGAGTGTTTGTTTATAATCATAAGTTATTGCTGGTTAGTTCTGGAAGGTACCTTGACGAATACCTTAAGTTTGTTGAATCCTTTAATCCAGAAGACACAGATTTTATTAAGATCCCATCTTGGAATGTTGTTCTTGTGATAGAAAGTTGTACAGTTTCCTGCAATTGTAAGATCATACAGGATCAAGTGTTGTGATGGAAAGTTGTAAAGTTCACCGTTTCTGGTGATGTGTTGGTGAGGAACCTTGATTATTTGCAGTTCTTTTCCGTCCACATAAATTACATCTTGGATGTACAGTGCAACTATTGTCAAAATTCTTAGAATTCAGTAAGCATTACCGCGTCTTTACAGGTAACTTAAGCCTGCGTGGGTCCTAATTATTTTTCTATAGGATTAAACCAAATTTAAGGTTTGTTGTTTTCGTACCATCCCGTTCAGCAAAGCCATAGTTTGGTCGAGATTAAAAGTGAGATAAATAAGTGTTTTATGCTCTTGAAATGTTAAATAGAATGTGATTTGCTTTATAATGTGAAGTCTTTCACTGGTGAATTATCTTTCTGAAAGTTTCAAAGTACTAAGTCTAGTTCACACTTTCATCAACAGGCCAAATAACTTAACACGTTGCTTCACTCGTAGATCAGGAATCAGCTGGACTTCGCTTTAATCGTCCTCCGAATGTTATTTGGCACGTCGTTGTTGGATTTACTACCAATTCATTCCCACCGTAGTATTGGATTGCTATGTTAAGTGTGATGTGTGAGTACACTGCGATATCGTCTGCTGACTACCTCTTCAGCAGCATTCAAGGAGTGTGCAGAAATACGGCAATCACAAACAAGATCAGTACCGGAAACAGCACATACTATTAGGACATGCCTCTGGAAGAGGTCGCGGTCGTATTTATTTCGTGATTCCTCAATGTTCGTGGTCTCAATGTGCTTTAGCTCTGCTAGTTAATGTCGGTCATCCAGTTATCTTTTAAACCTTCTTGCAAACAATATATGTATAAAGCAACAAATAAAGAGTATTGCAGACAAATTATTAGCTGAGCTTCCACAACACTTTATAAGTAAAATTACTTACTAACATTTCATTAATATTAGAATTTATTTATTTATGACGCCAGCTTCATCATTTTGTTTATTTTTTATTTCAACGCTAACGGATTTTTTTTTAATAGAGTACACAAACGCTTTTAGGGGAAGCGGTCCAAACCCCTCAAATTTTTGTGTAGACACCCCGGGATTTGAACCCGTGACCCCTTGAACCGAAGACTAAGACGATAACCGTTAGGCTAGCGAGATGCCTAATTACATCTAAGATTCACGAAATGTTTAATCTGAAACAGACGGTCTAACGTATTTTACAGTTTTGTTTTCAATGGAATTTTACATAAAACCTAAGTTTAAACATTTTTCACACCGATATCAATATTCATTAAAATATTCCATTCCGTTTCTTTCCTGCGTTATAAATAGTAGATATACATGTGTGGCGTTGCATTACAGATTTTCTTTGAACTAAGATTTTCCTTCGTATTTTATAGGATGCAATAATTGGACTACTTATCAACGGGTATGGCCAGCAGTTCTATCAGTGGCATTTTTCTTAGTTTTCTAAGACACTGCAAAACTTACCATAGCTCTAATGTCGTAAGAGTTATACAGTTATTATGTAATTTTACTTTATTAATTAATGAAAATAATCAATAATAATAATTTCTTGAGCAGCACAATACATGTTGTTACAGTTAAAATGGATAACATAAACTACGTCTTACGACACCACTAATATATTTACAAGTATACTATACTTAGATAAAACACGGTAATTATGCAAAAAAATGTATGAATCCATCGATCGCCTTGTACCATATTTTTGTTATTTATCATCTTGTATGAAAGTACAGTATAAGTGTAAATATATTTTGTAGTGTTGTGAGATGTAGTTTATTTAATCCTGTTCTAGAATTAAAATAAAAAATAATTCTTACACTATAACTTTGTATATAATATAATTTTTTTTAGTTTATACAGCAACAATGTTAAGTTTTCCAAATAGATACCGTTCATTGAGGATACTAAAATCCAAAATCATGCTTCAGGAATAAACACTCCATCTTATTTTAACTTACACATTCTAAAGATAAGGTTTAAAAATAGTAACAAAATAAAATTGTAACATTGCAGATGAAATTTAAAGAAAAAGATTAATGCCGTCGTCAGCGGGATCTGAGGGACAGAAGTTGCGGCCCTCCGTAACAACAGCGGCATAACTTTGCTAGAGATGACAACTAAACACTACGATATTTGGACAAATATTTTCGTGGTCTTAAAATTTATTATGGACACATAATTTGTGTCTTGCGAGTAAAAATTAGGATATTCATCCAGTAACCAAGTTGCCTATATAAGTTTTTTATTATTTTTAGATAATCAAACGTCAGTAGATAATGAATATAACAACAAACAGATTTAAACACTTAGACACTTTCTACTGCATATTTAAAATATAAAAACTTTACTGTGAGAGTATACAATTTGTATAAACAGTATATATATCTATATACGTATATATATATATATATATATATTATATATATATCATTATTATATATATTTTATATATTTATATATATATTTGTGTGTGTGTGTGTGTGTGTGTGTGTGTGTGTGTGTGTGTGTGTGTGTGTGTGTGTGTGTGTGTGTGTGTGTCCGTGAGCACGATAACTCTCGTAAAAATAATCCGATTTTGACGAAATTTGGTATAAACGTGTAAAACAGTATTTATGACTTTAAGTTCGAAAACCAGACAGATCGACCTATCTGAAGGGGTATTTTGGGGGGGTTTTGTACCCCAAAAATGGGTGTTTTGGGTTTTTTACATATCATTTTACAAGTTTTTTCCATTGGAATTAGCTTAAAAAGACGCAAAATCTTTAGTGTTTTTATCATTGCTTTACGTCAAATAGTTACAGAGATATTGAAAGTGCTAAACACAGTACGTTGTCCAATGTTATCTTATGGAGAATAAGAAAAATTATTGTGTATCTCGCTTGTTTATCAACTTATCCTGATGAAACTTTGTATATTGCTTCATATCATTGTGGTCTATTGATATTTGCACTAAACAACATTTTTTGGCCGATAGTTCCCTTAGCAGAAAACCTGCGTACTCAGCCCCATGTTATTCTTATAGAGAATAAGTAACGTGTTATCTCCCTTTTAATTATAAGTACGAAGGTTTGCTGCTACAGGGGTAGTATTAGTATTTACCGTTTAGCTTTAAAAAATAGGTGCAAGTTTCGGTATGGGTGTGTTTAATGGCATATATGGAGATTGCCAACGGAATTAGAAGAATTGGTAAGGCTACAACAGAGAGCTCAGGAAGATGGACACTAAATTTACGGATATTACCAGACTAACACGGATATAAAATGTCGATGTTAATAGGGCCACAGCTCGAGTTCTTTAGTTCCATTATACAGTAGCATAGATAAACGGTAACAGTGGATTTGCTGAATAGCCCTAATGGTACTTACTAATCTTTCTGTCATATACTCTTATTCTTCTTTTAATTACTTCTTTTACTAATTACTCTTCTAACTTTATTTGTTAAGTGTAAGAAAGAGCCTTGTGGCCCTAACTTTACCTGTTGAAATAAAGAATTTTTTGTTTCATTTAATTTTATTACTGTAAGTGAAAATAAACCCGTCGCAGCAAACCTACGTACTCAGCGAATTTCCAGTGCATATATATTTGCCTCGCTACTATATAGAGCCACTTACCAAGTTTCATAAAAATACATTCATAAATAAGTGATAAATAGCATTTTATTTATTCTCCATAAGAATAACATTAAGGCTGAGCACTTAGGTTTTCTGCAACGAGGTAGATAAGAAATGTGTTTATTTGCAATTATCAACCTAATTCAATGAGGTTAAGCTACATACCAAATTTTATTAATTTAGGTTCATAACTAAGGGAAATATAAAACTACTTATTTTCCATATACTCTATATAATATTTATAAGCTCTATAAAATGGTTATAAACAAAATTGAGTGTTTTTTAGATTTTAGGGTAAAAAATTAAAAAAAACAATTTTTGGAAAATTTAAAACCCGCATAAAACCCTCTTCCCTATAGTCCGATTGATCTGGTTTTCGAACTTTTATAAGTCATAAATGTTACTCTACACATGAAATGTCATCAAAATCGGGCGTTTATTTAAAAAGTTATCGAGGTAACGGACACGTATATCTTCCTTATATATAATTCTCTAAGTCAAAATTGTGGGAGGTTGGCAAATCGCAAGATGATAGGAGACGGCTCATATTAAAGGTATTGGTTCCAAGGACTCGGGAAAAATAGTAATATTTCTTAAAAGTTACCAGCAAACGAGAAATAACGTAAAACATCCTCCATAAGAAAAGCATGGGGATTTAAACACGTCTGCATTTGTTTATATTAAACCATGAGATCCCACTAATAATTTTCTATTTTCCTCAGCATTAAAATCAGATGAGGCAGAGAACTGGAAAAATTTAGGGGCTTAAGTTCCTTCAAACCATCAAATATATATGCGTGAATTTGAACGAATGGCATTTTTGGTATCTGGGAGCCTCAAAACAAAAAGTTATCATGGTCTTGGGCTTAAGTTTTACCATGCCACATACTGTAATAGCTTCTTCCATATCGGAGAAATTCGCTAAAAATTGTTAATAGACAATTTGTGTAGCCAACGAAAAAGGAATTTTCAAATATCTTTGTACCTTATATTAGGGCAAGCCCTGGACTGTTCTTTAGTATTTAATTATTTAGAAATAAACAATAGTTATCTTTATAACTTCAAATAAATAATGACATGTTAAACTCAATAACTATCTGCTCAAATGTTAACGTCTTTGGTTTTAATCTGGATGAGACATACTCAGCATGAAGAGTACTTACTCATTACTCACCAAACTCAAAATACTACATGTCGTATGTGAAACCTGTAAGATTAAAAGGGGCATCGGTAGCCTGTGAAGCAAGCGATACTTAGGTTATGGTCACATACCTTGTTGTGGTCGATCACAGGATTTGTTTGATGAGTGTTTATTCAACGAATCAAAGAACTCAATCTAAGTGCATCCCTGTAAAATGGACTTCAGTTGTTATAACATAACCTATAAGAAAACTGAAATGAGTGTCAATTTATTTTTAGAGGTGTAGGTGTGATCACAGAGATATGCGATGGTACTGGTAGAGTGATGATTCTTCTAAGGAAGAGACTGACATGTTGGGGAAGAAATGTTAACAGAGTGAAGAGGAGATATTGGTAGGGGAGGAGCATAGTGGAAGATTACATAAAACCGGACTCGAACTAAACCAAACTTTTAACTTAGGTTGAAAGTGAAACCATAACTGGCCCTGGTCATGAGCAGTCAGGACGGATAGTATTCTCCATAAGAATAACATTGGGGATGAGGAAGCAGGTTTCCTGCAACCAGGAACACAAAATATGGGTTTTCATGCAAATATCAATATAATAACTCAACTAGATACACATATACCAAGTTTCGTCTATAATCGATTCATAATCAAGCGATGTATACCATTTTGATTACTGTCCAAAAGAATAACATGGGGGATGAGAACGCAGGTTTGCTGCAACAAGGAACACAAAATATGAGTTTTCATGCAAATATCAATATAATAACTTAACTAAATGAAGACACATATACCAATTTTCATCTATACAGTGTTTTAAAAAAGTCCCGGAACGGTTATTATTTGTTTAACCAACACAGATACGGTAATACAACTGTGTATCTAGACATTTATCATAAAAACCTACCTTTTTAAGCAATTATCAATTTCCCGCTCCTACACGGGGACGACCCACAAGGAGTAAGAAGAAAATCGTTAATGTAAGCATAGGTTGAGATGTACATCAAATTAAATACCTTGATTAGTATAACCCAACGCCATAAACCGGACCTCAAAAGGTTCATCCTAAACGAAATGTCAGCCTTTAAATTTTCTATTTCTATACTAATTTAAAGGAAATAAAATATTTAAAAAGTTCTAGAGCTCTAACTACAATGTCACTGCATCGCAACAAGGTATAACTTACCTACAATAAGTGCTCGAAATGTTGGCTCAGTATTTGTTGGCAGTAACCCATCCTGTGGTAAAAACCAGCAACAACATTGTCCAACATCTCAGGCGGTATTTTCCGAGCTTCTTCTGAGATCCGTTGAATGAGCTCCTGCGTGTTGGCAGGCTTGGTTAGATAACCTTTTTGTTTTAAGTATCCCCACAAAAAGAAATCCAAAGGGTTTAAATCAGGTGACCTAGGGGGCCATCCTGCGCCCCATCCAACGATTTCGAAACACTCTGACCAAAAGTCCTCTTACCTGTAGTACTGCAAAATGAGGTGGTGCCCCATCCTGCTGGAACCATACTGTGTTAAAAATTCGACCTAACAAATCTTGTAATGTCGGTATGATTGTATCTCTTAACAATAACTGGTAAGAATCCCCATTCAAATCTCCATGTATTACGAATGGCCCTACAATCTTAGTGCCAACTATTCCAGCCCATACGTTTACTTTTTTGGGTTGCTGAGTGTGGCTTTCACTCATCCAATGAGGATTTTCGTCACTCCAGTACCGACAATTGTGACGACTTACATGACCATGAAGCGTGTATGTTGCTTCATCTGAAAACACTATGTTGTCCAAGAAATGTTGTGTTTCTACACACCTAGTCAAAACTGTTTCACAGAATTCAACTCTTCTGTCAAAATAGTCCTCTGAAAGTTCCCGAACTAATTTTACCTTATACGGTAGTTTTTCTTTAAAACATTATAAATTGAAACATGACTTGCATCGTGTTCAGTTGCTACAGCTCTTGTCGATTTTCTGGGGTCTTCAATAAAAGATTGTAGTATATCTAATGATTTTTCGTCGTTTGTTGCAGTCTTGGGTCTTCCATTTCTGCCAAGGTCTTTAATATTGCCGGTTTCTTCAAAAGGTCGAACTGTTCTGCATACGGTAGATTTTGATACAGGTGGTCTATCCAGAAATCGGTCATTAAATAAGTAAACAACTTCTTGAAATGATCTTAATCGATCGCCATATCTCCTCATCATCAGCAACGTTATTCTTTCAGTCTCAGTGAGAGACATTCTGAGAAGAATATTAAAAGGATATTAATAATTATAAAATGTAAGTCAAAACCTCAATAAAAATCGTCACTTAATCTTTCAACTTTTACTACAAAGCATACAGGAGTAAATAGAAGTCTAAATTTCAAAAATATCCTATTATTGTAAAAACTGTAATCATATGGTTAAAATCATATGGTTTAATTTTGTATTATTTTTATTAATTCTTGAATCACTGCCATTTCGTTTAGGATGAACCTTTTGAGGTCCGGTTTGCGGCGATGTATTCTACTAGCTAAGGCCTTTAATTTGATGTACATCTCAACCTATGTGTACATTAAAGATTGTCTTCTTACTCCTTGTGGGCTGTCCTCCTGTAGGAGCGGGAAATTGATAATTGCTTAAAAAGGTAGTTTTTTATGATAAATATCTAGAAACAAAGTTTTATTACCGTATCTGTGTTGGTTAAAAACTATTAAACCGTTCCGGGACTTTTAACACAATGTATACATTCATAATTAAGCTATATATACCATTTTGATTATTCTCCTTAAGAATAACATGAGGGATGAGTATGCAGGTTTGCTGCAACAAGGAACACAAAAATGGGTTTTTATGCAAATATCAATATAACTCAACAAGGTGAAGCCACATACGAAGTTTTATTAAATTTTGCTCATAATTAAGGGAGGCATTACATTTTATTTTTTATCCATTAGAATAACATGGAGATGAGTACGCAGGTTTGCTGCTGCGGGAATCATCCGTGATAATTTTTTTGCAAATAACAATAGACCACAACCAGTTGAAGTTTTTTTTTATACCAAGTTTTGTTAGTATACGTTCATAAGTAAGCGAGATATAAAATTGTTCTTATCCTCCATAAGAATAATATTGGACAACGTATTTTGTTTAGCACTTTCAATACCTCTATAACCAGTTGACGTGGAGAAATTATCTAAACACCAAATTGTGTGCTTTTTGAAGCTGAATCCAATGGTAAAAACTAAAATTTGACTTAACAAAATATTACATGAAAAAACTTTAAAAAACCTATTTTGGGGTATAAACCCCCCCCCCCAAAATACCACTTTGGATGGGTCGATCTGTCTGGTTTTTGAGCTTAAAGTCATACATTTTTCCTTACACGTTTGTACCAAATTTTATGAAAATTGGACCTTTTTCACGAGAGTTATCGTGCTCACGGACACGTTTTTGGCGTCTGGGGACCTCAAAACAAAAAGTTATCATGGCCCCGGGCTTAGTTCTTACCATGCCGACTACGGTAATAGCTTCTTCGCTATAGGAGAAATTCGCTAAAAGTAGATAACCATGTACTAAAAGTAATCCACTACAAATTTCTAATAGCAAAAGTTCTTGGAAGCGAAATTTGTTTGATCGGAGCAAGTCAAGTTTAATTGCCTTTAAATCTTCAAAAATCACAATTAAATATTAATTGTGCACACGTCAATAACACTAAACAGTAGAGTTTCCTAATATTAAAAGTCACAATTTTATAATATTTGTCATGTATAATACTGATTTGTGTAATATTATTAAATTGTTTGAACAAGAAAAAATATGTTAAACATCACCTTATTCAACCCACTACAATAAGATATATTTTTTTAATTAACTGCTTTAAGCCTTGTATATATAACAATAAAGTTTAACACTAATTTTTTAATAAAATTTTCGTTATGGCTGTAAGGCAAATAATGTGGCTATCCATATAATAATTTAATAGATTTATTGCTATGTAATTTGGTTTAGAACCAACTTTATAACAGAGAAAGTAACTACCAAAACATTAACTTATCCTTTCAATGAGTGCCGTGTAACATGTGCTTAGGGTTTTTTTTTAAACTAAACCGTTTTCCAGAATAGTTTTCCAAATATTTTTAAGTTTTTTTCTGGTTTATAAATAAGACAGCAAAGTTGTTTATTTCCCGTCAAATGGTTGTAAATATGAAGTTGGGCGTTGAGTTGAAAGTTGTTCGAGTAGCTCGTTAGTTACCAACTTGTACTCCAAGATATCACAAGTTTAAACCAAAGCAGCCGTTTACGAAAAACAGGGGTTTTTATTTTAAACTTATGGTTAGTACATACCCTAAAATTATACAACTAAAACTTTAACTAATTTGTACTGTACATATTAAATTAGTATAATATATACTGCTATTTTGTTTTACAAATAATAGTCTTGTAGAAGTTCTTTAAATATTGTTATATAGCTTAATAAGTTGTCCTCGATTTAGTCATCTTCGCATTTACTTTACGTAATTAAAATAAATTAAAAAATAAAATACGTGCTTAATTTAAGTACTTCAGTTGTTTTCTTATATTACACACAAATGATTTTACTATAACTGGATACAAAATATGCTGTAGTTTATTTTGTATAACTAATATCCTTATTGCCATATTATTATATCATTTTGTAAGGTTCACACACTAATTATAATATAATTGTATAAGGTCACAAACATTTTTATGTGACAGTTTGTTGTTATATGTATTACATATTTTATTGTTGCGATGCGTAATCATTCTTCTTCTTCAATTAACTTAAGACTCCCAAGGTGGGTAAATTGTCACTTTGCTTAGGGATTATTATTGGATAAGGTTTGTTGCAGTGTGTCAATCTCCCGCTCCACAAACAACCCTATCCGACGGCTGAAGAGGGCCCAACAGTGGGCCAGGGACTTTCCCGCCCACTGGAACTTCACAAAACAACAACATTGGATCAGGTTTAGCTGCAGGCATTTATTTTATTTTTTTACATTTTACATTTCTAGTCCTAGTTACATGACCTGCCTGAGTCTCGTATATGGGTAGGGAACCGACTATGTTTGCGGTCTCAAATATTCAATCAGGATTCTCTCTTTTTATGTATGAGTCAAGTTCGTAACAAAATTATGGGCATTGATTGTAGGTAAAACGTATTATTCATAATTATAATACAATTAGCCATCTAATGAGGAGGACTAGTGAAATACACCGAGAATTCATGTTCATTTGCGTACATTTCTTATCAAGAACTAAAACAGTGTATTTTGCTGCATTATGCGGCGAATTTAATGTAAATATATAGCTAGTAAATTGTTTTTAATAACCCTCTTACAAAATTGGTAGTTATTGAAAAACTTGGTAAGTGGCTCTAGGTAGTAGTGATACCCATATATATGCATTGGAAATTCACTGAGTACGCAGGTTTGCTACGACGGGGGTATTAAATTGATATTGTGTATTACACATGTGTCTTATACTTTTGCTAATGACATTGAGTTTATGAATGCATACTATTTCTTAATATTTTTCAAAATGCTAAGAAGGACTATCTCTAAATAAATTGGACCAGTAATTCACATCACATTATATGTTATGTAAATAGATAACAAGTTATAACAGTGTACAAAGTATGAAACAGGTTTTATATTCAAGAACGAAATCCTTCTTACGATGTTTTAGCTTACTTTAGCATTTTTTGCGTGTTTTAGCACTTATCAATATCAATGTTTAAAGCAAAAGTTGCTTTATTTAACAATTTCGAAACCAGTAAGGCACCACAAAGTTCTAATAGAGAAAGTTCTTGGAAGCGAAATATGTTTGATTGGTATAACTCAAGTTTTTTAACAGAGAAAATTGACGTTAACTTCACTATTTGTTGAAGTAGAGCGCACATTCACACAGGCAACGTAAGTCTTCTCTGAGCCATCGCAAAATAATAAAAACCCAATGTTTTCCCTTGCATAATTCTAACACGTGACCTACCTAGGAATATAATATTAATGCCGAATAAGTTTTTAATTTGTTTCAAATTGATATCTCTTCACTCACCAACTCACCCCGATTTAATCCAGTTTAACCATAACTGTTATAACGTCATTTTAGCAACACTCACCAAAGCTCGAGTGAATCAAACACTCTTTAACACTTTAATTAAATACACTTTAATTTAATATAACTAATTCATTTGTATTATGTCGGTTTGCTGTTTAATACAGCAGAGCTATTAGAACACCACTTACGCAACTTGAAATACCCTGAATTTAAGAGTTTGATAAGTTATTCCTGTAAACGCAGAGCAGATTATATTGTGATACACCGTTACAAATCGACAGCATAGAAGTCTGTGAAGGCTTGATGCAGCACACGCTGTGGGGAACAGTACTGTCCCTTCTTCTGCTAACTGCTTTAAAAACCTTGTAACTAAATAAGGGACGCTAGCAGTACTTTAGGTGACGGACATTAGTTAGTAGATTTTATAAGGCTCATTACTTTTTCCCTAACACCTAAGGTTATTGCAATTTCCACATCACAACTTGGAAAAACATTTGTTCATAATCAGCAATCATCACCTTCATTCATCCAGCAATCACCAGCAATCGTCATAACTTCATTCAAACTAAAACAAGTTATATTAGGAAGTAGGTCCTGTTGCTCAGTTGTATCTAACATTAGAGTGTCGTTTAATGATACCTGTGTGCTTGTAGGACAGCTTCAAAAATAACTTTCAGTTTTGTTGAGGAGCAAGACTCATTCATCTTCTGGTGATGAGATAGAAAACAATTATTATTTGCACCAGTTTCAAATTCATTGTCACTCAGCTTACCTACGTATTCCATTTGACCTATATTCAAATACTCTTGAAGAAAATCATTGCACTGTTTGTTTTTCCTTCTCAGAATTGAATAACAAATTACGTTCGACTTTTTTACACGATTAAAAGCGAATATGATTTGTTTAACTCACTAATACGATAATTAAAAGGTAACTTTAAAATGAGGCCGTCCAGATTTACCTCGCTTAACATTATCTTTGGAATTCTGCTCACATAGTTGTTTCCCCCTTGGTACATGAGAACAGTATTGTCAACAACTTACTATACCTCCCAAGACCGTTCAAGTTGATTTTCAAGAGAAAGGTTACATGAGACTCAATTTCAGACGGCCTGTGGCCATCCACCAATAATAATCCAGCCAAAAACACTATTTAGAAGGTTTTGTGACTGTCTTGTACCAGCTAAATTTCAGACGGCCTGTGGTCACATCCACCAATAATAATCCAGCCAAAAACACTATTTAGAAGGTTTTGTGACTGTCTTGTACCAGCTAAATTTCAGACGGCCTGTGACCACATCCACCAATAATAATCCAGCCAAAAACACTATTTAGAAGGTTTTGTGACTGTCTTGTACCAGCTAATGTTTTGTGACAGTTTTGTACCAGCTAAATTTCAGACGGCCTGTGACCACATCCACCAATAATAATCCAGCCAAAAACACTATTTAGAAGGTTTTGTGACTGTCTTGTACCAGCTAAATTTCAGACGGCCTGTGGCCACATCCACCAATAATAATCCAGCCAAAAACACTATTTAGAAGGTTTTGTGACTGTCTTGTACCAGCTAAATTTCAGATGGCCTGTGACCACATCCACCAATAATAATCCAGCCAAAAACAATATTTAGAAGATTTTGTGACTGTCTTTTACCAGCTAATGTTTTGTGACAGTTTTGTACCAGCTAAATTTCAGACGGCCTGTGGCCACATCCACCAATAATAATCCAGCCAAAAACACTATTTAGAAGGTTTTGTGACTGTCTTGTACCAGCTAAATTTCAGACGGCCTGTGGTCACATCCACCAATAATAATCCAGCCAAAAACACTATTTAGAAGGTTTTGTGACTGTCTTGTACCAGCTAAATTTCAGACGGCCTGTGACCACATCCACCAATAATAATCCAGCCAAAAACATTATTTAGAAGGTTTTGTGACTGTCTTGTACCAGCTAATGTTTTGTGACAGTTTTGTACCAGCTAAATTTCAGACGGCCTGTGACCACATCCACCAATAATAATCCAGCCAAAAACACTATTTAGAAGGTTTTGTGACTGTCTTGTACCAGCTAAATTTCAGACGGCCTGTGGCCACATCCACCAATAATAATCCAGCCAAAAACACTATTTAGAAGGTTTTGTGACTGTCTTGTACCAGCTAAATTTCAGATGGCCTGTGACCACATCCACCAATAATAATCCAGCCAAAAACAATATTTAGAAGATTTTGTGACTGTCTTTTACCAGCTAATGTTTTGTGACAGTTTTGTACCAGCTAAATTTCAGACGGCCTGTGGCCACATCCACCAATAATAATCCAGCCAAAAACACTATTTAGAAGGTTTTGTGACTGTCTTGTACCAGCTAAATTTCAGACGGCCTGTGGTCACATCCACCAATAATAATCCAGCCAAAAACACTATTTAGAAGGTTTTGTGACTGTCTTGTACCAGCTAAATTTCAGACGGCCTGTGACCACATCCACCAATAATAATCCAGCCAAAAACACTATTTAGAAGGTTTTGTGACTGTCTTGTACCAGCTAATGTTTTGTGACAGTTTTGTACCAGCTAAATTTCAGACGGCCTGTGACCACATCCACCAATAATAATCCAGCCAAAAACACTATTTAGAAGGTTTTGTGACTGTCTTGTACCAGCTAAATTTCAGACGGCCTGTGGCCACATCCACCAATAATAATCCAGCCAAAAACACTATTTAGAAGGTTTTGTGACTGTCTTGTACCAGCTAAATTTCAGACGGCCTGTGGCCACATCCACCAATAATAATCCAGCCAAAAACAATATTTAGAAGATTTTGTGACTGTCTTTTACCAGCTATCTTACCTTCAGTAAATAGTTCGAAGAATATTAAAATGTTGATGTTATCTGGCTTAAAGAATTCTAGGTCTGCAAGGGGCCAAGCCGCTACGGTTGATACTCTCAACAGGCAGCTTGGTTGTGTTTGTTCGTAAAACAATGGCTGGAATGTTAGTTGAATACTATGAACATAAGCTTACTATGGACATAAGCTTAATGCTACTGATTGCGATACCTTTGATTTAGACTTGCCTAAACTATCCGTTGAAGCTTACCTTCTTAACAGCTTGAGGGTAGCAACTATTATGCCTCACCTTTTAACATTAGTTAAGGTCAAACCATTTCTGTATGTTAGAAAGGTTTTGAAATGCATGAATGATAGACTTAAATTGGTCACTGAATGCTGGCAAAGCTTCTGTACTTTCACTGAAAGATGGTAAATGTAGACCAGGTAGTTTTATGTGAGGGTTGGAATCATATGGTAAACTATATGGAATGGAGTGTACTACATGGGAAGAATTTAGTTGATTTTCACCTTATTAGTTAACAAATTTTGCCTTCACTGCATAATATTCATCTTTAAAATGACGGAGAAATTCCTCTGTGGCTTTTTCCTCACCTATGGTACTAAGTTCCTCATAAAATGTAATGCATTATTCGAATTGAGTACCTATTTTTTGAGGAAATGTTAAGATTGCTTTATCTGTATCCATACTAACAGTTTCTAAAGTTTAAAGTTTAAATACTTGTAATTGATGCTTTTAATGTACTCCTTTGTTTAAGTAAAAAAGTATATCCCACCTGGTCCATTTCTATTCGGTTGGGCCAGGAGAGATGGTCCTTCTCGTCGAAGGACCATCAACAAATACTCAAAAAACTCTTTACATAACATTCAAAAGATTGCGTTTATTGATATAAACTCAAATAACTAAAATGTAAATAACATCACATTCAAAATAAATAAAATTATTAAATTATAATCATTTGTGCACAGTTCAAAGAATAATACCTCAGTCTTAACACTACTAGTTAACAATTTCAATTTTCAATCCGCAATCATTATCCGTAGTTTTAAAATGCAAGACACAATTTAATTTAGCTCTCTGGACAGCTACAAGTACGTGTTATTTGAATTCAATGGTTTAGGTTGGGATAACAAGTGTGGAAGCTTTTAGACCCTTTCTGACACCTAATAAAAAGGCGGTTGGAGTCATTTTTGTGGGATCACTTAATATTTATCACCAAATTTTAATCAAAAGACATAAGACAATTTTGTGACAATTATTATTTTTCTTACCTTTAAATGTTTTTAAGGGGATATTGACCCTTAAAAAAACTTGCGAACAATGAAAAACCCAGATGATATCGATAGTTAATAAATAAATATAACACTTCACAAATATCGGTCCATTGGTGTGGTCTGTAGGTTTTAGTGGCTTATAGCTAGACAGCGAAAACCACTGTTTTGGGTTTAGAGAGCATCAAAACGAATATTGGTTTATATTCATTGTTTTTACCAATAAATAGCTCAAAATGAATAACCAAATGTGTCATACCTTTTTTAATATTTAATATTGTTTAGTACTTTATACATTTATCATGCAAAGGAGGAGTTTAAAAAGGATCACATACTCCTAAAAGAGCCCATTTATTTCAACAACATATAAAATAAATGTATTTAACTGATTTTGGAAAGCCAGACCTCTTACAACACTCAAAATTATTAATTTTTTCGGCCATCATATGCAAAAATAAAACATCTGACACTATTCTCTAATTCCTACCGCTTAATCACTGTTGCCAAGAGCGAAGCAATTAGTGACTCTTTTTAATCATTTATTCTCTGCTAAAAACCGCAATTCAGTCCTACAAAATAATTTGTCTGCAAAAACTAAGTTTACAAGTTAATTAAACTTTATAAACAAGTTAAATATTTGTGTGACTAATACAAGAAACAACTAAATATGTAACTGAATCTAAATTAAAATGTTATGAAATGTATCAATCTATAAAATGTCCACCCTGCCTGACCTAGTCCTCTAAATAACAACGGGGGCATACATAATGAGAATTTGATTACCGTGGCCTGCCTTGGCACGTGTGATTTGTAGGGTCACCTTTGTGCCAGTGACAGCTGGGCCGAGCTATAGTGGCTAGAGAAACTCCTGGATGGTCCAACATTTAAATTTTGTATATGATTTAATCAATATTGTATCTTATCTTTGCTATATTAAAGGACTTTGTTGTGTTAAAGCAAGGTTTAATTTTTTTAGATTAATTGTATACAGATAGAATATTGAATATTAATTGGGAAGATAATTGGAAAAATAGGTGATTTGTTATGTTTAAGTAAATATACAGCACAGAAAACTGACATATATTTACTGCATTTTAACTATCTTTTAAACACTAAATTCTTTTAAATATGCTATAAATAGGATAACCAAAAAAAACCTTACCAAATATTCCTTATAAGTTATAAGCAAGTTATAAGTAAAGCAAACCTCAGGTTTATTGTTTTATATTAGAGTTACAGAAAATAAAGGATTTCAAGCCTATATAATAACTGATATTGAAATTAAATGCTAGTTAAAAATTTATTTAAGAAAATAGTCTTATTTATAGAAGAAAACAGTAAAAATACTGTTATTTGAATCAAGTTAATAGATTACCACCAAATTACCACCAAGCAGTGATTACCACCAAAAATACCACCAGGGCCTAGAATTACCACCAAATGGGGTAATTACCACCCAATTGGCAACGCTGCTTATAACATACCTTATAAAATATTCTAGTAAACAACTATCAGAAATGTTCACCCGAATATCTTAAGGAGACACTATCTACTCACATTTATTTTTAGGGGGGGAGGAGGGGGGAATACTCTTTCTTCAACACAAGGTATTCCGACGATTCTCTATTAGTAAATTTAGCTTACGAAATCAATGCTAATTTAATACGAATTGTCAATGCTCTTTACGAAATTCCAAAGATATATATATATCATAAACTAAGAGAGAAATTATAATTATTTATTATTTATCCACAAGAACAACATTAGACAAAGTACTGCGTTATGAATGGCTAAATATCATATCTTTCCCTAAAAAAATTAGTCGTAGAAAAATTAGAAAAATAGGACGATTATTAGTCATTGAGCAATTCAAGATACCAATTTAAATGTTTTTAATATGCACTTTTATTGGTGACGAGTTTATTTTTGTATGGTTTCGTGTACTTCCAAATACCTACGGTATTGAGTTATTCAATATTGTAAGGCCTTTTAATTCTGACACAGAATTGTCCTGTAAATGCAAGTAATGAATTTTGCTAGGGACCTGAACACGATATACTTGTTAAACACAAATGTTTCCAATATCATTAGAACCATTTATAAGGCATTTAATTTTATCACGTTTATAGCATTTTTGCATAGTGATCCTTTAAATCCGAAATTATAAAAATGCCTGGAAATACCTTAGTTCAATACATACGTAGCAAACGTGATCAATATCGACACAACAGTCTGATAATTAGTCTGATAACCTGTCCAAAGAGAAAGGCATACAGTTAGTGCACCCTGGTTCTACTTTATTGATTCAGGGGGCACCAAATAAATATTTCCACCAATAAAACAAATTCAAAATTGTTGAATAATGCAATACCTCCTCCCTCTCTCGTGGAAAAACAATTAAAAAATAATTAGAAAAGACTAATTAGATAACTATTTAGGAGGCTTAAATTGTTTTATTAGTTTATTATACATGTAATATTTAGGAAACGCAAAGGTTTTCGAAACCTGTAGCTTGTTTACGAGACTTAAATATTGTAAAAATATACTTTTTCAGGAAACTGATATTTAATACATCCCTTTATAATTTATCTTTTTTTTATTTAATAATTTTTAACACAAAATATGGAGTAAAAGAAACTTTACCTTGAGCGGTTCTATCATACTTAGCGGTTTTTTATTACAGTTTTATTAAAGTGCTGTATAAAGTTTAGTTATAATCTATCTTTGGTGATTTCATATTTTAAATATATAAATCAATGTGTACCTGTCTGTCTGTCTATCTGTTTTCCTTTGTCCTGTTTTTCATTCCTGTGCCTGCTCATCCGATTGTGGTGAACATTTACATAATCATTCAGGTTAACCCTAGGAAGGTTTCTTGTCATTAATCAGTCTTAGAACTTTAGTGTTTCAACCCACTGAAATTCAAAGCTACTTTATTCTTATAGAGGAAAATTATGTAATGATTAAATAAGATGACTAATCATTACTAAGTATACTAATTTAAAATATTTTAAACAGCTGTTTATTTAATTAGGTATTTTATAATGTAACTCTTATGGTTATTTTATGTGAAAATAAATCGAGAAATTATTCTCATAGGGATGCTATATATAAACAACTATTAAATATAGATATGATTAACAAAAACAACTTTGATACACATTCTTTTTTATTACAATAAAACTCAAATTTTCGGCTTACGCCTTCATCAGGAGTTTAAAAAACTAAGCTATAAACATAAATAAAAGGAAAACAGATGAGACTTAATTAACTTATTTAAATGCCCCATATGATTTTGATGGTTAAGTTGTTATTTATCTACATAAATTGTTTACCGAAGCAGGATTGTGTATATAAACAAATGAACATTTACAATTAATTTGACAATAAATTAAACCTCATAGATTTAAAGCATTTAACAATAACAAGATAAAAATAAACTATAGTATAAATAAATAGCATTAAGAATTTTGTAGTTGATAAAATAAATAGATAGTAAACAATGTGATAAATTTTGGTTATATCAAGTTAAGTCCAAATGGGTTTTAGATATGGTCACTATTATTACTTTCTTATGGTACGATGATTACTTTCAGTCCTACCTCAACTAGTAATTTGAAAGCTTTTGGCTGATATATGCTGTATTATCACTTAAGGTATACGGTTCTCATACATGGCATACATTTATTTAAAGCACATCTTTCTATTTACTATTGACTTAATTTTGTACACATACAACAGGTAGTTACAACAGGGAGTTACTGGCAAAGTTATAAAACTTACCATAAATATTTACAAGGAAGTAAATGTAGGGATTGGGGTGGAACGACCGAGGGGGCCTCAACAGGATTGTAGGCTTAGAAGCCTCTCAGTCGCGTGAGCCTCTCAGACGGTGACCGACAGTTTGTCGCGGTCGCCGTCGCTGGAGCCACGGCGCAGTAGTCTCCCTCCATAGTAGATGGTTCGTGTTTACTTTGCCTGTGATTTGATTGTAATAATATAAAATGATTTGTTTACCCACGGGATTCATAGTGTTGGTTATACTTAGTGTGTCAATATCAGAGAATAGTGCGCGAATTACTAGTGGATTTGGGGAAGATAATGTTACTACCAGTCTGAAGCATACAGTCGAAGAACTTTTGGGAAATATTGAACATGATGGAGAAATCGTGGAAAGCAGCAGTAATTATCCACTAGCCGATGCTGTGTCTGAAACAATTGGAAATATTGGATTTCGAGAGAATGATGGTATAACAATGGGGTCAGTCGGGAACGTGGAAGTTGTGAGTGAAATTGAAGGGATTGGGGAGCAGGGTGGTGTCTCCTCTGATGCTGGGCACGATTTAGAGGCATATAGGAAAAAAGCACTTGAAGTTGCAACAAATCATCCGAGAAATAAAAGTGCCACTGAAAAGTATTTAAATGAAAGCGACGAATATTTTATCACAAATTCGTCAAAACATAAATCTGATATATATTCTGTAACAAATAACACTAGTGTAAACCTAGAACCAATGGCCTCTGAGGTTCAGGTAGATGATTTTATGAAAAGTAGAGTTGCTTATCATGATTCTATTTCAGCAGATATAAACGAAACAACAAATAATTCTTCGCAGTCATACGATATAGAGTCCGAAGTCATGAAACAAGAGCTTTTAAGTGCTCCGGAACAATTAACTATGGAAGAAACTATCGGTGGAATATTCAAAGAGAGCCCTAGTAATGAAATGCTCAAGTCCAAATTAGAAAATAGTAATCAAGATTTCAATCTGAATTCTAATAAACATCAACATATTGAAATACCTGAAGCTTACAAGCTCACAATGGATGATGGAGATATAAAAACGGAAGAAGTTTCTACGATACAAGACGTAGATAACTATAGCAGTTACGATACTGAAAAACCGTTATTAACAACAGAAAATGATGTAGAGCCGTATACAGCATTTGATGAGGAAAATACATTTAAGTCTGGAAATCAATCTGAACCAAATATGTTGACAGTACTACAATCAAATAATAGTGTAGAATATTTAGGCCATAACGTAATAGGGAAATTTAAGTCTAAGGAAATAAACATAACAGAAATGGTGAAGCAGTTTTCTAATCCTACAGATGCTAATGTTGATGATGTTGTTGGGAATGAACCCGTAGCAGAACGATTCTACGCTTTTGGAATAGATAATGTAAATAAAGAAAATACTTTAGCTAGTAAATTTGAAGATCATTCAGATGCAGCCAGTACACGTACACTATCGCAGCCATTTCGTGATTATAAGGACTTATCTGAAGAGGATTTAATTGAAGTTCAAAATTTATTGCCAGATCATACCAGTTTTAAAAAAGAAAAAATTGAACCTGGCGTTCTTTTCGAGGAATGTATTGACTGTGACTTTCGTGTTCTTCCGATTAGACCCTCTGAACAGCGAGACGCTCCTAAAATGGAGGAGGAATCTTTGACCTCACCTACAATCGGGTTTCCTGATCTCCCTGAAGGCAGAGAACTTAAAATCTACTCTTTAGGTCTTTCGGAGGGTTTCTTTCTGTTTGGCTATCTCAGCGAGTTCCTATCTTGGATTCAACCTAATGAGTTTCCGGTCGGTAAGTAGTCTTAAAGCAAAATACATGCGTGAAACTATGTCATAAGTCAAAAATGTAAAATAAAAAAAGGGGGTTTCAAATCCCTTTTGACTTACTTCTGACTGACCTAAGGATTGTTTATGTGGTCAGCTATGTTTTTACTTCATAATCCATTTTGACGATTGAGATATCAAACTCTAAGGATTTTCCTCTAATTTTTATTAAAACTTTAAAATTAACTTATTTTTTGAGTAAAATTACAATAAACAAGCAAAAATAGTTTCTTCTCATTAAAAGGATGTTTTAAAATATATTTATTTTTATATCATGAAAGTACATGATACCCACCATTTGAAAAAGACCTTTAAAAATGTTCTACTTCATAGAAAAACGTGAAACAGAAGCTTACACGAACCAAGATGACGAGGGTACTATTAGTCGTCTGAAAACAAATAAGATTTTGTTTTAAAGCTGAGTATTAAGTGGTGCTTAGAATTTAATCTTTAAGTACTTTGTCTGTTTTAGAGTTAAATGAAAATGAGTATCACAATAAAAGGCCGTTTCACGTTGTAAAAATGTTTAAACCGGAGCTCACAAAAAAGTAAGTCCTATTAAGTACTAATCGGTTAATATTATTCTATATGTACAGGAATAATACTAGTTTGTGTGAACGTCTACTCTCCGCCCCACGTTTCGATTATCCAATATGAGGATATGTCAAAGCCGTGAGGCACTCAGCGAAATGTATTTTGCTAAAGTCCTTAATTGAAATTAAATTATTTTATGAACGCTGCATTAATTTTAACATAAAGAACTCTAGCAATTAGAGGCTGGGTGCGGTAGCCACCCAGTGAAGCCTGAGAGGTCGAGTAAAACATTATAAAATCCAATAATTATTTAGTAACTCCCATGAAACCCAGAAAATACTACTCTGCTGTGAATTATTATTTAATTAAAATATTTCAATGTGTCGTTTTGTAAATGGTTTACTAACACTACTAGACTCATGAAATGTTCATTTTGTGCTATTTGAACCACATCTGTCATTAAATAGTGCTAGGTTTAGCATAAATATCATTTATAATTTACTACCCCACGATGGTTAAGATAAACGGTTGCAGATAAATGTCAAGCAAATAAATGGTTACGGCTAGAATATCTCAGTGACAAATTCCCCTGTCCCAGATAGTAATTATTTACTACATTTGTCTTAATAATGTAAGACACAGGTCGTATTGAGTATTTCCTTTAAAAACTATTTTCAAACTATAAGGTAAATACAGAAGTATGGTTTCTTTGGTAATACTTTCCGTCTTTGTTAAAATTAAATGTAATATTTCTAGCAGATCTAATATACAGAGTGTTTCCGAACTCTCTCCGAATGCTTCAGAAAACTTTTCCTGAGGTTAAATCGAGTAACAAATTCTGTACAAACATAGGGTCTACCTATCTGCATGTGTCTTGTTATCAATATATACAATTTTATAATCAGCTTAGGGTACCCTAAGACTTGAATCTTACCACGTGCATTATATTTGTACAGGGATAATGTGGTATTAATAATATGTTCCTATGAATTATCATTTAGAAATGGTAGTCATTTCAACTTTGTAAAGTTGAATATCTAGAAAACGATAAACTTTTAGTGTATTGATCTAGATATCAAAAACTTTTAGAGTTGTAACCAACTAATGGTATGAATATTTGTATGATTACTCAATCCATGGCTAAATAATTGCTATTTTGTGTAGTAATATCATGAAAATTGTTTGTAAATTACCAGAAATGGCACGAATTTTAAAACTTGCAATTACTCAGGAGCGCTGTGAGTAATGCTTAAAATCCTTACACCATTTATTTTAGCTACGTAGAAATCACGAAACCTTTTTTAATACCGAGAAGAATATTTAAAAAACTCCCCAATACTAAGATATTAGGATGTAATAATATAGCCATCATTTTGTAACTGTAAAAGCTTGAAACGTCAAATTTAATACCAATATAGATCTAAACAAGCATAATACATGAGCAATGTTTAAATTCAGTACCTTAACTACTTAAGGTACTGAATTTAAACACTGCTCATGTATTAAACAGTTCTTCTTGTAAGTTTAACTGTTTTAATGGTTCATGATGAATAGTTTAAAAAACACTTTCAGATTCACAGATAGGAAACAAAACTAGACCCCCCCGCCTACGTTTATAACATTTTTTATTTATTTTGGCCTCAGCAGCAAGATCCTGAAGTTTCCGAAGAGCACACTGATACAAAAGATACAGCGTACCGACAATTTAATAAATGTTAATATACTTCTACCCATTTGTCACGCATGGATTAAAAACTTAACTGCTCTTTTGAATCGTATACCTTCATGAGTTGAATCTCCATATAAAAATCGTATATAATTTTCATTTTACTGCACACTAAAGGGAGTCAATAAGCAGTAAGACTAGCATAGTAATTATCACTGTGTTTGTAATAACTACTCAAACGAATACAATAAGCTAGTTTCAAAATATTGACAAATCAAATTGTTCGTTTGGTAATATTGTTTTAAATTATGGCATATTAAAAGATCTCTTCATAAAAGATCATCGCAGAGCTTCATTGAAACTACACTTTTGGATCAAATGTGATCTAAAGTAAGCACTTTTCTCGCCTAGAGTACTATTTCATATTAGTCATAGACAGCAAACTATTTGTAATTCACCAATCACAATATTGCGCTTTATCTTGGTTGTGTAACGTAATATATTTACCAAACTACTGAAAGAGACAAGAGTGCCGAGAGCAGGCGGGCGTCACCTTCCACCTGAGATTGAATAACGATTATGCCGCTGAAAAATGTCACCACTCTTTAACACTTTTCTTTTACAACAATATTTTCCATAGCATTTCAACGTTTCATCATCATATTACCTATTAGTATTGATGAATTAATCGCTTTGTATTTATTTTTTGGTGAAAACATACACTAACATTAATTTTCCTTTTTTAGGGAGAGGAGGGAAAATTGTATTCACGCACACAGGGGGCCAATCTGTAGTGTAGGACTCCTACTAAAAATATTAGACTACCCACTAAAAACTCCCTCTACTCTTTAGGACTGAATTAAATTTAACCACTATTATTTGCAATTATTTGCATTTAAAGGCTATTATATACTCTACATAGTATGAAAAGTTTTACGCTAGATGGTTACATTTTATCACAACAATTAACACACGACGCTTTCGTTTGTCCGCACAAAAACGTTATGTTATATACGCACTTTCCATGGCAACTGACGCACTGACAGAGGATTCGAGTTAAGACGCGACTTATTTCTGGAATTTATGTTGGTTTACGTTGGTTACACTGGGGTTGATACATGGACAATTCCGTTACTTAAAGGTAAAACTCGCTAGTTAGAGGTTCTATATTAAATAATATATCATACAGATGTAAATTTATTTTTGCTGGGGTGGTTACAGATTTGCTACATTGAGGTTTTAAACATGATTTATTGTTATGTGGAGGGATATTTTCAGTGTATAATGGCTACTTCAAGGGTATTTTTTAAAAAAAAGTATTAAATGAAGGAATTTGTTATGTTGAGGTCGTTATGTCAAGGTATGGCTGTATTTTTTTTAACCGATTCAAAGTTTCAACAACAGTGACTAATGAACAAGTGTCTAAAATGAACAACTATTTCAATTATAACATATACCTGTCACGCCGACTTATCTCCTAAAAATCTTTTCAATGTAGAGGCGCCTAGTTTGCGCTTGCGCGTAATGACGTCCCCCTGCACGTGTCTTAGTAAAGTCGCCTTTTCAATCTATACTGATTTTATAAAACATATGCTACATATATTTATTTTGATCATTGTTTAGTTTTGGTTTTAATCTGAGCAAACTGTATTCGTCTGTTGAAGAGGGTATCTCTCGCACTAATTCCCGAACACGCTACACGCCACGGTACGTGTGCAAACTTTGCAAGGAAGCGGAAACCACAAGTTTAAATATTTATTAAAGTTAAGGGCTGTTTACGATTTTGGTGGAATATTAAAAGGTTGGATTATACTATAACATAGATTGAAGTTATAATCAAGTTTCATGAAGTAACCCTTTTTCAGAGTTGCTGAGGGACGCTTTGCGGAGTCAGATAACATGGATCAGCCTTATAACCCAGGTAGAATATTTTACAAATTTAAATTATATTGGTTGTTACATTTTAATTTATTTGATCACTGCTAACTAGTTATTTGCATAATCTAGAGGAAAAACCTGTTATTTCTTCTTATATTTTAATTCAATAATCAATATCATATTTTTATTTGTCTGTTAATGTTGTATTGCAGTTAAATGTTAGGTCAAAGACTTACTATGTTGGTCTCCAAACCGCTACTAATACATTACTGCATGACCCCAGGGACATAAACTTGGCTGTTCAAAGCACTGAGCGATCCGTATTGTTCGTAAGTAATCAATATACTGCTTCACTCAAATAGCAGTTTTTGGAAACAAGAAATTAACATTCGTCCATTAATACCTAATGTTTTCTTTTATGGAAGGATAGTGCTATTAGTGAAAATAACAGCAGGAAATTAATACTTTTTATCTGTATATAAATGATTTTGATATTCCCTTTTCATCACAATTTATTCTGTAAAACATAATATTCAAACTGTAAGCAGTTCAGCTTATACAATACAATACTACAAGTCAAATTAACATAAACAATGCATTATCATACAATGTTTTTCTAATTAGTTAACAATGAATTGTTTCAACATCTTAAACATCTTCGACCTACATAAATCAGTTGTAATGTGTGTTTTGAGACATAAGTTAGAAAATATACTGTTTTTTAAATATGATTTTACTTATGCTAACATGTGGTGAGGTTTTTAAATGTGATTGTATCTTACTCTCTTAATTAATTAGATTTTTAACACATTATAATAGTTTAAACATATATCTATATGTGTTACCATATAGTGGAAAATATTTGTAAAAATAACTTATACTTATTTTCATGATTTGTAATATTTTCCTAAATATAATTGTATATTTAAATAAACCCTATATTGAAACCTTTTAGTATTTTTTTGTTATAGTACGTAAGCTTGTGTTTTCTTTAATTTGCCAGTGTAAATTAAATGACAACAACATCTTATAACGTTTCACAGACTTAATTATCTCTGAGAATGTCAGTGTTATTCAATCTGCAATCTAGTTTGAAAGATCCCTCTTGGAAAACACGGCTCTTGTCCTCACTGTTAAACTAATATTGTTCCCGAAACAAAATTGATTACTGTTTAGCTCTCATACTTATTAAAAATACCCCCGCTGCAGCAAACCTGCATACTCAGCGAATTTCAAATGGTACTTCACTAAGTCATGAAGCCACTTACCAACTTTAATCAAATTTTATATTTTATATTAATAAATAAGCGAGATATGACATTTTATTTACTCCCCATAAGAACAATACTAGGACTGAGTATGCAGGTTTCTGCATCAAGGATCACAAAATCTGGTTTTTATACAAATACCAATGGATCACCTCCAGATTAAGCAACATACCAAGTTTTATCAATTAATGTTCATAAACAAGCAGGATATCACATGTTTATTATTCTCCATTAGAATAACATTATCGCTTCTGAGTACGTAGGTTTGCTGCCATAGGGACCACAACAAATTAGTTTTGTATGAAAATAGCATTAAAACCTAACCATATAAAGCCACATACCATGTTTCATTAATATATGTTCATTAACAAGCAAGATATACAATTTTACTTATTCTCCTTAAGATTAACATTGGACAACGTTCTGTGTTTAGCACTCTCAATAACCAATTGACGTAGAGCGATGATCAAAATACAAAATTGTTTGTTTTTTTAAGCTGAATTTAATGGTGTAAACCAAAATTTAGGTTTAAAAGAATTATATGTAAAAAGTTCAAAAAAGTTTGGTGTAAACCCCCCCCCAAAACCCCCCATAGATTAGAGCGACCTGTCTGATTCGCAAACTCATTACATGCTGCCTTACATGTATATACCAAATTTCATCAAGATCTGACCATTTTTACTAAAGTTATCGTGCCTACGGACACACACATATATATATATATACAAATGTATGTATATATATATATATATAAATATATATATATAAATATATATATATGAATTTGAACGAATGGTGTTTTAGGCATCTGGGGGCCTCAAAACGAAAACTTATCATGGTCCCGGGCCTAGGTCTTACCATGCTACCTACGGTAATAGCTTCTTCCCTATAGGGGAAATTCGCTAATTCCCTGTAGGATGCTTCCTATGGGATTGTAACCTTTCCCATAAAAAATAAAAGAGGACTTTTCCCATAAAATTATTTACAAAAAATCTACCCAAGTATTTGTATCAATTTTTCGTGCTACCAGAATATTAATAGAGACACATACACAAATAGGAGAAATTCGCTAATAACTAATACAAATTCACACTGACTTGTGCTTGGTGTTAGAATACGATGCACAAGTAAATAATAAATCGATAGTAGACTTATTTATCGTACGCAAAAATAGTAACTAACCTTAACATTGATTCTTATATATGTGTTTCTTCATATATTATAATCGTTACCATACTTAAATAAGCCATAATAAGCATTACTTAAATAAATTACAAAAAAATAACTACTAATAAATACCAATAAACGTCATGGTACATTAACATATAAAGTTTAAAAATTAATTAAATATTGTGAGCGACGTAAAAAGATATTGTGTTAATCTAAAACACAATATCATTGAACTTTGAAACAAGGCTTACTGACTAAAAAATAATAATCAAACAAATAACTTGAATAGCAATTTCTTTATAAGAAACATTTTACTGTCAAGAAACAAGATTACAATAATAAAAATAACGGCTACCTAATTGTTTCTGAGATCAATAAATAACGAAACCGAATGGAGACGGAGTCCGAGATGTCTAGGCAGGTTCATTCAAAATAGACAATACAATTTAAACAATAAATATATACGATTATGTTGTAGGTTTGTGTTTGTATACAGGCCTTAAGGGGACGTGTGTAATAAAACTTCGACTAAGAACAGGACTATCACGCTGTAAGGTTTCCAGCACTGCCCGGAACCACGGAATAATGTCGGAAAATTATGGTTTATTTCTTTAATTTTCTTTGATATATTTGTTTGATCTTACTATCTTTCATTTCGGAGCTTTCTAAATAAAAAACAATCTTTAACTGCGGTAAAATAAACCCAAATTTAAAATTATCAATTAAAAAATATTTGTTAAATGTGAATTACCAATGGCATCTGTTACGATAGAATAGCTTTACCGTTCCTATTGAACCACAACTAATGACATCGCACTCTCCAGTCCCTGCAGGTGGAGGCGGGGTTCGTGGGCTGCCTGGTGCTGGGGGTGCTTCTCGCCCTCGCCGTGCCTGTGGTGGTGCTGTCCCACGCTTGCTACCGGATGACCTCCAGAGAGGACGAGGAGGCTGACGCCAAGGTCGGCTGGGCCGGCAACTGCCGCCGTCGCACCTTGGTCTTCATCCTGCAGATACTTCTCGTACTGCTACTGTAAGAGTGCGAACATATTTGGTAAATAGTCTTACGGGAAAAAAATATTTCCCTTCAAAAATAAAAGAGGACTTTCCCCACAAAATTATTTACAACAAATCTACCCAAGTATTTGTATCAAACTTTTCGTGCTACAAGAATATTAATAGAGACACATTCTTATATCGTTGTTTCAATTAGTTTTATATAGTTCCAACGTCACTGAAAAAATGTCCAAGTTTAATGAATCCTGATCAGGTATTTACAAACAGTTGTAATTATATTAGTTATAGTTCACATCAATTTGTTTTCTCACTTGGATGTTACTATTCAATAAAAGTTCATAACCATTTAGAATTTTAATAAATTAACCTGTATTTAATAGGTTAATTTTAACCTTGTATTAACCTGTATTTAAAGGTTAATGTTTATAAATCATAACTATTATCGAAGTTTCTGTTGTACCTTGTTGCGTCTGACGTTTCAGCTGTATATCATTATTATAACTACTATCCCCATTTCTCCCCCCCAATTCATATAATTTGCAGCATTTTTGAAATATATTATCTAATTTAAAGTAATAAGAAGACTACTAAAATATTAAAACAAATTTAATACCAACCAGCAGAGAGAAGATAGCCGGCTTTGTGGCCGGCTTAAGAATTTACTTTTTTCATATTTGTAACTTTTCATGGTAAAGATTATGTTTTATGGTATATTGCTCCAGGGGAGGAATGGTGGCCATGTTTGTGACCAACGAGCAGCTGTCAGACGCGGTGGTGAAGAGCTCTGACGTCATCCAGACCTCTCTCAGCGACGTCTCCGCCTTCGTCCACAACTCCCACCTCCAGCTGCACTTCCTCGTCACCCAGTCACTAGACCGGGCGCTCCAGGCCATCTACGCCGATCTGGACAGTAAGTAGCTTCACAATTGTAGGAAGACATAGCCGCTTAATTATCTCTATAAATCTGTGTAACAATCGTCTTTGTTTAGAAACGACGGCCTGCTACTACAAGAGCAAAGAAATTTTAACTTAGAGATACTTCTTTCTATAATATGAGTTAAATTACTCAATTGTATTAGGCAAGAATACAATTTTACGTAACCTAATCAAATAATAACTCTAAAACACTTCTTAAGCAATCCTTTAATATTTGTAACTAAACACTCTCCTTTAACTTTATTAGATTAAACTTCCCAATATGTTTTGCACATAAAAAGAAAATAACAGAATGCCATAATGACACAATGATGTCTTTAAAAAGTAAGGATCTGCAAGAATATCTTGCTGTGGCTAAAAGTTTACTAAGTCGAAATTCAAATTGCATAGTATAACACATTTTAACGAAGTAGGTAAAATAACATTATCTACTCTGACTTAAAAATTATGAATGACTCAATCTTTAAGATTTCTTTATATTAAACTAAGTGGTGTCCACGACTTCTTTCGCACGGTTTTGCTTGATTCAGAAGGATTCACGTTTCTTTTCCAGGTGGTTAACACATTTGTACAATTTAAAACCAAATAAAATCATGTTTTCACAAGGTTAATACTGATAAATACTGATAATATTATTATCAAGTGAAGCCCTAAAGGTATTGGATTTCGACAATAATTGGTAACCTTCCTAGGCTCAACCTGGGTTATCATGCAAAGTTGTATCGCACTCATATGGATGAAATAAGAATGCATAACCAAAAAGCCAAAGTAATAAACATTGATCTATAGAGAAGATAGTATTTGATTATAAACAGATCTTGAGGTGTGCAAAATCTTTATAAGTTAGTGATGAGAACAAAACACTTTATTATTAATTCACATTTCCACAATTAATCTTAAAGACACATTTTGAATTGATCCAGAAGACGTTTCACAATTAAATTAAATTGTACTTTTACTTGGGTTTCCTAGTATTAATTTATTTATTAGACAAAAATAATGTCAGGTTTATGAGTAACCATGTACATGTGGAACGTACAATATCCCTTGTAATGTGAGACGCGGATTTACACTAAGGCCAGCCAGGTTTACAGCTTGTCGGTGCTGTCGTCTTTGTATTTTCCGAGCAGTTGTGCATGTAAGGTTTATGAGAAAACGTCTAAAAAGTAATTCTTAGTAATGTTTGACTCAGATTTACGCTACAACCAGCCATGTTTATGGCTTGTTGGCAGTGTTCATCTTTGTTTTATCCAATAAGCACAGGTATATATCGAGTACATGTCCCGTTGTCGTTCGTGGAACATGGAACTACCCCCAGTAATGTGTCAGGTGTGGATTTACACGGAAGCTGGCCAACTTTATTACCCGTCGGTGTTGTTTATATTTTCCCATTCGGTGAAAATGAGTGTAGATAATAACTAAACCCAGAGATGTAAATTTTAGTTAGGAGAACAAATATATGACGGATTATAAGTTTCAAAATTGTTCAACATATATGCGTACACCTTTCTTCGATCTATTTATAATTATTAAACCTAGTAAATATTGTTTTACTGTTTATTTGGAATATTTCATAGCAGTTTATATTTGAAATACTCTATAATGTTATTATGCAAAACAATGTTCGTTCTATTGTATAAATAGATTTGAGTAAAGGTTAAAAAGTGGGTGTTTATAGAATTTGCAATCTCCATCGTTTTATTTATCGTATCTTGTTTTTTTTTCAGTTGCTGCCTTATATTTTGTTATGGTTGAAACCGCTTGCATATTATTTCAAAAAAATTAAATACAACCTGAAATATAAAATGGGGAAACCATCTGTTTCATAAATATGTTTTTATCATTTTGAAATAATGTACAAAAGGCATATCACAAAAGGTGTAAGAGTTTTCACTTAATAATTATTCTAACTAAAATATTATTATTTTATAAATTGTTTTTTTTTTGCTTGCGTGAAAAGTTAAACAAATAAAAAAAAATAGACTAGAAAGCTGATGACTATTTCCTGTTTCAACTCTTGGTTAGTCAGTAAATTCCTTTATATTTTCTATAAATAGGATATAAAGTATGGAAGGCTATTAACAAAGAAATTTGTTTAACTATCTTTCCTAGAAAGATTCACCAAGATCTTTTCACTGCAGATACAGTACTACAGAGTCATTTTCTACATTTATTGATTTGTAAATGGGGGAAATGGGGAAATCCTCCCTTATTCCCAAGAGTTATGTGGAAACATGATCAAAATATTCTTTAGTGGTCAATGCAATCTATATCCCAAATTTTAAATAAATATATAAGTAAATAAGATTGATATGATCATTGATTTGATCTCTTTAAGAAAATAAGGACAACGTACTTGTTTACTTTAACGCTAATTGAAAATTTCAATCTTCTTCACAACTATTTTGTCATTGAATAATAATTTAAAATACTAATTTATTTATTTTTTCTCCGTGGATTTTAGGTTACATAACTTCTCTAACAATGAATTTTCCCAGACATGCACAACCTCAAGCTAGATAAATCATCAAACTTTAACTAAAATCGTCAAAGCCAATTTTGATAAATTTAAATTATTTAATGGGTTTTGGAGGAGTAATTATTCTTTAAAATCAACAATCCCAAAAACCAAACACCATCTGGAGATAAATATTTAATATTTAAATATTTTACTTGCACACCAAATTTCATCAAAATCGATTCTTTGATGTGGTCTCTACGAATAAAATCGGACAGACATCTCTACGAATATCACTTTTTTGGATTCAGGGACCATCTAAACCAACATTTCCACGGATAACTCAAATTAGGATTTTTTTCGAAAACAATATTATATCCAAAAACTATGTTTAGTGGAGAATATAAAAATTAGTATTTCAAATTATCAAATATTAAATCTTAAGATTAAAAATAAATTATTTGAGGACACTTACAATTTAACTCAGTTTAGGGACACATTTGGTTTTATAATAATGTAATTTTTTGGATTGTTGTTTGACTTGTGTATGTTAGTTATGTAACACAAAGGCGTGTGATTTAAAAATACTTGGTTTTACTTAAAGTTATTTTACCCTTGCTTTGTGCTGAATACACGTCCGACTGTTGTCAGCCTACACAGATACGTACAGCTGTAACATTCGGGAGGAGTTATAGAATGAAACATCACAGGTTTTTTCTCTTTCAAATGATATACTTCAAAGCGCGAATAAACACAAAGATAGGGGTTGCATATGATAGGACTTACCAGGTATGCTAAAATATCTCTGTAGTAATACAAATATATATTAGCAAATCCCCTTTATTAACGATAAAAATCATTAAATAATGTAAATTAAACTGATAAAAATATTGTAGAGATGAGTAGTTAACGTGTCATTATATATACCGTACTCGCTTCGCTCGCTGGGGGCTCCGCCCCCAGACCCCTGTGGAGGCTTCGCCCCCAGCTCGCTATTTGGCCAAAGTTTAATGTAAATTGGTCCAAATTCTATTTAAGACCTAAATTCTACAACTATTCCAAGGCTTTGATTATTTTTAAGGGTTTAACCTATAAAATCTGGCCATATAACTGTTGATGAATACTACTTGGTATGGAGACGTAGTATGTTAAATTTTAAGCCTCCATGTATTACCTAAGTGCTTGAAAAAAATTATACCCTTAACTGATGTATAATGTAGCCTTTAAAAGGTGTATTTTGAACATTATAAGTGATATGACCACCGTTAACAACCTGAAATACTATGACTTTGGGTAACTACAAACCTTCTGCAACTAATATGACATGATTTATAAGGGATTTTATCCTCGACAGAGCACAACATAAACAATGTTCCCGGAAAACTCAAAAAGTCTACAAAAGCTTAAAAACTTTGATTTTTTGGGTGTTTAAGATACTTCATCTGGGCGTGGGAGTATTGCTTGGTAATAACTGTAATGTATGAATACTGTGAAATAAGTATTAGACCTCTAAGTTCTATATTAGAGCGACAAACCATTAAAAACAAAAAAAATCTATGAAAAAAGTTTAAAGGGTGAAAGGGGTGAGAAACGGCAAAATGTCATAGGAATAAAGTTGTTGTTCGCCTGAAATCCGTGGCACATGGTGGTCTTCGTTTTTCGATAGGACAACCCGTTCGGCCGCTAGAGCTCAAATAAAAAATACTACATTTTGATTTTTGTATTCACCATTATTTATTTTGTTGAGATAGTTCAAACTAAAAATAGTAGGATTTGGGAAGAAAAGGTGCAAGGCGCATGCATACCAAATCTCACGTCTCTAGCTCAAGTATTATTGGTGTCACGTATATGTCCAATAATATAAATTGGCACAGAACCCCCAATACACCACTACTTATACTAAGAAAACGGTCATATCTAAAGATATTTAGAGTTTTTCATTTTTCGACAGGGTTAGTTAATAAAAACTGGTCATATTTCTGCTGCTTTTTACCAAGTGTGATGTAGACATACTGCGTGCCCAATATTAGGCCTCCATCAAGTATATTAACGTGATAAGAAATAAAAAACGGCCAAAATATTTCGAAAATATGCCAAAATTTGAAAAATCTAGCGTTACCTAAGGGTGAAGGAGACAAGATACGACAAAAAGTCATAGGACCAAAGTTGTAGATCTTGCAAAATCCGTGGCACGTGGTGGTGTCCGTTTTTTGATAGGACAATTCGTTTAACCGCTAGAGCTCAAAAACTAAAATTTTAAAATAAGCCTTTTTTGGGGAAATTTAAATATTTTTTTTGGGGGGGTTAAAATGAAAAATTGTCAAATTTGGCAATTTTCCTGGGGGTTACGAGGTAAAAGCTACCTGCGTGCCAAATTTCAAGTTTCTAGCTCATCTAGAAGTGGGTTAGAATTCGTATACCTCAGTGAGTCAGTTACACATGCGGCTGTATATATATTAGATACATTTCCACTTATAATTTGAAATTCGGTTCACGGCATTGATTTAATATTTTGAAACCGATTTGATAATCTACTTAGGTACTTAACCGATTATGTTATAGCTTGTTAAGTTAATACATAGTTATTAATTCTGAAAAAAAACATTTTAAACTGTTTTTGTGTGATATTCAACAGTTTTAACATTTATGTTTAGTAGTAATTCTTCAAAACACGGACAGTAAACTTATCTCAAAACATATTTTGAATATATTACATGAGCATCTTTGAGACTCACAACTAAAATTGTTGGTGTGACATTGCGAAACTACTTTGCTTTAGAGTACTTGTTTACTTTACTTTAGGTACTTTAGAGTATTAATATCAACAATTAAATAAAATAGTTTTTTACCATTAGAT
This sequence comes from Allygus modestus, assembly GCA_963675035.1. NCBI lineage: Eukaryota > Metazoa > Arthropoda > Insecta > Hemiptera > Cicadellidae > Allygus > Allygus modestus. Next base: position 292,579,405 of record OY776111.1, on the reverse strand, counting down.
GGGAGGGTTTTATTCGGCCACCATACACACACGAACAGCAACTTCACCCGCAGCGAAAATAATGTAATAACTTTAAGGAAAATGTGTAAACGACTTTTTCCCAAAAGAATAAATCGTAGTACATTTATTTTAATATTTAAAACTAATAAGAACTGTAACGAATAAAAAACTCAGGATTCAACTGTTATGGTAAAGGCCTTATAAATAAATAAGAGTGCTAAGGCTCCAGTGAGTTTCTTGTTGAGATAAATCTTCTTTGATTCAGTGAAGACAAACACAAGTCAAGAGTTCCCTGAGAAAATATTCTAAACTTAAATCTTAGTTGCGGTTGTATTTATACAGTGCAATGTTGATAAAAACCGTTGCTCGTTATTCTCTTTGCATTATATTATAGTTATAAAAGAGTTTCCTCGTTAAAGCTTTATTTTTAAAGTCAAAATTTTGTAGCGAATTCACATTAGTCTTAACAGAATTATGCCAATAAATAACATTACGAGAGCAATGAGCTTAAATTTTACAGAAACATAAAGACTCTAGTAAAGACCCCTGGAACAGTAGTTACAAAAACCAGTTATACACATTTAAACATTATCTTTGATATAACCCCTATATTTTATCGAGTCTTAAATAATATTTCTTCTTTCCCTTATCTTCAACTCTTACTTGATTTATTTAAAGTAAACATATTATTTTGGTTTATTAACAAAGAAAAAATTATTTAGCATTTTTTCAAATGCGATATGTTTTTGAAACCAAATATTTGGGACCGGATCATTGTAAATATTATGGATGCTCTAATTTAAGAATAGTAAGAGTCGTTATTTATGGTTCTTAAGCGTATGCCTCTTGTCCTCCTAGACAAGATGGAGGGAGTCCTGAGTGCGAGTGTATTAGAGGTACGCACGGTGTCTAGAGGGCCCAGGTTTATTTATTTAATACTATTAATAGGTTTTTATTTTCATATGTCTTTTGTTGTTGGGATGAAAATGTATTATGATATTATGATATTATGATTATGTATTATGATATTATGGGATTCATGATTGCCCTTGAACAATGTAGTTTTGGTGAATAATGTGGGAATTTTTTTAGAAAATAGTATTGTTAACAACACTTCAGAGGCGTTTCATTCATATTTCCTTCAACTTGTCTGCAAACGTGTACAGAGTTTCAATATGTTCAAGGAACAGTTACATTTAGTTATTGGGGAATCTTGATGAATATGTTTTTCCAGATGTTGATACTCTTCTGGGCAGACCCATACAGCGAGAGTTAGTCAGAGAGACTGGAATAGACGTGGCCTTGGAGTCACTCGCCGATTTGACCAGGGGTGAGTAAGTACATTTGATTAGGACAGTTAGTCTTCTGAAGATGGAATAACATACTTAAATATAAATTAATATATTCGAGGTCGTATTTACCATACCACTCTATAATAGTAACTGTCGAATATATGTTACTGGTTGGAATTAATTTGTTATAGGCGAAACTGTATCGCATTAAATATTTTACAACAAAAATACAAATATCTAGCTTCGTATTAAATACACATATATTTGTGTTAATTGGTATAACATTTAGGTAAATAACTATTAAAATTTTAAAATTATTGGTTTAAATTGGATCAGTTGGTCCAATACTGAATCCAAAGCCAAACACTAAACTCCAGTCCTTTCCAAAGTCATTGGTCTTCTGCAATGCGACGGAACTCCTGAGATCAAGGGTGCACCGTGTCAAACCAAGTGTTTTGAATACTGTATGCTCTTTTTAGTTTCAAAAGCAAGTATTTAGAAACTCTAGCATTTAAAGTTTAACATTTACAAAATTTTTTTAATGTGTTTAACTTATTGTCAATGCAATGTTATATTGTCTGTTCTAGTAAAATGAATTCATATAATAAAATTTGGATACAAATTTGCTAACGTGGTAAGTAGCATAATTGGTTGGAGGTTCATAAATACGCATTGTAAATTTACTGAGTACACAGGTTTGCTACGAGCAAGGGCGTTTATTTTTCATTTTGACACTATTTGAACACCTATCAGTCATGCTTTTCTAGTTTCGCAGTCTTCTTCTTAACACAACATATTCCTTCTACGTGACTTTTACTGCGCCAATCCCATTTCCCATGATTGTATCTTTGTGTCATGTGGACCAGAGGCCAAGGAGACCACACAGCAGGTGGACCGGCTGTTGGACGAGGTGCGCGTGGTCCAGGAGATGGTGCTGTCCACCCGGGACAAGCTGTCGGACCTGAGGCAGCAGGTGGAGCTGTTCCGCCGCGCCTGCGGGACCAGGGACCGAGCCCTGTGCGACACCATCGACGCCAACGGCCTGGACGTTACCTTGCTGCTTGACAGGGTCAGTATTATGGTTACGTAATTTGTTAAACTTGCTGACAAAAAGATTTATTACATATATATAAATAGTGTAATCGCCATTTACTATTTTCCTAACTTTTCAACGTTGCACAAAGTTCATGAGAAGTATTTTTTGATTGTTATTACATGTATAAAAATAAACGGTATCAGGAAACTGACACATACTGTCTCCCTTTTAGCCCAACTTTAACGAATAAATTACTTTTTATTTACTAAATATAGAATACAAAGCACGGTCGACTGTACAGAAAATCTTGTAAACAAGTTGTTTTAAAAAACACCCACCCAAATCCCTGCTTTGGAGGCACTACAGAATCCATTGCTACACTCGTGGTTTTAAGAGGGGAAATGTCCCCCATTCCCCCCCAAGGTTATTAAGTGGCAACACATTTCGAATTTCCTCTGTTGGTCAATGCTAAATTGACAAGCATATCAAGTTTGAATGAAATTTATCAGTAAATAAGAGAGAAATAGTAATTTTTGTATTCCCCATAAGAATAACATTGGACAACGTACTGCGTTTACCGCAAAATGAAAATTTCAATTTTATCCGAAACCAGCAATCGTAGAATAGTAATTCAAAATACTAAATTATACAGTTTTTTGAGCTCTTTTTAGTGGTGAATAGTAATATTTTTTATATTTATGTCTTTTTATGAAAAATCCAAAAAAAAACTGAATTTTTGATGTTTTAAGTCCTGTAATTTCTGAACGCGAATTTTTACAGGAAGGCAGGTAGTGTCATTTTATTGGAAAACTAAAGTTTTACAAACGACTAAAGTTTAATCAAAATCGTTAGAGTTTTTGAGAAATTTTGATTTTTTATGTTTTTTGGCGGTTTTTGGGGGATAATTACCCTTAAAAATCCAGAATTCCAAAAAATGAAAAAACGCCTGGAGATATCGTGGATTAGTACCTACATACCAAATTTCATAAAAATCGACCCATTGGTTCCGATGTGCATGTGTTGAGCTCTGTACACATCCACACAGACACACACACACACACACACACACACACACACACACACAGATAGACATCACGTAAAAACCACTTTTTGGGTTCAGGGAGCAGCAAAACGAATATTTCCACTAACAACTCAAATTCGAAAATTTTGACGAAAAAAATACTTTCTCCATATACTATGTATAGGGGGAGAAAGTAACTAGGCTTGGCTAAATATTATACATTAATACTCCTAATATATGGATATTATATATTATTGGTATTATATATTATATTAGATTATAATTAATCTGGGATATCGATCTATACCGTCTACGTCCCAGGATATCGTTCTAGTACGTCCCAGGATGACATTCAGACTGGTTTATACCAGTTGAGAGGTTGACTTTGGGTACAGCAAATGAAGATGACATAACATGTAGTTAAGTCTTTTGACAATCAATTATTACAACCTTCCCTTTCACCCTGGTCCCTCCATGTTTGTATACAGCAGGGGACGGAAACTCTTCCCTAAGATGTGGTCCATACCTAATAAACATTATGTTACCTTATCCAGTCAGCCTAGACGGGCAGATCAGACCACATTTTTGAGATCTAGTAAATCAGTTGTTGCAGAAGTCGCGGTTGTGCTCTAAAAAAGGTTGATTGACAATTCCATCCCGTCCCACCTTTTCCATCCCTGCGCTTTATTCCTGTGTGAGAGACGTGTCTAGCGGCTCTTTCGAGGTTTCCTAATCTAGCAAGCTAGCATCTAACATCTACTCCTAAATCTATTTACATTTAAGATGGATAAATAAGATGCATAAATTTAAAATGGATCTATCTCACTGGAGACAGAATGTGTAAGATTGAAAGTGAAGCATAAATCAATGAAATGCAGTGTCCCACTTAAAAAGCCATGTAAATGCTTCGGAGTGTAAGTTATGTACTCCAAGAAACATTTGGTTTCGATCACAGCTAGTTTAAGTTCTTTTCTATTATATCACGTGCATTTAAACCCAACTCGGAGTGTATTTTTTGCTGGCAGCTCAAGTCAGACCAGCGGCTGCACCGGATGCGCCGGATGGGCGGAGTGGGTCTGGAGACTGCGGCAGCTGAGGCCAAGGCACGGTTCATGTCAGTGCCATCGAGGGTGGTAACCGACACCAGGGATGCCAGAGAAGGTGACAGATCTGATAATCCACCTTATAGTGTTGTTGTGGTTACGATACATTTGGTTTGACTTCGTTTTGATTATTTTGTGCATGCGAGAGAGTCAACAGCATTTATGGCACTGACACTTATAAATGAGTACTTGCCTTGGAGCACGCATTATTCTAGAACTGTCTGTTCACCCTAACTTAATCTTTATGATAATAGGACTATCTAGTTCAATTTATGGATAGTTTTTAATATTTGTTTTATATTCAATCCTTAAGCAAAATTCAGAACCATTGAAAATTGGTGTTGAACTGACTAGTCAAATTTTAATCATACAATTTATAAAGCCCGTCGCCTTTTTCCAGATCTTATAATTCTTTCGTCTATTAGGCAACAATTCAGAATTAGTTTTAAATCAATAAAATAAAAAAGGGCAGAGGAAATTGTAAAAGTCGCATGAAATGTCCCAGTTTACCCATCATGTTCAAAACGTTTCCCACAACCACATATCTGCAAATAGATCAATTTGTATTTTAAAGGTGAACACAACGTTATTAGTAAGTTGAAAGGTACCAAATTAAGGGCATACCTTATTGGTATCATTCGTTGAAGATCTCTTGGATTAGTGAGGAAATCGTCAAATTTACTCCTGACATTTACAAGGCAGACAGTTAAATTTAACCTATTTGAATGTAACAAAATCTAGGTTTGCTTCCATGATGTAACGGCCAGCGATCAACCTGGTAACGGCACGGCATAGAGCTATATGTTACCCTAACGTGGTGTGTGTCAATTCTGTATCTCGCCCTGGAGTGGCTCGTGAGAGACCAGGCGGGCTTCTGGATGTCACTACATGTATTGCTAACGTGAGTTCTGTCTATGGTGATAGAGGCGCGGCGGCAGCTGATACGACAGAGATCGGACGTAGATGACCGCAGCGTCGCTCTGGAGCGGCTCGTGAGAGACATGACGGGCAAGGTGAGCGAGGCCAAGTACCAGGCGGGCTTCTGGATGCAGGATCTTGACCAGTTCGAGTACTGGAGATGGATCGTCTGTATGGGTGAGCTACATGTATAACTTGAACAAAAGACCTATAGTGGTTTATATACCTGCATTAGGTAATCCTATTTTTTGCTTCATGCAACCGGTTTAAACTCCGAGGATTCATCATCAGGCCGTTGGTACAAGGATACAATAATAGAATAACCAAATATCCCCGTCGCAGCAAACCTGCGTACTCAGTGAATTTCCAGTGCATATATATATGGGTATCACTACTAGCTAGAGCCACTTACCAAGTTTCACAAAAATACATGAATAAATAAGTGATACATGGCATTTTATTTATTCTCCATAAGAATAACATTAGGGCTGAGTACGCAGGTTTGCTGCAACAAGGAAGATAATAAATGTGTTTTTTCAAATTATCAATTTAACTCAACCAGGTGAAGCTACATACCAAGTTTTATTAATTTCGGTTCATAACTAAGGGAGATATAAAACTTTATTTATTATCCATATGAATAACATGGGGGCCGAGTATGCAGGTTTGCTGCTACCGGGAAAAATAAACAAAAAACATTTTGTTGTGCTAATATCAGTATACCACAACTAGTTGAAGCCACATACCAAGTTTCATCAATAGACATAAATAAATAATCGAAATATAACATTTTATTTATTCTCCATAAGGATAACATTGGACAACGTACTGTGTTTAGCACTTTGAATATCACTGCAACGGTTGGACGTAAAACAACAATTAAAATGCCAAAATGATTGTTTTGTAGAGCTAAACTGATTGGTAGAAAGAAATATGGAGTTTTTAGTGAAATTATCAGAGGAAAACCTAAAAACCTTATTCCCATAAGATTAACATGGGACATTTTATAGACACATTTTTTTACTTTTCTCCAGAACCACTAAACCTAGGTTAATGATTCAAAATAATAAACTGTTTGTTTTTTAAGCTCTATAAAATGGCTATAACAAAAATATAGTGTTTTTTAAATTTTAGGGTAAAAAGTTGAAAAAACTGATTTTTGGAAAATTTTAAACCCCCATAAAACCCCCTTCCCATATACCGATCGATCTGGTTTTCGAACTCAAAGTCATAAATGTTACTCTCCACAATTGTGCCAAATTTCATCAAAATCGGGCGCTTCTTTCAAAAGTTATCGCTGTAACGGACACACACACATATATATATATAAATTTGAACGAATAGTGTTTTTGGCATCTGGGGACCTCAAAACAAAAAGTTATAATGGTCTCGGGCTTAAGTCTTACCATGCCACCTACGGTAATAGCTTCTTCCCTATAGGGGAAATTCGCTAAAAAAGGACAAAAGAGTTTAACAAAAGACATACTATTTAAAATGTACATAAAAACTAGTGCATTCGAATAAACATTTGATGTATCTAGGTAGATTAGTACTAAATATTTTATTTCCTTATGGATGAGACTAAATGTCTGCGCAAATATGAATAATAAAATTAGCAATGAATTAAAAGTAAACGTTAATGGAGGATTTTAACAAATAATTGTTTCGCTTAGTGATGTTGTGCGCCAATAATATTTATTTTGTTTAGTTATTGTTAGTTTTTCACTTTCTCTCCTTATACATAGTATAGGGAGAAAGTATTGTTTTTGTCAAAATTTTCGAATTTGAGTTGTTAGTGGAAATATTTGTTTTGGTGCTCTCTGAACCCAAAAAAATTATTTTTACGTGATGTCTGTGTGTCTGCCTGTCTATCTGTCTATCTGTCTATCTGTTTGTCTGTCTGTCTGTCTGTCTGTCTGTATGGATGTGTACAGAGCTAGAGCCCTAACCAATGGTCCGATTTTTATGAAATTTTGTATGTAGGTACTAATCCACGATATCTCCAGAAATGTGGAATATCCACGATATTCCTTCATTTTGTGGATTTTTTTATTTTGAAGGGCAATTATCCCCAAAAACCGCCAAAAACATGAAAAATCAAGATTTCTCAAAAACGGCTTCAACGATTTTGATTAAACTTTAGTCGTTCGTAGAACTTTAGCTTTCCAACAAAATAACACCACCCGCATTTATGTTAAAATTCGGGTTCAGAAATTAGAAAACTTAAAATATCAAAATTCAGTTTTTTGGATTTTTCGTAAAAAAAAACATAAATATAAAAAATATTACTATTAACCATTAAAAGAGCTCAAAAACTAAATAATTTAGTATCTTTAATTACTATTCTACGATTACTGGTTGCGGAGAAAATTTAAATTTTCATTTTGCGGTAAACGCCGTACGTTGTCCAATGTTATTCTTATGGGGAATACAAACATTACTATTTCGTTCTTATTTACTGATCAATATCGTTCAAAATTAGCATTGACCAACAGTGGAAATTCAAAATGTGTTGCCCCTTAATAACCCTGAGGGGGGAATAGGGGGCATTTCCCCTCTTAAAACCACGTGTGTAGCGATGGATTCTGTAGTGCCTCCTAAACAAGGATTTGGGTGGATATTTTTGAAAACAACTTGTTTACAAGATTTTCTGTACATTCTACCGTGCTTTTTATTCCATATTTAGTAAATAAAAAGTAATTTATCCATTAAAGTTGGGCTAAAAGGGAGAAAGTATGTGTCAGTTTCCTGATACCGTTTATTAGTAGGGCCTAGTATGTGTAATAAACAAAGCTGTCAACGAGTTAAGAATTGTTTTCACAAAACAGGACAACATTTCCTGGTTAAAGGTTTTCTTAGGTGATTATGCTACGCACAGTTTATTTATTTAGGAAAAACTCTTTTCTTTGAAAATAGTGTATTCTATAAAATGAATGTTTTCGACTTAAATCCGAACTACTTCAACCTAACAGGGAGTACTAATATCCAGTTAGCAAATGATATTTAAATAAATGGATGGTAAAATTATACTGTAATGCGACATGCTTCTTGTACTTAAGTTAGATATGAGTCGTAGCTCTGATAACCGTCTGTTGCCTATGTTGTGCAGGAGGTGGTGCCGCTGTACTGATGGTGTGGACCCTGCTTCTGTGCAGTCTGTGCTGCGGCTGCTGCGGTTCAGAGAAAGCTGCCGGCCCAACTATCCTCGTGTGAGTGCACTACAGTAGAAATCTCATAATTTGTGTCCGGGTTGCTTTCAAACTTCATACTATCAGATGGATTGCCAGGCCCAAAGTAATAATAAGCCAACTTTACGTTTTTCACAGGAATTTGTATGTAAATCTAGCTTTCATTAAGTCAGTATCTCATATTCTATCATATTTTCTAAAACAAGCTGATGTTAGTACTGAATTCTATTTTACAGCAACAAAATTATTACTATAAAAGTTTGGGAGACTATCGCCCAAATTTAAGAGAAAAAATATGTGAATTACCCTTGTACTACAATTTAATCCAAAATTAATAATTGCGCATTCATTTTCAAACGCCACAGTTAAGTTAAGATGGATATTGCTTACACATGAACCTCATTTTTATCTGAAAAAAAAAATAAAAAAAAAACTTCAAAGGGCTTCAGTTTATAGGTAACACACACTAGCCTATTGTAGGTTTAGTTGGACCTGTGTTTAATACCACTAGTTTGTAAGGAGGTAAACTCGAACCGTTTCTCACTCCAGTTTGTTTCCACTCTAGGACGATAGTGCTAGTGTGCCTGCTGTCTACGGCGTTGTGGTCCGTAGCTCTGGTGGGGATGCTGTTCGGAGGCCACGGGGAGGTTTTCGTGTGTCGCCCTCTGTACGACGAGCCCGAGTACCACGTGATATCTCGCCTGGTGGATCAGCCAGGGGTGTTCTACAGTGAGCCTCGGGGCGGGTTCATTGCCAACGTCATCTACGGCAACGACACTCTCGACGTGCCCATCAGACAAATCCTGGAGTAAGTGAAGTGGTTCACACGTACAGCTAATAGCCCGTGTGTGAGTGAAGGTGTTAATTGATTAAGCATGTGATGTAATTATTGTCATAACACTAAATATAGGTTATGAGTGGTTTTGGTGATTAGAGTATTATTAAATGCCCCCGTAGCAGCAAACCTGCGTACTCAGCAAATTTCCAATGCATATATATGTATCTTAATACCACATAAAGCCACATATCAAGTTTCATCAATATACATTCATAAATAAACGATTTATGACATTTTCTATAAGAATAACATGGCGGCTGAGTATGCAGGTTTGCTGAAGCAAGGAACACAAAAAATGGGGTTTTATACAAATATCAATATAACTCATGTAGGTAAAGCCACAAACCAAATTTCATTAATTTATTTTCATAATTAAGGGAGATAACACGTTACTTATTCTCCATAAGAATAACATGGGGCTGAGTACGCAGGTTTGCTGCTACGGGAGCCTTTGGTAAAAAATAGTTTTTTGAGCAAATATCAATGGTCCACAACCAGATGAAGCCGTATACCAAGTTTCGTCAGTATACGTTCACAAATAAGCGAGATATAAAATTTTTATTTTCCTCTCATAAGAATAACATATAAGAATAACATTAGACAACGTACTGTGTTTAGCACTTTCAATATCTCGGTAACCAACTGACGTAGAGAAATGATCAAAATACCAAATTGTGTGTTTTTTTAAGCTGAATCCAATGGGAAAACTAAAATTTGACTATTTCCAAAAGTATATGTAAAAAATTCGAAAAACCCATTTTTGGGGTACAAACCCCCCCAAAATACCCTTTCGGATAAAGCGATCTGGCTGGTTTTCGAACTTAAAGTCATAAATGTTGCTTTACACGTTTATACCAAATTTCATCAAAATCGGATAATTTTTACGAGAGTTATCGTGCTCACGGACACACACACATATATATATATATATATATATATATATATATATATATATATATATATATATATACAGTTTCGAACGAATGGTGTTTTGGGGTCTGGGGACCTCAAAACGAAAAGTTATCATGGTCCCGGGCCTAGGTTTTACCATGCCGACTACGGTAATAGCTTCTTCCCTATAGGGGAAATTCGCTAAAATGACTTCAAATATTAAATAATGCGAATAAAAGAGTCCGTTATTAATTTACATAAACTTTTATGTCGTTTAACTATCAGATTAAAAACAGGAATTTTCGTTTTAAAACGAAAGTATACTCAGAAGTAATCATGTCACTTTTATAAAAATGAGAGTTTAGTTTGGACTTAGATTATCGGCATTTTTATGGACATATTGTAGTTTGTCTCCAGACTTTGTTACGTTTGTGACACTATCGGTTTATCTACATAACTAAAATAAGCTTTAACAAATTTATAGATTAACTAGCTATTACCCGGCAGACGTCATACCTTTGACTATTACCAACTAAAACCAATATCACCAAGATCACCTGTTTAAGTAAACATGTCATTAGCTTTTATGTATACAACAATAACTTTCCATAAGGTTTATATTAGGAACCCAATTGAGTTAGGGCGAACCTTCTCCGTGTAATTTTACATATATATATATATATATATACCAAGTTTTATGGCAAACGGTCCAATGGTGCCCGAGTCCATAAACTTCAAATATATATACAAACAAACAAACAAACCAACATACTTTTTTTATAAATATAGATTTATATTTATGTTTACTTTTTATTTAAATTTGTTATTAATTTAATTTGTTTTAATATATTTATTTATATTATTTTTGTTTTTATGTCAAAGAGTAGAATGTTAAAATGTTGGACTAGATCGAAAAAGTTAAAGGATGCATTGATGTTTTTTAAGGCATTATCAAAGTTAAGGTTAAATGTTTGTGAAGCCTCTTTGAATGAAAATCTTTGTGCAAACAAGTTATGCTACAATTAGCTTAAGTAATTTTTGGATTCAATCAAATATCATGACAACCCATTACTTTATAAGACTAATCATTTTGTAGTCTTTGAAGAAGATAATAGTACGACTTACACTTCAAATAGTATCATGAACATAAGGGATGTTCTCAGTACAGCTACTCGTAATGTAACAAGTCATCACCATTCCCCCTCCCCCAACCAACTATCTCCCCACCCCCCTCCAACGATGGAGCTACTCTCCCCTCACCGCTTTAAATAGCGACCCCGTGAGGCTTCCCTCTTTGTCCTAGTATTACAATCTTGGGAATTGTATTGATCATGTCTCGTTCATTTCAAAGTATTCAATGTAGGCCAATATTATAGGTTTCTTCTGTAATAATAAGTATTTTTATAATTAATTTGTGTACGTTAGTATTACAAATATTAGAAAAACTATATTTTCGTTAGTTTTAATATATGTAATAAGTGAACTGGTGAACTGGTTTGACTTTTTTCGAAATGTCTTGTAAGAACTTTAAATTGTGTATTCCTTTTAGTATAAAAACTGATATCCTTAGTTTCAGCTATGGTCTAATATCAAATACAGTGTAATTTACATTTTACATTGAATAAGACTATAAATTTCCCATTTTCCTTCGTCCGTCGCGTCGTTTTAACCATATGAGGTCCTGTCAATAAGTGATGTATGATATATCTTGTTTTCCCAGAGAGTGCCGGGAGAACAAGGCCATATACCCTACGCTGGGCCTGGGCCGGGTGTTCGACGTGGAGGCAGCAGTGGATCAGCATCGTTGGTCGGCCGCCACCATGCAGCTGCGCTCGGTCAGGGCCAATCTCAGCAGTCTGGAGGTGCTGAGTCCTGCGCTGCAGGATCAGCTCGGGGACCTGCTGGTCACGCTCTCCGTCAACTTTACTGAGCACCGTATACAGGCCAGTAAACACAACGGGTTATGAGAACTGGAATAGTCTTAGTCAAGTTTATTTTATCACCCATCACATGTTAAATGTCCCTATTTTGAGAGTTAAGTAAGCCCTCCCTGGCTTTATCGCAGCCCAGGGAGGGAATGACACATAGCATTACAATCACACTCCCGGCAGAGCTTAATCAGCTGTTGCAATAGCATCAGCTGTTGCGTTTACAATAATCAAAGTTTTCCCAACATAAAATTATTGTTAGTGAATTTCCTATTAAAAGTGACTATTAGCATGACCCACACGGTGAAACAAGCCCGGGACTACCATAGAAGTTCCTAACGTGAAACCCTGAACACGTTTTGGGGGGTCGTTATAAACTATATATACAGTATATACAGGGTGATTGATATAAGTGTGCCAGCTATTGTTCTTTAAAAGTAAAAGAGCTATTAAAAAAGTCAAATTGCAACTTCCCTGGGTTTTTGGTTCTGTATAATTTTGTGATTTTGAAATTTTGATTTTATACGTCATTTTTCCAATATGGCGGCCAACTTTAGTTTTTCTCATGAAATGCCCATAGTTTTATTATTGAATCAGGTATAAAACACAATTTTAAAACGTTTTTATTCTTTGTATTATCTATTAAACCAAACTATTAAGGTGATTTTTAATGTTTTTAGCATTAAGTATTCTTCTTTATTTGTAGCTCTGGAGGCTAAACAGTTAGGTTTAGGAAAGTAACACCAAGATTAAAAACGTTTTAAGATTAAATTTTCGATCCTATTAATTAATAAAATTAGGGGAAATATAATTTCTAATATTTTCCCGCCATTTTAGTGAATTTCCCCTATAGGGAAGAATAAGCTATTACCGTAGGTCTCATGGTAAGACTTAAGCCCGAGACCATGATAAGTTTTCATTTTGAGGTCCCCAGATGCCAAAAACACCATTCGCTCAAATTTGTATATGTGTATATATATATCTATATATATATATCTATATATATATATATATATATATATATATATATATATATATGTGTGTGTGTGTGTGTCCGTAAGCACGATAAATCTCGTAAAAAAGGTCCGATCTTAATGAAATTTGGTACAAACGTGTAAAGTACCATTTATTTGAACGAGTTCGAAAACCAGACGAATCGCACCATCCAAAGGGGGGTTTTGGGGGGGTTTTGTACCCCAAAAATGTTTTTTTTGGGGTTTTCACATGTAAAGTTTATTAGAGTCAAATTTTAATTTTCACCATTGAATTCAGCATAAAAAACAAACAATTTGGTATCTTGATCATTGCTCTACGTCAATTGGTTACTGAGATATTGAAAGTGCTAAACACAGTACGTTGTCTTATGTTATTCTTATGGAGAAAAAGAAAAATTGAAATTGTATATCTCGCTTATTTATGAACATAAACTGACGAAATTTGGTATATGGTTTCATCTGGTTGTGGTTTATTGTTGTTTGCACAAAAAGACTTTTCGCCAATGGTTCCCGTAGCAGCAAACCTAGGTACTTGGTCCCCATGTTATTCTTATGGAAAATAATTAAAATGTTATATATCGCTTATTATGAATGAATATGGATGAAACTTGGTATGTGACTTCACTAAGATGAGTTCTATGGATATTTGCATAAAACCCATATTTTCTGTTCGTTGTTGCAGCAAACCTGCGTACTCATCCCCAATGTTATTCTTATGGAGAATAATGTATATTTTAAATATCGCTTGTTTGTGAATATATTTCTTATGTCCTGTTAAGTGTTTTAATGTGTTATGTTATATATTCATTGGAAATTCGCTGAGTATGCAGGTTTGCTGTGACGGGGGTATTATTTCCAATATGGCAAACCAATTTAATTTTTTTCTTACGTAATTCCCATTGTTTTAATAATTAATGGAATACAAAAAGTAATTTCAAAACGTTTTTATTCTTGGTGTTTCTTTCCTAAACCTAGCTGTTTAGCCCCCAGAGCTACTCATAAGATGAGATACTCAATTCTTAAAACAATAGAAGTCACCTTAACGTTGAGGTTTAGTGAAAAAGTATAAATAATAAAAGCTTTTTAAAATTTTATTTTATTCCTGATTCAATAATAAAACTGCGGGCATTTTATAAAAAAACTAAAGTTGGCCGCCATATTGGAAAAATGGCGAATAAAATCAAAATTTCAAAATCACAAAATTATACAGAACCAAAAATCCAGGGAAGTTGCAATTTAAATTTCTTTAATAGCTCTTATACTTTAAAGAAAAACAGCTGGCACACTTATATCAATCACCCTGTATAAAGGTATGTATGTGTTTGCACTCTAGTGGTTGCATTTTTTCCGATTTACCTCAAATTTTGTAGGGACGTTCCTTTCTATAATCAGTTGGACTAGTTCGATGGGCAAAACGATCGGAAAACTCAAACCCCATTTTTGGGGGATTAATCTTTCAAATTTCGAGCGTTTGGGCTCAAAAAGGGTCAGAAAATCCCCGGATGTAAAATTAATGCATAGAAAAAGTTGGGAATCAGTAATTCGTAACTTTTAAGCCCTCTCTCGTGAGTATAAATATTTACCAAGTTATTAAAGAAAATGTGTATGGACCAAACACAGTACGTTGTCTTATGGGGGTTTTACATTGGAAAAGCCTGTTATTCATTTTTTGGTGGACTTTTATCATCCCCAGCAACCTCACGCCTACTTTCAAACCTGACTGGACCTTCTCCTATCCTTATATTGCGCAAAATTGTATTCCCAGTATTGTAGATAAATGAATCCAGGAGCATCAGAACAGCCAACAAATCTATGTTTTCATATTTCAATAAAAATGGGAATAAATGTATGGTTTTTTTAGTGTTAAAAGTTTGTTATGTGAAAATTCATTTCCCGCACGTGTGCGAACTCGTTTTTGTTGATTCTCATATAACCTTAACCTTCAGTGCCAGTTCCTAAACTACTATCTTATATATTAATTCGCTAAGGAATGTCGTTTTCGGTCCGCTGTGTCGTTATATCTTCACCGATTTGGACAATTGACGTGTCATTTGAAATTTTGTACTCTGCAGATTAACAGAAAAATGTAAAACTCAAAAATAACGCTTTAGTCTTTAAAATATCGACATTTAAAAAAATGCTCCATGTTATTTAAATTGGAGAATATTTTTTAATGAACTCGGCCTAAATTTAAGAAAACCAAGCAGCTTGTGGTCGTAGAAATCGTACCAGTTTGAAGCTGAAACATTCCGATACTCCCAAAAGTTGTCAGATTTATAATTTTATCTTTTTAAGTTTTTTTTTATTATACAAAATATAAATGTCTACAAATATTTTTGGTGGGATTCATAGCATTTTTTTTACAACAAACAGCTGATTATAATCCTGACTCTGTGATTATAATTAGACAGCTGATCAGCTCATCGAGCTTTTGATTTATTTTCGTCTGCAGCAAACATTAACGTAAACATCAAATGTAACCTTTAAAAAGTAAAGTAAGTAAAAAATTTGTTAATTTTGAGTTGTGTGGTATTGCAACTTTTTAACTGTATCGTGTCATATATAAAGTTAAATGTTCATAATTTGTAATATTTCAAGTTGGTACATTAAAAACTGTAGGTATTTCATTGTAGGTCCTACATCCTTCATTGTTGCTCCTACATGATACCGTGAAATTACTCAACCTTAATATTATAATTGTTCAATTTCGACGGGCACTCACTAGTTTTTTTTTTATTTTCGCTATCTATATTGTGGGGTGCATGTGAGGCTATAACATAGTGTTCACGCCTCGACTAGTAAGAGCAATAACGCCTCGTGCTTTCAAGCATCGCCCTCACGCTGTAATGACGCTCTAACTATCCTAGGTGAGTGAATATCTATTAGTAACTCCTAAAAAAACACTAGTGGCTGTTAAATTACCAAATACTAACCATGCAAAAACTTTATATGTTTTTGTTTACATAAATTTAATCAAGTTCTAAAATCACTTTTAATTTCAGATTAAATTTCCTAGTTGATTACCGTAGGAAGTGAACTGACGACACTCATACCCAACTAAGTAATTTCACAAAAGTTATATGTGCTAAATTTTGTAGTAAACTTTTTGATTAACTTTATTACTGAACAAGCTTTAGGTTATTAGATATAAAACAAAGTCAGATATTCTCATACCCAACTTCAGTGTTTATAGTTAAGACAACTTAAGTTAGAGTGTCTGTTATCAAAATAACTCAACAACGCAATCCAAACAGGTTTAAATCTCATCCAACAGGTACACTTCAAACTTAGTATATACATTTAAATATAAAAATATTAAAACCATATAACTGCCACATATTGGTTTTCCATTAAACTGTTATTTCAGTTATAGGACTGTTGGATTTTTTAAACAAATAAAACTGCATTACCAGTAGTTTAAACTACTACTTACACCATCACTTGCAATAATTTGTTTTTTTTTCTAAACTTAAGTCTTTTTCTAGGTTAGTCCAATGTAGATTTATTTAAGATATGTCTTTATTAAGTAAGTAGGCCTATTTGTAATTTTAAACTTATTGTATTGCCCAGGTCTGGGCTTATTAGACCTAATTGTCTAACTGGTGTATTCAGCGATTGTTTTGCATCCGATGTCCGTGGGAATCTATCTATGAATGTTTATAAAGTGTCCCTTTCACTGTTCTTCAAGTTGTTTGAAAGGAGTTTACGCGAGCAGTAATGGCAACAGGAGGATTTTACCCCAGTTTTACCAGGTTGAACCATACCAGTTCAACCAGTTACACGAGTTACCATACAGTTTTACCATAAGAGTAACATCGGGATCACTTTGCGCCGAGGCCTGATCCCAGCGGACACATTTTACATTATGAATAAACCTACGAAATAATCACCAGTAACACGACTAACCGTGATAAGAATCAATCTATTAAGTGGGAGTAGTGTAACTCCAGGATTTTCATGGAGGTGGTGGTGGTGGAACCACGACCCATACCACACACCACACATACTATCATTCTTGCATCTTAGCAGTATATATATATATATATATATATATATATATGAATATATACATACACATACTGATATGTTTACATATTTACATACATTACATTAAGATTAATGCTAGATATTTTGTATTCACATGGCTGTGTATATTACTTTTGCGTTTGTTATAGTGTACCGATATTTGGAAAACTAATTATTGAAATATACATATAAATATTTCTTTTATTTATTTATTTGTTGATATCTTAGTTCGATACGATTGTATACATCGTAGGATTCTGTATTTAGATGTCGAGGCCAGTGACGGGCAAGGACATGGACTCGTTCGCTCGTCAGCTGGACAACATCGGCAACCAGATGAGGGACTTGGCCGTCGCCTCTCGCATGGAGACCCTCAGCACTCGCACAAGGCGGCTCATAGACTCCCACATCAGACCACTCGAGGGCCGCAAGGTAAGGCGGATGCCAAGCATAGAATATCGCATTTCAACTATACGCAAATTTGGGGATTATTCAGAGTTTCAGAGTTTTTGCAACAGTCAGCCGACTCTAATAAGTTTAATGATAAGCGCAGGAGAGTCGGGTGGGTGGTCATGGTTTGGTCTTGATTCCGGTCGGTAGAAGTGGGTGGATTTTATAAATGTCAGGATTATGTGTAGGATCGAGGGGGAAGGGGGTAAATTGGAACATTGGTAACCAGTGAAGAGTAGAAAAAACATATTTTCTGACAGTATTTTTACAAATTATCATTACTGCATAGTATACTCCTTGTCAATGAAACACTTTTGCACACCGGTGTGTTGAAGAAGGATTAGTATGCTTTCAACACTTGGATAGTTCACTTTTGTGGGAACATTGACCCTCACTCAGCTGAGAGAATATAACGAATTTTCACAGGTTTGTAATGGGATTATGGGGTAGGTTTGATTTATGTAGACTTTTAGCTCCTCACAAAAGTAGGATCAAACACTGTCACAAGAGATTACACACTTAAGTTTTGAAAGCTGAAGGTGATTTATTTTCTCTTAGTTCTGGTAGACTTGGTCGCAGATTCTCAAATAAGACAAACGAAGGAAAGTAGGTAAAGAGAGATGAACACTGATTATTTCAGAGTTAAAAAAATTATTTTTCAATGAATTCTTTTGTGTAAACTAGAGCGTTATTTTGCAGGTTGGTGTTAAAAGTTTTTAACCGTTTTTTCAGCTCTAATTATAGTCAAACCATTTATAGTCGTTATTTACTTCATCCTTTTAGAAATTAAAAATTGTTAGCGAGACTCCCGTCATAAATTAAATTATTTTCTATTTATAGCTAATAAAATCAGATAAGGCACTCGCAGTGTGTACGGAATCTCTCGCTCGATCATTCTCGGGCTTCAGGGTCGATTTTTTCACGAATGTTTCATCTCATCGGTTTGTTTCAGTAGACATTTTTGCAAGTTCTGATTGCCTGACTGATGGTCTTGGTTTAATTTTAAGTTTAATTGTATAAAATCTAAGTAAATTTCTAGGGATGAGATGTGTGTTGAATAGACTGATAAAATGTAGTGAAAACTTATAAATTGTTAAAATAATAATACAATTTTTCAATAATAAATAGCAAAATAATCTAGAAATATTTATCTCAGCTACCTTTTGTAAATGGCTTGTAACAGAAAAAAAAGACTGTGACATTAATATCAATTATTATAATAATAATTAAGTGACGTTACCACATTTATTAAATAATTAAACGAATAAATGAGAAAACTACAACATATATAAATAGTTAAGTAAATTTCATCGTTACTACTATCTCCTAATAAAAAATGTAAACAAATTGATTTTATATAACTTATATTACCAGGGACGTTAAGTGTTTGACATTATTAGAAATCTCTAAAGTGAAATTAATCCTACATTTCAACCTATACTTTACTCCTGCTTACACTATTCAAAATTTTAAAATAATTACCTGTAACATTTACGTAACTAAAATATGATTTTTATCCTAGTAGAGCTGCGTCATACATGCAAATAAGTGGCATTGATATTCAAGTGGGCTTAACGCAATGCACATTGATATCGGACCACTGTACGTTTGTTGTTTCATTAAGCTACTTGCACGTGGCAGAGTAATCAATTGTCAGATTGCCACTGTTGCAACTCCGGTCGTCTCTGTTGGTTAGCCGCACAGGATTCCATGGAATAATTAATAGTTTTTCATTTTTAATTAAATTAATTATGCTGCAGTCAAAATAATACCACTTAACAAAATTATATTTCGAGTTTACTGCCCAAATCTAAAGTTGTAATCAACATATATTACAAACATATATTGATCCAAGAGTGTGGCCGAAAATTTTGACTTCAAAATAAAGTACTTTATAAATATTATAAATATAAAAAGGGAAAGCTATGTCAAAAAGATTTTGAGTTTGAAGGAATAAAAGTATGTTCTCCAAAAAAGGAGACAATCTAGGCAAAGATTTTGAAGATTAAATAGTGAAGTACCCACAAAATATATATTTAAAAAATATAATGCTTATCTTTTTCTCCATGCTTAAAACCGTACCAAAAGCTCTTTATTTTAAATAATTGTATGGCCTTTACTTGTTTACTCATTTCTAATTGCTCTTTGAAGTAAGTTAAGGAACGATTTTCTAAATGGCATTGACATTAGATCCTCTTTAAAAGAAATACTAGACCAGGGTAAATATTACAATAAACATATCTTCTACCTAGAGAAAATTAGGTATTCCAAATGCAATGCTGTATGCACCAAAGATGTACAAAGTTTACGGCGAAGCTTTTTGGGAGGCTCCTGTGCAGCAAATAAATACTTTTATTGTTTTGGAAAAACCAAATATTCTTTATATAAGTCAAATTTGAAATCTTGAAATGGAAAACGAATTTTCAAACAATTTAAGATGTTAGTCCTAACCAATTTAAATCTAGTAGACATGAGATGTAAGATCTACATGATAAGTGAGCCTTTTGGAAGAATACTCCCTGGCCAATCTATCTTTCCACCGGATGGAAGGACTCACAATATCAGAATATAATGAATCTCTGAACTTTATTAGTGATTCATCTTGTATATCTCTTCTTATTGATTTTAATTTTAAATTAGTACATACATCAATCAATACAATTTTTCATTTCTTTTAACGAGGCCTTTCAATTACAAAGTAACCATCGTCAGGTTATCGAACAACTTAATTAATTTAAGGTTACACATTTAAGTGAATACAAACATCAAGTTATTTAAATATGCAAAATTAAGTTCAGCTGACTAAGTTGTGAAACTAACATTTTAAATCAGTGAAGTATTTTGAATCTGAAACCTGATTTTATTTTATTTAAATTTGTATTATATTTATGTAAAATTAATATACTTCACTGATTCAAATTTTTAGTTTTACAACTTAGTTAGCTGTACTTAATTTGCATATTTAAATAACCTGATGTTTTTATTTACTTAAATGTGTAACCTTAAATGCATTTAGTTACTCGAGAACCTGACGATGATTACTTTGTAATTTAAAGGCCTCATTAAAATAAATTTTAATTTTATTGACTGATGTATATTAATTTATGATTAGTGATGTTGCTCCTGTGAGGTAAAATCTGGCCAGGTCCGAAGATGGCACCCAGTGCAGGCGATGTTCTAGCACTGAGATTTATGTACATGATCTTTGCCACATATTCTTGGATTTTACCCGTACGGAGAGCTCTTGAGGAATATTAGGCATCAATCAATTAGAAAAAGTATTGCTGATGCCTCTGAGAAAATAATTTTCCAAATTTTGAGAATTTTTGAATTTTGCTCTGTTTATCAGGAAAAAGGATCAAACAGGAGATGTGATATTAGATTTTGTTTAAAGCAATGGATATATTATTGACCCTACTGGAGATCTGAGACTTTTAAAACTCAACCAGTTGGAGTGGATTAAATTTATACGAATCCACAATATAATTTCAATCTTTTTAAAGTTTACTCATCATTTTTTTCATAATAGTTATTAAAATAACAATAATCTTACAAATACAAAATACTTATTTTGTCTTCTTTCAAATGAACTCAAGAATTAAGTTGGTGCGCCGACATAAAGGGTACGGATTTTTTAAATATTCATTAACAAACCTAACTTAACAGAGCATGACTTAACCTAACGACAAGATACGATTGGTGATGGTTCCTATATCTATGCATGAACCTAACTTTACACTGCATATCATAACCTAACGATGAGATACGTCTGGCCATGTTTCCCATCTTAAACTGGAAACAGTCTTGATAAACCTAACTATACCTATCGTAACCCCTAATACAGCGACGTGATGCTGCTAGTTTTCATTTTCGGGGGTTGACATAACCCAAAATTGTGGTTTATGTGATAGTGAAAACACAAACTTATTCAAACACCGTTTACTTGGATTTTTTTATCGACGTACAAACTTCTTCAAACCCCAAATACATGGAATTGTTACTGGTGTACAAAAATATCACAAGCACGGACTGATTACTAAACCCGTATGTTACAATGCAAGTGATAATTGCTTTATTTACAATACTTATACCTTGAGAAAATTTTCTCTGAAGTAGCACATTTCAAATCCTTCTTCCTTTACATTTTTTAAGGCTTGTTTGAAACATAATGCGCATTGTGACTGAAGCAAGAAGAGTGATCGATGCGTCAACGAACAAGTTACGTTTTAAAGGAATTATCATACGAGAAAGGTTAGCAGTCAAGCTAGTGCTAGAAGGAACGAGAGTCGTGTTTTTCAAGAGAGAATTCCATTTGAAGCGTCAGCATCATGAAGAAAACAAAAATAAAAATTTCGTTAAGTTGAATGCAAAACTACATACTCACTACACTTAGAAGATGTGCATTAGTTCACGTGGACTCAAATCACATCAGATGAAATGAGATTACGCATAACATTTCAATTGATGTTAATTGATAGAATGATACATCTAACCTGATGTGACTAGACGTATAACAACACATGTGCGCAGTTTATTTCAAGCATTGTTCGTACTAGCCGTCACGTACACCATAGTGCATCTTGAGACTGAAGCAAGAAGAGTGATCGATGCATCAATGAACAAGTTACGTTTTAACGTAACTGAAAACTGAATACTCATTTCACTTACAAACCGCGTGAGGATGTACAAAAGTTAAGGTGGACTTAAATCACAACAAAACAGATGAAATGAGATTACGCATAAAATTGTAGTTGGTGTTGAATGAGAAAATTATACATCCAACCTGTTATGACATTACGCATCACAACACATGTGCGCAGTTTATTTCAAGCGTTGTTAGTATCACTCATCATGTATAACATAATGCATATTGTGACTGAAACCAGAAGAGTGATCGATGTGTCGATGACCACTACTCCTACTAGTAGCAGTACCGTTGCTATCATTGGTATCGATACGGTAGAATGAATGCAATATGAAATATGGTGTGACCCAATTTGGGTCACAACTCTGTCGATGCCAGATATGTAAGTAACTTTAGAATCATGATAATTGGGTTGGGCCCCATTTTGGGGCCCGACTACTTACGGTTGAGTTGAGTTGTAATTTTTCACTTGCATGCATTTGTAGAGCTTTTTAGGGTTATCGTAACCTAGTATTTGAGCCACTTCTTTATCCTTGTACCAAGGATTTTTACCGCGGTCAAATAGTACAGCAACAGGTTGATCATTAAATACATAATAAGTTAAGTGAGACATTTTAAAACCAAACAACGTCCGCACACTGTGAGGTGCGCAGTTTACTTCAAGAGCTAGTAGTACCAATCATCATGTACGCTATAATGTACATTGTGGATGACACAGGAAGAGTGATCGATGCGTCATTGAACAAGTTATGTTTTAAACGAATTAACATTCGAGAAAGGCTCGCAGTCAAGTTAGTGCTAGAAGTAACGAATTCCATATGAAACGTCAGCATCATCAAGAAAACAAAACAAGTCCATTACGTCGAATGCAAAACTAAATACTCATTACACTTACGAACCGCATGAGAATTTACAACAGTTAACGTGGACTCAAATTACACCAGATGAAATATGATTATGCATAGAATTGTAATTGACGTTAAATGAGAAAATTATACAGCTAATGATACATCTGTCGTGACAAGACGTATTAATACACATGTGTTCAGTTTATTTCAATCGCTATTATTACCGTTGTCACGTAGATCATAATGCACATTATGACTGAAGCAGGTAGAGTGATCGATGCGTCGATGACCACTACTACTGCTAGTAGTACTACCGTTGCTTCTATCGGTATCGATACAGTAGAATGAATGTTATATGAAAAAAGATAGTACAATTCAGATTCATTGATGACTGTAGACTGTTATTGTAAGTTAATGGGGATCTATCGATAGCTCCCACCTTTCGCTGATTATACTTAAAGCATTACACTTATCTTCTCACAGATTTGATAAATAATTCTGTTTAATAAGGCTGGATTTTTCCCTATCATTACTCACATATTAAACCAGTTTAGCACACTTAAATCATAAACGTACAACTAAATTAGGTTGGGGTTGAGTTTAATGATTAACACAGTGATTATGTTCTGAACGGGGCTATAAGTATTTGACTACAAAAACTATCAACATTTACAATGGTATTTTCATATTCTGCATTCTTCAAGTCATGCTTTAAATATTTACAAAGACTCTAACTGTGTGGATCTGCTATTTGAACACTTTAGACAGTGCTTCACCAAGCGAAGTCGATCTCCAAACCCACTATTGCAGCGCTCAATGTTGGTGTTGTTCAGGACCTCGTTGAATCGCATAGGCAGGTAGACCCGCAGGAAGAAATCGTCTCCAACCTGTTCTTCTAGGATCACGATGAATGTATTGCCAAAGGTTGTGGTGACTCTATGTCAACACAGTTGTTCTAATTGGTTGAATGTGTCACTCGTTTCTCACGCTTCTTTGGTTGTGACGATGAAACCCGCACATGTATACCATATCTGCACTATCGTATCGTTCGGAGTGGGTTTTACGACTCTACTCTTACTTCCATATTTAAAACCCTAAAAAAGCTCCAACCTGAACCCATCATTTCACCTTCTTGTCTCCTTTTCCAGCATTATTTTTTGAAAGAGTTGTTGACATATTTCCTCCACGTCTGAAGTTTGGAAAAGGACGACACTTTTTGTTTTGAAGTTTCTCATAAAAGTTTCACCGTGTATGTTCGTGAATTCGCAATCTAACCACAGTTGTATCTTGATGGAATTTACATGTTCGACTATATGACGCATTAGTGTGATGACCTGAGCCCACACTGTATTGAGAAATTCCTGTAAAGAGACGACTTGACCCGCGGGTTCAATCAGACTGCAAGTTTTCAATAGTCCACAAAATCCTGTCTGGGATTCCCAAAAGCCAACAGGAGCCAAGTCTCCAGGGAGCATCGGTAGATCGGCTTCATTGTCGCTGCTATCTGTGTCGGTTGATGATGATGAAGACGCAGGTGATGGTTGCTGCAGTCTGCTGGGTCTGACACCCGCTGGATCCACTGTGACCACCCGCTTCATACACCCTCGGCAAGCGAACCCCATGTGTCGTGTCAGGTTGTCCATCCTGAAATATGTTTTATCGCATCGTACGCATCGGAGCCCTGGAAAGAGAGACATATCTTCTGTTAGCTTTGATGTTCAGTAATAATCTGAAAGGTTACTACTACTACTACTTCTACTACCAATACCTACTACTACTACTCCTGAAATCACTAATGTTTCTTACCTCCTGGGTTTTCACCAATTGTCGGGACTGTTACGAGTTCAGGACCGTTAGCAGAGACGGGTCTTGGTGCTGCATCGAAATCTGAATCACCAACGAGGATTGTTAGTACGACTAATATAAACACTTTTCAATGTGATGTATATTTATTATAAGAATCATGTAGTTATGCTCTCTCTTAAAATTTCTAAACTACAAAATAAATAATGATCTTACTAACTGGGTCACAAAGTGGGGTTCTGAGGCTGGGGAGGCATCGTCCGGTGAATCGTCATGATGTGCCGACGTAGTGCGTCAGTCCTGGTAAACCGTAGCTCACAATCGGGCTCCGGAACCCGACTTGGTCACCACCATGCACTGTACTGGTATATCGAGTGACGTTGGACCTCCAGCGATAGGCATTGCCGCATACGGCGCAAGATAAGAGACGATCAACGTTCATGATCTAAAACAGAACATATCGAATTATGCATGATTTGTAAAAAAGAGAAAAATGTAGGGGGTGGGAGGGTGGGGGGGATGTTGTGGGTTGAGTCACGGACGATTAGTCCATTGAATTCAGTATTAATTGAATTTGTATGATTATTGTTTAAAAATACAAATATTTCTGTATAAATTCATTTACATGCGTTAATCAAAGATAGCTCAATTAATACTGACTCTTCACCGTGAGGAAACAAAGAGTACTCAACTTCCTCTGTATTAAATAACTAGATAGTTACTATTCTGTTACAGAAATATTTAATATTAGTCTACATTACAACTAATAATAATAATATGAATGAATGATACTTACAATTAATAATCCAAGAAAAAGGACACAATTCACAGAACAGCACACACAGAAGCACAGCTAGACTAGGGCACAACCACACACTGTGAAGTCTAGACCAATTTTGAGGTGGGAGCGATGCGTGGTGGCAGAGAGGAGTCGACGCTGAGAGGATTCGTTGGAAGTGTGCAGCTTAGCGTTCCCAAAATGATTGATAATTCAAAGGTGGGGACCTCCATACCGGACATCCCTTCTTCCGGCATTATATGCGTCTGTTATGCGCAGGTGTTCGAACAAAAAGTCACCCTTTGTCTGAGAATGTGAACATAAAACATAATGAGTGTCGTGGGTTGGGAAGCGCTTAGCGGGGTGTTTCCCCGCTAACAGGTGGGCGCAGCTGCGGTGCAGGTGTTAGAACAAATCCTCCCATTAATTCGGAGGAGGGTCCGCGCAGATGTTCAAACAAAAAAAACCAACCTCCTCTAATGAATTCGGTGAAGGGCCCTTTGTTAATGTCCGTCACCGGGCAAAAAAACTCACCCTTTGTCGTCTGGAAAGCCGGATGGAAGGTCCTTTGACAGCATATCCAAGGTCAATGTCAACAATCATTCGATGAGGTCAAGATGGCCGCCTGGGGGGGGTTCGCAAAATAAATCACAAAAAAATTTGCAAAAATAAATTTGTAATAAAAAATTTGCAAACAAAAATCAGAAGAGGTTTGCAAAAAAACCGTCTCCCGCAGAACCGGCCAATACTCCCTACTAACGGAATTATTAACCTCTTTATTTGCATCTCTATAGAGTTTTATTTTGATAAAAACACTAACGAAAGTCCTAGCCTTTTAATTTTAAAACTTCACTTGTTTAATTTATCCTTAGAGTTTGAAGAAATACGATCTAATACGTATTTCAATTTGAGCAAAAGTACCAACAATAAATTTATAAACTAATCAAAAAACATGCATTAGTTTAAATACGAAAGCACAGAATGCAAGCTAGCTTATACTTAAGAGGCTTCACTTAATACTTGTAATAAAACGTAATCATGCTCTTAAATATTTAGTATAAACTCCGCACAAAAGATAATGTTTTGTCTTAACAAGCACACCTTTGACTTATTTATTTAATTTTGACGAGATTGAAACATCTGATAAAACTGTTTGAAGGCTCAGAATGTGATCTCTTAGTTAAGATATTTCGAATATGACTTACAATTCTCCTGTGACTGAAAATAGTTCAGCTGACTGATTTATTAAAAGTATGTATTTAGAATAGAAATACATACTTTTGGATGTATTTAACATTAAACTCCAAATTGGGGCACATATTTAACAAAAGAGTAACCCAATCGCCGGAAGTTCGTAGCGAGTTCTACCGCTAGTAACTGGGTTACGAGGACCAGACTGTTTATTGACATCTTCGTTCTCTTTGTCATCTGATTTAAATGTAAAATACATACAACCCATTCCAACCCATTTGGTGGTTCATCCGAGATTGCAATACGATCAACTAGACCGCCTTTTCTACATTGGCATTTCATATGCAACTAACCATTTATTTTTTTACAGTATCAGCAATGGATGGTTGGAGGACTCATAATCAATTTTAAAATCCTTCTCTTCCTTTTGAATGCTGTTTAATTTGTGTTTCCTTCTCCAATTCAGGATGCCCTGGTTTACCAGCTGACAGCCCTCGAGGTACAAACAGGTCCGCTGCAACGACAGGTCAACCAGTCACTCTCCCACCTCAAGACTATCCAGTTCTTCATCAACAGCCAAGGCGAAACTATTGCTCAACGGGTATGAATTTTCAGATTTTCTCTGAAATTAAATGATAAATACTTAAGCAGGATAAAGTTTTAGGATTTAAGTACTGAAATTCCACCTTACTAGATATTGGAATTTTGCGGGGTTTTAACCAAATCTGATAAGGATAGCATATAAAAGGCTTATATAAAGGCTTGCTGGTAATACTTTTCACTCGGTGTGCCACAGAAGAGCCGCCAGTACGTAGACCGGCTGCTGAGCTATGTCGAGCAGCTGCGACGTCACGTGGTCGACGCCGTCAGCACCTCTGTCGCGCCCTGCCGCCCCCTGTACGACATCTTCAATACGACGAGGCTATTCCTTTGCCGTCACACCATGGACCCTCTGGTTGGTAAACCTTAACATCCACTAAGCTAAAGATAACATGGATTGCAAACGAAACGTACCACCTTTGCATAATTTATCAGTGAATATGGCCTGACAAATTCTACTCGTCAGTTAAATAATAGGGGAATATATTAAATTTACAGCTGTGTTAAAATTCGTATTTATTACGCAAAAAATGTGTATTTTTTATACCTAGTTTTATAAAAGTCTATAATATTTTATTATATATTTATATTGTAGCTTTGTACACTCTGGAATATGAAAATAGTTTACATTTGTTTAATATATCAATCCTTCCCCAAAATTATGGTGTAGTCAGATATAAAAAGCAAGCGATTGCTTCATTTAATTAACTGACTGACACAACGCAACGCGGCTCTTGATACTCAAAAATAAAACTATTAAAATGTGACCCTACCATGCCTGCCACGCAGTTGTCTGTCTGAACTTTACTAATCCAAAAATATGTAATTTTTTCGCAAATATTACATTTAATAGTATCAAATACAGAATAAAATTGTTAATCCAAACGTAATATCTGAAATATATTTTCTAAGACAATAAGTATCAACCTTTGACCAATCTGTAATAATGCAAAATTAGTAAAAAAAGTGTTTAAGATTTGTTGTGGAATATTTATTTGTGTCACAATAAAATTAAGGTATTCAAGAAAGCATTTGAAATGCAGCATATAAATTCCCTTTACAATAAATAATAAAAATATATTCAATCCCGATCTCAAAGCAAACTTGATAGTTCATTGAATTCTTAACCTAAAACAGCCTAGTTTTATGTTGCAAGATGTCGGTCTCTTTCAGTGGGAGATGCCATCTCATTTTTAATCTTTCATCAAACATGGATAAATAAGAGAAAAATAAAACTACCTGTCCTCAGTAAAAAGCTTTACATAGTGCAAAGCTTAACCACATTCTGCATCACTTAACACTGGAGGAACGTATCTCAACGAGCTATTCATTTCAAAACCTGGCATAAACTACTTATTTATCAATAAACAATTCACTAAAAACCTATTAGGTCGATCAAGTTCTTTTATACTGTGCAATATGTTCACCAATAAAATGTATACCTGTATATTTCCAGAATGGCTACTGGTTCGCTTCAATGTGGTGTTTAATAGTTCTGCTGGTGGCGACACCCGTTTGCCTCAAACTGGTCGACTACTACAGGGCCAGAGGCTCCAGGTCAACTGGGTGAGTACTGCATGGAGAATAATATAAAATGTTTAGTATAATGTATAATATAATAAGAATAATAAGAGTATAAAGGTGAATGGAGAAAGGCTGCCTAAGAAACACAGGATTAGCTGAAAACACAAATCAAACACAGCTTGATTTTATTCCTATAATTTGATCTTCTTATTGTGAAACTAAGAAAAAAATAAGTAAAAATAAAGGAGTGTATTTCATCGCTGTGGAAGTCTTTTACAAATATGCCTGAAAGACAGATCCCTCTTATAACGTGCTAAATTTAATTTTTCTTCATGATTGGTCTATCAGTTGATCTTTGATCAGCTGTTAAATTAGGAGAATTTCTAGATAAATACAGGAGAGCATTAAATTAGAGGATAAATACATTATAATAAAATGTCAACATAAAATTCAAATAAAAAATTTATATTTTAATTCTAATATGAAACTTTGTTTGTAAAACCGTTATCATACCCAGTACAAAATCGAATTATGCCAGCCCCTTTTATAGTATTGTGCTTTAAAATCTATAAGCTGGTTAAGTTTTTTTCAACTAAGGGCACAAATTTGAGCGGATAACATTTAGGCCAAATGTTGTTTGTTTCAGAAGCCCTTCAGAAAACTTGATGATCTCCGAGCAAGGCACGGCCTGGTCCTCTCCTGGGTATGATATCAAATATTCCAAGGTTATCACCACTTCTTTATTATACTAGAATAAAGTTACTCTTAGAACCTTTGGAACTGCCAATTTCTTCTTTTTATTGGTCTTTTAATCCATGGGTATATTATACACTTCAGTCTAGTTGAGTCTTTGTTATATAGATATTCATAGATAAAGTACTTAAACTAACTAGAAACATGATAACTTTTAAAGCATAATTTCTAATGCTAAACGATAGCTGTTGCAAATCTATGTTTTATAAATATAATGGGGCTCTGGTTTAAATTTCAACTAATCTGTACAATCGTGTAAGGATAGGAAATTCATTATGTAAATATTTTTCAACTTGTTAATTTGTGCATAAGTAATTATTTTTATTCAGTAAGACTGACGTAAAATTAATGTATTTTTGAAGCATTAAGTTTGTTTCAGGACCAATACAACGGGAATGGCTACTGCAAGTAATGATAACTGGTGACACATCTAGCAACGCTAAGTAAATAGTACTTCAACTCGTCTGTATTCTCCTAAAGTAATAAAAGGCATTAATCTTTTTACTTGTTAGTCTTATTGAATCCGGATTTTCAAAGTCTTATAATCATGTATTGTATTTCAATAATGAACAGTGCAGATCAGATATCAGCTTTTATTCTCGGATGAACATTAACAAGCAGCTTGGAAAATTGCAAATAGTTCCTAGATTTAACTCTTCTCGAAACTGATATAATCAGCCCAACGGCGTGGCGTAGCATTTTCTGTCTTTCATTCAACTTGATCCTGAAATTAGTAAATTTAATACATGATGTTAGAGCAAATTATTTGTAGACCAAAAGATAAAGATACCAAAGTAACTTTTATTAATTATCTCTAATGAATTTTTTTCATTACTTTAGTGTATTATTAAGTGGCGAAGGAAAATGTTACTGATGACCATGCTTTTTAATACGAAGCTGGATTCAAATACGAGTAACCACATCACCTTTTTAAATTCTGAAAAGGTGTATGTTTCGATATAATTGTGAAATTACAAAAAATGGCTAACCTACAACTATGTAGCAATCCCAAGAAAATATTAAAATTAACTGTTAAGATTGTTTGATTTATTTTGACCACAATGAACGTAAACTTAAACGAGCTGCTCCCCTGCAAAAATTTGCGGATATAATCCTTATAACAGCTGTTTATTGAATCAAGAAAAACACATGTGACATAAACCAAATCAAACTCTCCTCCATATGAATAACATGGGAACTTATAAGTCCCGTGGGGCAGAGCCCTGGGGCCTAAATCGAAATTCTGAACAGCGACTTATATTTTTACTTGAAATTCCCTTTTAAATAAAAAAAGAATCATCAAAATCGGTTAAGAATTAACTTCAGGAAGTGAGTGAACAAAAAGCAGGATTTTTTTAAATATGTAGGTACTTGTTTTGAATCAGTGTGATTCCTTTAGAAAAAGCTCTGCCGTTGAACCTTTTTGGTGAATTCAGGAACTTTAAGCCAACAATAATAACCAAAATTAATATTTATGTTTCCAGAATATTATATTTTTACTATCAATAAAAATTTAGTTGAATATAATAAATAAAACTGGTTATACTTTTTATAGGTGAGTATGTCTAAAAAGGATCACTTTGGCAGCAAATGTATTTAGACCACTTTTATCACGCTAAGAATGATCCAATGGCAGATAAAATTTAAATATAATTTTTAGAAGTAACCTACTTATTGGTATAAAGGAAATTAAATACAGTAGGAATGACGGATAGCATACAATAAATGGAATAATGCAAAAATAGAATTTATGATCTTGAAAATATCATGCATTTCCCACCGCAAAATGAACCTGGATTTCTTCTAAGTGTAATGAAAAAAGTGAGCAATGCAGCATTTAATTTATATTTTGTTTTACAAAGATCACTGAGTTTTAATCAAAGACGATGGACCAATGAGCTACAGTGGTCAGACAAAAGATGAAAGATGAGCAAAAAGCAATTCCCAGCGGCGAAATCGGCTTCTATGTTGGATGAATCCTACGATCTTGGAATCGAGCACTTCTCTGTTCACTTAACTTAATCCAATGCCAATTTTTAATTAATCGCATCGTTGCATTTAGTTAGAGGCACCACTTTTTATTTTTTATTTTTTAAGTCTAAAATGTATTATTACATTTCACTCTCATAAGATACCACTACAATTTCAGTACTTAGTTTCTTCATCATATTTATTTGTTTTATATATATTATACGAAACTGTATCCTACTTATATATATAAGAATAACATTCGTGTAGCGCAATAACAAAAAACCCTCCCCCCTTGTCTAGTTTGGGAAAGTATACTTAGAACTAAAGCTTCAGTACTGAACTTTAGTGTCAAAGTTTAAAAACGACAATACATTAAAAAATCGGTAAGGACATAAAGAAATCAAGGAAATTTTTTTAATTTTTATTTCACATGGTCTTAATTTTATTATTTTTTTAACATGGTAAACTACAAATACCCCCGTCACAGCAAACCTGCATACTCAGCGAATTTCCAAGTTCCTTTAATATACATTCATAAATAAGAAATATATAACATTTTAATTATTCTGGATAAGAATAACATGGGGACTGAGTACGCAGGTTTACTGCATCAAGGAACACAAAATATGAGTTTTTATGCAAATATAAATAAAACTCAACTAGGTCAAGCCACACACCAAGTTCCATCAATATACATTCATAAATAAGTGATATATGCTATTTTAATTCTTCTCCATAAGGATAACATGGGAGATAAGTAAGCAGGTTTGCTGTAACAAGGAACACAAAAAATGGATTTTTATGCAAATATCAATAGAACTCAACTAGGGGAAGGCACATACCAAGTTGTATTAATTTATGTTCATAATTTAGGGGGATATAATAGTTTATTTTTTCTCCATAAGAATAACATGGGAACAGAGTACGCAGGTTTACTGCTACAGGAACCATCGGTAAAAATTGTGTTTTTGTGTAAATAATAATATACCACAACCAGATGAAGCCATATACCAAGTTTTGTCGGGATACGTTCATAAATAAGCAAGATATAAAATATCTCTGTAACTATTTGACTTAGAGAAATGATCAAAACACCAAATTGTGTGTTTTTAAAGCTGAATTTAACGTTGAAACCCAAAATTTGACTTTTGAAAATATTACATGTAACAACTTCAAAAAACCCATTTTTGGGGTATAAAACCCCCCAAAATACCATTTTGGTTGGGTCGATCTGTCTGGTTTTCGAACTTAAGTCATAAATGTTGCTTTACATGTTTGTACCAAATTAAATCTAAATCTGACTTTTTTTCGAGAGTTATCGTGCTCACGGAGACACACATATATGTATAAACAGTTTCAAACGAATGGTGTTTTTGGGGTCTGGGGACCTCAAAACAAAAAGTTATCATGGTCCCGGGCCTAGGTCTTACCTTGCCGACTACGGCACGGTAGCTTCTTCCCTATAGGGGAAATTCGCTAAAAGGGTTTTGCCTCACAACTTGGCTTATACATCATACAAAATGCCTATGCAATCATACATAATGAAATAGTACATGATTCAAACTATTCAATTGAACCGGAGAGGAACAGTTGGAACCGACAGAGAAGACAGGCGGATGACGAGCTGTCGGGATGATAAGCTACCCGTCATCAATCAAGATAATCTCTTATCAACCCATGTTATTCATCATCGACAGTAGAAGCTATGACCAATTTAATTGTTAAAACATTTCCATTAGTTACTTTTTAATGTTTGCCTAAACAAAATGTGTATAGTAAACAAATGTGTTTCTAATAACACAGTAATACCAATAACTAAAATACTATATCATTGTACAAATTCTAAATATTTAATTTATTAATAACCAACACAGAAATGTTACCTCGGTTAATAACATATTCTAAAGTAATTTATTTTAAGACAACGGTATGTGTGTGTCTGGTATTACCATTGTACAAAAATACTGGTTTCATTAAAACGCGTTAACATTTGAAGAATTTCAAAAAGGTTTATTTGCCAATATTTCCGACGTGAAGGGCATCAGGAAATGGTGGCAGTATTTTAAGGGGTCAGGGTAGGCAAATTTTAATTTTTTTTCAAATTTTATTTTTTTGCATTTTAATATTTTACAGTATCTCCCAATTAAATTGATATACAACACATTATACTTTAGAAAATACTAATTTGTTTTATTTAGATTTTAAAAATGTGTTACACGCTCAAGAAGCACCCTGGGAGGACTCCCTATTCACCTTCAGTGCAACTTTTTATATACTACCTCCTCTATAGTTAGTGGCATGATTTTGTGTTGCTACGTTGGCTACTCTGCTTACAGACGTCTGTTGCTAGCAGCTGATCTGTAGGTTACGGGTTATGTTTTCTTTAGTTGAGTTTTGTAACATTGTTGAGTTTTTCAAAATGCGAAAAGGTGAAAGAAGACGTACTGTTTTTAAGAAACGGAAGAATGTAGGAGTGCCCAAACTCAACAGATATAACTCATTTAAACTTTAAAATAAAATAACATACGATAAATAACTATTATAACAAGAATAACAATATAACGTGTTTGATTTAATTACAAATAGAGGAGTACGTAAACTGTAGAAAATGCTAAATCCTATACACTATAATACATGAAATGTCTGAAATATGTTATTATTTGAAAAGGAAAACAAGAATCAGTTTTCAAAAATGTTATTTGCATCAGGTAATATAAGAATGCAGGCTGATATTAACGTATGTAATTGATATACTGTATCACTAACCGACTGTCCATATAAGGCACAGTCTGTGCTAACTGTCAAGGGATCTATTTTGCAAGTACAGGAGAACGTCATTTATTCAAAGTTGAGGGGACAGCCAATTTAAAATAAATGTTGAAATATTGAGAGTTTGAATTATAGAGGTTGATGTGAATGAAATTAGAATTATAGATGCAAAGAAAACAAACGCCAATGAACTCAGATCTGGAGGAAACTGAGTATACGCATTAGTTAATGTTTCAACAGGCTTTTTTCACTTAGTTCAAATATCAGAGGCTTACGGTATCACAGTTCATATTGTAGAGGTTGACTTCGAATTAAAGAGGAAACGTTTTGAATTACAGCAACAAAATTCTAATTCTAGAGGCCCGAGGATAAATATATTCGAATTTGAGAGGCTACATTGTGCGTTAAAAACACTTTGAATTATCGGTATATTATTTTTTCGAATATTAGAGGTTTCCTGAATGGAACGGGCAATAGTTACTAATTATAGATGTTTTCGAATTATCGAGGTTCGAATTAGTGAGATTCTACTGTATATGGCTCTAAAAACTTGTATCAGCAAAGCTGAACATCATACAAGGTAAGTTTTATCATACATGTAAATGTTATTTTAAAACCCCTTTAACTGCACGATTTTTAGGTTGTTAACAGTTAGGTAAAAATCCAAATTATGAGTGAGTTTTATACAGACTTGTGTTGCTTTAGGTAAAGTGCATGATAAAATTTATTCTAAAATAAAAAGGCAAATGTAATCAATGACTAGTTCAAAGTCAGCTTACAAAGACAGATATTATCATCTTATTGAATTTGATTGATCCGTAATTTTGTGAGCTTTGATTGGATTGATGAAGTCTCATCAGAGATGTGGTCGTAAACTTAAATTTAATATTTCTCAAGAGCGTGTCTTTAGTAGCTATTTTTTATTTGGAAGAGTTTTGTTTGTAAAATTAATAAGACAATATTTACTGAAAATATAATTAGTAAGCAAACGCTTACATTATATTAATTTCTTGAGCAAAAGTACCACGAATATTTTAATTTAAGCTCTCCTCTTAGTAATAAAATAAACATGTTACCTTTCAATATCCTGTTATGTTGCACTACGCTACGTGTTTCGTGGCAACAAGCACATCTTCAGGCAGCATCTTCAAGATTTGTCATATAAATTTAAAATTGAAACACGAACACATAGAGTACAATAACACACAAGACACAATTAAAAACAAGACTGGACTTTTTTTAACTATCTCCTCTTAAGTTCAACCTTAAAATAACTGTATCATTTTATTATTTAAAAACACTAATATTGTAATTTAACCATTCTGAGGATTTAGTGCTATATCGCGGAAATAGAAAGCAGTCCAGCAATGTCAAATTATGATTAAACGAATGACATTTAGTGTTAAAATTACATTTATGTTGAACCAACTAGGTCTTTTAAAAGTAAAAACGTTTTGGTTTCTAAAAAATCTATTCAAACGATCTGATAACATTGCAATTAAAATGATAGGGCTAACTACAAAATATATTGAAGAATTAATTTCAAATCTAAACATCCTCTAGGTTAGCATCGGTTCTTTCTTGTTATATGTTTTTCTTCACCGAAAAGGAAAAAGTATCAATGAATAAATTTTCTATCAAGAGTAAAAAAGTAACTGCAATCAAATACTGAACACGGTTATGAACCGACATGGCTTGTAAGTGTCCGAACTTAGATTTTGATAACTAAGGGGGTTATTTAATTCTTGTGTAAATATAAATAAAAATACAAAATTTCAGATTTTTTGGACTTGCGGTTTTTGAATTACAAATTGTTAAAATTTCATAAAAATCAAAAAATGTTTCGTAATTAAATTTTGTTTTGGCTATTTCTCAAAGTCTACGGGGGCTGAAAAGCTGGGACAGGAGTCATATTCTTCAGTTATATATGTTCTGTTTTAAGTACAACATGACTGCATTCTCAAAATACAACTTTTTAGAAAAAACATATGCAATTTTTTAAATTTTGAAAAATACTTCTTTTGATTTTCTAAAAATAATTATATGTTATCCTTACATGTGCTGAATCCAAATTTAAAAGTGGAGAAAGAATAGATTTATGAGATGTAGAATTTTAACTTATATTTTACACATGTTTTTGGGCAACAACAAACTTTCTTTTTGTTGTATGTGCCATAACGGCCCCTGCCCTCAAATTGCGGTTTTGGGGGTATGCCCCAAAATATTTAATGTAATCCCCTATCGAGTGACCATTCATTTTAAAGAACCTTTTAATAGAAATACAGTAGCGCAAACTAAGATCGATGTCAGGCCTCCGTAAAAATGGCGGGCACTTCAATATTTAAATATGCTGTAACACTTTTAAATATATATAAATGGCCTCTAATGGTACAAAATTTAATAAATAAACAAACAAACGTTGTTTTTATCATGTTCTTTAGCAAAACAATAATTTATGCTTTGGTACAAAAAACTACCCCAAGGTCTATGTTACTTTTTTATTTAGTTAAAAATAAACAATAATAAATGATTTAATAACCGACTAAATAAGGTAGATGATTATACATGGATGGAAAAGGTCAATTCCAACAAAACTTAACCTGTTGACATGGTCGTTTACCTGTGGTCATATCAGTATTCAACCAAAGCGTGTTTTCCATTACACACCCCAGGGATGAAACATGAAATGTAAAATGTAAGTACTTAGTACAGAATATAAGAAGCAAAATTTTGTTTTTATCTAATATATCAGGTAAATTTACATTTTACCCATAAAATTTAATATCAAGTTGTATATTCACTTTGTTCTTTCGTTTAGTGTTTTACGTAGAATTGAATTGTACTTGTGAAAATCCTTTTGTTGGAATGCCTAGTTGATTTTTTCAGGTGTAATGGTAGTTCGTTCGTTTGTTTCCTGAAATTCTAGTGAGTGGGAAATTCCCTGGCCCACTGTGGCTGTTTTAGGGCGCTTGGGCTCTCTTCAGCCGTATGATAGTTTAGAATTCAAAACTCAATGTTGTCGTTATTTTAAATTTAAGAATAATTTATATAACACTTGTGTGTTCTCTGAGTGCAAGAAAATCTGTCTGAATACAGTGAAGATTAGTTGTGCAGATGTTTTTAATATTTGTTAACAATTGTGAAGAGAACAAAGATTAGATAAAACCATGAAGTATTTCGAAATGATGTACTTGCAATAATTAAGTCATGTCGTCTCTGGACAAAAAAAATACTATTTACAATTCTCAATTCTGCCAATAAATTATGTTTGGAAATAGTTCAATCAAACCGCAAATTTATGTAATTAAAAATTGTTCATCAAAATAAATCCAATCAGGAAGTAGAATTGTTGACATGGGACGAGATGATATTGTCCCCAGAGGATCCCCAAGAGTGTCTGGACTATTGTAACCTCATTCACCGGTACAATGAAGAATACTCTAATTTTCACTATCGTGGCCCCCAAGCAATTCACCAACCGCGGACCATCAGCACCTGAGCACTAATCTAATCAGTTGCTAGTACAAGGGACTGCTTTGTCATCAGTTATCCTCTCACCTGCTACCTTGCAGTTCATTAGGCTTTTGTTGTATACTCTGTTTCCAGGACCGAATCGCTTCTGGCAGATGACAAATTCTAAATTAGTCTTCTCTTTCCTAAGGCTACGCTTCTCCTAGATATCATTTGGCGTCCCACACATTCCAGCCTCACTAGCCGGGATTTCTCAAGGCCTCCTTTCTATGGAATGATTAAACGTGGCCTTAATCATTCCATAGATTAAGCCATAGATTAAGCCTTTTTCCTATTCCTTCCTTTTTCCTTTTTCCTCCACAAGCCCGAGACCATGATAACTTTTCATTTTGAGGTCCCCAGATGCC
Source organism: Allygus modestus (assembly GCA_963675035.1). Lineage (NCBI taxonomy): Eukaryota > Metazoa > Arthropoda > Insecta > Hemiptera > Cicadellidae > Allygus > Allygus modestus. The sequence continues at coordinate 292,540,959 of OY776111.1, read as the reverse complement.
AAAAACACCATTCCCCTGAATAGTAATTTTCGTTCACTCAACACTCAGTGATAAATATTAAAAGTATTTTAACCAACCAAACATTTTACACCATTGCTGCGGTGGGCCTTTATATAGTTCCAAGTTGTTTTTGGTAGCTGCCGTTGGTAATAACAAATAATGAAGTTCAGATAACAATGAAGTTGTTCCTTTAGAGCTATCCAGCCTGTTCGTTGACACAAATTACAAATATCGACTTATAATCGTATAAACGATACGAAAAATACTTTTGAAATAAACTATGATAAGCCTTATGCATACTGTTTTCTATAATACCATACATAACATAATGTATCTGTCTTAAGAATAAGTTTTCATTGTTCGATAAATTAAACATCCAGCATTTTACTAATTTGTTGTTTCTGTCAAAGTTTCAAAAATGCAAAAATAATATAAGAGTATATTTCTACTAGTTAATATTCGGAATAAACCAAATACGTATACATGCTATTTTAGTTTGTCATATCTTCGATAGAAGAAATAAATAGTATTTTTACAGTTTTCTGCTTGAAATAAACGTAACGACGCGATATTCAGCCGTTTATCGCCACTTAAATCCTCCATAATAGCAACTTTGCTCGTAATACTTCATAAGTATCACAAAGTGTTTCTGGTAGCAGAATAATAGTTGTCTTAAGCGTTTCCGAAAAAAAATGTAGGATATAACTTAATAATATGTTTGAGATACCGGTATTTATATGAGATTAGTATGAATTGATTGTAGATAAACGTATTGGCATTACATACAAGCTTAAATGAGTTGCTGATTATATATTTATATCAGATAAGAAATTAATTATGTACCGGGGTAATACAATTAAGAAAAGATAAATTAATTAAGTTTAATGGAATAAGTAGATCCTTTGACACCTTAGGTAGTACCTCTAAATTTTAGTAATTAAAAAATGTTATTTCTTTATTAAAATTCCAGTATTGATAACAAGTCGTGGTGGTTTTAGACTTTAAATCAAAGATTATCAAGCAGGGCACGCCCCGGTCTGTTTGGCCAAACCAATATTAAGTCACTCACCACAAAGACACGTTGTGGAAATTTAATATATTGAGGCACTAAAAAATCCCAACAAGTAACAAAAGGATGTCATGACAATGTTCTTAAATCAATAAGTTATTCCAGTTTTAACAACTATTTATATTTTTCCATTGAAAAACTTCCCTTAATATATTCCAATATTAGTGTTTATTTTTCAAATTTTTCAATTAATTACTTTTACCAAACAAATCCCGCAAGCCTATAACAAATTAATTTATTTATAAACTCGTAATAGGAGACATGTTTTTGTTTGGTTTAATTTTTAATCCAGGCAAGGTAAACTTTAAATATTTTTGCCCTTTTTCAACTGACATTTATTTAAACAAACAACCTAGTACACAGAACTTCACCTACTAGGGTATTTTGTTATAATGTTAAATAAGAAGAGCTATGATAAGTGTAAAAGGAGGTTTACATCGTATTGATGTCACGCGACACAAAATGTGTGCATAAATGAGACATAATTCAAACTGGGATATACTTTTGAAACGCAGGACGTTTTTTGATCTTGCGAAATTTTTCGTGCAAGTGTGAAATCAGCTGTTGTGTTTTTTTAGTATAATTTATTTTGCGCTTTTGTTCTGTATCTGTTGACAACTGCTTCACTTGGAGTCACGACAATGGTGAGTGCTACGTAATAAACAACAATAATACTGCAATATTTTTCTATAACGTTCAAGTGATTCAAACATTTGTAATACATTTTTATTTTAGTTTGATAGAGATATTCTATAGCTCAAGGTATATGAATACCCAAAATTAATATTTTCTGTTGTAAGTAGAATTTTGTTAATTGTCTATGACGTTTGAAACCGTGCCTAATGTCTTCTGGCAGCGGTGACAAAGTGGATATTAGCGTAAAGATTAAAAATTCATTAGGTGGTTGTGAATAAAGATTTTTGTATACCAAAGCTTAACCACTTATGTTATTATCCTTAATTTGAATAATAACGTGAGGGTCAAAGCCAATGTTTAACCGTTTTACCCAGAACGTTTGCCCATATAGTACCCACAGTTTACTCATAGTTTACCCATATAATACCCATAGTTTACCCATAGTTTACCCATATAGTACCCATAGTTTACCCATAGTTAACCCATAAATTACCCAGAACGTTTTACCCATATAGTACTTTATTTTACTATATGCATAACTTATTTTATGTTGTCTAGGAACGTATTTTCACTCTTCTTATTTCTCGTTAACCTTGATTATAGACGAATTGCGTTTAAATTAGTTTTACTTTCAAAGTCTTTAATTTCTTTTGTTATACACAATTACGTTCATTATAACTTATATCAGTCTTCTTCCTCCGGAAAATGCATCTGTCATTATAACTTACGACCCAGAATATAAGGAAGAAAAATAACCTTGAAAATAAATAACAGTTTTGCGTTAAAAACTCAATATTGGACTTATACATTTTACAAAAAAAAAACAATGCCTATTATATTTACTGCTGAGATGTTTGTCAGCAGTAAACAAGAATGTTTCCAATATGAATATTAAGTTAAAATAAAAAGTATTATTAAGTCATAAGGTAACCTAAGGAGCATGGAAAAGATGAATGATTACAAAGTTGACCCAGTTAACAATAATATATCAAACATCCCGTTTTGTGAGTTATATATTTACTTCATGCTTAGGTTTACATTATGGAAGTTTAGTGATCGAATATCCAGAGTGTATAGGGTGAGGAAAGGAAAGTTGAGTTTGAACTTGTGATTTATCTGTCTTACAACGAGCTACACCATGCACTTGATTTACTAACGCCTGTAAATGACTAGTATTTTTCTTTTTAACAGTAATGTTTACATAATAAGGAAATGTTTCTTATAAATTAAATCCTTTATTAAAATAAAATACATTAAAAACAATTAAAAATCATTTTCAGTCAGTAATTTTTGTTTGTGTTGAAAACGTCACGTACGATAGTGGTGCTTGGAAACCAAAATAAATAAGCAAGCTATTACCTAACAGTAAAGTTGTATTATTACTTATAAATTACTTAATTATTTAAGTATAGGTTCTTCAATTTTAAAACAGAACAAAAAGCTAAAAACTACGGAATTTCCTGTATTGTATAGTATATATGGCTCACCGCTTGTTTTCAGGGTTAGTATGTATGATTTTAAATAATATCGGTCGGTTTGGTGTTAATATGTCCTACAATTAACTCCGAACCAAAATACAACTTTAGTTTTGTGAAATTCCTATTTAAAGAGTAAGAAAACGTATGTTTCCCCCTGAATCGTGTAAAATACAGTGTAAGTGTACTACTTAGTAAACACCTTAAAGATGTGCCTGATGACACACTAACAGCAATTACTTGTAATGGGGACGTAATTTTTAACTTATAAAAAATGACAAACTCATCTTAATCGTTTTATTTTTAACTAAAATGTTTATCAAAACAGTGAGATTCTGTGAACCATGCAAACAATCCGTTTCCCTATCTGAACAATTTATTTACACGCAGATTTTTTATCTATGATCTAGAGCCTTAAATTACTTATCAAGTTGACCTTGATATTATCAGATAAAGTATTTAGCTTAAACATGTAATTTAAATTACGCTACTACACAATATGGAAAATATGTATATTTGTGATACAGAATTTATAATTGTTTGTGTGGAAAATAACACTAATCTTTCTGGCCCCCTGTTATGCAATATTTTAATGAAATCCTTAGAGGATGGTATTATTCCTGGCAATTTTATGACATAATTTGTTGTGCCAATTTAAAAGTAGAAATAATTGTATCGCCTGATTTCTATTGTCAATGCCATTGCAAAAACATTCAAACGAATAATAAAGAATAATTTGATCACCATCTTTAAAGACAGAGGGTTGTTTTCAGGAAAGTAATTACGTTTTATTTTAAGTAGAGGAATAAATTATACTATTGGAAATCACATTTACCATATACCAACATTTGTATACAAACAAAAATATACATTCCCTTTAAATATTGAATTTAAGAAGACTTTTTATGGGCTAAATATTGATATACATTTAAGAACACATTCTAGAACCATTTTGTAAACACAGACAGAAGGTAGTAAGAATATTTTAAATTCTGCCTTAGATTTCTCGCATCACAAGAAAGACTTTTAGACCGTTTTAAGTTTTTAATATAGGGTTGTATTATTTTGCAAGTTGAACTTAAATCCTCAATTCATACCTATTTTGATAACACAACCCTTGACTGTTCATATTACAGATGAAGTTATTGCTTTAATAAAATAAATCAATACATAGTTAAGGTGTCTCAGTGGCTTATTAGTAATAAATTACTGACAAATACATCAAAAGACAAGTGTAGCCAACTGTTTTTGACTATTAAAAAGGGCTAACCTCCAAGATATGTTTAAGCTTATTTGTAATAGTAATTAATATATTTTAAAATGTGATGTTCTGATATTGAGATTTTTGCATCTTATAAGTACCCAGGATGGTACAAATTCGCAAAATCGTTCATTATTATTTAAGTTTTTTTTATAAATTGTATATATTTTTTACATACTTAAGCGTATATGGAAGTGTCAGAATACTTGAAGATACGGTATCATACATTATGGTGGTATTGAAACCACTAACCAAATGTCAAAGATTATTTGACGAAACTATCTATAGAGTAAAGAAATTGAAAAGGTTAGTTAATCTTTTGTTGAAAACTGTACGTTAACTGTGTCCCTACTGCAGTTTGCTGCATTGTAATCCATATTTTGAAAGATATCAAACAGTTTTCTTTGAGACAAGTAAGCAAGGTAATAAGTTCTTCTTGGACAACAGCGCTGGTAGTAGCTAACCTGAATGAGGAAATGAGCCGACATCAATTTTGTTGTTTGGGCCCGACCTTTTTTAATAAATTGTTATGGAAATGAAGATTAGGAGAGCCAAAATGGAAAATTTAAATTAATGGTCATTATTTATGTACCGGTAGGTGCTTATTTATGTTATTATTTATTAGTGAAATACATATTGTTAGATGTTTATTAATTTGTGTAATATGTACTTGTTGTTACTTATTTAATGTTGTTATGTATGTAAATTATACAGTATATTATTATGTACGGTTTTAAAAATTTCAAGCAAGCATGTTCTGAATGAACTAAATTGAAAAGAAATATTGAACGATAGTATAATATTTTATATTTAAATCGAATACCCTTTTATATCCCTGATGGGGACATGGGGTATTATGTAATCTTGTTAAGCAACCTTTATCCTTGACTATACAGTCAATGCTTTTATTTATGAACTTTTTTTTACTAATATGATAACTTATTAATGTGATAATTTGTTAAAATGTAGTAATAACTATACATTAGATACCAAATAGTGTATTAAAAACCTCCCACTGAATAATAAGGTCTCATGGGCCAATGAAAATAAGTTAAATGATTTAATACAAATGTATGTATGTATCATATATACCTTTTAGCACCTATTGAATCAACAGGTTTTTGCCAATAGTGCCTATTTAATCTATATACATAATTTCACATTTTATAACAAAGAGAAAACTAATTTTTGTTAAACTACCAAAAAAAAAACGCCAACAAATTCAAAGCTCTTTTTGATCTAATTTTATTTGAATGAAAATATACTTGTTAAGAGTTTTAGCTTCCTACAACCTCCAAAATGATTTTGTTTGTAGTTTCTAAAAACTTATATTATTCCTAAACAAACAATGAACAAATTATATGGAAATGTAGTTCTCTTATACGGTACAGTTTGTTGATCTTTAGGAAGGATCTGAATTTACGGTCAGAAGAGGAGGACGAGACTGAATTTATCGTAAACGTTTTAGTCCCAAAGGCAAACTTCAGTTAGTAACACTGCAAACACAAGGGACAGGATAGATTGGCAGCGCTGGAACTGCCAAAGAGAAATCACAAACTACAGACGCTCCACTGACATAGCTTACACTTGGAACAAGAACTGAACTGTTTATAAGTAGTTTTTAATGATAAGATTGACCAAAGTGTTGTGTGTTTACCGCATATAACACGGATATTCGCCGGCATGTGCGCTCAGGCGAGATTAAGTTCCGTAAGAAGAGGATAAATTAAATCCGATATAGTACAAAGTACGAATATAACCAATTGAACTTAAACGCCGCAGCTCTGTTACCAACGATAGTGAGTACAATATGAGAAGAAACCATTCTGGAAACCACATTAAGCAATGCCCAAGAGTAAAATTTACACTTGTTTAAAACTTCGCCTAGCAATGAAGTCATTATAAATCACCCGCAGGTTCGAGGAAACTACAAATATTCTTCTATAAAAATATATTCCTCGAAATGAATAATAGGAAACTTAAAGTAATTAATTACATTTATAGATAATCTAGTAATTGTCTTTTTAAATTTAAACATAATTTACAATAAATGTTACATACAAATTTTTACAATTTTTACTTTAAAAAAGTAGCATTAAAGTTTTGAGTGCCCCCTAAAACAATCTCAAATGTATTGCATATACATTTACCGTAGTTAAAACTTAAAGGAGGTTAAAATCAAATTAGCTGGTACATTTTTGTAGTAAAACTGTTTTAAATAACTTTTTTGTGGTTTTAAACAGCAGCTATTAAAAAATTGTAATCAAAGGATATGAGGTCAAATAACTGGGATTCAGTTCACGTCCAACAATAACTGCTCACTCGGTCCTGTGATGAAATAAATGTATCTGGGTGTCTTGGCCATCAACTCTCTTCGTTCTATTACCTTTTCTGATTAAATGTGTTACTCTTTTCTTTCATCGCACATACTAAGGGTTTTAATTTACATTAATTTGTATGAAACAGTTCACTTGTAAATGTTAGTAGGTGTAAGATTAAGTAAACCATAAATTATTTATTTGGATTTTTCTACCAGTTATATTTTGTCACCTAACGTCACATTTCATCTCAGATTTTTTGTTAATATGCCTCTTGTTATGTATTTGGAATCTGAGAAAAGTTTAAAAAAATATCTATGAGTTCCGAGACATCGATGGTAGTTTGGCTGTAAGAGAGTCCTGGACTGGCTGATTTTTTAAAATGTTGTTTGTTTTGAACGGAAACGACAAAATAAAGAATAACAAATAAATATTTCTTCAAAAAAAATCATTTATCTTGTCACCACAGTACTGCCTCACAATCAAGTACTGTCATTCAACATACCCTTGAAGAAACGACGAGACACGAATAGCTAAAATTGCCACTGTAAACTCGGAACATTTTCAATTTAACACGAAACCCACCAGAGAATTACGAGTAGAGGACTTGTCAGCGCGGGCTCCCTCTAAAGGTAAAGTGATATAACGCTCGAAAAAGAAGAACTCCGGTTTAGGTAGACTTATAAATACGCTTTTGGTTTTGTAGGAGTCCATACCGTAAGTTCACCTTACACAGTAATTTAAGTTATAGGATGTTGACTAACATAGATACTGCTAACATGGTATCGTCTTTTAAAATTGTAATAAACTAAGAATGAGTATAACATGTTTTATTTCCTTTCTTGTCTTTTCGTCAAGTGAATATTTTTGTATTATGAACACCTCCTTGGTTAAGCAGAGTAAACCAACCCCTGAAAATGTTAGCAGGCTTAGCAATACTTTTTGTTCATCAACCATAACTAATGGATCGTGACTAGATTTATTTGTTATTTATAAATATGTATATCCACAGCAAAATGCATGTATACAAAGCAATGCAACGTAACTATTTCAAAAATAACATGATCTTAATATAATTTAAATATCACTGGACATATAATGTAAAACAAAATAAAAATTAACTGCATGAATGCACATCAGCAGAATGTTTAACAGTAACATTTGGAGATCCATGTAGGTTAACACTAGTTTAACAAGAGAAAATCAATATCTACATATACAACTGTGAGATTTAAACCAAGCATGAAATGATTATATCTAGACTAACAAATTACAACCGTCCAAAGTCTTGGACACGTACTAGCCTTGATGAAACTGCTTTAAAGCTTCAAATGTCGGCCGAGAAGAAGTATAATGAAGGTTCAAATTTGTTGCTCAGTTGAAATAAATGGGAGATCGTGCTTTTCTGGTAATAAGAGGAATTAGAGGACTGCAGTCTAGCAAACCCATCTTGAGATCTCGTCGATCTGGGGATGAGGAAGTGTAATCCACGAAGTTGAACGTAGCTGGTGCTTATTTAAGTTTAAAAATCCTAAAATAATGTTCCAAACTGACTTTTAAGTATGTATTTGAAGGATATTAATGGTTTTTGGAGAGATTAATTTTATCAATATTCTCAATATAATCTAAGACTGACTAAAACAATAAAAAGCTCACCACTTGTCCAATTTATAAGGTGAAAAACTATATCTCAGTTCCTTAAGAATATCGTGCAATAATTCGTATAATATAATGAACTCTCCATCTTAAATATAAATGGGATTGCGTTGACTCGAAGAAGAGATCCATATCTCCAGTCCGCGCCGCGGTGATGGATGGTAAAGGGGCGTTAAACTGTACGACAGTTCTATCAAGATGGCTACATCAGCACAACTTTTAACTTTCCTCTTTCAAGCAAAAGGATGCATATCATTAACTCCTAAGAAATTGCAAAGAAAAATAAGTGATATTGTATAAAGATGTAACTTGTTGAAGGTCCAAGACCAATCCAACACAAACACTTGAAATAATATACACTAAAACAAAAGAGCTAATTTTATCATATGAGCAGTCAATTCAATTTGTTAAGAACCCCAATTTGTGAAGGGCTGGAAGATCAATAAATAAACCAGGACATTTTCTGAACTGACAAAAGAAAATTTATTTCTAGTTCTGTGATAGCCTGCGTTCCACTATTTACCGATAGCCTTATTTAAAATAAGCCAATTGAAATACATACCTCACGTGTATCTTCACAATGTGTTTTGTATTTATACATTGCTCGAAGTCAGGACTATTGCTATTTTTGGCATTTAACGAACTATGGGTTTCAGCATCTGACATGAATTAATGGTTTTACATTAGTTACGCAATGCTGGCTCCACAATCTAGTCAGAGACGTCTCAGATTTGAACACAACCTACATATTTCACCGCCTCCCCAGTTATTATGTGATATATTTGGCCAGCATTTTTGTTTGACATAACATAAAAAGAAACCGTGGGTGGAGTTCACAAACGCTCCTCCAACCTTCCTTACCTTTAACCTCCCGTGATCCGGCCTCCAACCTTCCTTCAACCTTCCTCCTACCACCACCCAACCATCCTCAAATAAAAATCCCGAATCCACAGACGTTCCTTAAAGATCAATACATCATAAGTGTTGGTATCCTAACAAAGAAAAATTAATGCACTCCTCTTTTCCTGATGGCAAGATAACTTTTAATGACAGTCATGCCAATTGCTAATTTCGTTTTAATTAAATATACAAACTGAGTGACTTCTACGACAATTGGAGATATCCGGCTGTAGTTATTTTCTAGTTTTTCAAGCGTTAGTTAAACACAGTTGGCCAACGTGTATGCGTATACCACATTTGTTTATTATTTATTTACATATAGTTCTTCAAAGTTTAAAGTGAAACGAATCATCTGAAATCGAGTTGTTAAAAAAAGGCTATATAGAGAAGAAGTAATTAAGTTCTTAGATTCCAAACGTAAAAGTGACATCGAGAGTGAATAGTCAAAATCGTTTTTCCTGCCCTCAAAAAAGTGCTTATTTACAAACTTGAGGAGTTTAACCAATATCCTGGAATTACTTAAACGATGTTAATTTGTAGCTAATTCTTACCCTATAGGGAAGAAGCTATTACCGTAGATGGCATGGTAAGACTTAAGCCCAAGACCATGATAACTTTTCATTTTGAGGTCCCCAGATGCCAAAAACACCATTCGTTCAAATTTTTATATATGTATATATATATATATATATATATATATATATATATATATATGTGTGTGTGTTTCCGTAAGCACGATAACTCTCGTAAAAAAGGTCCGATCTTAATTAAATTTGGCACAAATGTGTAGAGTATCATTTATTTGAACGATTTCGAAATGCAAACAAATCGCACCATCCGAAGGGGGTTTTGGGGGGGTTTTGTACCCCAAAAATGGGTTTTTGGGGTTTTCACATGTTAATCAAATTTTAATTTTTACCATTGAATTCGGTTTAAAAAACAAATAATTTGGTATTTTGATCATTGCTCTACGTCAATTGGTTACTGAGATATTGAAAGTGCTAATCACGGTACGTTGCCCAATTTTATTCTTATGGAGAAAAATACAAATTTTATATCTCGCTTATTTAATATAAGAATATAAACTGACGAAACTTGGTACATGGCATGACTGGTTGTGTTTTATTGTTGTTTGTAAAAAAAACAATTTTCGCATAAGGTTCCCGTAGCAGCAAACCTAGGGAATCAGTCCCAATGTTATTCTTATGGAGAATAATTAAAATGTTATATATCGCTTATTTATGAATGTATATGGATGAAACTTGGTATGTGACTTCACTTAGATTATTTCTATTGATATCTGCATAAAAACCCATATTTTTTCTTCCTTGTTGCAGCAAACCTGCGTACTCATCCCCAATGTTATTCTTATAGAGAATATTTAATATTTTAAGTACCGGTATCGCTTGTTTGTGGATATATTCCTTATGAATTCTGGTAAGTGGCTTAATGTGTGTATATTAATTGTAAATTTTCTGAGTATGCAGGTTTGCTGTGGCGGGGGTATTTATTTTAAAACTCGTCTTACCGTATCCGCAGTTAAACTTGACATAGCCTGCAACATAGGCTATTTTGTGCGAGCTATATCATAACAAATGAATCTTAAAAGAAAATGAATCATAAGAATGTATACCTAAATTAAGGTTTAAAACTAAAATACATTCTCTGGTAATAACTGTATAAACATTCAGAACTTGTAATCCATATTGTCCTGTGACAAACGTCCTTCAAAAGGTACCAATGTGTTGTCAACAGATTCAAACCCCTCAGGACGATTTACCCTGAATAATTTACTAGAATTTAAAATAAGATTTAGGAGTAAGAATATACCAAAATAATATATAATTAAAAATTCAATAAAATGTAAAATGTAAAATCGATCTGACAACAATAGGTTTAGTGTAAACTGTTAGAAACTGTATCACAACGGGGCATCTATTTGTTGTCAACAACATAACCTATCTAAGCTGTGTTTTGATTTAACGAATCAGCTATAAGACCATTTCCTCCAACCATCCTCCAACCGGCCTTTAACCTCCCTTAAACGCTCCTTAAACAGTTCCTTGAGGGAGGTTGAAGGAAGGTCGAAGGACGGATAAAGGCAGGTTAAAGGTAAGGAAGCTTGTTCGTGAATTCCACCCCATAACCATTGCATTGCCATCCTCCAAAAAAATAACGAAAATTAACTGGAATATATATATATATATATATATATATATATATATACCTTCCAATTTAAGATAATCTGACAATCAGTTGTTCGTCTCGATCAGATTAAAATTAATTTATTTACAAAGGAGGGTCACACACTTAATAATACTATTCACGGCGAACATTACACCCAACTAGCAATATGCAGTAATGAAGCTACGCATGTAAGGAAATCCTATGACTATATGGTATTATGGCTTGTATAATTCACCCCTGAATTGTTAAAGGTCGGAATATATATCATTTTTCTGAAAAATCTAAATCTTAACTAAGTTTAAAACATTTGCTGTCACAAATCTAAACAAGTAAGCCTTAAAAACTTTAACAATATGAATCTATTATAACTGCATATTGTTTCCGCATCAGGTGTTTACTAAATCGAATAAAACGTTATCTTATTTCGTCAGAAGGTTCAATACTCAGATGAAAAAACTAGTGGATGAAACAAATGGATTAAAATAAAGTGTTCGAGAGTCAAATTACATAGTTATTGTTTGGAGAGTTTAGTTATTCAAGGACTGCAGAAATAAGCCTATATTGATCTTTAACTCAACATATTTTAATCTGGTGACAAAAGAATTTTTATCACGCGTGCATAGTCATTTTAAAAGTATAAATAGTGTATTCCATTTAAAGCAAGGGTAAAAACCGGAAACGGCAATGTTATTCATTATTTAATGTACCGTTTCAGCAAACCCCTCAGAAATTACCACGCTGCTGTATTAAAAAACTATACAGCAAAATTTGAAGCATTACTTATCCAAGTTATCAAAGTTATTGTCTGTGTTACAGTATTTATGTTTATAATTTAACTGCCACTTCCCACTGGTTTTAAAAAAACCAAATGTATTGTAACCATATGTTCTATTATATAACATGTTATCTAAAGTATAAGTTAGTTTAAAGCCAATAGCATTTTTCATGAAATTGATATAAGGTGGGACAGATAATCCGGAAGTAAAGAGTGCGGCTTCCGGTGAATGACGTCATGGGCAATCTGGATTACATCTGCTGGTTGGGGTTAGGAGTTTTATCATTACGTAAAATTACTCTTCAATATTAATATAATTTTGGATTTTTATATTAAAATAACATCTAACTGTAGTATTTATTTGATAGCTATTATTGTTTTTGGTGCTTTTGAATAATTTAAAAGGTGATTAATATTATTCACGCTTTACACAAAACTATGTTTTTAAAGTCTCATACAAAAATTTTAAAATAAGCACAACACACACTCACATTAAAAAACCATTATGTGGTGAAAAAGTAGTTGATAAATAGATGTTGTTATTAAAATGTTTCATCAGTCCATATATTGTAATATACTATTATAACATGCCCACCATTGGAAAGTGTTTTTTTATGATTTGACGCTCATAATTTGACACGTTTTGAATGTGATGTGATAGCTAATACATCAATCTTTTTTAAATGTCTATTAAATTTTGAACTTGGAAATGAAGTCTACTTAGTGATTACAAACTTCACATATTTAAAGAATTACGCTATTAAAGGATATCATTAATGATAAAAATATAAACACATGTTTATATTCATATTCTAATATGGAATATTAATTAAAGGTCAATATAACAACTTCGTATTTAGGCTTAATATTTTTGTTTCAATAACATGGCAAGTATTTTAATACCTTAGTAATAGTTTGACATTTAGTTTTCGCATTATTCACATAAATAGTAGTAAGATTATTGGGACATATTACGGTTTAATCTTTCGTAGATTTTCAATGTATACACAAACAGAGGAGGGTATATGATGCATAAAAAACAGTCGGTATCGTAAGATTTCCATCACTCGCGTGCGTGACTGCCAGATCCGGAAACAGATGGACTGGATTACGCTGTCACAGTTTTGACGTCATCATGCGGCGTACATTTCCCCTGACTATATGATTTTAAGAGAAGATATTTTGATAAAGGTGTTCCTGTACTTTTTTATTATTTGTTTTCTACATATTGTGTAAATATTACCTTACAAAGTCTCTTCAAGTTTCAGATTGAAATCTTTTTGAAAATAAAATAGTGATGACATTTACAAACCAGTTAGGTTGATTGACATTACCAATAGATGAATAGAATGAGATACCATATGTATCCATACCATATGTAATAGAACATATGTGAAATCATAAATTCTTTAGAGGTGAACTAAAATTATTCTTGCCAGTTTCAGTGACAAAAGATACTCTTTCTTTAACGTATCAGAAAACAAATATCAGCGACTGATACTAACTAATATTTGGATTTGTTTCTTGTACCGTAAAATTATATGCCGTGAAGATCTAATATGCCTGGCTAAACACAAACTCTCTAGGTGGCAACCAAACCTATACTTTAAGTTGAAATGGTATTGTTTAAATAACTTGATAAACAAATAACAAAAAAGTTACAAATGCTTATTAATATAAAAAATCAGTTAAGTCAACAACTAAAATTTAAATATTAAAACCTTAAAGTTAATGAAAAGGTTCTATTAATTAAGAAACATAATACAGATATATTTAACTGTTCACTACGGGTTTATAAAATGCATAAAGGATTTGTTATTATTCATTATCTCTTGGATTGATCTTTTTGATTTTAACATGTAACATGTCATATATTATTATGTGTCATATTTTGTGCACACCTCCCTGATACGTTTAAAGAAAGTTAGTCTGATACAGACACGAAAGTAACAGATATCCGCTGCAACGTACCAGTGAGTCATTACGTAGACTCACTTCTAGGACACAGTTTTTATCAGCATAATAAGATCTGTAAAACATTAAGAGGTACCAAATAAAGGTTTAAAGCGATCCGTTAGCAAATGTTAGTACAAGTTGGTGCGAATATATACACATGTTAATAATTATTGTCATTTATCACCTATTCATAACAATATGCTACTTTAATTCCTGGAAGTAAGTATTTTTATGAACAGTCCAAATAAGTAATTCGCATAAACCGCATAAAAAATATAGAGGTTTGTTTGAATATTGTAAATTAAATAACACCAGGGATACTAAATATATCAAAGTTGTAGATACTTCAACCAATAATAAAATGCAATTTGAGAGTAAGTACTGCAAATTATACTAGCAGGAAAAAGCAGAATCCACAAATGTCTGTATTTATTAAACGCAACAATGGAGAGTGTAAAGATTTAGATGAAAAAGAAGCAACCTATCCAGAACTTCCTAATGAATTTTTAATCTTTTCGTCAATACTCATTCACTTTATCACTCCTGCAAAAAGTTTAACTCTCTATTTAAACCCACAGTGGAAATTTAATGTGACGTAAAATAAGGTAAAGTTATCTTCTGATACTACATAGTATGGAATCAAATAAATTATAAAAATTCACTTCGAAGTATTTATTATTTAGTATCATTTTTATGTTGGAAATTATATATCAATGTCCTTGATTAGTGTTGAAATGCAATGTTAAATAGACACTTTCTTTTCCGTTCTATGAAACTGTCTTGGATACAAAGTTTTTATCAGCATAATATTATGTGTAAATTCAATCCGTATACAATCTTCAATCAATCCCTTTCCGTAAAAGGATGGTAATAATTAGTAGCAGTTTAGTATCTGTGATACTTTGATTCGTTTACAAATCTGCTGTAGAGAAAGGACTTTTTATATTTTGGTTTCCAAAATATGTCTCTTACAATAATTATGCAGAAGCACAACATATATTATAAATTATGTCCAAAAACTTGGCAGTTGAATAATCCATAAAACTTGACGGTTTATGTTTAACTCGTATGACTCTTGTTAAGAGTGCCAAGCTACAATGTATTGAAAACCAATAATATATGACTAGTAAGTAACAAACTAAAATATTATATAAGATATAATATCATGAATAAAAATAAATATAAATGCAAAAATACTTTAGAAAGAGACTACATGCGCGTGCTCCTATCCTATGTAGGATTTGCTATTTATCTCTTGCATAATAATAGCCTATGTTAAAAGTTCTGTCGGTATTGAAATTAATTCTTCTTCTTAGTTAAGTCGTTGAAATACCTACCCATCTGGTTTATATTTGTTTAATATATTTTTAAAGACTTATCAAAACATAAAAGTTTAAATATTTAGTAAATTTATATGCAAAATAAAATAAATCACAATGAAGTATCAATCACAGGATAATACGTCTTTACAAATTCATTTCTAGGGTATAATCAATATCGTCTTGAGCTCTACAAGTACCACAGTAATGGCGGGTGAGAACCTCATTAGGCCCCCTCGAGGAGTCCTGATCCTGGGATTTGGATGCCTCGGTGAGCGCCGCGACGCCAACGCCTCCGCCACTCAAAACTCACCGCACAGACGCTGCTCCAGCTTGGCGATGGGACAGACGTTAATTTTTACATTTAAAATTCTTTAACTGTTTCGTGGCTCTAATTAACTTTAGAATACGCTGGAGAAATAATGTCATTATCTTAAAGTCAAGTTGCAGTTACGTTTTCCGTAACTGATTTTAAAAGTTATGAAGACAACTCAAATGCATTTGTTATAAAGTACTAATTTTAGTAAGACTGTTTATAAACGATGGTTTAAACTTGTATATTATTATAGTACTACTTGATTAGTTTCGTATGCTCATGTGCACAGGAACGACTAGAGCTGCTCAGAAATGTAGTATTAACAAGAGGCTTTATTTGTAGATAAAATCCAAGCTATACTTATAAACTCTAAATAAAGGCAGTTTTAATACGTTGCGTAAAAGCGTTTATGAACCAATTTAAATGGATTTTTTTTTGTTTTTACTTTTTTATTTAATGGTAATTTTTGTTAGATTTAAATTACAATTTATTTTCCACATTAAATCAGTGTAGAAGATTTTAGGCTAAACAAATATATTTTTTTACGAATTCTCAAATTCTATGGCTAAAAGTCAAAATAACAATTAACTGCAACATGTTTGTACACTATCAATACAAAATATATTAAAACGTTGTAACTGTTATTTGTAAACCACAAGAAATCCCAAAAGCTAAAATGAGCTTTAATTGTTTACTGTTCCAACTAATCGTTCTAATACCTTAAAAAAATTAAAGTAAAAATAACTTTATACGAGTAACTTTAATCCACCACCATTATTAAAAGGCAGTGCTTGTGCTTAGTATTAGCGCATTTTCTTATATAGAACCAGTTATCATAGGCTGCATGGTAAGACCTATAATAGCGGACAAGATAGTTAGCAGTTGGGCTGTAGCTAATAGCATGGTTGTACGCCGTCACAGTTGCCATTTTGCCATAGACAAATATCACTCGAATGTTAAGCCAATCTGCTTGTGTATAGTTTTGACAATACAGCAACGTCTACAGCAAGTCTACTGTTGGCTGATCTTGTTTGATAGCCTTGAAAGTCACGCCCTTAACCGACAACTCTCTTGTCCACTATAGGCCAGGAACGCATGGTTTACCCCCTATATGTCTTAGATATGTTTACGTTTAACGTACCCTAATTCCAAAAACACCACTCTTTCGTTCATCTATCACAATAAGCTATTTTTTCTACAATAAGGGTGCATTGTTCCACGTCAAAATAATATAACGCATTTTAAGATTATAACAATAAAAGTGTATATGTAAATTAAGGTGTCTCTACATTAGCGTATGAAACAAATGTTAAGTCACTCAGCTCTGAGAACAAGAGCCAACTGCTTTAACAAGGTTAAGTCATTAGAGCTGATCTTCCTCCCTCGGTCTTCACAACACTCGTGTAAATTACAATGCGAACGTTTGTTTGACTTTTGTATTCATTAATGCTATCCTTCGCATTGTTTTGCACGCATAACTCAATTTAAAACGAGTTTGCACGCAGCACGCTGACGTGAGGGAAGTGAATTTCCACATAAAAACTTTTAAAACTCAAAATCAGTGCAAAAAAAAACATTTGTCCAATTTTTATTGAAATCTGAAAACATTGACATTTTGGCTGTTCTAATGCTCCTGGTTTCATTTACCTGCAATGCTGGGACTAAAATTTTGTGCATTATAAGGTTAGGAGAAGGTCCAGTCAGGCATTAAAGTAGGCGTGAGGTTGCTGGAGATGTTAAAAGTACACCAACAAATGAATAACAGGATTTTCTAATGTAAAACCCCCATAAGACAACGTACTGTGTTTGGTCAATACACATTTTCTTTAATAACTCGGTAAATATGTATGCTAGAATGACGATAGAGGACTTAAAACTTTCGCCTTGCTAATTCCCATCTTTTTACATGCATTAATTTTACATTTGGGGCTTTTCTGACCCTTTTTGGGCCCAAAAACTCAAAATTTGAAAGATTAATCCCCAAAAAATGGGTTTAGAGTTTTCCGATTGTTTTGCCCAACAAACTTATCCAACAGATTATAGAAAGGAACGTCCCTACCAAATTTGAAGTAAATCGGACAAAAAATGCGACCGCTAGAGTGCATACACACACATATATATATATATATATATATATATATATATATATATATATATATATATATATATATATATATATATATATATATATATATATATATATATATATATATATATACAATTTTGAACGACCCCCCAAAACGTTTTCAGGGGGTCACGTTTGGAACTTCTATGGTGGTCCCGAGCTTAAGTTTCACCGTGCAGGTCATGCTAATAGTTCACTTTCCAAAGGAAATTCACTAATAAATGAATAAATAATAAATGCCCGCTATGCCAAGGTGCCCTCTTAGGCCCTAGACTCAGCTGTGGTTAAACAACTAGATATGGGAAACTTATCGTACGAGTTATAAAATAGTTGTATTAACGTAATCCTCAAATTTACAGGCATTAAAGTTTTAATAAGACTTTATTTTGTGTGATGCATGTTTTTTTAACTATTTTAACAATCTACAATGTGAAACTATGCTTACTCGATTCTCTCAATAAAAAATCTCAGCAATTGATTTATTCAAATATCAATTATTTTAACTGTTTTAACAGTTTTTATTACAAAATATAAAAAAAATTACTTTATTTGGACTCTAGGGCCTTATTGTTCGGCAAACAAATTTGCGTGTAGCGATAGAACTGCATCATTGTCCACCGTCCAAAACTGCATCGTAATGTAATCCACCGTTCATAATGAAGTAGGAAATGTTGATCCTTATACAATCATGAAAATTAGCTCTTAATAAGATTAGAATAAGTGGTAAATTGTGATGGTCCACTGTTAGACTGTGTCTCGACGGCACTGGGCAAACCTGGTTTGCCAGTTTACAGATTAAACAAATTTTCTTCATTATACAATAGTCAGCATATTCCCCTCTTGACTTTGTTTTCGTTTTTAATATATAATTTAAAGCTTATACAACGATAGTTTAACAACAATATGTCTTTCTTATATTAGAAGTAACACCTTCTGGGCGTTCAACAATTATACCCGCTTTTAAGGTGTACATTACCTAAAACCTTCGCTCTAGTAAACTATAACATAAACACGAGATAGTACGCATAGCTCTTAAAATTGTATCGACATTTATCGATGCTTGAATTGTAATTAAAAATATGTTCATTTTTGTACTTACTGACAAAGGTTCCTGCAATTTGTTATAGTAAGTTATTATTTAACGTTAATATTTATAGTCAATGGTTATATTTTGTAAAAAATAAAGTTTTCTTGAATTAAATGTTTAGCCTTTTTTAACTCGAGTATAAATAAAAAACCCTACTATATACTCGGATAAAATAGATTTAAATAAATAAACATATATATATGTATATCTATATATATATAGCCTACACTCGTAATTCACCAAGTAATATTGTATTAAAATAGTTTAATAAATAAATATTGTAAATATACAAGTACTAACGGAATCCCGCGAAGAACGAATACTTTGTTTACAAAAAAGAACGAAATAAGTGGTACCCACATGAGATGTTTACATCTTAATGGTAATGGTTAGGACTAACTACAGATTTGTTCAGAATTATAAAAGCTAGATTCTGGTATAATAAAGCAAAACCATTCAATTTCATTAAGCTTGCAGATGGGATAACCTAATTTAATTTCATTTACATATCCGGTAAGATTGAATCCATCCATCCTACGGGACCTTATAATACTTTTCTTTAAGCAATAAGTTAAAATAGTTCCAGTACAAAGTATTATGTATTACATTTGACATTATTATAAACCAAAGACCATAGAAAAAAATCCTTCTATGGTCTGTGTTAGAAATACAGTGGCCCTAAATATAACTTTCTTTAATTTTTATGGCTTCCTTTGCAAAATTGAGGGCCTGGCTTCTAATACGAGATAAATAACCATCCTATTGATGGTTGCTACAGTGCGGTATTAAACTAGTCACTAATTTCCGTAGCTCATATAAAACTAATAGCAATTATTGAAAAGTCGCTCACAGATTTGATAGTGTGTGTTTAACTGATTACACCTACAAAAATTGAATGCTCTCCCACTTCCCAAAATGGTATTAAAATCCCTCATCATAAAAAAAATACTGATCTTATGAAAAAAAACTCCTTACCCTTTCGCTCCAAATTTGGGCTTAAGACTCTAGTTTTATCTATCCTATTTTTAAATTACTTAGTTTTATCAATTTTTAAACTAATAATGATATAGAATGCGACGAGTAAAATCATTTCGGTAATTTACTGATTGGTTTGAAGCAATTGCCCCAGCGGCTACTATGGTAAAACCTTGCTGGTGTTAGAGAATGCATGAATTGCCAAAGGAATTTAAACAATCAGCCTTTTAAAAGCTTGTTACAATTAGAATTCAACATTTTAAAACATTTTACTTATGTGTACTAACAAATTTAATTCAATAAAATTTTTCTCTCATTCGGTTTTCAAAATTTAAACACCACATATATAACATAAATGTCTATTTCTAATTCAAATGTGGTGCCATTTATTCGTTTTTAAGGTATACATTTTGAATTAACTGTTTCATCATTTTATGGACAGCTTACAAAGTACTTCAATTTTACACATATTTTGAAGATTTGTATTACAAACCTTTATTTACATTACATCAACTTTAATTTATAATTAACTGTCAATAATCATTCCAGTATGATTCTTGGCGTATTGTTATTAGTTTCTATCTTAGTGTGAGATCTTCAGTACCTATTTTTATTGTGTTTTGGTAATTAATATGCAGGACTACATTTTGTATGTGAAAGATATTGAACAAAAAATGAGGACTTAATCTTTAGTGTGCAATTACATTTACTTAGTGAAAAACAACAATCCTACATCAGCAATACATATCAGCTGGCATTTAATTACACAGTTTACATTGACATTGACGTCCCCCGAGCTAGTAGTGGTTGCCTGTTAACCGCCAAGTATGGATCATCTTTTCCATATCGAGAATTACTAGTACTATATATCAATTATACTTTGTTAGATAAGTATAAAACCAGTTGAATTATCGTTTATATTATTCAAATAGTATTATTTTGTTTGGGGAATCCAATTCAAACTGCATTAAACCTTACAATAAGGTCATAAAAAGACTAAAATTGATAAAAATATTGATGTCGTTTTTTAAATTGCGTTAGATAAAGCCCATTTTAAAAACTTTGAATTGTTACGAGACAGAACTATGCTGCTAAGACTTTGTTTCCTCTGAATCCAAGTCAATACAACGAAGAACACAGACGATATTTCAATGTCAGACTTGCAACTGAGGTGGTCGGTTTGTTCAGAGGCAGGCGTGGTTTATGGCCTGACAGTGTTGATTTACAGATGTTTTCACGCCCACATTTAAACCAATTCTTAATTCCAAAGCAAATGCTATTGACACTGGAAATTAAAATTCCTCGTCGTATAAGACACCATCATTGGCTTATGGCGAGTCAGGAAGAACCCGGTTAGAATGAGCAAAGCACTGTGCTTTCACTATGAACCCATCGCTTTCATATGAAAACAATTACAATTAATAACTCTAATTGGAATTGCACCCGTTAGAATTAAAACGTACTATTTCATTGTTTAAATCGTTTAAATATAAGGTTAAACGTATAAACAATAACAGGGACTAAAACACAATTCAATAAAGTTAAAATATTTCCAAAGTAGTTTAAAGTACAAACATTACGATTTGTCTTTATTTTACTTAACTGATGTGGGGTTTAAATTTGTTTAATTGACGATATATTTATGCATTTTATTTAATGCGATGTTTGGTGCTTTAAACATGTCAAAGTGAACTCATTTTTTTGAATGGGGTTTGGTCCTTTATATCACCGGCTTTATTTAAATGTTGCGTACATTTTTATTTCCGATCTTTAAAAATATTTTTCTTGTAGTTAGGCATTGTTTCTAGCGTAAGCAAAATATCCACTTTTACAAACATTGCAATATGTTATTATTAAGTATTGAAGGTATTCTCCGAGCTTAGCTGGTTAAATCAAAATAAAATTGAATCAGTTTTATGTTGGCGATATAATTTTACTGTCCCAAAAATATATTTATATATTAGAAAATAAATAAAACACAAACTTTATTAAAAAAGCCTAGCCATTAAAATATTATATTACTGTAGTATTTAAAGGAAATTACAGATGTATTACACTTTATTATTAACTTTGGAAGAAATAAAATTATATTGACTCAAACGTTAGCACGGGAATCAAACAATGAAAATTGAATCTGTCTGAAATGACAAACAGGATGCGATGACAGGAATGCGTGGTGGGAATGGACGCTAATCTGCCATTGTTATTGGTAATGTTACTGTTGCTGTGGCGTATAAAATTGTTCTATTTTTGTTGAAAGGTTTTTGTTCAAATAAAAACTTACAATTCTGAACGGTTTATATGTGTCAATTAAACATATACAGTAATTTAACAATGGTCACAGGTTGTGTTTTATTGATATAACTATTTTAAATTTATTATTGGGAGACGGAAAATGCATATATTCAATCTTGCTTTATCAAATTTTAATGGGAAAAAAACAAGTATTGTACATCAGTAAAGATGGCATGAAACCGTTTAAGAAAGTTGTTCTTTAATGTGATTAGGAAAGTTAATCGATTTTTGTAATTTTGCATTTTAGATTCCTCCACAGAATAGATGGTACTGTGCGGTTAAACTGTTATCAGGCTAAGCTGAACTATTTAATTTGCTTTTAAAAGAGATTAGTGAACCAAATGAATCAAGCAACATTCAGAAAAATTATTGACTTTAAATGTCCTTATTTAATTTATTTAACTAAAACGATGCGTTGTATAGTCTCGCCTAAATATTATGATCAGTAACTATGCTGTGTAAAACACTTTTTTTCTCAATACTACACTATCCTACACAAAGGTAAAACCTTGAGTTAAACAAATGTAAATCACCATATAAGAGTATCGAATTGTAATTAACTTCCCTTATTTAGGGGCCAGTTGGATAACTGTATTTTAAAGTCGTACAAAAATGAACCCAACTTAACTTTTGCATAGTTAGTGGCATTACTATAGCAAATCGCATTTTACGGTTTAAACAAGAATTTATTTTCAAGCAAATCCATGTGATTGACATTTTTTACAGTTATCGGTAGCAGGTAAACATGTTACATGTTACAAAGCTGACAAGTGCTAAAGAAAAACAAGATAATTCAGTTTAGTTAGTCCATAAGTATTTCACTAACACATTTCTCTGTAAGATAACCATCCAGAAATTTCATTATAATTTAATATGTTTTTATGGCATAACCATTCAACCTCACTGGGTGACATAATATCATAATATTTAAAATATATTATTGTAATCAACCATCCATATTATTCTCTAAAAGAATAAACTTCTAAAATTCCTGTTTGACTCGTTGCAGTAGCAACGTGAATTGCATATTTAGATCAAAATAAATCCCTCTGGATCCAGCCCAATCCAAGTTTTCCGTTTAAGAAGCCGATGTGATAGTGGTAGGGTTTTATAATAAGAAGAACGGTCAACTAAAGGGCATTTGGCATATTCAACTCCCTTACACTTTGAATGATATATTGTAACAATCCCTATTTCGGATACATAAAATTGTTTTGTTATATGTGGAGGGGGGACGATAGACATACATTTGTAATCTGATTGGTTTTTCTCCAGTTAATCGTTAGTAATTTATTATACCATTTCATAAAAATGATTTATATTAGTTATGTTGTCACAACAAACTTTGAGAAATCCCAATGAATCGTTAAAAAGCTAAATCACTTACGTTTATTTAACCTCAATATGTTTATATTCTCGGTCTTACATCAAAGGTTTTGCTTATACACAATTATTTATATATTTTAAACTTAAGATACGCATACTTTTCAAAATATGTACCATTACCAAAGAATCCCCGTTTGCTTAATCAGAAGATTCATTTCTATAGGTGTTTATTAAGCAGAACTAAACTCACTTATTCAGCATTATAAATATATTAATGTCGAGATTACATAAACCAGCTTCAGAACGAAAACAAACAAATTTAGTATTGTTTAAATATAAATCCTTAATAAATATGAACAACGCATTTGATAAAAGAATCATCAGCTATACAAAACTAGCGTGCTGATTGACCACAGAATACTGTTTGATTGACGTTTAACCAATTATACTAGCCCATTACCTGCAACATGATTATAGTTACTGACTGGGTTTTACCGAACATGCCAATTTCGTGTCTGTATTGTGCAACAAGAGCTTCAGTGAATGTATACGCTTAAATAAATCACTAAGCGTTTGTCAAATAAAGGTTGAGATGCTCTGCCTCAATTTAGATATTTAAATGTCAAAACTATATAATCTGAACTATAATGTGAATATCAAGAGTGTGTCTGAAAGACGGTAAAAATAGGAATATTCTAATGGATCGTAGTTTCATGGGTTCTATTGAAGAAAAATAAACAAATTATCAATTTTAATATTCTTAATTAAACCTATATTACCAGTAATATTCCACAACAAATCAGTCACTTAGTTACTAGGAGTACGCTCTTATATCGCGTATAAGGATTGAGTGATCGCGTAAAATACAAAAAAATGTTTCAATTGACAATATACGTCATGGGCCCTCCATTATAACTGCAGCTTGACAATGACACACAAATCCAGAACATGACAAACAATGAGGCCTGAAATCTGTCAATCAGTCAGACAAAGTGCATATGAAGTAGTTACTCACCCCTCAGTCTCACTGAGGGCTGTATCATCTAGGTCCTCATAATAATATTAGCTGAAGATTTTGATAAAATATAATATGTTGGCGGCAATAAACGTCCCCGCCAAAAAAAACCCCCTTATGGGTCCCCTTATTAGAAAAACATTAGAAAAGCATGTTATTCATTTCTTGGTGAATTTTTATCATCCCCAGCAACCTCACGCCTACTTTCAAGACTGACTGGACCTTCTCCTAAACTTATAATGCGCAAAGTTGTATTCCCAGCATTGCAGGTAAATGGAACCAGGAGCATCAGAACTGCCAAAACAAAGCAATGTTTTCAGATTTAGATGAAGATTGAAATAAATTTAAATATATTATTACAGTGATTTCGATTGTTAAAAGTTTTTTATGTGGAAATTCAATTCCATCACGTCAGCGTGCTTCGTGCGAACTCGTTATTATATCAGTCTTCACTCCTGCACTACCATCAATGACGTTTCATACTTGGACTTCAGTCATCGCAGACCTCACAACAGCTCGACTTCTCCATCGTAATATTATGAGACTGATTTGACAGTGGAAAGGGGCGGGGGTTTATGGCGGTTTACAACTTGTCAAGAATAAGTTTTTCGTATTTTGTCAGCCTACAATTTAAAAAAATCATATTTTGGTTTTAACCATTTTAAAGACCTTCAAAAATGTAATACAGTATTTTTAATCATAACCGGTAACCTAGGTTAAGTGGTTGAGGAAAAAATCTCTTTCAAGAAAAATCCTATGTTAATCTTAAAACAACAGTATTTTTCTCTTTTCTTCAGTTGATATGATTGAAAACCTCACTTTTGTTTTTACCAAAGAGCTCAGTTCTAACAACAATTTTGTTGGTGCTTAGATCGATATTTTAGTTCCATTGTTTGAAGGGATACTCAAAGTACTAAACACAGTACGTTGACTAATGTTAGTCTTATAAGCAACAGTTATGTCTCACTTATTTACGAATCTATTCTAATGAAACTTGGTATGTGGATTCATTTGGTGTTGGCTCATTGATTTTGCCTAATATACTAATTTTTGGGTTCCTTGTTGCAGCAGACCTAGGTAGTCAGTTTAATGTTGTTCTTAAGGAGATTAGATAACAAATTGTTTCATGGTTATTAGTGAATATGTTTTCATAAGATTTGGAAAATGGCTTCAAACATGGTGGTTGGGTATATGTAATAGAATTTGACATCCGTTGAGTGCATACGGGGTATTTAAGTATTAAATTTAAATGTTGTCAAATTAAACAACTAAATAAATGGGCGAATGAATAAAATTAGTCATTTTGTTGGTAACTTGAATATTTATTAAACACACTTCATACATGACAAACCCTATAAACATTTTAATAATAAGCAAGGAATGATTTATACAAGAGACAACCTCACACAAGTTATAACATACCTCATAATTGTGCTTAGAAAATAAATTATAAAATCCTGAAAGTTATTTATTATAAGGCACATATTTTTTTTGGAAAAATATTCTACATAAGTTAATAAGGAAATATAACAGTAAGAAACATGGAACTTATTAAAATAGTTTGCCAGCTTGAAAAAAATGTTTGCAGATGTCTATAAACTACGTATAGATATCTCAAAGTACGAAGAAATATTATTTATAAGGCGGTAAGTTAATGAAATATTTCTGTAAAACTCATTGTATTGTTTTGGTATGTTCATATTCCTATTAACTGTGTATTAAACCACACAAGTGACTAATGCAACGCCATCTTAAAGATTGTGGAAATACGCCTATTTAAAAACGGGTTTTAAATACATATTTAAAACCAATGAGGCATGATTAATGAGCCCTTGTTGGGCCCCGCCGGAGGTGCGAAGTCTTGACTTTACTGATGTCCATTCCGAGCATAGAGGGTCGCATGCACAGACGGGACGCGCGCTAGTCCTTACATAGTCCCAGCCCGCCGGGGTAGCGTCCGTTTCGAGCATGGAGGGTTGGCATGCACAGAGTGGACGCGCGCCACTCCTAGCATGGTCCCATCCGTGCATACTACACCGGCAACTGATCATTTCACATATGTAATATCAACGGATCAATAACTGCTGATGGATCCCCAGGATGCGAGATTCGGTCAGGGTGGATCAAAGTGGGACTGAGCTGTGGTCGTATTGATTTCTTACTTACATAACAATGATATAGTGAAACTTCTATATTTTAACAAATTAGGGATTAGGGATTAGTTATGGAAACCCACCACTGAGCTTGACTTAACTACTTAATTTATGAAACTGACTTTAATACTAATAATTATTAATATTATAGTGTTATCTATATTTTTATCAGTATAATTGTGTTTTTGATTAGGGGTTTTAAATTATTAACTTGTTTAAAATGTAACAGCTTTAAGTAAAAACAATAACATGCGTCACATAAAAATACGAGTATATGCAGGTATTCTGTTGGCTTACCATTTCAAAGGCGTTATTATTGAGGATCCAGGCTTCGATCAGGAGATGTCCTTTCAAATTTATTTTGACTTAGAAGCTAAACACGTTACTTTATTTTTTTTAGTACTGTATACATGTAGTATAGAATTTACACCCTGAACTTTGTTTAGATAAATCTCTTACAAACAGAACAACTTAAGGGTATTTATAGGTTTTATTAAACGTTATCAAGATTTTATAATACGAATTGAAGCAATAGTTTCCGTACCTAACCAATAATGAATGCTTTTAGACAGTGGTTAAAGAACAAGTAATAGGTTATTGCAACAAAATCGTTTCTAGTGAAATTAATAGCCCAAAGCTGTACATACTTCGCTGAACTGTTATACATAAGTCACTTGTTATGATTTTTAGATTCTAAATATATGTTCAATTGCATCGCTAAAGCAAAGTAATTTGTTCTAAGAAAGAATCATCTAATATATACCATTTTTCGTGGTTATGGTGGATAACATTATCTGGCGATACTTAAAAGAATTTGATTATAAGCTTAAAATAACCCAACAAATGTTTTCCTTGTACGGTATTATTAGAAACTATACAAATTATGTTTCTGTAAAAACTACTATCACTCAAGTGTAACTCTATTTTACAGACTATTTGGTGTTGTAACAATCTTGAATGGTAAGCTTTACCCTCGTAGAAGGCTGTTTATCGTTACTGTGCCATTTTATATGACTTGACAAAAGAAAGACATTGGGGAGCCAAATTAGTTCTTTGCTACTCCGTCTGTTTCGTTGAAGTGCCAACCACAATGTGCTGCTTCGTTTATTTTGTATTGTCCAGTAACTTCTCAAATCCATCAGGCCGAAGTGGCTCGCTCATTAGTTTGCAACCTTCCTCATGTTTCTTCATTTCTATAACGTATGAACGATCCTAGTTGTTACCGATATCTTTTTAATAATATTCATGAATATTTTACTGAGATTATTTTTCACTAAACAATTAGTAAACCAATAGCTGGTACGTTTATGAACAAAAATAAATGATTATTAATTTATTTAAGAGTATAAAATTGGTCTTTGTCTCTTGAGAGACAACTGTTACCATAAAACGCGTAGCGAAAGCGAGAAAGGCACTTACACTTGACAACATTTCCTACAAGTATAATTATTTTGGATACCAAAAATACCTTTTTAAAAAAATCACCTTCATCCATTTTGGCTGAATTCATGAGATTGAGGTTACGAACACTGATTCAACGGTTTGGTCCAAAGCATCAATCAATGCAGCTTTCTATTAATACCTCAATGAGTGGAAAAGTAAGGCATAGCGAGCAAAAAGTTGTTTGCTCGCTAATCAGAAAACGGCTGTTTTACGATGTATCTTTAGATCATAAAGAAGCACTTTAGGTGCGGTTGCAGGACAAACTATTTACTGGCATGGCAACAGGAAAACAGTACTTGTCTAGGCTAAACAAGCCAAACAATTCGTGCTGCCTTATTAACCTTACATTACCTCTTTCACGTAAAAAGTCAAACCCACCAACTAACCACCCCAATTTAATTATTTTTTTCTATTTTTCTTAGGATAGATTTGATTAGGTTATCAATGATTCATTTCATATTATCTTGATTACTATCTCGAATATGACAGGGAATCTTATGCAAATTAAAATTGATCACAACAAGACGACATGCATGCATAGGGAAAATATAATCTGTTTACGAGAGTTATAAAAATTGCATCACACTGCGTGAGAAAAATATTTGTCATCCATGGGCGACCACATTCAATATCCCCGCACCCATTTTTGTGTTTTAATAATAATTTAATAATAACGTAGTGCATTTATTTCTTTAAGCTGTTATATTTGCGAGAAAATATAAGGTGGGTGATTGATATTGATCAAGCTAAATACTTGTGTTCTTCATATGCATTGCAAACAAAAACAATATCAAAATCTTTATATTTTTGGAGTAAAGAACCCCTCAAAAATACCCTCTAGAATGGGGCGATCTATTTGGTTTCCAAACTTAAAGTGATAAATGCTGCTTTACATGTTTGTATCAAATTTAATCAAAATCGGATCATTTTTACGAAAGTTATCCCACCCAAAGACACATATAAATATATTATATATATTTAGAATGGGGCGCCTTTAGAATGGGGCGATCTATCTGGTTTCCAAACTTAAAGTGATAAATGCTGCTTTACATGTTTGTATCAAATTTAATCAAAATCGGATCATTTTTACGAAAGTTATCCCACTCAAAGACACATATAAATATATTATATATATATATATATATATATATACAGCATTAATATACTTTTAATGAATAGATTTTTGGCATCTGGGGACCTCGAAACGAAAAGTGATCATAGCCACAGGCATAGAAAGTCTTATCATGCCGACTGCGGTAATACATTCTTCCCCATAGGGGATATTCGCTGACCCGTGTTCACATGGTCAGGTATTACCACGGTAATAACTCTTCCCAAAGGGAAATTTACTAAAATATGGCCACATCATTCTGTGAAGATAATTTTGGTATTATAATCCTACAATCCCAGAATCCTTTGATTTATAGACTACTACACTAAAAGAAATTGTGTGATAGGTTCTTCTTTCAACCTGCAATCTGGTTTCAATTATTTAAAACTATATTTCCGTCTGTTTTAATGCGTAGATATCAGTACTTTGCAAAATAAGATATAAACCAATTAATATTCAGGCTCATAAAGTAATCCATCCAACAGCGAGTGAACACTAGATCGCAATTAATTACCTTCCCCAACACCTTAATCCGCAACTTTGGTGACGTTAAGCTCCGCATACCGCATATTAAATTACAGTCTATATCAGAATATAAGCGATATAAGGCGATATCGCAGGCGTGCTGTGAAGGTATTAGTAATATTAACACGCCTTTCCTAGAATGCATACAATCTGCTGAATAACTGGGTCTTTGACTGAGGAGACACCAAGGTAAAAACATTATAGGGCATTACGATTTTTTAAAGCCCAGATTCATACTATTTATGTACCAGATTTATATTTTTTCAATAGTAGCAGATTTTATTTGTAATGATATTGTTGTTATTAAGGGAGGTGTATTAAATTGTAGTAAAATATTTACGCATAAACACAAACAACTAAAATTAACGATTTTGTTGCAGCAGCCGAAAGGCTAATGTGGTTTGGGTGTGGTGATTTAAAGTAGAGGTGTTGTTTTTTTCCAGAACGAAATATCATGCGAACATTGTCAAAGTAATTACACCTTGTTTCTTCAACGTAGGTTCTGTATTGAACCCAGCTGATTGAAACTAACCATTCACATTTATTATAAGTATATGTCAACGTGTAACTATTTTATAGTTTTCCGGAATAAAATTGTATTTACATAATTTATTTATTCTTCTATATCACTTAATCAACAATAAAGTAATATAATCATTAAATGTGGAATTACTGAGTTGTTACATACTTGTATGCAAGCTATAATAAAACTCATGCATTAATTTATGGATAAAATAGTTTTTATCTCCCAAAACATACTGACAAAACATAGTCCATAAAGTTTTACAACATAGGTTTTTTGTTATAAAACCTGGAATCATACGAAGTATTTGACTTTACTGCTGCCAAAGGAGGACGAAGGCTGAATTTATCGTAAACATTTAGTCCCACGGGCGAGCTTCAGTTTGAAACACTGCGAACACTACGAGGGGCAGGATAGGTTGGTATCACTGACCGGCACAGGGGACTCGCAAAGTATGGACAGTCCCGTCTTGGGCCGTCGAGCTGCCAATAAAGATACACTCCCTGTGTTTCCAAGAGTGTCTGTTCAAATATATAATATATGTATGTAGCGATGTAGTTTACCACATAAACGGTTGTTGTTAAAAAAAAACTAAAATAAACTGTTCCATAACCTAAGGGTAATGATTTTCAAAGGCCCTTTTCATTACGTACTTCGAATCAAATTAATACACCTGCAAATATAAATTTCAGTAAATTCGTGATACTTTTATTTGCATGTTTTTTTTTATTCGTGGTAGTGCTAGTCATTATGATAAATATTACTATTGAATATGAAATATGTACACATACAAAAACATTTTTAGATTAGTGTAATAAGGGTAACATTTTAGTCCCTGAATGTTTTTTAACATATTGTACGCATGCATAATTTTTCCAAGTGCTTGTTTCTGATAGTAGAGAGTTTAGTCCAAGCAGTAGTTTTTTATCTTATTTAGCCACTTTTTTATAATTAAGATATTTTAATTACTTTGAACCTTCCAAACTTCTATATTAGAACTTTCCTAATTGATTAATTTCAAAATGCTATAGTTTTACAATATGATAAGGCCCTACAATCTAAAAACTGAGTCAAATTTATAAGTAGTATTTTATTTTTGGGAGTTTTATTATTGTTGAGTTAATTTGTAAATTTATACCCTCCAATCACAAAGTAATTTCGTTTTAAGTGTGGTTTTTAAGTACCTGCAAGAACTTGTCCTGTGATAATTTTTAGACTTTATTAATCACCCCACCCACTAACCACTGTGCACCTGGATTTGCGTTTGTATACACTTCATAACTATAGGTTTTTGCAATAAATAGACTCCCTAAACGAAGCTTAAGTGTTCCATACTCAGATTTGTTTTCGATTCACAATCTACACAATTGTTTAAATATTGCTGATGAGTTTTAAAATGTGATTTAGGTTACATTAAGACCTATTTATATAACAACCCTTGCATTCTCCATACAACTCCATTAATAATTTAACTTTGTTACTTTAGGCCCACACTAAATGGAGTCAGAGGTTTAATGATGCCAACTTCTTAAAATAAATTCAAAAGAGCAATACTTCAGTTTTAGGCTTTCAATTCATAAAACGTGGTTTACGGATGATAGCATACATTTGCTTCATGGAAGAAAACCTATTAAAAAGGAATTCTTTATGTATAATAATTATCACAATTTTCACACTGGTTACTAAAATGAAATGTCAAGACAAGACGTCAAATTAGTGGCGAGAGTCGGTTCACGTCCTAAAATATATGATGGCTCTGGGGCGGTGCAATAACTGTGTGTCTGTGTTTGAGTAACAACTCCGCGCCTGCTACTGATGCAACGTGTAACAAGAAAATTGAGTAAAGTTTACCTACAAAGGGGGTAGTTTTTAAATATGTGTTTGAAACAATTAGGTTTAGTTGTTAACATAATTCAAAGCCGTGTGTCATTTTATCTCTGTAATTTAACAAGAAGTATTTTGTATCGCCTTTATAAGTTTAGTGAAAGTCAATATAATGTAATCAATATTTTTTGTTTTATAATTATCTTTTCTATGGTACAAGTTGAAGGGTAAGAAAGTTTTGAACATGCAGTATGTGTTAAAATAATACGATATGAGTTACCCATATATGTTATTTACCTCCTGGGTGGAGTTCATGACACGCGTGCTGTTCTAGGAATCTGAACGTGCTAAACCCAGGTAAATATTTTTGTTGACCTTTATCCCTGCTACTTTACTTCTGAAATAACTCTCTGGATATTCTAGTTTCAACTTAATAATTTCTGTATTGTTTAATACAAATCTTTAAAACAATTGGTATATTTTACTGTACAAATATGAAGAACAAACATGTAATTAAATTTGAGTTAGGACTGTTAAATAAGACTACATATCTAGGGTCGTCAAACATTTACTTTTTTTAAATAAATTGTAACCGATATTGTTCTTACTTTGCCTGTCCACACAGACTACAGACCTGTGCGTAGAGCATAATATTCAGAAGAGCAAGGGAAGAGTCGACACAGTACGAGATGTATAGTCCTGATAACATTTACTGGCCAAGACTGGAATTTGAACCTACGACAGGGCCGCTGCCATAGGTTTTGAGTTCATCACCTTGACCACTTCGCCAAGTCCGCACTATGTATACCTAGTTGTATATTTAACTTATTAGTTAGGCCTGACTGTTTCAACGACTCGTCAGCTATCCAATACTGCTATCTCTTTATAATATCCTCTGAGACGAATAAACAAAACTACAAACACAATTTCGCCGTCTTAATAGCAGTTATCTTGAACGATAAAAAACTTATTTCAGAAAATGTAGTAACAAGTAAGCATAAAATTGGCAAATGATTGGCAAATGATGAGAAGAGAATTTAAATTTTGTTTACATAAAAACACACACGTTGACATTTAAAAACATGTAACACACTGTACATAAACATGTATTGATATTTATTTTTTCTTTGTGTGTATATGATTAAATCATAATATATTTAATAGTATTACCTCTACTTTATGTTCTATATGAAATTATGTTATTAATTTCTTTATGCAAAGTAATAATTATATTTACTTGTCATAATTAAGTGAAATATAAAAACAATTAACGTGGGTAACTAGTATTTTATCTCACATCCTGGACATATATATTTCGCTTACATACATTGTTTTATAAACTGCTGTTTACTACTTTTTTGTCAAAGCAAAACAAAATTACAATCCATATGAGTTTAAAATCCTTTACTTTCACCTGAAGAGATGTTTGGATATATTAAAAATAAAAAATAATAAAAGACTTTAAATGAGTGTTTTTTTTATATATGATGTGCTATATTTGGATTTTTTAAATTAATTTTCCGA
The DNA here is from genome assembly GCA_963675035.1 of Allygus modestus. Classification (NCBI taxonomy): domain Eukaryota; kingdom Metazoa; phylum Arthropoda; class Insecta; order Hemiptera; family Cicadellidae; genus Allygus; species Allygus modestus. The sequence goes on along the minus strand of OY776111.1, from coordinate 292,507,165 downwards.
TAATTTATTAAATTTTAAGGTAAGAAGTGTACAAAAACCACGAATGGTCATTAAATAATTTCATGAGGTAACAAGATAGTTGAAACAAGTAGAAACCAGTAGCAAGATAATCAAAATCAAGCAAAGAAAATCAGGAAATTAAAAATGGTAGAATAAGTATCTAGGTGGGGGTTAACCCTTCCATTGCAGATGTGAACAGCCCATCGCCATTCGTTTGGCAGCTTCGAGGACCCCTGGTCGTATCCGAGATTTTCCCACGAGTCCTGGTCAACATGCTACTTCCCTTCACATGAAGGTACCGTCAACACCATATTTTGTATTAAATGTCAGTAGATGTGAATTACCGGTTTAACATCACTTCCGGCGCTTTTTCCCCATGTTATTCTTATGGGGATCAGTTTTTGCGCCGACGCCAGCTCCCGCCTATAGAGCTCCCGCCCGCTGGCCTATACTAACGTCCAACCCTTGCCTATATTAAATATATTGTCCCCATCCCCATCCCTCCTCTATATTTTTAAAAATTAATTTTCAAATTCAGGCTAAAAAACTATCTTTGGTGTTTACTGTCCGATTTGTCTGCAATTTGGATATGTTATTGTCCTAGGCAAGTGTTTTAATAAATTTCACTTACATTTCCCAAATTCACTATAACGGTCAAATTAAAAAATATTTTTGAAAAATACTATAGTGCCAATTGCCAACTTCTTTATTTACTGTCCGATTTGTTTAAAATTTAGATATGTTATTGTCGTAGGCAAGTGTTTTAATAAATTCCACTTACATATCCCAAATTCACTATTGCGGTCAAATTAAAAAATATTTTTGAAAAATACTGCCAATTGCCAACTTCTTTATTTACTGTCCGATTTATTTAAAATTTAGATATGTTATTGTTATAGGCAAGTGTTTTAATAAATTAGCCTTACATTTCCCAAATTCACTATTACAGTCAAATTAAAAAATATTTTTGAAAAATACTGCCAATTGCCAACTTCTTTATTTACTGTCCGATTTGTCTTCAATTTGGATATGTTGTTGTTCTAGGCAAGTGTTTTAATAAATTCCACTTACATATCCCAAATTCACTATTACGGTCAAATAAAAAAATATTTTTGAAAAATACTGCCAATTGCCAACTTCTTTATTTACTGTCCGATTTGTCTGCAATTTGGATATGTTATTGTTGTAGGCTAATGTATATGCACCATCCACATTTTACAAATATTGCGGTTAAATTTTTAAAAATTTGGAAAAATACTGCCAATTGCCAACTTCTTTATTTACTGTCCGATTTGTTTAAAATTTGGATATGTTATTGACCTAGGCAAGTGTTTTAATAAATTCCACCTACATATCCCAAATTCACCATTACGGTCAAATTAAAAAATATTTTTGAAAAATACTGCCAATTGCCAACTTCTTTATTTACTGTCCGATTTCTTTAAAACTTGGATATGTGATTGTCCTAGGCATGTGTTTTAATAAATTAGCCTTACATTTCCCAAATTCACTATTACAGTCAAATTAAAAAATATTTTTGAAAAATACTGCCAATTGCCAACTTCTTTATTTACTGTCCGATTTGTTTAAAATTTGGATATGTTATTGTTGTAGGCTAGTGTATATGCACCATCCACATTTTACAAATATTGCGGTTAAATTTTTAAAAATTTGGATAAATACTGCCAATTGGCAACTTCTTTATGGTCTGATTTGTTTAAAATTTATATATATCATTATTCTAGGCTAGTGTATATGTACCATCCACATTTGACAAATTAACTATAATGGTCAAATTTAAAAAATATACTAACAATTTCAAACTTCTTTATTTATGGATATGTTATAGCTCTTATATAGGTAACAAGACCACACTACCACACGCTCCACTACCCCCATACAATACAGTATTTTGCTGTAATCCCAAAACTGACTTTGCTGTTTATTGTCCGATTTGCCTACACTTTGGATATTGTCCTAAGCATTTATTGTCTGATTTATTTTTGGATATGTTATAGCCCCCAACTATTATATCTAAAATTACAATATTATTTCCACCTATAATACAGTTGATGTGTTGTTTGTTTTGCCGCAACCTAAAAACTAACATTGGTATTTGTGTTTTTACAAAACTATATTTTGTAAATTACTACCAATAACTCCTTTATTTACTTTTCGACTTGTTATATCCCCCTATATCTAAATTTACCGTATATTTTTCCCCTTTTAGTGCTGTTTTGTCGTAACCAAACTTTGGATGCAATATATTACTGGCCATTGCATAAGTAAATACCCCATTTCCAAATTCAATATTACGGTTGGATTAAAAAAAATAAATGCAAGCTTATTATATACATCCAGCTGATAAGTAATATATATCTACATTTATGGTCAGAACAAATTTTGGATATGTTTTAAGCCAATGCGATAGCAAAAATAAATCTTTTAAAACCCAAAACAACTAAACACAAAACACTAATCTTTCTTTGTGCTTGTTTGGAGTAGTCTTTATTTTATCCAACTTAATTTTGTAGTTAAAACCAAACTTCCCACATTCTAGCTCCCTTTCCAGCCACTGGTTGGAGACATAAAGGTTACGAATATTTTCAAACAATATATCTTTTTCTACCCCTATGTTGGACTTGTTTAATAGCGCACCATATTCCAAATCCTCCAGTCTACTACATTCTTTAAATTTAACATTGCCTTTAATATCTTGCATCTCTATGTCTTCTTGTCCAACATCGTTACGGAAACTTAGGTTTTCTATTTTTGGAATTGCCATAAAATGTTGCGGTTCCGTTAAAGCTTGCAAGTGGCTCGTTGGTAGGTAGATAAATAATGTCCAAATCGCATGGCAACACGCCTTGCCTATTCTTATTTATCTCTATAAATACAGTTTTACAGACACCCTTAACATAGTATACACCCCTCCATCCTTTTCTGCCAACACCCCCACAAACTTGTTTACTACAAACGCATACACTATAATGTCCATAATGCTCGCAGGAAGTAATCTTTTAATTTATCCTCTCTTTCCCTTCTTTCTTTAGCCAACTGTGCTTCCTCTGCAACAGTATTTTCCACATATTCCAATGTCTTCTAATTCCAGTTTCCTCTCTAAGAAAGGCTTGGAAAGTGGCTCTATTTCTTTAATAGTGTATGGGTACAGTTTATTGGTCCGGCTTCTTAAAACGTAGGGAGTAAGGTTAGGACTTTCCAAATTGATGTGTTTAGGTATAGTGGAGAAAGGTGTATTTGATGTGCCCCCAGATTTGATGTAACACTTATGCTTTACACTTACGACATCCTCCTCTATTACCTCTACATAGTTGGTAAACAGTTAAAGCTAAATGCAGATAGAGCATACTTTATTAACTTTTCCCTTTGTGTACTATCTTTTGGCAGTTTTAGTTGTACTCCAGTTAACTTCCCCCAATATGCATCGTTAAACACTAAACAACAACTGTTTTGTAATTGGCAACTTTCACCCACATCTTATACAGAGGTACAGCATAGAATGGAGCATTTTGAAAGTACCGTTTGTTGTCTTCTATTAGACTTAAACAATCTCTTAAAGGTTCAAACCCTTTACCAAAACCTCTACAATAGATTGTTGCGTCTAACCTTGCCATTCTCTCTAGCTAGACGAGAACGTTTCTTTTAGGTTTACAAAGTTTATTATATGGTTTCCTATACTTTTAATTACTCCAGGACTTGTAATCTGGCATATAAATTTATTATATATTTTTACCCTGCTATTTACATTAAACCAACAATCTTTACTAACATTATCTACAATAACATTATATCCATTCTTGTACGCCCCTTGGTAGCAAAAGTTAAAGTTTTCTGTAAGATATTGGCACATTTCCTCTTTATTAAATATTCTAGCCAAATCTAGTGTTATATCGAAATCCATAAGATAGTACATTTCTTTTTCCAGATCTTGCAGTATCTTTGGAAGATCTTCCAACAAATCCTTAATTTTAACATTTGCAAGCTCTATTTTATAGGGAATTGCTATAGGATCATCATACTTTTGTTTAATTTGGTCAATATCTTTCTTTATTATTTGTAACACACCCTCGCTTTGGGAGAATGGTAGTTTGGCCACAACACCATGTCGAGCTAAAGAGAACTTTTTAAATATTCCTCATATTTCCTTCTTAACTTTAAATTTATTCCGAACGCCCCCATCACAACCCGTAACATTGGTTATCTTAACTAACATCCGTTATAGATGTTATTTAATTTTGGTTCACCCTCACAATAGTTTATATTACCTATGTCTGTAAGAAGGTTATTATTACGTAGATTTTCTAATAAAAACCATATACCAAATCTTTCGTTAGTAGGTTTAATACAATTCCCCAATAAATGGCTAACAGAGTACATTTCTTTTATACAAAAAGTAGCGGAAACATGTAAACAGGACAGATTACACTATAGGCATATAGAGGTTGTAAATATATGGATATTGTATATAAACACAGGCGAGCGGTAAGTGTAACATGTAAGTGGACACCCACATGCAAATATGGAATACCCACTATTAATATAATTCCAAATTCGACTAATTAAGTTTATAGTCTCAATATAATTAACATATTAACATTAGTACCCAAATTGTCGAAATTCTATAATTCTATTCTTAGTCCTTGTATTAGGTTTTGTACTATTAAACCCAACACCCCGTGCAGTAGAGTAATATATGTATTTAATACAGATACGCACATTCTACAAGACCCATACATCTGTTGTATAAGCAGCAGAATAGACGTCTCATTGTGTTGTTGTAAAGTAAAACATAAATGTAAATTGTGCTGGATACAACCGGCCAGATATTAGACAGGAAATGTGTTGGAAGTGTATTGCCAAATAGTAAGACAAACACCACATAGTGCAGCATGTAATCAATCCATTACTATTTAGACAAAGGTCAGTATTGGTACAACATCCGATATATTAGCCAAACCCACAATCAAACTTGGAAAACAAACAGTAAAAGATAAATATTATAGTAACAGAAATAGTAAGAGTATAAGGACATAGTAATATTTAAAGTTTATAAAACAACACAAATGCAGAGACACAATAACACACTCCAACACATTTGGACACAGGCACAGATACTGGTTTACATCCATTTAACACAACTTTACACGTTCTGTCAACCGACACAAAAATAGTTTGTAAATTGTGTAAGAAATATATGTAATATAAACAAATTTAACACAATCATAACATTGTCCGTTGTTAAAATCCTGGGCTATCAAGATTCAAAACAGGCATTGCGGATAAATGTTGATGAAGAAGACAAGTGTAAGGCTATAAATATACTCTCTAAAGGGGGGTGTATCGATACACCCCCCCACAACACAAATGCAGAGACACAATAACACACTCCAACACATTTGGACACAGGCACAGATACTGGTTTACATCCATTTAACACAACTTTACACGTTCTGTCAACCGACACAAAAATAGTTTGTAAATTGTGTAAGAAATATATGTAATATAAACAAATTTAACACAATCATAACATTGTCCGTTGTTAAAATCCTGGGCTATCAAGATTCAAAACAGGCATTGCGGATAAATGTTGATGAAGAAGACAAGTGTAAGGCTATAAATATACTCTCTAAAGGGGGGTGTATCGGACAATGTTATGATTGTGTTAAATTTGTTTATATTACATATATTTCTTACACAATTTACAAACTATTTTTGTGTCGGTTGACAGAACGTGTAAAGTTGTGTTAAATGGATGTAAACCAGTATCTGTGCCTGTGTCCAAATGTGTTGGAGTGTGTTATTGTGTCTCTGCATTTGTGTTGTTTTATAAACTTTAAATATTACTATGTCCTTATACTCTTACTATTTCTGTTACTATAATATTTATCTTTTACTGTTTGTTTTCCAAGTTTGATTGTGGGTTTGGCTAATATATCGGATGTTGTACCAATACTGACCTTTGTCTAAATAGTAATGGATTGATTACATGCTGCACTATGTGGTGTTTGTCTTACTATTTGGCAATACACTTCCAACACATTTCCTGTCTAATATCTGGCCGGTTGTATCCAGCACAATTTACATTTATGTTTTACTTTACAACAACACAATGAGACGTCTATTCTGCTGCTTATACAACAGATGTATGGGTCTTGTAGAATGTGCGTATCTGTATTAAATACATATATTACTCTACTGCACGGGGTGTTGGGTTTAATAGTACAAAACCTAATACAAGGACTAAGAATAGAATTATAGAATTTCGACAATTTGGGTACTAATGTTAATATGTTAATTATATTGAGACTATAAACTTAATTAGTCGAATTTGGAATTATATTAATAGTGGGTATTCCATATTTGCATGTGGGTGTCCACTTACATGTTACACTTACCGCTCGCCTGTGTTTATATACAATATCCATATATTTACAACCTCTATATGCCTATAGTGTAATCTGTCCTGTTTACATGTTTCCGCTACTTTTTGTATAAAAGAAATGTACTCTGTTAGCCATTTATTGGGGAATTGTATTAAACCTACTAACGAAAGATTTGGTATATGGTTTTTATTAGAAAATCTACGTAATAATAACCTTCTTACAGACATAGGTAATATAAACTATTGTGAGGGTGAACCAAAATTAAATAACATCTATAACGGATGTTAGTTAAGATAACCAATGTTACGGGTTGTGATGGGGGCGTTCGGAATAAATTTAAAGTTAAGAAGGAAATATGAGGAATATTTAAAAAGTTCTCTTTAGCTCGACATGGTGTTGTGGCCAAACTACCATTCTCCCAAAGCGAGGGTGTGTTACAAATAATAAAGAAAGATATTGACCAAATTAAACAAAAGTATGATGATCCTATAGCAATTCCCTATAAAATAGAGCTTGCAAATGTTAAAATTAAGGATTTGTTGGAAGATCTTCCAAAGATACTGCAAGATCTGGAAAAAGAAATGTACTATCTTATGGATTTCGATATAACACTAGATTTGGCTAGAATATTTAATAAAGAGGAAATGTGCCAATATCTTACAGAAAACTTTAACTTTTGCTACCAAGGGGCGTACAAGAATGGATATAATGTTATTGTAGATAATGTTAGTAAAGATTGTTGGTTTAATGTAAATAGCAGGGTAAAAATATATAATAAATTTATATGCCAGATTACAAGTCCTGGAGTAATTAAAAGTATAGGAAACCATATAATAAACTTTGTAAACCTAAAAGAAACGTTCTCGTCTAGCTAGAGAGAATGGCAAGGTTAGACGCAACAATCTATTGTAGAGGTTTTGGTAAAGGGTTTGAACCTTTAAGAGATTGTTTAAGTCTAATAGAAGACAACAAACGGTACTTTCAAAATGCTCCATTCTATGCTGTACCTCTGTATAAGATGTGGGTGAAAGTTGCCAATTACAAAACAGTTGTTGTTTAGTGTTTAACGATGCATATTGGGGGAAGTTAACTGGAGTACAACTAAAACTGCCAAAAGATAGTACACAAAGGGAAAAGTTAATAAAGTATGCTCTATCTGCATTTAGCTTTAACTGTTTACCAACTATGTAGAGGTAATAGAGGAGGATGTCGTAAGTGTAAAGCATAAGTGTTACATCAAATCTGGGGGCACATCAAATACACCTTTCTCCACTATACCTAAACACATCAATTTGGAAAGTCCTAACCTTACTCCCTACGTTTTAAGAAGCCGGACCAATAAACTGTACCCATACACTATTAAAGAAATAGAGCCACTTTCCAAGCCTTTCTTAGAGAGGAAACTGGAATTAGAAGACATTGGAATATGTGGAAAATACTGTTGCAGAGGAAGCACAGTTGGCTAAAGAAAGAAGGGAAAGAGAGGATAAATTAAAAGATTACTTCCTGCGAGCATTATGGACATTATAGTGTATGCGTTTGTAGTAAACAAGTTTGTGGGGGTGTTGGCAGAAAAGGATGGAGGGGTGTATACTATGTTAAGGGTGTCTGTAAAACTGTATTTATAGAGATAAATAAGAATAGGCAAGGCGTGTTGCCATGCGATTTGGACATTATTTATCTACCTACCAACGAGCCACTTGCAAGCTTTAACGGAACCGCAACATTTTATGGCAATTCCAAAAATAGAAAACCTAAGTTTCCGTAACGATGTTGGACAAGAAGACATAGAGATGCAAGATATTAAAGGCAATGTTAAATTTAAAGAATGTAGTAGACTGGAGGATTTGGAATATGGTGCGCTATTAAACAAGTCCAACATAGGGGTAGAAAAAGATATATTGTTTGAAAATATTCGTAACCTTTATGTCTCCAACCAGTGGCTGGAAAGGGAGCTAGAATGTGGGAAGTTTGGTTTTAACTACAAAATTAAGTTGGATAAAATAAAGACTACTCCAAACAAGCACAAAGAAAGATTAGTGTTTTGTGTTTAGTTGTTTTGGGTTTTAAAAGATTTATTTTTGCTATCGCATTGGCTTAAAACATATCCAAAATTTGTTCTGACCATAAATGTAGATATATATTACTTATCAGCTGGATGTATATAATAAGCTTGCATTTATTTTTTTTAATCCAACCGTAATATTGAATTTGGAAATGGGGTATTTACTTATGCAATGGCCAGTAATATATTGCATCCAAAGTTTGGTTACGACAAAACAGCACTAAAAGGGGAAAAATATACGGTAAATTTAGATATAGGGGGATATAACAAGTCGAAAAGTAAATAAAGGAGTTATTGGTAGTAATTTACAAAATATAGTTTTGTAAAAACACAAATACCAATGTTAGTTTTTAGGTTGCGGCAAAACAAACAACACATCAACTGTATTATAGGTGGAAATAATATTGTAATTTTAGATATAATAGTTGGGGGCTATAACATATCCAAAAATAAATCAGACAATAAATGCTTAGGACAATATCCAAAGTGTAGGCAAATCGGACAATAAACAGCAAAGTCAGTTTTGGGATTACAGCAAAATACTGTATTGTATGGGGGTAGTGGAGCGTGTGGTAGTGTGGTCTTGTTACCTATATAAGAGCTATAACATATCCATAAATAAAGAAGTTTGAAATTGTTAGTATATTTTTTAAATTTGACCATTATAGTTAATTTGTCAAATGTGGATGGTACATATACACTAGCCTAGAATAATGATATATATAAATTTTAAACAAATCAGACCATAAAGAAGTTGCCAATTGGCAGTATTTATCCAAATTTTTAAAAATTTAACCGCAATATTTGTAAAATGTGGATGGTGCATATACACTAGCCTACAACAATAACATATCCAAATTTTAAACAAATCGGACAGTAAATAAAGAAGTTGGCAATTGGCAGTATTTTTCAAAAATATTTTTTAATTTGACTGTAATAGTGAATTTGGGAAATGTAAGGCTAATTTATTAAAACACATGCCTAGGACAATCACATATCCAAGTTTTAAAGAAATCGGACAGTAAATAAAGAAGTTGGCAATTGGCAGTATTTTTCAAAAATATTTTTTAATTTGACCGTAATGGTGAATTTGGGATATGTAGGTGGAATTTATTAAAACACTTGCCTAGGTCAATAACATATCCAAATTTTAAACAAATCGGACAGTAAATAAAGAAGTTGGCAATTGGCAGTATTTTTCCAAATTTTTAAAAATTTAACCGCAATATTTGTAAAATGTGGATGGTGCATATACATTAGCCTACAACAATAACATATCCAAATTGCAGACAAATCGGACAGTAAATAAAGAAGTTGGCAATTGGCAGTATTTTTCAAAAATATTTTTTTATTTGACCGTAATAGTGAATTTGGGATATGTAAGTGGAATTTATTAAAACACTTGCCTAGAACAACAACATATCCAAATTGAAGACAAATCAGACAGTTAATAAAGAAGGCGGCAATTGGCTGTATTTTTCAAAAATATTTTTTAATTTGGCCGTAATGTTGAATTTGGGATATGTAAGTGGAATTTATTAAAACACTTGCCTACAACAATAACATATCCAAATTTTAAACAAATCGGACAGTAAATAAAGAAGTTGGCAATTGGCAGTATTTTTCAAAAATATTTTTTAATTTGACTGTAATAGTGAATTTGGGAAATGTAAGGCTAATTTATTAAAACACTTGCCTATAACAATAACATATCTAAATTTTAAATAAATCGGACAGTAAATAAAGAAGTTGGCAATTGGCAGTATTTTTCAAAAATATTTTTTAATTTGACCGCAATGGTGAATTTGGGATATGTAAGTGGAATTTATTAAAACACTTGCCTACGACAATAACATATCTAAATTTTAAACAAATCGGACAGTAAATAAAGAAGTTGGCAATTGGCACTATAGTATTTTTCAAAAATATTTTTTAATTTGACCGTTATAGTGAATTTGGGAAATGTAAGTGAAATTTATTAAAACACTTGCCTAGGACAATAACATATCCAAATTGCAGACAAATCGGACAGTAAACACCAAAGATAGTTTTTTAGCCTGAATTTGAAAATTAATTTTTAAAAATATAGAGGAGGGATGGGGATGGGGACAATATATTTAATATAGGCAAGGGTTGGACGTTAGTATAGGCCAGCGGGCGGGAGCTCTATAGGCGGGAGCTGGCGTCGGCGCAAAAACTGATCCCCATAAGAATAACATGGGGAAAAAGCGCCGGAAGTGATGTTAAACCGGTAATTCACATCTACTAATGTCAATTTTAGTAAATCAGCAGAATACTCATGATTACAGTTAATAAAGGTTTATTCATTGTATATTTCAGCAAATTGAGAACTGGGACATTGCATTCGTTAGTATTAAATCAGTGTAACAGAATATTAAAATCATTTTAGCTGGGGAAAAGTAAAGAAATTAGTGTTTATATGAAGGCAATTTTAGATATAAGGATTATCTATTTTGTTATTAGGGCTGACGAGTCTGACGAAAATTTGAATCAACAGACTACGGAATCCTTTAAAATCCTAAATCCTAAATTAATAAAAATATTAAAATCATGAGGAAATTTAAATTGCTAAAAGCTCAGTCTAAGTCATGTTTTGTATATTAGTATTTAAAGGTCTAAAGAATGTGAAGGAGAAGTTATGATTTTAGTTTTAATTTAGTATAATAAACCACAAATTGTATCAAAACGTATAGTTGTATTTATTTTAAGCTAAGTCCCAAACGATCAATTTGTACTGTGCCAGTGTAGTAAAATTCTAATTCAAATGGTCAAAGGTATCAGAGCACTGGATTTGGAGGAGAAGTTGTTTCCTAATTTGGAGCGAGGTATTTTAAATTAAGATAAATAATAATTAGGGAACAACGGTGGTACAAAAGAGTATCCATTATAAATTATAGGTAATAATTAGTTAACATAACCAGTAATACACTCTTATAAGTTGTTTAATTATACGACGAATTGTATCATTTGCCAAGAAGTTGTTTCTGTTATTACTATGTTTTAATTTCGACTTTACTTTTACTTCTCAGTGATGAGTTGGTGATTAGAATAACGAAATTAAATGTCCTTATGAATAGAAAGGTTAATAAATGCTAGCCTAAGTCGAATAACAATTTTTCGTTTTACAATTATTGTAAAGTTTGGTTTTTAATACATTTTTTTAATCTTTACAATGGTCATTTTACTTTAACCACACCCTTCATGCAAAGTGATAACTACGGAAATATAAATCATAAGCTAAATCAAACTGAGGGAATCAATGATATTTTAAAATAATAATTATAAAAACATGAAGGATAAAAGGTTTTGTCATATTTTAGAAATACTATTAATTATAAATAGTATAAGACTAAGAGAAGAGATGGCCTGAGATTAGTAACACGATGTTGGCCCCACAATCTAGACGGAAACATCGTCGATTTCAACACAACTGCCATCCCTCCTGCCTTCCTCCTATCTGACACTCTCATCGTTAACATACCCTGCTTTTCGCCAGTATTATAGGTGATGGAAACATTTCAACACAGCTGCCATCCCTCCTGCCTTCCTCCTATCTGACACTCTCATCGTTAACATTCCCTGCTTTTCGCCAGTATTATAGGTGATGGAAACATTTCAACACAGCTGCCATCCCTCCTGCCTTCCACCTATCTGACACTCTCATCGTTAACATACCCTGCTTTTCGCCAGTATTATAGGTGATGGAAACATTTAAACACAGCTGCCATCCCTCCTGCCTTCCTCCTATCTGACACTCTCATCATTAACATTCCCTGCTTTTCGCCAGTATTATAAGTGACGGAAACATTTCAACACAGCTGTCATCCCTTGTGCCTTCCTCCTATCTGACACTCTCATCGTTAACATTCCCTGCTTTTCGCCAGTATTATAGGTGATGGAAACATTTCAACACAGCTGCCATCCCTCCTGCCTTCCTCCTATCTGACACTCTCATCGTTAACATAACCTGCTTTTCGCCAGTATTATAGGTGATGGAAACATTTCAACACAGCTGCCATCCCTCCTGCCTTCCCCCTATCTGACACTCTCATCGTTAACATTCCCTGTTTTTCGCCAGTATTATAGACAATGGAAACATTTCAACACAGCTGCCATCCCTCCTGCCTTCCTCCTATCTGACACTCTCATCGTTAACGTACCCTGCTTTTCACCAGTATTATAGACGATGGAAACATTTCAACACAGCTGCCATCCCTCCAGCCTTCCTCCTATCTGACACTCTCATCGTTAACATACCCTGCTTTTCGCCAGTATTATAGACGATGGAAACATTTCAACACAGCTGCCATCCCTCCTGCCTTCCTCCTATCTGACACTCTCATCGTTAACATACCCTGCTTTTCGCCAGTATTATAGGTGATGGAAACATTTCAACACAGCTGCCATCCCTCCTGCCTTCCTCCTATCTGACACTCTCATCGTTAACATACCCTGCTTTTCGCCAGTATTATAGGTGATGGAAACATTTCAACACAGCTGCCATCCCTCCTGCCTTCCTCCTATCTGACACTCTCATCGTTAACATACCCTGCTTTTCGCCAGTATTATAGGTGATGGAAACCTTTCAACACAGCTGCCATCCCTCCTGCCTTCCTCCTATCTGACACTCTCATCGTTAACATACCGTGCTTTTCGCCAGTATTATAGGTGATGGAAACATTTCAACACAGCTGCCATCCCTCCTGCCTTCCTCCTATCTGACACTCTCATCGTTAACATGCCCTGCTTTTCGCCAGTATTATAAGGGACGGAAAACATTTCAACACAGCTGTCATCCCTTGTGCCTTCCTCCTATCTGACACTCTCATCGTTAACATACCCTGCTTTTCGCCAGTATTATAGGTGATGGAAACATTTCAACACAACTGCCATCCCTCCTGCCTTCCTCCTATCTGATACTCTCATCGTTAACATGCCCTGCTTGTCGCCAGTATTATAGGTGATCGAAAAATTTCAACACAACTGCCATCCCTCCTGCCCTCCTCCTATCTGACACTCTTATCGTTAACATACCCTGCTTTTCCCCAGTATTATAGGTGATGGAAACATTTCAACACAGCTGTCATCCCTTGTGCCTTCCTCCTATCTGACACTCTCGTCGTTAACATACCCTGCTTTTCGCCAGTATTATAGGTGATGGAAACATTTCAACACAACTGCCATCCCTCCTGCCTTCCACCTATCTGACACTCTCATCGTTAACATACCCTGCTTTTGGCCAGTATTATAGGTGATGGAAACATTTCAACACAACTGCCATCCCTTGTGCCTTCCTCCTATCTGACACTCTCATCGTTAACATACCCTGCTTGTCGCCAGTATTATAAGTGACGGAAACATTTCAACACAACTGCCATCCTTCGTGCCTTCCTCCTATCTGACACTCTCATCGTTAACATGCCCTGCTTGTCACCAGTACTATAGACGATGGAAACATTTCACTTTGCAATCGTTAAGTACAACAGTCCTGCATTTTAATCAAGGTCATTAATTCAATTAGATACATTACTTACGCTATGAATCAATGTTCCATACGCTTCTTTAGTGCATTGCTCACTAGAGTAAATTATTGCCAAATGTAGGGTGGTACCACCTATGCCCGGGACGCTTATGACTTTACTTTTACCGATGTATATGCCACAAATAAGAATTATATGTAAGTATTCAAAATTAAAATTAAGTTGTTCAAAATTATAATTTAATGATTGATAAATTTATTGATATATTCATATCATCCTACTTTGGGTGACTATTGCTCATGATATTTATAATAATTTAAGTATAAAATTAGATTCATTTAAAATTATAAAATTTGGTACAAAAACTGCCAGGATTGGAAATGATGATATACAACAACCACTAAGTGGTAATGGTCAGCATAATCCGATCAGACTTTATACTCATCATCAGTGGAATAATCGGGACAGAAAACACTGTTGATCATTAGCAGCCCGACTGGGATAGATCACATTGATGATGACAAGACTGCAGTTTGTCTGTTCTAGTTTCATGAAACATTGGCATAGATACATGGGGCACTGATGTTAAACAAATCACAAATAATAGCTCTTCATGTCAATGTATTTCTCAATCTACATTTTCATTTCACAATTAAATTTTATATCATTGCAGTACCACGAATAAAATATTATTTTCATCCTAGTCACAACGGATATTATACCAAACCTAACGCAAAGCTAGCCTTTTCAATAATTGGAGTAAAAAGCAAACGTATTTACTTCATTCGTATATTTACAATATTTCGTATTATAAAAGTCATAAATGTTCGCGTGTGTTTCCCGTTTTATCACAGCAAAACAACGTATTTAGCAATTTTTCATATCAAAAATTCAATCAATGGTAAAAAAGAGGTTAACCCATGGGTTTTTGTATGTGACCGAATCCGTTTAAAATGTTTTAAAATCTTTCCGCTGTAACTATAGAAGAAAATATTCAGGCACACTCAGAGAGCCTCTAATTGCTGACAATCATAAAACAACAGAGAAGAAGACGAAGCGACGGAGTTCAGTGTCTAAAACAACTGTTCAGTGAGGATCTTGAGTATCTTAGGATTAAGGGGATGCAAATACACAATTCTTGATATTCTTATTTATGAATAAAACTAAACCGTAACAGGAACTCTAAGAGCCCGTAAGTGTGACTTATGTCAACCATCCTTGTATGAAAAGTCTTGTGAGGAACTTTAAGGTTAGATTTTTTTTACAAATATTCTCCTAACGACACAAATTGAAATGAAGCGTTCAGTTAAAATACATATTTAAATAATGGATTTTTTTAAAACTATAAAATACTATAAGATGAACAAGCGAAGCTGTTGGGCAAAGCTAGATGAATGAACTTTCAAATACTTTTTATCCATAACATATAATAAATTAATATGAGAGTTCTAATTGGGAGTTAACAATAATTTATGGTTGGTGAAATGTTATTAATGTGAAATTTGTTTTCCTTAATGCAGTAGTTAAATTCCTGGTACGTCAATATTGATTCACTATCCCAGGCTCACACCGTAAAAATAAAGGGAAACATATTCAAACATGTAACATAATTACATTAGTTTTTCGTGAAATAAAACTTGTATAAAGTGAAATAAAGAGCTATCATTTACGTTATTCATGTTTTACATATATACTAGGCTTATCGCCGTTGGGGGCTTCGCCCCCAACCCCCCTTTTGGAGTTCGCTTCGCTCACTTGCCTTCCTCAGTCAACTCAAGTTTAAATCAAACTCAACTATTGTAGCTCATTAACCAAAGAAAAACAACACAACAATGACGTTTGGTGAGCACATTAGCACCTACACAGGCGGTCCCATATCGGTTCGATACCGAAACATTTGACCAACCGGCTGCTTGTTAGTTTTATCGAATGAACTCTCGACTACGATGGTTGTTTCGAGGTGAATAAAAGCAAAAAAAGTGCTCAATCAATCAGAGTCAATCAGATATAAATAACAAGTTGTGGTTACAATGTTAAATTGGAGTTTTACAAATGGATTTACGTGTAAGAAAAACACAACAAATTAGACTTCAGTTTACGACAGAATTATAGTAACCTAACCTAACCTAACTCCGCAGAGCGATGTATGTTGGCTGTTCGTTGTGCAAATTACAAATAAATGAATTTGTAAAAACGAAATAAAGTCAAATTAAACAGAAATAAATTGCAGACCTCAAAAAGTAAGCAACAAAAGTAGGATTCAAACCCGTGACCACATGATCTTGAATCACCTGACAACATATCCACTGGGCTACCGCGGGCCCATCAAATTTATCATTCGATGGGACAAACAATCGGTTGATTACATTTTCCAGTATCGAAACAAACGATATTCGCGATATTGGACCTCCCGTGTAGGCGATAATCTGCTCGCCTTGTTTTGTAACAGCTGATTTATATAAACCTCATGTGAGCAAATCAGTATCGCCTACACGGGTGGTTTTTTTTTAATCAGCTGATACAAACCTGTGGTATTAGCCAAAGATAGTGTGCTTTCATTAAACGGCTTTCCAAAACTGTATACATTTAAATGGGCCAAAATATTCAAAATTACTTCTTCTCCGATGAATAGCGGCTAAACGGATGATCAGATCTTAAATCTGACGAAAGATCATCAGTTGGAAATTAAATTTTCTACAACTTTTGTATTTAACATGTTTTGCCATATCTTACCGTTTCCGTACAAAACGCGCTCAAAGTGGAAAAGTTGAAAAAGTGGAAATTTCCCCGCCTCAAAAATGCCCCCAAAACTCAAAAGTGTTAACTTTTGGTAATTTTTCTGGGAGTTTCTCGTCAATAGCTTTAATTCAAGTATGGGGTCGAGGGGGGTTCGATTACGTGAAGTGCCTCATAGTTTATGTCAGTGAGTGAGTGAGTGAGGGAGTGAACCCGTCTAGCTTTATATAAGTAGATATACGTTTATTACTTTTAATTCCATGCTGCCACTTATGAATAATAATTTCAAATCTAAATCCAAACAATGGTTTTGAAGTTAATTTATAAGCAAAATCAAATATAAGTTAATTTGGAAAATTAATATTCCAAATTTTAGTATATATTAGTATGTACTGTGTGTGAATATATAGTTAATTTATATAACAAATTATGAACATATTTTCACAAGTAAAGTGCCAAATTGACAAAGAATACTAATTGCAACGAATTTTTACTTAGTTAAATTTGTTACAAAATGTTGTTTCAGCATAGTTGTTTATTAAGCATTTTATAGCTGTTAATTCAATGATATTCATCATCATCATCATTGTTGCGGATTAGGAAACCCCAGCATAGCTGCTAGTCACATCTTCCACAAGCGGGAATATTGAGCAGGTTACCGGAAAGATAGGATATAGCAGGAAAGAAAAGGGTGGGATGGGACGGCAGCCAAATCGACCCTTCAGAGGGCCAACTCACGTGCCCTGTGACAAGTGGGATGAGGGTCTCAAACAGGGGACCCGCATTCTGCCCTCCACCTGGTCAACTCAATTGACAGGGTATCCATGTACAACAGCCAGGGGCCATCCATTCCCAGGTTGGCAGGTGGGGGGCCGAACCCGGAGATTCTGTCCCTAGCCGCTGCAAATGGAGGGACCAAAGGTGAAAGGGAAGTTTGTTATAATGGACAGCCAAAAGACTTACCATATGTAATGACAACTTCATTTGCTGTACCCAATGTCAGCCTCAAAACTGGTAGAGACCAGTTTTAAGGTAGCTCTAGGACAAAGTCTCAATGATATTTAATGTTAGTTTATTCTGTTTTTTTACTTTTAACTTGAACTTTTTCAAAATTCCCGGACAAATTATTAATCCGCTATCTCCTATCAAAAACTTTGCTCCGTCAAAGTTGATGTCAAAAGTTAGCCTGTAACCACCAATATAAGAATAAATAAAACATAAATACCAATATGGTTGAGTATTTTAAACCAGTATTTTTATTTTTAGCAATTTATCAAGTACCAGTCTTTAAATATAAATTGTGAAATTTGAACATTAGAAATGCGCTCATTCATTTTTGTCTGTGGTTCACGATTCCTGATGAACTTATAACGTGAATTTTAAATGCCGCCGGTTTTGTTACGGAAGAGATGTTTTGATACGGAGGAGACCTCTAGTTTTCACCATTCGTCTATTTGTTTATAGTTCTTTATAATTAGTTCCTCCCAAAATCGTCCACTTTTGGAGCCCACTCAAAGAATTTGGACAATGTCAAAATATACTATACCTTGAGTTACGGTACTATCACTACCCAAAGAATATTAGTTTATATTCACAAATAACAATAAAGGTTATCAGGAAACTGACACATACTTTCTCCCTTTTAGCCCAACTTTAACGAATAAATTACTTTTTATTTACTAAATATAGAATACAAAGCACGGTCAAATGTACAGAAAATCTTTTAAACAAGATGTTTTAAAAAACAACCACCCAAATCCCTGCTTTGGAGGCCCTACAGAATCCATTGCTACACTCGTGGTTTTAAGAGGGGAAATGCCCCCTATTCCCCCCCAGGGTTATTAAGGGGCAACATATTTCGAATTTCCTCTGTTGGCCAATGCTAAATTGACAAGCATATCAAGTTTGAATGAAATTTATAAGTAAATAAGAGAGAAATAATAATTTTTGTATTCCCCTTAAGAATAACATTGGACAACATACTGCGTTTACCGCAAAATAAAAATTTCAATTTTCTCCGAAACCAGCAATGGTAGAATAGTAATTCAAAATACTAAATTATTTAGTTTTTTGAGCTCTTTTTAGTAGTGAATAGTAATATATTTTTATATTTATGTCTTTTTATGAAAAATCCAAAAAACTGAATTTTGGATGTTTTAAGTCCTGTAATTTCTGAACCCGAATTTTTACAGAAATGCGGGTGGTGTCATTTTTTTGGAGGACTAAAGTTCTTCAAACGACTAAAGTTTAATCAAAATCGTTAGAGCCGTTTTTGAGAAATTTGGATTTTCATGTTTTTTGGGGATAATTACCCTTAAAAATCAAAAATTCAAAAAAATGAAAAAAACCTGGAGATATCGTGGATTAGTACCTACATACCAAATTTCATAAAAATCGGCCCATAGGTTAGGGCTCTAGCTCTGTACACATCCACACAGACACACAGACACACACACACACACACACACACACACACACACACACACACACACACACACACACACACACACACACACACACACACACACACACACACACACACACACACACACACACACACACACACACACACACACACACACACACACACACACACACACACACACACACACACACACACACACACACACACACACACACACACACACACACACACACACACACACACACACACACACACACACACACACACACACACATACAAACAGACAGACATCACGTAAAAACCACTTTTTTGGGTTCAGGGAGCACCAAAACGAATATTTCCTTTAACAACTCAAATTCGAAATTTTTTACGAAAACAATACTTTCTCCATATACTATGTATAGGGGGAGAAAGTAAAAATAGAGGGGGATTCGGAATTTGTTCACACCCGTTATATATAATAGCTATATCTATTCGCAGACATAGTCATTAGGTATAACGAAGTATTAAAACCATCAGTCCTGGGCCTATCACCAATATCGTTCATGAAAAAGTAAGCCATTTGAAAGGCGCTTAACCTGTTGCTAACGGTTATTTGAAAGGTCATGCGGAATATTCTCTCGATAAGCTTATTGACTTTGCCTACTTAAAATACTGTAGTCCTCTTCTGAGAATAAAAATAATTATTTGACACATATATTTTAAATAACATTAATGACTTTCTTAAATATGCAAATTTATAAGTGGCAGGATGTTTAAATATCTCTGATTCAAGATGTTTTAGTCTATAGCATACTGATTAATCTTGATTTCACTAAAAAAAAGTTTAAACATGGAAATATATTGTATTTTATTAGAGCAACCAAACTATATGGAGTAATTTACATTGCTGTAATAAATGTGGATGAATACATAGGAATATAAAATACTATATAACCTTCTATTCTCTATGAGGTTTATAAATTAATAGCTCAGTCATAAACAAGTCAAGGATGAAATGAAAATTAGTTTCTTCTGTAATGACAGACTGCAGTTGTGATGACATAGAGCGTTTTGGCGGATGGAAATTAATCCTCGATCCGTATTGGCCATAGCTTACCGTCTAAATTTCCTGGAGTATTGTACGAGAGTTTTTTTATTGTCATACAAAAATCAAAAATTAAAAAGTAACGGTTTCGTATTTTCAAATTATATAGTAAAAATTTGTAAATTAACAACAATATTGTGTGTTTGAACAATATTCCTACTTTCATTAAACACTAAATTGGTTGCTGTTCATTACAGCGTAAGCGTTAACGTTATTCGACTTCCACATATCTGATATTGCGTTACGATTTAAGTAATTACCGTAATTAATACTGTTAAACATTCATCAATAAAAACTTTGGTATAAATGTTTTATTTAACTGAAAGTTTTCATAAGTAATATGATAAAATAAAATGAACATATGATATAATCAATAACTATTTAAATGTTTCGACCTTTCTATTGCGATAGTTATTATTCACTGTTCATAGACATACTTTTGGACCTATTTCGTTATTGAGTACAGTTTATACTTTGCACCATTTCAAATTGGCAGCCATTCTTTGTTTTAAAAAGCTTAAACCTGAAAAACTGTTAATTTTGCAACACACTTACAGAACATAAAAAGGTTTCTGAAATTGTATCTCTTAAAGGATGGTGTTATTATCATTAAGAGCGGATCATTAATAATCGATTTATTGAAATTTTCTTAAATAATCAATGCAGTTTTTTGCTATGATAAGCACAAAATGAACATGTAGGTATTTAAGGAAATTGCGATGAATCAGTTATTAATGATCCGGAATTAATAATCTTAAAACAGTCTTTTAAAAACACCGGCGCAACCTTGTATTTTGTATAACTGTTTTGTAAAAATACACTTTTTAAGATATAAAGCTTTTAAAACAAATAATGGCCGCCCTTTTTAAATTGTATCAAGTAAAAGCTTGACATTCAATACTGGAATAGGTATTATTAGTCGTCATACATTTACTAAGTTTGAACTAGATGCCTTAAGAGTTTATTAAGACATGATTAATTATGTAAAAAAACACATACAGACTGAATACTAAGTCTTTTAGGATGTTTATAGGAACTTTTTGTTATAGTAACCCAAGCCACCAAAATTTGAAGTTCGGGAACGTACTTTACAGACATTTTGTAGATTCATCTTCATTCAGCCTAAATAGACCACTTTCACATCCAATGGAAAACCCAGTTATTTACCGTTAAAACTGTCTCTAATAGTAAAAAAACTGTTATATTAAAACTAAAATTACCATTACTACATAACAATACGCAAGCTTTAATTTTTAGTTACACACATATAAGTTGTTTGTTAAATGAAAGGACTTTTAATCTAAAACATTGCACATCAGGCGTAACTTTATTACATTTTGAAAAGCGTGAAACTCATTTTTGCTATAAATTAGCTCACTAATGGCATAAAACCCATTATTTTAAAGTCTATGGCGTTTTACTGTTCGTTTAATAGTAAGAAATTTTATTATTGTAAATGTGCGTTTCTCCTACTTTTGAACCAAACATAAATGTTCCATTTAGTTAGAACATTTATAGACATTTGACCTCAAAATCACTTATACCTTTATCTAAATATGGTAGCCATGGTAGCCACGTTTGTTGACCTAATCACACAAACAAACGGCACGTAGTACTTCATTTAAGTACTAAATTGTCATACAATTTATTAAAACTAGACGTCATCGTTATACAATGTCTAAAATGTTTGTTTTAAAACAATATTGAACAGCCGTTAGACACCCAAGCCCACTCAAATATGCTGTTGTGATGTTTATTGTATTCACGAAAGGCTTTTTAGGGTACGTGTATACCGGAGCCACGATTGGACTAGGGCTGGTACCCGGGATGGTAGCTTTGATCCTGGGTGACCCTAGATCTGATCCTAGATCTATGCCGGTATGCAAGCGGGGATATACTCGCCTGTTATTATTTTAGTCAGCTAATTGGAAATATTTGTTTAAAATCAAATACAAAACAATTAAACTCATATTGGTTCTGAATCAAGTTTTGAACTATTTTGCGAAAATTGTAAAATTTGTTTAGTTTATCGTAAACTTTTCATTTTGTAATATGTTTTACTTATTTTTTTGTCAACATAAAAAATGAATCTTATTTGTACAAGTAAGATTTTAACAACTGATAACAATTATTTTTGATAAACATAAAAAGTAAGCATGGCAGCGCAACTACGTACCGCACTTTTTACGCAAATTAAGCTCTGCAAATTAAACACTTGTTTTAGGAAACTGATTTTATTGTCACTTGGCAAATTAAAAGGTGAAACAATCCTAAATCTGGATAAACTGGACGTCAATAAATGGGTCAAATCTCAATTAAGTTAATATAGTCAAAAGAAATTAATCTAGTCTAAAAATGGATCGAATCGTGAGGTGTCACTAGGTTGACGTTAGACGTACGACTGGAGGGTTGAGGGCGAGGGCTTAAACTATAACCCCCCCCCCCTCCAACAATCAGTGTCAACAGTAGGTTATGGTTTCTGGTAAGATACGTTGGACGGCATTCACCTACTGTTTATCCTTGGTTTAAGAGTACTCACCATAAAATAAGTGTATCATATAATAATGAGAATATGAAAAACAATATTTAAGTCTAGATGGTTCTAAACACATGATTCGTTTTTGATTGACCAGATGACGAATGGTCATAGCAACCTCCTTTGTTTACATCAAGAGTCGATCCTGGATCTGATCCTAGAGCTGACCTTTCTCACTGCTTCTATCCCGATCCTAGTTCCTCGCCTCTGATTGGATGTTAAAAACCGTATGCCTTAATGCGGGTGTCCTTGTATCCCGGCTCCGGTATACACATACCCTTAATAATTTAAATATTTTTAAGCATTATGTTAGTGTTTTGTTTCCAACAGTTTCTAACCACGCAATAATAAAATAATTTTAACGTAAAAATATATTTACATATTACTTTAGTAAATATAATAACAAATATTTTTAAACATGTAATATTATTTAATTCACATAACATTTTATTCACAAGCGTTTTAACTCAAATAAGGGTTTCCAGACAAATGGAACTGAGATCGTTCATCGAAATGCAGCGTTATGAGAGCAACTTGTGTAAATAGCCACTATTCCCCAGAGGCGGGCATAACACTTCAAACGTTTTGGCTTCACATTTGATGTCACATTGATATTTAGCTCAGAACAGGCAAGTGACAGATCATTGATTAAGTCAGCCATTATTACAGTAGTGGTCAAATCTTATCAAATATCTATTTAATAAATATACGTTAATTATGTGTTTAGACACACACTCAACGCTTAAATGAACTGTCAGCCTTTCTTCCGAAGCATTGATGCACTGACTGCTGTTTACGTTGAACTAAACTTGCCGTTTTTAGTCTAAACGTTCTTTACAAAAAAATTTGACAAACTCAATTATGAGAATGTCCTCGTGGTGAAGAAAATCGCGTAGTGGTAACGCCTGACATTCGGGAGGCCCCAGTTCAAATCGCGTAGTGGTAACGCCTGACATTCGGGAGGCCCCAGTTCAAATCGCGTAGTGGTAACGCCTGACATTCGGGAGGCCCCAGTTCAAATCGCGTAGTGGTAACGCCTGACATTTGGGAGGCCCCAGTTCAAATCGCGTAGTTGTAACGCCTGACATTCGAGAGGCCCCAGTTCAAATCGCGTAGTGGTAACGCCTGACATTCGGGAGGCCCCAGTTCAAATCTCCAACCGGTAATGTCTCGGCTTGTAGGTTTTCTCATCTTAACTAAGCAAATTTTGCAATGGTTTACCAAAAGTTGTATAGAGGACTTCATAGTCCCGTCCTCAATTGCTAAAACTAGCCCCCGAATTAATTTTTTAATTACTGTTGATTAGTTTTCTTTTACTAGGCTAAATAATACAAGTGTTCCAAAAGAATAATTTGAATAAATAGATATTAGTTTCGAGTAGCCAAAACCACCATAACTTTTGTACGCCATTTTTAATTAATTAAAAAATGTATTGATGCGAACAAAAATCACATCGCTCAATTCCTCCTTGCCTGTCAAAGAGACTCAAGTAGAACTAACTGGAATTACTTTTTAACTGAATGAATCCATTCAGATTTCTATAAATTTAAACCAGATTTTCTGCACCGTGGAATCCATTATATGAAGAATTAAGAGACAAAACATGTTTGTAATAAGTGTATTAGGTACTCTAAGAACAAATCAATGCAATAAATATGGTGGCATTGACAATTGAAATATAATTTAAAGCTATCTGCTAGATTTGCATGATTATTTAAATATTGCATGCCACATAGATTTTACTAGAGCAATTTAAATATGTCTACCGGAAAAAACAGCTTTAAAATGATAACACAGTTTTAGAGAGAGAAAGATGTATTTTGATTTTATTATTTTTATTCGTTTAGAGTTACAAAAATAGTTACAGTTCCTATATTTCTCTCTTAAGACGATTTTGTTCTCTTGAATATGTCAAGATGAAGTTGTGCCTGTCCAACTTAACTGAAGTAAGAACTTTTTCTATTAGTTTGAAAGTTCAGATTATTGATTTTTCACGATTATGTGGAGGTCGATACATACCTATAGTTTGAATTATTTTCTAATGTTAAGTTTCACAGATATTGTGTATACTCCGAAAACTAAATGTGTACTAAAAATTCTACTTCAAGGCTTGTAACTTCATTTGTAAATGTATTAAATTATTTGTTTTCTTTTATAGCTCGAACTCCTCCTTTTAATTTGTGCTCTCTATCAAGAGATAAAACCGGGCTTTGTCAAATGAATCGTGTGTAATCGTGTAAGATTGTATAGATAGCATTTTAATAAGTGAGTTTAGCTTTATAAAAGCTAAAAATAAGTTGTACAAAAATATAATTTGCGAGAAAATTCACTTAATAAAAATTAAGTATAAGCTACTTCTTGAAATTGGTTTGTTAAAATAATTTAGGATCAGATGTCATCAGGTCTGTTCTAGCTTGTATAACAAATCGGAGTTTTATTGGAAAATGTTAAGCAAATTTGCTTAAGCTATTTCGTCTAAAATACCTCAGATAAGTACCAATTACATGTAATAAAGAGGATCTACTCACATTCGCTCTTAAGATAAATTATCTCCTTCATTCAGCGACTCTTTACATTCAAGCATTCGTTTCTTTGAATCGAGTCCACTTATAATTTGGTTCTGGATGTTTCAATAAGCCTATTATAGTACACGGTCCTCAGTACACTCCTATTTCAAACGACCCGGTGCGTCATTGATCAGAGAATTCAATCATTTGGCACTTATAATATTGACTCCCTATAGAAAATTGTCAATTAAAGTAGAAAGTATCATATTAATTATTGCCAGAGCTTTTTTTATTTATTGCAAAAAACTCCTTGATTTAATTTTAAATGTTTAAATTTTTGTGTAATTATATAAGCCATACATTATTAAGCGGAACCATACTATTAAATATTTTAAAATTAACTACAGCGCAATCTAATTCGATATAAACTCCGAAATAATACTCTAATGCGCATTTCTGATTGTGATTCTTATTCTTACAATTTGAAGATATACGTCTGATGTTCAAACAGTAATCTGTTTTTAAGTAGGTCTTAAAGAAAGAATAACGTTCGGGAATATCTGATAGCCCAGTTGAAAGCTACGTGAGCTGCATCTTTATTGCAATTCGTCTTCTTAAGGACAAATTATAGGTTCTAAATAAATACTCTCAGACCCACTGATCTCCGCATCCTTTGCCTCACTAACAGTGTTAAAGTTAATAATTTCAAAGGTATGAATTATCTTATAACGATTGATTTTCTTTATTCATTATCCCATGTTAAATTTCGATTTCAATCTGGTGTATTACATTAGTACAGAAAACAGAAAAACAGAAAAAATTACGATGAAAATATGACAGTAAATGCTGCAATAACTAAAACCAGGACATGGCAACATTTGAGTCCCAGACGATTTCAATAACTGAACTATTTCAATCCAATACTTGTACTTTTCCCTATGTTTCTTTACCTAACCTGTCAGTAAGGTTTTACATTGTATACTGAAATCAAAGATTTGGTTATTATTCTCCTCTGAAAGAGTTATTTTAAACTTCTACGTTACTTAGCGCAACAACACTAAGAATACTGTTAGTAACCACCATTTCAAAAATCTAGTTTAACAATAACTAATATGTATAATGTATTGTGTGTCCATCAAAACGTAATACATTTGGTCTACCCTATTATCTAAGTGACATTTTTTTCAATATTTTCACTATACATTCTCATATATTTTAACTTACGTATCGGATGTCTTGATTTGCATGTTTTTAATTTCGCAATGTGTTTCAATGAAACTGGTTTCTTTTAATTGTGTATAACAGTCTACATTTAACATAAAATATTTGATGTAAGTAGTTAGGGCGGCCACCTTGGCCCCAACATGGAGTCTTATGGAGAATAGAATAACATGTACTCTTATGGAGAATAGATTAACATGGACTCTTATGGGAGAATAGAATAACATGTACTCTTATGGAGGATAGAATTGGGGTGTAATTACTACCCTATGCAGCTCTTCTGCTACCCTCTTTGGCAACTATCTATCTTCTGCTACCCTCTTTGGCAACTATCTATTTCTTGCATGCCTTTATGGTTAAACACTCGTGTCCTTCTGTTGTAAACCATCTAGTCTTCTGTGGTAATTGTTTAACACTCGTGTCCTTCTGTTTTAAACCTTCTATGCCTTCTATGGTAATTAGTTTACCCTCGTGTCCTTCTGTTGTTAATCATCTAGCCTTCTGTGGTAATTATTTATCCCTCGTGTCTTTCTGTTGTAAACCATCTAGCCTTTTATGGTAATTATTTGACCTACGTTTCCGTTTACATATTTAACCCCCGTGTCCTTCTGTTGTAAATCATCTAGCCTTCTGTGGTAATTATTTTACCCTCGTGTCCTTCTGTTGTTAATCATCTAGCCTTTTATGGTAATTATTTGACCTACGCTTACTTCTACATATTTGACTCTCGTGCCCTTCTATACATCTAACCTCTACATCCTTCATTCCCTTCTGTGTATCTAATCTCACTTCCTTCTGCGTATCTAACCACAACATTCACAACAAGTCTCTTTCAGCAAACTCGTTGTAACTAGTTAAAATACAGCTCTGTAATTGGTTATAATAAAAATGCATTCTATTGGTTGTAATTAGCGTTCTGTGCCCTGATTGGTCGATACTTTTAGCGCTCTTTATTCTCAAGAGTTAACTTCACTCTATCCCTTGCATTTGCACTGGTCAGAGGTCCCTGCGATACTCCGTTCGTTGATTTTGCACCTGACAAATATAATTATTACATTTGATTATAATGATTTTAGTTTTCTTGTATTGTAGTAATTTCAATTCTCATGTATTGTAGTAATCTTGCGTGTTTAGTGACTTGGCTAGAGTAGTGTTGTATTTAATTGTTTTACCTGACTAACATATCCTTGCACCATTAATCTCACTTTCTAGTCTTGTTATTTTGGTTAGAGTATTGTTTTCTACCTTCCTTAGAGTTAACTTTTGGTAACTTGTAGCTCTGCTTTGACTTGTGTAGTTTGGGTGTTAGTGTTTTTTGACTTGTGTAGTTATACATACGTACAGTGCTCTCCTACATACTATATACCTCTAAACATAGACTCTACTACCTCATTCTGCTTCAGTCGTCACACTGATCAGACGTGTTTTATGCTGCTTCTGCGTAATTGTTAAGTGTTCTCTTGCACAAATTATTATTATTGTCTTGTTGATTCTGTGCTATTAATTCAGTTATATCAGCGAGCTTGACTCTGGCTGGTGTATTTGATCTTTTTAAGCGTTAGAGTGTTGTGTATTACAGTTCAGATTGTTTTCTTAGTTTTCAGTATTTCATTCTCTGTTAAAGGATGGAAGTTTCTAAAAAGAGCTCTCAAAGCCCAGTAAATGTAATTGGAACCTCTGAAACCTATGTTAAACACTTCAGGTTGTACGGGTTGGAAACTGTTTTCAAATTCACTAAACCGCCAAGAGGTATCTCTGAGTTTGATTGGATTCGTAAAGGTTTTAATCAAATTGTTGAAAAGGCTAAAGCCAACGCTGTACCCACTGATTATCTTGGGTTTAAAATGCAATCTATAAGTTTAAAAAGTGCTGAACCGGGGTACGTAGCTTTGAGACCTATCTCTGAAGTTAGCGGTGATGTTCTCTGGGATATTTTTGGAGGCATAATTCAAAGTAACTCTGAATCTTTAACCTCTAGCGACACTTTTAGAATTGACGTTACGAGGGTAAATGTCCCCGTAGGTAAAGGTAGAGTACATCCAGAGATGTACAACACTTTTGACGAGGAATGTAAAGCTAGGAAGGGTATTGTAGTAATTAATAATAAAGACAATTTATGTCTGGCTAGAGCATTGGTAGTAGGCAAAGCACTTGCTAAACATGATCCTCAGTATAAAGCAATACGTCAGGACAAGGGTAAAAGACAAACATTCAGAGCTAATAAGCTCATAGCAAAAGCCCGTGTAGAAATGCCGGAGGAAGGTGCCGGCATCCCCGAGCTTGAAAAATTCCAGTCACATCTTAAGAAATACAGAATAACAGTCTACAGTTACGATAGAAAAGGTCGGGATATTTACTTTGAGGGAGGTAATGAAGACGCTAAATTTAAAATTAACTTGCTCTTTCACAACGGGCATTATAATGTAATTACAAACTTAACTGCTGCTTTCGTATGTCATTATTTCTGTGAAGCCTGTCATATTCCCTACAATAACAAGGGTGAGCATCGATGCTCTAACATCTGCCCGTCCTGCCATTCTATCTCTCCACCCTGTAAACTTGAACACGGAGGCATCACATGCCGTCTTTGTAACCGCTTCTTCAAAAATGAGCGGTGTTTAATAGCCCATCAAGGGCAAGTTTGTAAAACTATAAAGTTCTGCCGCGACTGTAACAAAATGATTTATCCAAAAAAACGTAAGACAGCTCACGTATGCGGAGAAGTTTATTGTGAACCCTGTGAAGCGTTCAAAGACCCCGCGCATCAGTGTTTCATAAAGGTCGATAGGAGAACTCCGAAAGACCGAGATTTTCTTTTCATATTTTTTGACTTTGAAACAAGGCAGGATGAGTCTCTTCCCTCAGATCCCGATAAAAAATTGCATAAAGTTAATCTGTGCGTTTCTCAACAGTACTGTTTTAAATGTATTAATGGGGGTGAGTGTGAAACTTGTTCTGAGAGGCAAAGAGTCTTTGAAAAAGAACCGGTAAAACAATTCATGGACTATGTAATGGGAATTCGAAAGAAATTTAAAGATGTTTGTGTGATTGCTCACAACGGGCAAGGTTTTGATTTTCAATTCATTCTACAGTACATCATGGAAGAAACAAAATTTACACCAAAAATAACTCCTCGGGGAACTAAAGCAATTTTGATTGAAGTAGCCAACGTAAGGTTTGTTGACTCACTTAGTTATTTTCCCATGTCCCTCGCTGCACTCCCTAAAGCTTTTGATCTGCCTCCCGAGAAAAAGAAAGGTTATTTCCCGCATCTTTTTAACACTGTGGCAAATCAAAATTATGTAGGCCCGATACCCGACAAAAAGTATTACTGCCCGGAATCAATGTTTGAGAAACCTCACGAAGCTTTCGAGATTTGGTACGACGAGCAAGTGGCGAGTTACTACGTGTTTGATTTCAAAAAGGAAATCTTGGAGTATTGTATCTCTGACGTGGAAATCCTAGCTCAAGCGTGTATAAAATTTAGAGCCTTGCTTCTTGAACAATGTAACGTAGACCCATTCCTCGAAGCTATAACAATTGCCAGTGCATGTAACTTAGCTTTTCGGCGTAACTTTCTAAAACCAAACACAATAGGTTTGATTCCTAAAAACGGGTACAGACTGACTGACAATCAGTCAGCCGTTGCTTTACAATGGTTAACATGGGAAGAGGAGAAACGAGGGTTGAGGATTCAACACGCGGGCCGGGGTAAAGAAGTTAAAATTAATGGAATGAAAGTAGATGGGTTTGACGGTGAGCGGATTTACGAGTTTCACGGGTGTTACTGGCACGGGTGCCCGAAATGTTTTCCTTATAACAGAGAAGAACCTCTGTCGGAGGATCCTTCAGACAGTTTGCATCTCCGTTACGAGAGAACCAAGTCCAGAATTTCCAAACTAAACAACTATGAGGTTGTAGAAATGTGGGAATGTAAATTTAATAAATTGAAGAAAGATAATAAACTAAATCACTTGAACCAACTGTCCATTATAAACACACTTCCACTCAATCCTAGAGATTCCTTTTTTGGAGGCAGGACAGGCAATACTAAAACATATCATAAATGTGAAGAGGGAGAAACGATACAGTATGTTGATGTTTGCTCCCTTTATCCGTTTGTAAATAAATATTGTAAGTATCCCGTTGGACACCCTATCATTTACGTTGGAAATGAGTGCCGAGAGAGAGGTCTTGAAGTATAGGGATTGTTGAAATGTAAGATTCTACCTCCTTACAACTTGTATCACCCCGTACTCCCCGCTAAAATGAATAATAAATTAATGTTTGTGTTGTGTAGAACTTGCGGGGAAACTTTAAACCAAGGGGAATGTTTTCATGAGAGTGAGGAAAGAGCGTTAGTTGGGACCTGGACTATGGATGAAATTAGGAAAGCTGTAGAAAAGGGCTATGTAATTTTGGACATGTATGAACTGTGGGAGTACGAGGTAGCCACATATGAAAATGGAGGTTTGTTTACAGATTTCATTAACAAATTCTTGAAAGTAAAGCAGGAAGCCTCAGGCTATCCCGCTTGGTGTATGACAGAGGAGGATAAAGAAAAGTATGTTTCTGATTTCTTTAAGCGTGAGGGTATTCAAATGGAGAAAGATAAAATTTGTAAAAACGGGGGACTTAGATCAGTAGCCAAATTAATGTTAAATTCATTCTGGGGCAAGTTTGGTCAGCGAGAAAACATGACAAAAACTTCAATCGTCAGAGACTCTAAAGAATTATTCAAGTTGGTAACTCAACCAGAAGTAAATGTAAAGTATGCTGAAGTAATAAACCAAGAAGTTTTGCTAGTTAACTGGCAGAATGTTGATGAAGCTAGTGAGGCTCTAAAAACTGTAAATGTTGTAATTGCAGCCTACACTACAGCTCACGCGAGACTTAAACTTTATGAACATCTAGATTCTCTTGGAGGGCAGGTCTTGTATTATGATACAGATTCGTGTATTTATTTATACCGTGGTGGGTTGTATAAGGTTCCTACGGGAGACTATCTCGGGGAAATGACAGATGAATTGGCAGATGAGTACGGGCCCGGCTCTTATATTGTAGAGTTTGTTTCTGGGGGACCAAAGACTTACGCTTACCTTGTCTGGTCAACCAAAAAACTAAAGTTAGAATCAGTTTGTAAAATCAAGGGCCTAACATTAAACATGAAAACCTCCGAAACGCTAAACTTTGAAGCTCTAAAAAAGATGGTACTAAACGAAGCTGCTGAAATACTAGAAATTGAAGAGAATAGAATCAGGAGAACAAAGACACGAGAAGTCGTTACAGTAAGTGAGATTAAAAAGTTTAGAATTACAGGACCCAAGAGAAAATTTAATGATGATCACGACACGTTGCCTTTCGGCTTTAAAAAACAAAAACTAATGGAACCATCACACGGGTACTAAGCGTATATACCTCTAAACATCAGCTCTGTTACCTCATTCTGTTCTGAGACGTGGTCCTGATCGGTTGTGTTTGTGCTGTTACACTCAGTTGTATATTGTTTTGTTATATTCTTGTAGAATGTCTGCTGAACATAATACATCCGCTAACCAACAGGTTTTTCTTCAGCTTATACACAAAAAGAGGTTAAATGAAAATGTAAAATTTAATATTACACGCTCAGAGTTTAAGTTCTTACTTACAGGTTCAATAAATGCACGGGAATGGCCTTTGGTGTTTTCGGAGTATATAGTAGATAAAATAACGGAGAACTCCTCATCAAACACCTACATCGGAGTATCAATAAAGCACACAGATGCATCAGGAGACATACCTTACATGCCGTTAGCTAATCTAACACCGACAGTTTTTGATGATCACTTTGAAGAAATGTTTTGTAACGTTGAGAAACTATCTGGGGTTTTAAATCTTGAAGTATCACTTGTCTATATTCCTAGTTGCTACCGTCGATAAAGACGACACTTTTCCCTACGGAGCAGTGTTACTTTTGTACATACTTCTTGTGACTAGTACAGTTACATCATTCTACTCTGAGTCACGGTACTGATCAGACGTGCTTCTGCGCTGTTTTTGTCTGTAAAAACGTAATTGTGACATGGCTGCTAAATACTATACATTTAATAACAAACCGGTATTGGTTCTGTTTGATAATGAAGGAAAGCCATGGTTTAAAGCTAAAGATGTAGCGTCTGCTCTTAAGCATGTTAATTGCTGTAGTGCAATTCAGAAACATGTAGATGACAATGATAAATTAAGTGTTGGAAGTTTTTCTGAGGCCCAAAAACAGGGTGTTGGACCGATTGAGAAAACAACTGTTTTCATAAACGAAGCCGGATTATGTTCTTTAATGTTAAAGTCGGCTACACCCGAAGCAAGACTGTTAGTAAGAAGTCTGTTGCCGGAGAAGTTTTACCTTACTTACACAAATATGAAAGATGAAAGTTCACTTTAAATGTTAGTTTTAAAATCACAAGTTCCCACTGTATGAGTGTATGTGAGTGAATGAAGGTCACTGGCGCGGGTGACGAAAAACCCCGTAAACCTGAAAGGGAGCCTAGTAGATTGAACAGTCAAGTTAATCGTTTGACTGCTCCTTTGAATAGCTCATGTGTGATGAAGGATCTAGTAGATTGAGGCGTCTGGCTAACACCCAGACTACTCCTTCGAACGAGCCGGTGTGAATGTGTGATGAAGGCTCTAGTAGATTGAGGCGCCTGGCCAACACCCAGGCTACTCCTTTGAACGAGCCGGTGTGAATGAAGGATTTTGTACATTGAGAAGCCTTGCTAACGCACAGGCTACTCCTTGGAACAATCCGGTGGGACTTGTAAAAAAAAAAGTAAATAAATATATAGCAAATAAAAAAAAACTCTATCCTTTCGTTTGCTAAAAGGGAGAGGACTTTTATTTTGTACTGGGCGTCAACCAGTAATAACCTGGATTGGCTCACGCACGAAATAAAGGTTGAACCTGGGTGCTCATGCACGAATGGTCTCAAACCCCATTCAAGCAAACATACACTTACCGAGGGTTTATCAAAGAATGCCCGGAGATCTAGACGGTAGCTGTGGAGTCTCAATGGATCGAGGTTGGAGCACTGACCGCAGGAGAACATCTGACTTGGAAACATTCGACCGGAGATAGATAGATATTTGTCCCCGGTGGACAGTTTTCAGCGGACTTTGAGGTATTTTATAGCTTAAGGTTTCCATCAAAGAAAAACATACCCCAGTAAACAGTTTTAGCGGACCTGGTATTATTTGACCGAGAAATTTAAAAGGTTTGGGCAAAGTTAAATGTAGCCCCGGTAAAACAGTTTTAGCGGACTCGGTATTGTTTGGCCGAGAAATTTAAAAGGTTTGGGCAAAGTTAAATGCAGCCACGGTAGAGTATTTTCAGTAAATTTTCAACCGAGAAATTACACAATCAATCTGCATAACTACCCGGACTCAGACAAAAATAACCAACTTAGAGCGAAATACTGTATAATTTATGTCCTTCTAAACAATGCATTTTATGTTTGTTGTCTTTTAATAGGTGCCCATGGTGTATCATTTGTGGTCAACTCCCCAATGTTGGTGTTGGTTACAATATTTGACTTGTGAATGCAGTAAAATTATTTATTGATTCTGTTTGTTGGTATATCGTAACAGTGTTTTTCAAGCAACTAACTACAAAAAAAAATACAACTCTGTATTTGTTTTAACTTTACAAAATACAATACCATCACCTTTCTCTTTTGCATTAGTTTTAATTCATAAACACTGGACTTGGCGTGTAGCCAGGTCCAACACTTAGAATCATGTTTACAAAACATGTCCCAACTACTTTCTACTTCAACTATAATGTTATCAAAGGGAGGCGTCTCGCCTCTCTTGGGTGTTGGTATAGCTTTTCTGTTAGTGTTTACAATTCTTTTCTAGCTACTGTAACAGAGGTTTCTAAACAGTTTAATGCAAAGAATGCTGCCAAAAGTAATACAAATTGAACAAACCTGCTAAAATAAGCATAAAATTCAAAATTTTTCTTGACTTTACAGATCCTAACCATACTAAACAGCTGAAAAACTCCAAGTGTTGTTCGTTCATGCAGCTGAATGCCAACCAGAAACTTGACATTTTAATTCAGAACCTTATTATACACCACTTGACATTCTAATGTATAATTGCAATGTTTGATTAGTAAACTCAGTAAAACTATATATTTATTCTGTTTGCTGGAATATTGTAACAGTGTTTTCAAGCAATTAACTACAACAAAAACACACGTATGAACTCTAAAGTGTTTAATCTCTGTATTTGTTTTAACTTTACAAAATACCATACCACCACCAGCCTATTCTGCATTAGTTTAAATTAAAAAACTGTGGACACTCAAGGTCCAACACTTAGAATCTTTATCTGGTGTAATGTTATGAGCGTCTCGCCTCTCTTGGGTGTCGGTATAGCTTCTCTGTTAGTGTTTACAAGTATCTTCTAGCTACTGTGTCTAGAGATTTCTAAACAGTTCAATGTATACTACAAATTAGTCCTACTATCATAAATTCCAAATTTGCCTTAATGTATTACTTTACAGACCCTAACCATACTAAACAGCTAAAAAACTCCAAGTGTTGTTCTTTCATACAACTGAACACAAAGCAAAAACTTGACATTTTATTTCAGAACCTACACAATAGCAAAAAAAAACTATCTGCTCATAATGTTAAAACCTCAGTTGTAACGTACTAATAATCTAATAAAAGCAGAAACATACCCCGAAATAAAAACTAAAGATCAGATTGAGCTTGATGAACCCAACGGCTATAATACTAAACTACAACAACACCTAAACAACGGCTAAAAATCAACACACCTGAACAATAATTACTTTAATTGTAAAAGCTACAACTCTGTAAATATACTCTCCAAAGGGGGGTGTATCGATACACTCCCCTTGATCTTCAGTACTTTCAACACCTTCATTGGTTTATATTCTCGTTGAAGACTCAGTCAAAGTATCATTTATTTTGTGTGACTTGTGTTTTCACTAGTTTGTCACTCATACAAGATTTCTTGTATGTGAGTTAGTTTCAATCACATGTATTTGACAACTGTAACTAAACTAAAGAGATTGCTCAAATCTTGGGTTATCAAGATACAAATTATGAAATCAGAGGTAATGTTAGAGAAAAACACCGTAAAACAATGCCTGAAGAAGGTAGGAACGAAACGTTCCTACCTTTGAATTTTCAATTTCAAACGGTATACATCAATGAGCCAGGTTTATATCAATTAATTTTAACACAGAGCTAGTTTTCTTGTGAGTGTTTGTTTAAAATGTGCAAGCATGACATTGGTATGATTTAAGAGTAGCTGAGGTCTTGGATGATGTAATGGAAACAGAACCTGAAGTACTAGGCGAACCCCTCTTCCCCACCCCGCCCCAAGGGAGTCCTGATTCGGGACTCCCTTTTAATTATCAATCTCATACAGTTTACAATAATGAACCTGGTCTATATCAATTAATTTAACAAATAAAATACAAGTTAAAACTTACAGTTCCCAATGCTCGCATGCTAGCCTCTACAGACTTAGGATTTATACCAGTTAATGATCCAATAAAAATACAGAGCCTGATGAACCCAACAGCATCTAAACAACAGCTAAAAAGTCAACATTTTTGAACAATAATTACCTTAATTGTAGCAGCTACAACTCTGTAAAAATAGCCAGAGAGTCAT
The DNA here is from genome assembly GCA_963675035.1 of Allygus modestus. Classification (NCBI taxonomy): domain Eukaryota; kingdom Metazoa; phylum Arthropoda; class Insecta; order Hemiptera; family Cicadellidae; genus Allygus; species Allygus modestus. The sequence continues at coordinate 292,470,995 of OY776111.1, read as the reverse complement.
TTTAGCGAAGTTCCAGTACTTTCAACACCTTCATTGGTTTATATTCTCGTTGAAGAATCAGTCAAAGTATCATTTATTTAGTGTTGGTTTGTCACTCATCTCTAGTTTTTTGTATGTGAGTTAGTTTCAATCACAAGTATTTGACAGTGATATTAATGGTAAAGGTGTAGATAAGGAAGATAAGTGTAATGCTTTGAACATAATAAGAGAGGGGGGGCAGTTGACTACTCCCCCTTTAACTTTCAAGATCAGTCTACCTTCATCAATGAATCTTGATTATACTCTTTTAATTTAACATAAAAAATATATGCTAAAACTTGTAAATATTCTGGAAAGCTAGTAAAACAGAACTACTCCTCTCTAGTTTTCTTGTATGATTTAAGAGTATCTCAGGTCTTGGATGATGTAGAGAAAACAACATAACAAATAGGAGCAAACACCCTGGAGACTAACAAATAAGTAGCTCAGAAGCCAAAACTTTCAAACACCCTGAAAACCTAGTAAGACAGAGCTTGCAGTCTGTCCAGTTTTGTAATGTTTCTTCTTTACAGAGTTAGCGTGGGTTAATAAGTACCAAATTGCATTTCAATTGCCCCAAAAACTCTCAAAATATTTAATTTTAAAGTACAGCTCCTTCAATTGTCTTGATACTTACCCGCCGTACAGGGTTTAAGTATTTTTTAAATCGTGGAGGATGTCAACAAGTACCTATATACCAAGTTTCAATTAAATCGGCCCAGCTGTTCTTAAGATATTGATTTTTAAAATATAGTTCCTTCAATTGTTTTGGTACTACTTGCAGTACAGGATTTAGGTTTGTGTAAGATGTAGCGGAGGTAAACAGGTACCTGTATGCCAAATTTCATTCAAATCGGCCAAGCCGTTCTCAAGATATATAATTTTGAAAATTTGCCCCTTCATTTTTCGAGATGCAACCCGCAACATTTTAGTTAAGATTTTTCATGTAGGTAGCTACCCCTCTGAAGTGCCTACACTACGTAGTAGGCAGTTTTTTGGGGTCAAAATGACCCTAGGACTTACCGTTTTTGAGATATGAGCAATTTTAAGATAATCAGACTCAATAAAGAGAAGAAGAAGAAGAAAAAGAGAGAAGCAGTGGCACGGAGTGGTGAAGGTGAGAGGAGAAGGTGAGGGGAGTAACATAACAGACAGAATAACACACAATAGAGAAGAAGAAGAAATAAAACAGTGGATGGGTGAGGGGGAGGGGGGAGGGGAAGGTGAGAGGTGAGAAGAAGAACACGCAAGTGGTAACAGAAGTGAGCAGTAGGGGCGCTGGGAGGTGGGCCTAACATGGGAATAATTTTTTGATGTAATTTAAATGTCCATGGCCTTTTTGGGAAGTGTTGGGTTGGCAACACTGACCCTTTGCCCATGATATACATGGGCTTGGTCACGTTAGCGTGACATAATTTAAGTTGTAGTTGGTAATTTTTTTTCTTAAGTTGGCAATATATTTTTTCTTGAGTTGGTACCACTGGTAATTTTTTGAGGTCATGGCCACCTTTTTTTTTTGGTCACGTGGTTGACCCTCTGAGTGAAGCCACCACATCAGCTGTTCCCCATAAGAAACCCAAGTTAGAGTCAACTTCCCGGGAACCCTACTGCTCACTTCTGTTACCACTTGCGTGTTCTTCTTCTCACCTCTCACCTTCCCCTCCCCCCTCCCCCTCACCCATCCACTGTTTTATTTCTTCTTCTTCTCTATTGTGTGTTATTCTGTCTGTTATGTTACTCCCCTCACCTTCTCCTCTCACCTTCACCACTCCGTGCCACTGCTTCTCTCTTTTTCCTTCTTCTTCTTCTCTTTATTGAGTCTGATTATCTTAAAATTGCTCATATCTCAAAAACGGTAAGTCCTAGGGTCATTTTGACCCCAAAAAACTGCCTACTACGTAGTGTAGGCACTTCAGAGGGGTAGCTACCTATATGAAAAATCTTAACTAAAATGTTGCGGGTTGCATCTCGAAAAATGAAGGGGCAAATTTTCAAAATTATATATCTTGAGAACGGCTTGGCCGATTTGAATTAAATTTGGCATACAGGTACCTGTTTACCTCCGCTACATCTTACACAAACCTAAATCCTGTACTGCAAGTAGTACCAAAACAATTGAAGGAACTATATTTTAAAAATCAATATCTTAAGAACAGCTGGGCCGATTTAATTGAAACTTGGTATATAGGTACTTGTTGACATCCTCCACGATTTAAAAAATACTTAAACCCTGTACGGCGGGTAAGTATCAAGACAATTGAAGGAGCTGTACTTTAAAATTAAATATTTTGAGAGTTTTTGGGGCAATTGAAATGCAATTTGGTACTTATTAACCCACGCTAACTCTGTAAAGAAGAAACATTACAAAACTGGACAGACTGCAAGCTCTGTCTTACTAGGTTTTCAGGGTGTTTGAAAGTTTTGGCTTCTGAGCTACTTATTTGTTAGTCTCCAGGGTGTTTGCTCCTATTTGTTATGTTGTTTTCTCTACATCATCCAAGACCTGAGATACTCTTAAATCATACAAGAAAACTAGAGAGGAGTAGTTCTGTTTTACTAGCTTTCCAGAATATTTACAAGTTTTAGCATATATTTTTTATGTTAAATTAAAAGAGTATAATCAAGATTCATTGATGAAGGTAGACTGATCTTGAAAGTTAAAGGGGGAGTAGTCAACTGCCCCCCCTCTCTTATTATGTTCAAAGCATTACACTTATCTTCCTTATCTACACCTTTACCATTAATATCACTGTCAAATACTTGTGATTGAAACTAACTCACATACAAAAAACTAGAGATGAGTGACAAACCAACACTAAATAAATGATACTTTGACTGATTCTTCAACGAGAATATAAACCAATGAAGGTGTTGAAAGTACTGGAACTTCGCTAAAATGACTCTCTGGCTATTTTTACAGAGTTGTAGCTGCTACAATTAAGGTAATTATTGTTCAAAAATGTTGACTTTTTAGCTGTTGTTTAGATGCTGTTGGGTTCATCAGGCTCTGTATTTTTATTGGATCATTAACTGGTATAAATCCTAAGTCTGTAGAGGCTAGCATGCGAGCATTGGGAACTGTAAGTTTTAACTTGTATTTTATTTGTTAAATTAATTGATATAGACCAGGTTCATTATTGTAAACTGTATGAGATTGATAATTAAAAGGGAGTCCCGAATCAGGACTCCCTTGGGGCGGGGTGGGGAAGAGGGGTTCGCCTAGTACTTCAGGTTCTGTTTCCATTACATCATCCAAGACCTCAGCTACTCTTAAATCATACCAATGTCATGCTTGCACATTTTAAACAAACACTCACAAGAAAACTAGCTCTGTGTTAAAATTAATTGATATAAACCTGGCTCATTGATGTATACCGTTTGAAATTGAAAATTCAAAGGTAGGAACGTTTCGTTCCTACCTTCTTCAGGCATTGTTTTACGGTGTTTTTCTCTAACATTACCTCTGATTTCATAATTTGTATCTTGATAACCCAAGATTTGAGCAATCTCTTTAGTTTAGTTACAGTTGTCAAATACATGTGATTGAAACTAACTCACATACAAGAAATCTTGTATGAGTGACAAACTAGTGAAAACACAAGTCACACAAAATAAATGATACTTTGACTGAGTCTTCAACGAGAATATAAACCAATGAAGGTGTTGAAAGTACTGAAGATCAAGGGGAGTGTATCGATACACCCCCCTTTGGAGAGTATATTTACAGAGTTGTAGCTTTTACAATTAAAGTAATTATTGTTCAGGTGTGTTGATTTTTAGCCGTTGTTTAGGTGTTGTTGTAGTTTAGTATTATAGCCGTTGGGTTCATCAAGCTCAATCTGATCTTTAGTTTTTATTTCGGGGTATGTTTCTGCTTTTATTAGATTATTAGTACGTTACAACTGAGGTTTTAACATTATGAGCAGATAGTTTTTTTTTGCTATTGTGTAGGTTCTGAAATAAAATGTCAAGTTTTTGCTTTGTGTTCAGTTGTATGAAAGAACAACACTTGGAGTTTTTTAGCTGTTTAGTATGGTTAGGGTCTGTAAAGTAATACATTAAGGCAAATTTGGAATTTATGATAGTAGGACTAATTTGTAGTATACATTGAACTGTTTAGAAATCTCTAGACACAGTAGCTAGAAGATACTTGTAAACACTAACAGAGAAGCTATACCGACACCCAAGAGAGGCGAGACGCTCATAACATTACACCAGATAAAGATTCTAAGTGTTGGACCTTGAGTGTCCACAGTTTTTTAATTTAAACTAATGCAGAATAGGCTGGTGGTGGTATGGTATTTTGTAAAGTTAAAACAAATACAGAGATTAAACACTTTAGAGTTCATACGTGTGTTTTTGTTGTAGTTAATTGCTTGAAAACACTGTTACAATATTCCAGCAAACAGAATAAATATATAGTTTTACTGAGTTTACTAATCAAACATTGCAATTATACATTAGAATGTCAAGTGGTGTATAATAAGGTTCTGAATTAAAATGTCAAGTTTCTGGTTGGCATTCAGCTGCATGAACGAACAACACTTGGAGTTTTTCAGCTGTTTAGTATGGTTAGGATCTGTAAAGTCAAGAAAAATTTTGAATTTTATGCTTATTTTAGCAGGTTTGTTCAATTTGTATTACTTTTGGCAGCATTCTTTGCATTAAACTGTTTAGAAACCTCTGTTACAGTAGCTAGAAAAGAATTGTAAACACTAACAGAAAAGCTATACCAACACCCAAGAGAGGCGAGACGCCTCCCTTTGATAACATTATAGTTGAAGTAGAAAGTAGTTGGGACATGTTTTGTAAACATGATTCTAAGTGTTGGACCTGGCTACACGCCAAGTCCAGTGTTTATGAATTAAAACTAATGCAAAAGAGAAAGGTGATGGTATTGTATTTTGTAAAGTTAAAACAAATACAGAGTTGTATTTTTTTTTTGTAGTTAGTTGCTTGAAAAACACTGTTACGATATACCAACAAACAGAATCAATAAATAATTTTACTGCATTCACAAGTCAAATATTGTAACCAACACCAACATTGGGGAGTTGACCACAAATGATACACCATGGGCACCTATTAAAAGACAACAAACATAAAATGCATTGTTTAGAAGGACATAAATTATACAGTATTTCGCTCTAAGTTGGTTATTTTTGTCTGAGTCCGGGTAGTTATGCAGATTGATTGTGTAATTTCTCGGTTGAAAATTTACTGAAAATACTCTACCGTGGCTGCATTTAACTTTGCCCAAACCTTTTAAATTTCTCGGCCAAACAATACCGAGTCCGCTAAAACTGTTTTACCGGGGCTACATTTAACTTTGCCCAAACCTTTTAAATTTCTCGGTCAAATAATACCAGGTCCGCTAAAACTGTTTACTGGGGTATGTTTTTCTTTGATGGAAACCTTAAGCTATAAAATACCTCAAAGTCCGCTGAAAACTGTCCACCGGGGACAAATATCTATCTATCTCCGGTCGAATGTTTCCAAGTCAGATGTTCTCCTGCGGTCAGTGCTCCAACCTCGATCCATTGAGACTCCACAGCTACCGTCTAGATCTCCGGGCATTCTTTGATAAACCCTCGGTAAGTGTATGTTTGCTTGAATGGGGTTTGAGACCATTCGTGCATGAGCACCCAGGTTCAACCTTTATTTCGTGCGTGAGCCAATCCAGGTTATTACTGGTTGACGCCCAGTACAAAATAAAAGTCCTCTCCCTTTTAGCAAACGAAAGGATAGAGTTTTTTTTTATTTGCTATATATTTATTTACTTTTTTTTTTACAAGTCCCACCGGATTGTTCCAAGGAGTAGCCTGTGCGTTAGCAAGGCTTCTCAATGTACAAAATCCTTCATTCACACCGGCTCGTTCAAAGGAGTAGCCTGGGTGTTGGCCAGGCGCCTCAATCTACTAGAGCCTTCATCACACATTCACACCGGCTCGTTCGAAGGAGTAGTCTGGGTGTTAGCCAGACGCCTCAATCTACTAGATCCTTCATCACACATGAGCTATTCAAAGGAGCAGTCAAACGATTAACTTGACTGTTCAATCTACTAGGCTCCCTTTCAGGTTTACGGGGTTTTTCGTCACCCGCGCCAGTGACCTTCATTCACTCACATACACTCATACAGTGGGAACTTGTGATTTTAAAACTAACATTTAAAGTGAACTTTCATCTTTCATATTTGTGTAAGTAAGGTAAAACTTCTCCGGCAACAGACTTCTTACTAACAGTCTTGCTTCGGGTGTAGCCGACTTTAACATTAAAGAACATAATCCGGCTTCGTTTATGAAAACAGTTGTTTTCTCAATCGGTCCAACACCCTGTTTTTGGGCCTCAGAAAAACTTCCAACACTTAATTTATCATTGTCATCTACATGTTTCTGAATTGCACTACAGCAATTAACATGCTTAAGAGCAGACGCTACATCTTTAGCTTTAAACCATGGCTTTCCTTCATTATCAAACAGAACCAATACCGGTTTGTTATTAAATGTATAGTATTTAGCAGCCATGTCACAATTACGTTTTTACAGACAAAAACAGCGCAGAAGCACGTCTGATCAGTACCGTGACTCAGAGTAGAATGATGTAACTGTACTAGTCACAAGAAGTATGTACAAAAGTAACACTGCTCCGTAGGGAAAAGTGTCGTCTTTATCGACGGTAGCAACTAGGAATATAGACAAGTGATACTTCAAGATTTAAAACCCCAGATAGTTTCTCAACGTTACAAAACATTTCTTCAAAGTGATCATCAAAAACTGTCGGTGTTAGATTAGCTAACGGCATGTAAGGTATGTCTCCTGATGCATCTGTGTGCTTTATTGATACTCCGATGTAGGTGTTTGATGAGGAGTTCTCCGTTATTTTATCTACTATATACTCCGAAAACACCAAAGGCCATTCCCGTGCATTTATTGAACCTGTAAGTAAGAACTTAAACTCTGAGCGTGTAATATTAAATTTTACATTTTCATTTAACCTCTTTTTGTGTATAAGCTGAAGAAAAACCTGTTGGTTAGCGGATGTATTATGTTCAGCAGACATTCTACAAGAATATAACAAAACAATATACAACTGAGTGTAACAGCACAAACACAACCGATCAGGACCACGTCTCAGAACAGAATGAGGTAACAGAGCTGATGTTTAGAGGTATATACGCTTAGTACCCGTGTGATGGTTCCATTAGTTTTTGTTTTTTAAAGCCGAAAGGCAACGTGTCGTGATCATCATTAAATTTTCTCTTGGGTCCTGTAATTCTAAACTTTTTAATCTCACTTACTGTAACGACTTCTCGTGTCTTTGTTCTCCTGATTCTATTCTCTTCAATTTCTAGTATTTCAGCAGCTTCGTTTAGTACCATCTTTTTTAGAGCTTCAAAGTTTAGCGTTTCGGAGGTTTTCATGTTTAATGTTAGGCCCTTGATTTTACAAACTGATTCTAACTTTAGTTTTTTGGTTGACCAGACAAGGTAAGCGTAAGTCTTTGGTCCCCCAGAAACAAACTCTACAATATAAGAGCCGGGCCCGTACTCATCTGCCAATTCATCTGTCATTTCCCCGAGATAGTCTCCCGTAGGAACCTTATACAACCCACCACGGTATAAATAAATACACGAATCTGTATCATAATACAAGACCTGCCCTCCAAGAGAATCTAGATGTTCATAAAGTTTAAGTCTCGCGTGAGCTGTAGTGTAGGCTGCAATTACAACATTTACAGTTTTTAGAGCCTCACTAGCTTCATCAACATTCTGCCAGTTAACTAGCAAAACTTCTTGGTTTATTACTTCAGCATACTTTACATTTACTTCTGGTTGAGTTACCAACTTGAATAATTCTTTAGAGTCTCTGACGATTGAAGTTTATGTCATGTTTTCTCGCTGACCAAACTTGCCCCAGAATGAATTTAACATTAATTTGGCTACTGATCTAAGTCCCCCGTTTTTACAAATTTTATCTTTCTCCATTTGAATACCCTCACGCTTAAAGAAATCAGAAACATACTTTTCTTTATCCTCCTCTGTCATACACCAAGCGGGATAGCCTGAGGCTTCCTGCTTTACTTTCAAGAATTTGTTAATGAAATCTGTAAACAAACCTCCATTTTCATATGTGGCTACCTCGTACTCCCACAGTTCATACATGTCCAAAATTACATAGCCCTTTTCTACAGCTTTCCTAATTTCATCCATAGTCCAGGTCCCAACTAACGCTCTTTCCTCACTCTCATGAAAACATTCCCCTTGGTTTAAAGTTTCCCCGCAAGTTCTACACAACACAAACATTAATTTATTATTCATTTTAGCGGGGAGTACGGGGTGATACAAGTTGTAAGGAGGTAGAATCTTACATTTCAACAATCCCTATACTTCAAGACCTCTCTCTCGGCACTCATTTCCAACGTAAATGATAGGGTGTCCAACGGGATACTTACAATATTTATTTACAAACGGATAAAGGGAGCAAACATCAACATACTGTATCGTTTCTCCCTCTTCACATTTATGATATGTTTTAGTATTGCCTGTCCTGCCTCCAAAAAAGGAATCTCTAGGATTGAGTGGAAGTGTGTTTATAATGGACAGTTGGTTCAAGTGATTTAGTTTATTATCTTTCTTCAATTTATTAAATTTACATTCCCACATTTCTACAACCTCATAGTTGTTTAGTTTGGAAATTCTGGACTTGGTTCTCTCGTAACGGAGATGCAAACTGTCTGAAGGATCCTCCGACAGAGGTTCTTCTCTGTTATAAGGAAAACATTTCGGGCACCCGTGCCAGTAACACCCGTGAAACTCGTAAATCCGCTCACCGTCAAACCCATCTACTTTCATTCCATTAATTTTAACTTCTTTACCCCGGCCCGCGTGTTGAATCCTCAACCCTCGTTTCTCCTCTTCCCATGTTAACCATTGTAAAGCAACGGCTGACTGATTGTCAGTCAGTCTGTACCCGTTTTTAGGAATCAAACCTATTGTGTTTGGTTTTAGAAAGTTACGCCGAAAAGCTAAGTTACATGCACTGGCAATTGTTATAGCTTCGAGGAATGGGTCTACGTTACATTGTTCAAGAAGCAAGGCTCTAAATTTTATACACGCTTGAGCTAGGATTTCCACGTCAGAGATACAATACTCCAAGATTTCCTTTTTGAAATCAAACACGTAGTAACTCGCCACTTGCTCGTCGTACCAAATCTCGAAAGCTTCGTGAGGTTTCTCAAACATTGATTCCGGGCAGTAATACTTTTTGTCGGGTATCGGGCCTACATAATTTTGATTTGCCACAGTGTTAAAAAGATGCGGGAAATAACCTTTCTTTTTCTCGGGAGGCAGATCAAAAGCTTTAGGGAGTGCAGCGAGGGACATGGGAAAATAACTAAGTGAGTCAACAAACCTTACGTTGGCTACTTCAATCAAAATTGCTTTAGTTCCCCGAGGAGTTATTTTTGGTGTAAATTTTGTTTCTTCCATGATGTACTGTAGAATGAATTGAAAATCAAAACCTTGCCCGTTGTGAGCAATCACACAAACATCTTTAAATTTCTTTCGAATTCCCATTACATAGTCCATGAATTGTTTTACCGGTTCTTTTTCAAAGACTCTTTGCCTCTCAGAACAAGTTTCACACTCACCCCCATTAATACATTTAAAACAGTACTGTTGAGAAACGCACAGATTAACTTTATGCAATTTTTTATCGGGATCTGAGGGAAGAGACTCATCCTGCCTTGTTTCAAAGTCAAAAAATATGAAAAGAAAATCTCGGTCTTTCGGAGTTCTCCTATCGACCTTTATGAAACACTGATGCGCGGGGTCTTTGAACGCTTCACAGGGTTCACAATAAACTTCTCCGCATACGTGAGCTGTCTTACGTTTTTTTGGATAAATCATTTTGTTACAGTCGCGGCAGAACTTTATAGTTTTACAAACTTGCCCTTGATGGGCTATTAAACACCGCTCATTTTTGAAGAAGCGGTTACAAAGACGGCATGTGATGCCTCCGTGTTCAAGTTTACAGGGTGGAGAGATAGAATGGCAGGACGGGCAGATGTTAGAGCATCGATGCTCACCCTTGTTATTGTAGGGAATATGACAGGCTTCACAGAAATAATGACATACGAAAGCAGCAGTTAAGTTTGTAATTACATTATAATGCCCGTTGTGAAAGAGCAAGTTAATTTTAAATTTAGCGTCTTCATTACCTCCCTCAAAGTAAATATCCCGACCTTTTCTATCGTAACTGTAGACTGTTATTCTGTATTTCTTAAGATGTGACTGGAATTTTTCAAGCTCGGGGATGCCGGCACCTTCCTCCGGCATTTCTACACGGGCTTTTGCTATGAGCTTATTAGCTCTGAATGTTTGTCTTTTACCCTTGTCCTGACGTATTGCTTTATACTGAGGATCATGTTTAGCAAGTGCTTTGCCTACTACCAATGCTCTAGCCAGACATAAATTGTCTTTATTATTAATTACTACAATACCCTTCCTAGCTTTACATTCCTCGTCAAAAGTGTTGTACATCTCTGGATGTACTCTACCTTTACCTACGGGGACATTTACCCTCGTAACGTCAATTCTAAAAGTGTCGCTAGAGGTTAAAGATTCAGAGTTACTTTGAATTATGCCTCCAAAAATATCCCAGAGAACATCACCGCTAACTTCAGAGATAGGTCTCAAAGCTACGTACCCCGGTTCAGCACTTTTTAAACTTATAGATTGCATTTTAAACCCAAGATAATCAGTGGGTACAGCGTTGGCTTTAGCCTTTTCAACAATTTGATTAAAACCTTTACGAATCCAATCAAACTCAGAGATACCTCTTGGCGGTTTAGTGAATTTGAAAACAGTTTCCAACCCGTACAACCTGAAGTGTTTAACATAGGTTTCAGAGGTTCCAATTACATTTACTGGGCTTTGAGAGCTCTTTTTAGAAACTTCCATCCTTTAACAGAGAATGAAATACTGAAAACTAAGAAAACAATCTGAACTGTAATACACAACACTCTAACGCTTAAAAAGATCAAATACACCAGCCAGAGTCAAGCTCGCTGATATAACTGAATTAATAGCACAGAATCAACAAGACAATAATAATAATTTGTGCAAGAGAACACTTAACAATTACGCAGAAGCAGCATAAAACACGTCTGATCAGTGTGACGACTGAAGCAGAATGAGGTAGTAGAGTCTATGTTTAGAGGTATATAGTATGTAGGAGAGCACTGTACGTATGTATAACTACACAAGTCAAAAAACACTAACACCCAAACTACACAAGTCAAAGCAGAGCTACAAGTTACCAAAAGTTAACTCTAAGGAAGGTAGAAAACAATACTCTAACCAAAATAACAAGACTAGAAAGTGAGATTAATGGTGCAAGGATATGTTAGTCAGGTAAAACAATTAAATACAACACTACTCTAGCCAAGTCACTAAACACGCAAGATTACTACAATACATGAGAATTGAAATTACTACAATACAAGAAAACTAAAATCATTATAATCAAATGTAATAATTATATTTGTCAGGTGCAAAATCAACGAACGGAGTATCGCAGGGACCTCTGACCAGTGCAAATGCAAGGGATAGAGTGAAGTTAACTCTTGAGAATAAAGAGCGCTAAAAGTATCGACCAATCAGGGCACAGAACGCTAATTACAACCAATAGAATGCATTTTTATTATAACCAATTACAGAGCTGTATTTTAACTAGTTACAACGAGTTTGCTGAAAGAGACTTGTTGTGAATGTTGTGGTTAGATACGCAGAAGGAAGTGAGATTAGATACACAGAAGGGAATGAAGGATGTAGAGGTTAGATGTATAGAAGGGCACGAGAGTCAAATATGTAGAAGTAAGCGTAGGTCAAATAATTACCATAAAAGGCTAGATGATTAACAACAGAAGGACACGAGGGTAAAATAATTACCACAGAAGGCTAGATGATTTACAACAGAAGGACACGGGGGTTAAATATGTAAACGGAAACGTAGGTCAAATAATTACCATAAAAGGCTAGATGGTTTACAACAGAAAGACACGAGGGATAAATAATTACCACAGAAGGCTAGATGATTAACAACAGAAGGACACGAGGGTAAACTAATTACCATAGAAGGCATAGAAGGTTTAAAACAGAAGGACACGAGTGTTAAACAATTACCACAGAAGACTAGATGGTTTACAACAGAAGGACACGAGTGTTTAACCATAAAGGCATGCAAGAAATAGATAGTTGCCAAAGAGGGTAGCAGAAGATAGATAGTTGCCAAAGAGGGTAGCAGAAGAGCTGCATAGGGTAGTAATTACACCCCAATTCTATCCTCCATAAGAGTACATGTTATTCTATTCTCCCATAAGAGTCCATGTTAATCTATTCTCCATAAGAGTACATGTTATTCTATTCTCCATAAGACTCCATGTTGGGGCCAAGGTGGCCGCCCTAACTACTGATGTAATAATTACTAAAGGCTTAGTTTTACATATCAGAAATAATACTTATAATTCTGCTTTAAGAGTAAGTTTTTATTTCGTTAAATAATTTTAGTTTCACATTACAATTTTTAAGTTTTTATCACCTAATTATATTTTTTAATAAATAGCAATGTTATAATTACAAATAATGTAGCTCACGCTTTCCTATTCGTATTAAATGTTAGGCAAAAGTTGTTTTCGTATACATGGGTTTCTGGTATAACTAGTGGCTTGAAGGGGTCATAGCCCCTAACCTTGCTCCAATACTCTGCCTAATCTGATTTGAACATATGTTAGTTAGTAAATAAAATAGATTCTTAATCACATGTTTTAGTGTAAACAAAGCAGACGTTTTTAATTTCCTATGCTTTTCTTATGGGGGATGTTTTACGTTATTTCTCGTTTGCTGGTAACTTTATGGAGATACTGCTATTTTTCCCGAGTCCCTGGGATCGAGACAAAAATTTGAGTCGTCTCCCATCATCCTGTTTTTTGCCAAACTCCCACAATTTTCACTTAAAAATTTCGCTTGCAGAATTATATATAAAGATAATGTGCCTAAATTATTTAATTTAGTGAAATGGTAAACATGTTTGTTCCTCAAATCGTAACAAAATTAGTATTCCGTTATTTTTTTTCGTACTTGATACCTACAATTTTGTTCTAGCTGGTTATAAAGGTTTTGGATTACAGACGAAAAGAAGGGTTAAAAACGTTAAAAATTAAAATTGTTTACGGATTTTTCTTTGAATAATTAAATTTAAAAATTTTAATAATAAAAGGGAATAAACTCTGGTACAAGGCCGGAGAAAAGTTAAGTTTGTAGAGTTGTACGCCCGTGGCTGCGGTTCTTATTTGAGTAACGACATGTCTCTTTGTCTACTTAGCCCGCCTTTAGCCACCGTTTGGTCGTCGGCACATCGTTGGCTTACTCCCATATCTCGCCGATAAATCACCTCTGAATGATTTTAAGACTGTCTAGTATTTTTAGTTTATTCTCAACTACAGAAAATACCATTAACACCTAGTATTCACTTCAAAATACGAGTGAAAGTCGGTTGTATGTTATCTACTCCGTTTATTTTGTTTTATTTCATACTCCCCTGCAATTGACTTTATTGTTTAGTTTGTTTATGGCTGGTGCTATTTATTTTACTATCTGGAGGAAGAGTCTAAATGTTAATAGTGTTCAGTTATACCATTGATAGATTACACATCCTACATAACGTAAGTGTAACAACCTTTTGACAAACTGAGTACAGTGAAAAGTAATTATACATCTTTTATAGGATGTATAATCAATATTTATACTAGTATTTTTTTGCCAGTAAATAATTAAATTTTGCCTTAAAAAGCTGCAGTGTATCACATTTAACCTATTGCCTGCTATTGCCTATGTCTAGTTTAAATAAGTCAACCAATCATTTTTAATGGCAAATGGCGTTAATATTTTTACAATGCAGTTGAACTTTATAAAAAAATTAAATGTATTAAGGCAGAATGTTCGGTAAAAATTACAGTTTTTAAAATTATGCATATAATTCACAAAGGCGTAAACAAACTCGGACTAAGCAATGTTTCCTTCTAAATATAGGATTGTTTTTTATAGTAAATTGTTTATGCAATCATATCTTTTAAATAATAAGATCAGTTAAGAAATATTTAAAGTATAAAATTTTCATGATTATTCCTGTGAATTCGTAAGGTTTTTCTACTGGTCGCGCCCCAATTCAGGATTCAGTATTTAAAAATAATTTACAATCTTCGCAAAAAAAGCATAATGATAATCTAAAATCGGAAATTAAAACACAAATCTGCAAAATATTATAATATTTACAGGGATTATTTTTCTTTTACTAAAGTTCTTGATAAATATATTTAAACGGTCATTTAATTTTGCAATGACGATTTTAATTTACTTGAATCTTTTGATTTGAATACTTAGTTAAATTATCTTTGCTACAATTTAAAGTTGCATTCTTGAACTTTTTACAAGCTTTTGAAAAATATAAATGTACTGTCTGTTATATTTATTGGAAATCTATGATTTCCTATTTAGAAATTGTAGAGTACCTCAAATCCTTTAAACGTCATAAACCCTTGAATGAACAGCAGTAGGCTGGAGTTGGACTTGAAGCTGTTGCGAGGCGTTGCTCTGGCCAGAGTGATGACTAAGACGAAAGCCTGATGACGGAGGACCACGAAGAATATCCATGTTGTGATGTGACGTTGATAAACTTGTGCATTTGAACAGTTTTGCTCAGAAACTGATTTGGAAAAATATAAAACCAACACTTCCTTGTAATAAACGAACTAACTAAAATTACTACTTGACTGTACGCGACACGTTTTAACAACACATTTAGTTAAACTAAAAAATAAAATGTTCAGGATTCTTGACTATCTTTTAGTAGTTCCGGAATTTAGAGTACAAATTAAAATATGAAATGACACAATTGATAAATGTATTAATGCAGAGATTGAGTTGGAGCGTTTTTAGTCAAATTGCAATGCAAAAATGATGTGTGGCGAACGAGAGTGGAGCCTAGACTGACGACGCCAGGATGGTAGAACTGCACTTTGGACTGTGACGTCAGTGTTAGCAAGCTGTAGAATACTTTAATTAATAAAACTGAATACGCTTCTGTTATTTTAAAGTTCATTAAGTTAATGTTGAATATTTAACACTGCCTACGTTTAGTTTTTTGTAATTCATTTAGTAAAACGCAGTTAAATTTGTTGTATCATTTTTTTTTAGAACTGTACAAAGTTCTTTAATACTATGCAGGATATATTTGTAATATATCTTTAAAAATATCAAGTTGTTATATTATTTGACGATGGGTTTTCATCTTAACTAATTTTATTCAGGTCACTCACAAACTAATTCTGGTTCTAAGGACAGGGATGTTCTACCAAGATATTTGTTTAAAACTTATTAATTTCTCAACTTATTTGAACCTACTTTTAATCTGTAACACATTTCATTGAATAAAAGGTGTAACGTAATACGTACGTAACCAAATAAACGTTCTACGACCAGTTTTTTATGCACAAAACTGTAAAAGACATGCTAGGGCAAATATTCACGTCACCTAGATGAATTTTAGTTCGGCTATTGATTTTGAGATTTTCTCAATTAAATATGCATGGGATTTGACCAAAAGTATTTATTACATTTGGGAAATGTACTAAATTGATATATCTCTTTATTTCGAGGCAAAAATGCCTCAACTCTATAACGGGCCAAAACTGTAGGATAATAATGTTCTGCTCCTGGCAACAACCCAAAGGTGAAGTTGTATTTTCAAGCCGCAATAAATGTGAAATATTACTGACATTAGTCTTGCCCTTTGGACACCAATACTGCATTGTAGAACAATTTCAATTCTATTTTCCTATAGACAATACTTTACTATGTACAAGTAAGACATTTAGAAAATACTTAATTTTAAAACACTCAATTAACTTCAAATAGGTAACACATTCACTATAAAGGTGTAACAATGATGTTGTTTTGTAGTATAGGTATCATGGATTTATCATCAAACACATAACTGATCACATTTAACATGTGTGTCATTGGTACAAGATTACCGAACACATGTCGTGATAAACTGCCGCGTCGTGATCTTTCCATCTGGCTGCCTCCTCCCTCTAGTAATGTTCTTCCTCCATCTACCCAACATTAAGACATTTTTAAAATTATAAGATACGTTTATAAATAACGATGTGCAATCTAATAAATTTCTATAAGAAGGAGTAATAATAATAATAATAAATAAATAAGCTACCTATTTGGATCATTTACAAACTATATTGTATGGTATATCCTATCTACGATTTAAGTTTATAAACATTACACTTTTAAAATAAAACCACTTTCATCACTAATGTTGCCACTTGCATCTCAATGTACCGCTTAAAAATGTCAAAGGTAATCGTGTTCTTTTGCTAGACTTGTCGACCTGTATCTGGCTGTTTGTAAACTTTTGTATGGATTCATCTAAGTAGTTTAATTTATTTATTTACTAATGTAAACTTTTATCATGCCCGTTGAACATTTAAACCTTCAATTTCAGAATGATAATCACAATGATAAGATACAAAGATTCAATAATTCAATTATAATTGTACGGCTTTTAACAAAAGTAGTTTTTTTAAATAAGCAGAAAATTCGTTTATATTATCTCTTTAAAACGCCGACGAAACTAGGGCGTATTTTAAGGCGAATATGAGTGAATGAGTGTAGAATGGGTGAGATGCCTTGAGTAGCCTTGTTACTGACTAAGACCGTCTGATTATTTAGCCAGGATCATTAATTAATAACCCAATGACAGCTGGATCCAGAATCAATCCCTTACCTTCAGACACCTACCAATTGTTGTTCTATAGATTTGTGGCCCTACAGCCCAAGGGAGGTTCCTAACCCCTGGTTAAAAAAGCTGTATTATCACTTTTTAAATTGACAGGGCTCGAACATGGGATTTTGCGGGCCAAAGCGCTCTAACAACAAAACCAAAATAAGACTCATATGATTAGATTAGGTGCTAGGTGGAAAAATATAACAATAGTAAACCCCAAGTAGACTGTGTGATGGCAAAATCCTATTTTCGCTTTGAAATTGTATTTTATTTTGTAATTTTTAACTAAAACTATAAACAAACCTTAAAGTCCTTAAAGGACTTAAAACCTTAAAGGATTTATTTCAAACCAATAACTTTAAAGTTCAACTTATCATTAAATACAAACACCGCTCTACGTTTGAACATAGTTATGATATGATTTAGCGGGAGGAAATCAGTTCAAATGTGATAATTCTTATGTTTTTGAATTTGTTAAATGCGAATTAGCTTTAAAATCTCAAACTATAAAATTAGTATTAGAAACTGTTTTAGTATACCAGTTTTAACAAAAAACAAACATCTAATCATATTTCAAATTATTAAATTGTATTAACAATTGAAAACCCATAAAACCACATTTATTCATCAGCTTTTAATGTTGAATTGAAGTAGCTTCATGACCTGAATATCCGAGGGTGGTTAGATAGATACTGTCTAGATACAATCTCTTCTAATCTCCTCTCCCCCTCCCACAACATCCGTGACTTCAATCCGTTCTTTCGAGGGATATATTTTATATATACACTAATGGGCTATACACTATATCTTTTCAATAGTTAGATATAATTTAATACCGCAAGTTATTTGTTTAAATGGAAAAATCCTCATCTCAAATGTAATTTTATAAAATCCTTTTTTCAATGATATGTAAATGTCAATACCAGGTTACGTAATGAGCTACAGTGTTCAATTAATACACCTTCGGCTGTATGTATTGATTACTTGGGGTTTTAAATGGGACAAAGTATGTGTAGTTTTAAATATTTCTACTT
Source organism: Allygus modestus (assembly GCA_963675035.1). Taxonomy (NCBI): domain Eukaryota; kingdom Metazoa; phylum Arthropoda; class Insecta; order Hemiptera; family Cicadellidae; genus Allygus; species Allygus modestus. The sequence continues at coordinate 292,453,084 of OY776111.1, read as the reverse complement.
CCCAATGTTATCACAACATCAATGTGGGATATTGAATGTCCTGATACATCACACAAGATACTGAACTGCTCCTAAACTATCGGTTGTTTGTTTTTGTCCTTTCATATTGAGTGCTAGGAAGTCTTAGCTATATTTCCTGCTAGAAAGTATTTTATTTAAATATTAGTGCGCATGAAGTCTGAAGAAATCAAGGGCTAGTATAAATCTCAAAATAACTGAACATCGGGTACTCTTGTAGTAAAAATATCAAAATACTTAATTGCTTTCATAATAAAAATTCTGACTACAGAGATTCCCTGAAATTTTTCAATTATATCATTGGAACCAATTAGTTTCACGCGTGTCAATCGAAAACGGTAAACGCTTTCCAAGCAGAGATACGTTTAATTTTTATAGTAACTATTATAGTAATAAAAGTGGACCTTTGAAATAATTAAATTAATTTATAGTAACTAAAATGTAGTATAGTAACTAAAAGTATACCAATAATTAAATAGGTAATTCTTATTAGACGCACCTTCATAGACATCATATTCTGAAACCAATTTAATAAACAAATATAAACAACTTCAGTAACAAGTAATGGTTACAACACTACAACGTTAGACTTTTAGTTCGTATTTTTGTGATTGCATTTATATCAAAAATGCACGCATGACATGTTAACACCACCACAAAGTTATCGTACTTTAACTGCATTCGAATAATGTAAGTTTGTTATCCTCCTGTTAATGCAGTTAGCAGTGTTGTTTTGTTACATTTCGGTTATAATTCATTTAGATTTAATTTAATATGATCATTCATATGGAATACATGATATTAAATACAAAAGTGAAAAGTACGAAATATTTGTTACTAATTTAAAGAAAACTACAAAATATTATGCTACAAGAAACGAGTCCAAGTTTTTAGTACAGTTAAAGATCTGTTAATGTCTTCGCTTACATGATTTTAGGCAAATCATAAAGATTTTTTATTTATTTACATTAAATAAACGTTACGTTTTATTTAAACCCAACATAGCACTTACATAATCAAAGTTTTAATTTGAAGCGGTTCCAGTTGTATTAATTTCATAGTCTTATTGTTTAACCACCCTTATAATGTGGATGAAACCTCAAACCATTTTATTTCAGAGTATAGATTGTGAATGCATTTCTAATGAATGAATCAATGAATCCACTACTAAATACGAACCGCCATTTTCTTAACTGCTATGGTTTTTCAGCAATGCCTTTGATAATAATTTATTTATGGTCAAAGGTAAAATTATTTGCATAATAATATTTTGTATACTGTAAGTAAACGTAATTTTACACTTTTAATGTAACTTTTCCTCATTCATTACAGCTTTCTTACAAATGCGCCTTAGCATCCCAGGAAATACTAATATGGTTACAACAAAATTAGGAGGGAGCAAACAGTGTCTGTAGCTCACTGTTCAAAGTGTACTAGGGTTTGAAGTACTTAAGATTAAAAGTTATTTATGGGTGATTGTGGAACAAGTTTGTAACCGCCAGAAAATTGCACTTGGTCGAGCGCCAACAAGCTCTTACCGCCTCATAACCTGGTCGTGCCTCTGTGTAACCAGCTGCACATTCAAGTGTTCTAACATGAATAACATCAACGTAAACGGGTACCCTTTAACAGTTTGTTATTTTCTTAATATTTTTGTTCTGGGTTTGTGTGGCATGAATTATGGGTAAAAAGAATATGAAAAGTAAATCTGCTCTCATTGCTTGCCTTGTGTGGTAAAGTGTTTAGTATTGGTTGTCATTTATATTTAAATATAGCTAATCTTGCGATTGTGGCGCCACGACAAGCAGTCAGTTAATTGTTCAAATGATTTCATAGCTGTATTGCAACACGTTTTTATTTCATCACAACATTTTTTTAAAGTTATGGAGTTTTTTGTAAATTTTAACCTTAAACTGAAGAGTCATCCTCAGACATGGTTTTAACCAATAAATAATGGAAATGCCTTTTAGCGAATTTCCCCTGAAGAAGCTACTGCCGGAGTGGCATGGTAACACTTAAGCCCGAGACCATGATAACTTTTCATTTTGAGGCCCCCAGATACTAAAAACACCATTCGTTCAAATTTTGTATATATATATATATATATATATGTTTATATATTTATATATTTGTTTATGTGTCCGTAAGCAAGATAACTCTCGTAAAAAAGGTCTCATCTTGATGAAATTTGGTACAGACGTGTAAAGTAGCATTTATTTGAACGAGTTGGAAAACCAGACGAATCGCACCATTCGAAAGGGGGTTTTGGGGGCTTTTAGACCCCAAAAATTTGTTTGGGGTTTCACATGTAATTTTTATTTAAATCAAATATTTAGTTATACCATTGAATTCAGCTTAAAAAATAAACAATTTGGTGTTTTGATCATTGCTCTACGTCAATTGGTTACCAAGATATTGCAAAGTGCTAAACACAGTACGTTGTCTAATGGTATTCTTATGGAGAAAATAAATTTGATATCTCGCTTATTTATGAATATAAACTGACAAAACTTGGTATATGGTTCATCTGGTTGTGGTTTGTTGTTGTTTGCACAAAAACAAAATTTTCACTTATGGTTCCCGTAGCAGCAAACCTAGGTACTCGGTCCCCATGTTATTCTAATGGAGGATAATTAAAATGTTATATATCGCTAATTTATAAATGTATATGAATGAAACTTGGTATGTGATTTTACTTAGATGAATTCTATTGATATTTGCATAAAACCCCATTATTTTTGTTCCTTGCTGCAGCAAACCTGCGTACTCATCCCTAATGTTATTCTTATGGAGAATAATTAAAATTGTATTTATTGCTTATTTGTGAATATATTTTATGAAACTTGGCATGCGACTTTATGTGGTATTAAGAAATTGGAAATTTGTTGAGTATGCAGGTTTGCTACAACGAGAGTATTGTTATAATAAATTATAGTTCAGGACATGTTTTACGTAAAACAAGTCCTACGTAAAACATGTTTTACGTAATTTTAAAATTATGTTTACGAATAAATGTCATTACCTAAGAATAATAAACTGACTGAATATCATTAGTAACAAATTAATAATTTGATTAGGAAATTACTTAGCACAATAAATCAATAACTGTATTGAATTTTTAATAGGAATATTATTTATGGATTTTTGGGCCAGTATAGTTATTGCTTAATGTACATTATTATTGATAAATTTAAAATAGAAGACCAATTGGCAGTTGAGTACCAGTTTGAGTCTCAAAATAACGTATTATTGTACAGCAATTGTTATTGACGTTGCTATGTGTGTCATTGCCGGTTTGTTTAATATAATCGTATATTATATTGCGGTATAAGGCAATTTCTGGATCTATTATACAACTCATCTCTAACCTAGGGTTCTACATAATTATTTAAATTATTTAATATCTACATAAATTATAATGAAAAATAACTTTAACTATTGTTAGGTAAAAGTTGTATATAAGGCACAATACTATTCGGTATAAATATATTTATGTATTAACATTATATTTTTATAATGAGCTTCAAACCAGCTAAAATTATTTATACAAATCGTAGCACTGCTTTCATTTAAACAATTACGGAGGCCGAGCAATCTGCTGCGCATGCATTATAAATCAAATGGTGCATTTAGCACGTTGTATTGCTGGCGTTGTATGACCTCTACCTTTTCATATCGATTTTCACCATAATTGCATATACATATTTTTTACTGTTCCCACAGAAGGAATGGTTTTAAGTTTCCTTGAAACTTATGGCTAGAACACGTAATGACAATATCCATATTCTAAGAAATAATGGGCTGTAGAAAGGCATGCGAGACATACTTGCTAAAAACTGTTAGGCCATGCACTAAACAACAACTTCGTTTATTCTCATTTAATAGATAATTCAATACCCCCGTCGCAGCAAACCTGCGGACTCAGCAAATTTCCAATGCATAATATTTGTCTGAATTCCACATAAAGCTGCAAACCAAGTTTCATAAAAATATATTCACATATAAGCGATTTTAATTATTCTCCATAAGAATAACACTGGTAATGAGTATGTAGGTTTGCTGAAACAAGGAACAGAAACAATTGGTTTTTATGCAAATATAAATAGAATTTAACTAGGCGAAGCCACATACTAAGTTTTATCGATATTCAATCATAAATAAGCGATATATGACATTCTAGTTATTCTCCATAAGAATAACATGGGGGCTGAGAAAGCAGGTTTGCTGCAACAAGGAACAGAAAATGGGTTTTTATATAATTATCAATATAACTCAACCAAGTGAAGCTACATACCAAGTTTTATTAATTTATGTTCATAATTAAAGGAGTCAGTACATTTTACTTATTCTCCATAAGAATAACATGGGGGCTGAGTACGCAGGTTTGCTGCTACGGGAATAATCAACAAAAAATCAATTTTTTGTGCAAATATCAATATACCAGTATTACTTGAAGCCACATACCAAGTTTCATCAACATACATTAATAAATAATCGAGATATCAAATTTGATTTATTCTCCATAAGGATAACATTGGACAACGTACTGTGTTTAGCACTTTGAATATCTCTGCAACGGTTGGGCGTAGAATCACAATTTAAACACCAAAATGATTGTTTTGTGGAACTGAACAGATTGGTAAAAGCAAATGTGAAGTTTACATTAAAATAAACTGAGGAAAAGCCAAAAACCTTTTTCCCATAAGATTAACATGGGAGATCTTATGAGCAGGTTTTTTTGGATTTTCTCCGCAACCACTTAACCTAGGTTAATAATTCAAAATACTAAATTATTTGTTTTTTTAAGCTCTATAACATGGTCAAAACCAAAATTAAGTTTTTAAAAAATTTTAGGGTGAAAAATGCAAAAAACTGATTTTTGGAAAATTTAAAACCCCCATAAACCCCCCTTCCCATGGTCCGATTTTTCTGGTTTTCGAACTTAAAGTCATGAATGTCATTTAACACATTTGAGCCAAATTTCATCAAAATCGGACGTTTTTTACTCAAGTTATCGTGTTAACGGACACATATATATATATATATATATATATATATATATATATATATATATATATATATATATATATATATATATATATATATATATATGTATATATACATACATATATATAAATTTGAACGAATAGTGTTTTTGGCATCTGGGGACCTCAAAACAAAAAGTTATCATGGTCTCGGGCTTAAGTCTTACCATGAGACCTACGGTAATAGCTTCTTCCCAATAGGGGAAATTCGCTAAAACCAAGGCATAAGTCCAACTCCTAAACAAATCATTAGTATTTCGGGTGAAACTCATTAATCCCAACGTTTAAGGGTCGTGTTTTTTATCCTCTTGAAGTCATGATGTACAAAAATAATTAACTTTAACATACAAAGCTTCGTAATATTTTGCCTCTTCGATAAATAGAACATAGTTACTCTCTCGTCAATAAGTGTTTGTTTATCTTTATTTCAGGTAAATAGAAGTATAGATTAAGGTAAAAGGAACGTTATAAGTAGTAAACCTCTTAATGGTTGAATAGGTAGTAAAGAAAACTTAAGTTAAATTTTCTCTCTTTCACGGCTCACTCCAAGGGTAAAGGGCCACTGCAAAGGTAAGAACAGTAAATAGTACTTTTAGAAACACGTTTTTGTAAACCAAAATAAACAACCTGTACTTGTATTTCTTACTCAATCACTTAACATGAATAGTAAACATGATAAACGTATATATATATAATTATATATATTTATATTGCATTCATTTGTTAGGGCTACTAATATAATAATAATCAAATGAAACATTTTTAAGGGTACTCAGTTTAAAAAATTTTTCATTTGATTATTATTATAATTACATATATATATATATATATATATATATATATATATATATATATATATATATATATATATAATTGTATAGTAAAATGATAGCCACGAGTGGCAGTAGGATGCTCATCAATATGCTTGTACTTTTGAAGTAGGGGTTATTATACTCTCGACATTAATTTACTTGCTTTTTTACATGGTTTAGATAACATAGTATTCAATAGGAAGAACTTCCATAAAGATCCTAACGAGAGTGAACAAACAGATAATATTAAAATATTGTGGCAATAAATTGTAGTTGAATGAAGATTGCCACTAAGATCTTAAGTGACACCTTAAAGCTACACTCAGGAACGAGGTAATGCAGCGATAAATGTGTATTTACAGCTTCATAACCTTTGTCATAGTGAATTAAGGTAATTTAGGACCACCCTGTCATACCAAGTAAACGGCTCCGGAGGTCTTGGTTTCCATCTACCGGCATCGGATTCGCTAAGAAGATTTCTTCCGGTAAGCAGTTCTAATGGGTATTAAGATTGACTCAATTATTCATCTTTTTATGTATTTCCTATTACCGGCATCCGTTATTACAAACAAGGACATGTTCCTAATTAATTTAATTTATAAATTGTGTTATCATTGTGCCACAGCTTAACTATTTGAATACTAAAAGTCCACATTGTATTAAACATTAAACATTGTTACTTTTAATGACTGTTTTGACCATTAACCAAAGTCCTTAGTTTTAAATCGTTTAGCTTTGTCAGCCAATAATAAAATGTGACGGGTATTTTAAAGGGTGATGAATAATTAAATTTAACATATTTATAAAGTAAAATTCCATAAAATTGCAAAAAATGCCAAACCGTAATTAAGGAAACTTTTATCATATTTTATATTCCCTCTTGTATGAGGATTATTGTTAATGTATAACTGATAACAGCATTTGTATTTAACAAATTTAAATTTAAAAACCACTTTTGCATGCTTCGTACGGAAACATTTATATTACCTATTTTACTCTGGGGTATTTTAACTTGAGTTAAGTTGGTTGAATATATCTAAGAATATTTCTATCTTTTACATGTGACAGTTGGTGCCTTGAATAGAAAGATCAACTTAAAGACTGTTACGCTTCAGCTGTCAAACTGTCAGTCGCAACAGGTGAGAGTTCAGACCCTTCCCTCCATGTGCTGGATGTGAGATGTGAGTAACAGGCCCCGTTTGTTGAAATTATATTCCACGAGCTGAGTTGGGGGAAAATGAATCAGGATTGTAATAAGCATTTATGTATATGACATTCTGTAGTCCCTTTCTTCCCTTTTTTAACTACTGTTCAATACATTTTAAAGTAAACCCCTAAAAGACAAAGAGTTGAAATTAAAGTATTATTGTAAGATAATAAGGTATGCGTAACTTGTATAAATGATATTTTTGTTAAACAATTGTACTAGATTAATTAACTAATTGTAGTAGGAATGATGCCCTTGGTTTGCAAAGTTGTAGGTAAATAGAGATGAAGGGCTAATATTGAATCGGTTACAGAATTTCCGAAATTGTTACTATTCCACAATTATTAATTACTATATGTTAATTAATAATATAACATATTTTACAATATCCTACTTTTTCCACTCGTATTATCTTAAATATTTTTAAAGTAATCGCAAAACTGATTCATTAGATTGGTTTAATGTTAAGCAGTTGTCATTTTGTATTCTCATGGAACTTAACCGGCAAGTAATAATGTAAATAACGATAAACTTTACAAGCTACATTTACTGATTATTTTATATTTCCACATTTATGTTTCCATTCCTGAGTCTTCATAATCAATGTATTATTTTCAATATGTTTCTTCAGTAGCTAGATTACCAGTATGTTGCAATAGTTTGTATATTTTAAGGCATATATATATATATATATATAGCCTTTGACGTAGTATGTAGCCTTGAGAAACTACAGTTAGGCCGTAATCCACGTCAGATTCAAACCAGAAAAAACTCTTATTTCAAGTCTTATAATGGTATATGACCCGTAGCCTGAATCCTGTCGATCGTAACTAAGAGTTCAATATATTATCAGTTATCTATACAAATCCTTACCTAGATGGACATTTGTGAATTATACAATCAACACACCTATTAACATAATGTGTCAAAACAGATTATACCATACCATAGTCTTGATGAGATGAACCTTGAGAACTTTTGATAGCTCATTCGTCATTTTACAAAATCTCCTTCAGGGTACACTCTACTAAAAAATAAATAAATTACTATTTTGCTATCCACATTTCTATACTGTCATATTTGTTTTATAAGTACAGCAGTTAATGGGAATATTATCCCGACGCAAGTTTGTTAACTAGTTACACTACCAACTACTTTTTGACCTTTTTTAGCGAGAAAGTTTTAAAAGTTGTATACACCTTACTCAATGCTGCAATATAAACATTTGCTTAGCGTATACATGCATTCTTGCAATATAAATAATTTTATTGTGCGTGAATCGATAACTGAAGATTTGGTGAGATATATACTTTGTAGAACTTGGTAATACAATACTGAGGTATAGTTACAGAAGTTTGTTTTATGTGTGATAGTTTTAACATTTACTTGTCACTTTATGCTGATTGTACAATCTAAATACGTGATAGTTACTTGTTAGTAGGTAAGAGTATAAAGGAGTGCAAAAACGAATTGTTCAGTAATTTATATAAATGTTAATAATTATAAGTTATATGATAAATATGTAATTTAATTAATCAACTTATGTACATACCTCTGTCTGTCCTACATGAATACACCTTTGGTACATATTTATATGGTTGCAACAAATTTAAGGCTACAGCGAATTCAATCCACTAGCATGTCATATAAAATAAACGATAACCCATATTAGTTAACTTGCTAAATTAAAAAAATAGATATACAGCCTCAACCCAGCAGAAAATAACCATTAGTCAAGATTAAATATTATCAGGCGCTATTTCATTAATTATCATCACCGCTTTGTTAACTTTTCTTCTTCAAATTTATCTTTACCAGATCACTTGTTTTGAACTTGATAAAATGTAACTATTTTGCGGAACAGTTAGTTGTTACTGTATTTAGTTGTGGAAGTCACAATTAATACCGGTATGTTATAAAAGAATGTATAGAGAATTGAATAATACATTAACGACGTAAGCTTTCAACTGTTGTACACCAATAGCAAGCATCATCAAAACTATGATTTAGTTTAGAGAAATTTGTTTGAAACATAAATGACAGAAATTACCAAGGTTGGTGTGGAACGTTAATAGACTTTATAAAATAAACCATAATCTGTCTATTTGTTACACTTATTGTGTTTGCTTTGCACACTAAACCAGCTTTTTGAAAGTCTTCTTGTTGAACTGGATCTGTGAATAGGCTATATACAATCATTGTGCTTATTAAGGATCTGCTTCATACAACGTCAATTGTAATCGAAATGTCTTTAATCAAATAGTTGTGTGTACAATTTAGATATTCTGAAACAAAAAAAAGTAGTGGACAGGTCCGCGATGGACATTGACTTCATATAAGAAAATCTCAATATAGTTAAACATCTTACGAGAAATCTATTCAACGGAAGACCACTTTCCTTTCCCTTATTGTGTTTGCCTTAGTGTTTATTATTTCCCACATTTAATCATTAAATTTTGTTTCAAGTTCGGAACTGGACCCTTAAGTATATCTTTTCTAAAAGCATTCAGACCCTTGATAGATCACGTTGTAATCGTTCAATTTTAATACATTATGTAAAACAAAACAAAAACCACTGACTTTAAAACATCAGCGCAAAACGGGACCCTCAATTGAAATATAATACTTTCCAATATAATCCTTTCCACGTATAAACCAATATGCGTAATGCATTTAATCAAATCCAATGTATTTGAAAGAAAAGTAACTATTACATGGTCCACACTGTATATAACTGTACATAATTAATTATGTAATTCAAATATTTATGTACAAAAGAAAAGCTGTTCTAAGAACATTACAGCTCCAAGGAGGAGGTGTGTTGGGATGCGGATCAGTAAACAAGTCGCCTAACGTACAAACCGTACACTGAGTAAAGTGATAGCTGAACGAACACTGGAGGGGAACACAGTCACAAACCCCCATGTTCAAGCAATTGTTTTAAAAGTACCAAAACTTAAAATAATTGAATGACTAAGATAAATATCATAAAATTAATAATTAGTTTGATAACAAGTTGTCTAATAAGTCGTTTACACTGATCTTTTCGGATTAGGAAACGCTAATCCAAGTGGAAAAAGCTAGGTTGAAATTTGAAAAAATTATATCATTTCTCTGCTTATTGCCAAAATAGATGGTTTCAATGTCTATGTGAGTTAGTTTTATGTGTCCTCGGAATCAAGAGTACCCCTAATATAATTTAAAACGTATGGTATTGTGTAAATTCACTTTTCAATATTAATTGTGAACCAACCCTTATTTATAATACCACTAAACGTAATTTAATCCTATATAACTTTTAATTTCAAGCAACTCTTCATTTTGATCACTTACAAGCAATGTTGTGTTGTCAGAAAATAAACATATCTCTGATATTTATTTACATACATACAACACTGAATTGTAATCTGTAGTTTTAATTAAAAGATCCGTAAAAGATTTTTTATTTTTTTCATACCCTGACATAAAGGTAGACTGCTCCGTTTTCCGCACAGCGGATCTTATGAAGGATAAAATCAAATACTTTAAATTTAATTTATTGTTACCAAGGTAGTCATAAATAAAACGATGTTCATATAGCACTGGTACTTTGACGGAATAAACAGCAGAACCCTTATAACGAAGACCCTTTACAATTAAGCCAGAAAAAGGATCTAGAAACATTTATTTGTATAATTTTCAGATTTTGTACTTTTACGTGTTATCGTGTCATCAGAAGAGTAAAATAATATAAGTGAACAAAACTTTGGATTATTTTGTAATGACGCTATATTTGCATTTGTAGTTCACACGAGTACTTAAACTAAGTAAGAACGATGAGCATCAAGGACTTGCCCTCGCTAACAGAGTTTGTGTTCACTGAGCTGACTAAAGTGCAGTGTCAATTCAAAGCACGTCCTAGATTCGCAGTCTGTAACACTAGCAACTGTTAATAGCTTGTATTCAAAACTAACACAAAACATCAAGCCGATACAAATCTAAAATTATCTTTGGACGTCAATGGCTTGATAAAGATAAGTGAACAAATTTTAAGTTCCCTGCACAATTCTCACTATTCATTAGACGAGTTCCTGAAACACTGTGATATTATCATCTGACTGAAAAGTGTTTTTTTCTAAACTTTATCGAACATTTGTTAAATTTACTGTTGCATTTTATTGCCTGTTTTCCGTATATATTTGTATCTGTTGTTAATTTTATGTTAAAATTCAATGTTACATATAGATTCTATTATTTGTTACCCAACTACAAAAGTATTATACACTATTAAGTATTGCAAAACTATATAAGTATTACAAAAATGTAAATGTATACAAGTAATTAAATATGACATTGCTACAGCCTTCTGTTTTGACTTTATCACTGCATGTAATTGCCTGATGACAAATAAAGGTATTTGATTTGATTTAATACTTATTATAAAAGTATTAAACATAGAAGATACTATGTTTAATTAAACATAGTATTATGTTTCCATTAAACAATATGGAAGATACTACTATCTGGAGACATGGTAAAGCCTAATACCTTCTAAAAATACCTGATTCCATTTTGTAAGTTTAAGAAAGACATCTCTGCTAAATACAATTTTAGATTCGATTCAAGATAACTTAGAGCGGATTTCCCGAGAAAATCCCCTCCAGTAAATATGCTTGAACCGAAAGGTAAACAGAATAGCATGCTTGATTATTATTTGGTAAGCTTAAAAAGGACTCTTGGTTGGTGGAAATTTGTTATATAAAGTCTCTCCGCAATAATATCATGATAATTTTGAAGACCCTTCAGGTCACATCGGCCCAGTGAGCTCTGTTTAATAACTTATAAGCTGATGACGCATGACGTAGCGTCGCATTGCCTAGTGGGCCTGTCCACAAGCCAACAACCACTCTGTATGGATGACCGTTGAATATTATATTGTATTTTATTATATAACTCATTGTAATCAGAGCATACATCTTAATACTTTAGAGGTTAAATCTCAAATTATCTTTAATAGTAAATTATGTGAGTTGAGTTTTTTTTATAAATTCTACGACTTGTACCGTAGTTTGACTAACACTGAACGAAGTGAATTTAAAAAAAAGATAACTCCACATTTTATGTTTTATTTCAGGTGTATAATCCAACAATGCATATTTTATGTGACACCCTGTAATATATTTATTGACTTATTTGTTCTAAAGATTTTATTTGCCATGTAGATGCACCAAAAGGAAAGGTTTTCGTGATCTTCTCCTCAGACATACCATGCCTTCTATCGTACAAGCACGTATTCCCTATGGATAAACTTCGCCAAAATGATATGAGAAAAGAATCAAAGGCTCTTAAACGGATCAGACAGCTAGACATATTTAATAAAATATAGCTCTCGAACAAAACAAAACTTTAGAAAATCGGTAATGAACAAACTGCAGGTTGATGAGAGATGTTTCAACGGTAAGCTTTGACCGCGACGCCGACGCGCGAACATTAAATTTAATAATTCTGGCCACAAGCTGTGATGTGTTCTAGTTCGTCATAATATAGTGAGTTTTAATAATGATTGTATACACTGTAAATAGCGTTGTTGTAAACTGGAAACATGTAAGTAGGGGTGCCAGGAGAATTCTGTATCAGGAGGAGCAGGAGCACCCCACCCCCCCCCGAGCCACCCACACCCCTCGATATTTTTGCGCATTTTTTTATTGCGAATACTTTTTGCAAATATTTTTCATTTTTGCACAAAAATTTTTTTGCAAAATTTTGTTTGTCATGACCCAATCCGGGGGGGATATCGGTTACCATAGGTCGGATTTGAATTCTGATTGCAGATTCTTGTTCGTCTAGTCGAGCCGAGTCATTTGAGTACCCACATCGTACACTTTGGATGATGTTTACAAAAAAGGGGCCCGCACCACACTTTTGACCTTTTTTGCATTTTTGGAATCTCCTCGTCAAGCTGAGTATTCTCAGTACCCACATGACATACTTTGGATAATTAATACAGGAGTTGATCAGGGTAACGCTACAACCAACAGAGCTAGCCCATCAGCGCCTGCGGACAATTGAACTACCATTGAATGAAAATTTTGAAGAGAATATAATTGCAATGCTTTGAACATATACTGCAAAGGGGGGTGTATTGATACACCCCCCTTCAATTACTCTGCACCGAGGCAGACGTTCACACAAATAACCGTCGCGTCCAGTCTCCTGTCTGGGAATGCGGATGCTGTAATTTGATACCTCGACGGGAGGGCGCAGGTGTTCACACAAAAAACCGACGAGTCGAGACCTGTCTGGGGTGCAGCTGCGCCCGACCCCAGGAAGAGCAGGAGGAGCCCCCCCCCCGTCAATGTTTCGTCTGTGATACTTTTGCCAGCCAAGACGCCTGCACCAACACTTGGAAGAAAATCTCCTCTTTTTAGAAAGATTTCCTTCCATTCCCTAACATGAAAAGCTTTTGTGGCCTTGAAAAAGGCCGATTATGATGGTGGGATCAGGTGGAGGCTAAGGTGTTGGAAAACGTTTATTTTTTACTGTTGAAAAACTGTGTTACTTCATCCGGGTGCAGTTCATCGGTCCGCCGATTCCACCACATTTCAACAAGCATCATGTACTTCTGCTCATGTTCAATGGCGTAGAAGTGCTCCTCTTCAATGGGGTAGAAATTCATATTGTAGTCCATGTCCCGCTGCCAATATTCCCATTCCAAGTCGTCCAGCGGGCAATGGTTCCACATGCCGTCGATTCCCCGTTGTCTGGAGTACAGAACGTCGTCAAGATCTTGGATAGTTAAACACACTTTTGGCTCATGAACGTACTTGAACTTTTTGTCAATGCGCCATAGCCTCTTCTTATGGAAATGCTTCAAGGTGCAATCATCGTCGTCTTTTCTATTGTAGAACTCATCACCTTCGAAGTAATCATCTTCATCGTCAAACTGCCTCTTCTTATTATTGAAATTCATTGACGTTTCCGCCGCAACACATACATTCTCTAACTCGACGTTTGTGATGCTACAATCCCACTCGATGTTGTCCATGATCTCTTCGTAGCTGTTGCCGCTTCGAAACTCAAGACTAAACTAAACTTTACTGCTAGGGGCGGGCTGTGTGTCGTGGGATGATGGGCGCAGGTGTACAGACAAAAAACCGACGCGTCGCCCTCCTGTCTGGGAATGCGGATGCTGTAATTGGATACCTCGACGGGAGGGCGCAGATGTTCACACAAATAACCGTCGCGTCACCCTCCTGTCTGGGAATGCGGATGCTGTAATTTGATACCCCGACAGGAGGGCAACCGACCCTTGCAGGAACCCATAATTATAGACCACCCGCGTCGAATTCCGAGCAACAGAACACCAGTTATCAAACACCCACGGTCTCATTCTTGTTCTAGTCTTCAACAATTCCTGACGTATGGGGGAGCGAAAATCTCCCCCTAACCCATTATGTGTTAGCGGGAGCGAAAATCTCCCCCTAGTAATTAAATAAACAGAACACCAGATGTCAAACACCCACGGTCCCATTCTTGTTCTAGTCTTCGACAATTCCTGACGTATGGGGGAGCGAAAATCTCCCCCTAAGCCATTATGTGTTAGGGGGAGCGAAAATCTCCCCCTAGTAATTAAAAAAACAAAACACCAGGCGAACGAGAAATTGGAGCGCATATTGAGCGGTGGTGGTTATAAGAAGCGGCGCGTGGGTCGCGACACGCCACAGTCTCTCGATAGACTTCTTCGAAGACGGACGTTTACCAGACTTATGCAAAGACAAAGGAGAACTATAAAGAGGGCAAGTAGGTGGAAAGTTTAAACGAAGAGCCATTACAAAGAGGATAAGGACCAACAGAAGGATAACATCGTTAAACAAACGTCGTAGAACTGTAACGAAACGACGCAGGAGAACAAGGGATATTTTCAATTAATTCGATAACAATGTCGTTTATTCATCAGAAATCGTGTGAATGTGTGAAGACTGAACTGGACTTGTTTTCGTTACCGCCTACGCAGACCAGCATCGAGAGTGGTAAATGGGTTCAATACAAACCGGTCTCATCGCTGACGGATGATTCGCCAATAGAGTTTGTAATACCCGGTCACGGTGACGAGTACACGGACCTGACACAAACGTTATTACACGTGAAAGCCACTATTGTGAAACAGGACGACACTAAAGCGGACGGTGGGCAACCTGCTAAAGAGGTGGGCCCGGTGAACAATTGGCTCCACTCGATATTCAGTCAAGTGGATCTCTATCTCAATCATAAACTGGTGTCACCACAAAACAACACGTACGCTTACCGAGCCTACTTGGAAAACCTATTGAACTACGGATGTAGTGCGAAGAATTCGCACCTGACTAGCGAGCTGTTTTTTGAAGATTCGGCCGGACTAATGGACGATTGTGACGAATTGAACGAGGGATTGAAAAAGCGTCGCGATCACACGAAAGAAAGCGATGTTTGCGATATGGTCGGTCGATTGCACATCGATCTGTGCAATCATAACAAATTCATGTTGATCGGTGTCGAGATGCGATTGCAACTTAACAGATCCAGAAACTCGTTTTGTATAATGTCCAAAACGCTAACTACCTACAAGATGACAATTAAAGAGATTAATCTTTTCGTACGTCGATGTAAGATCAATCCGAGCGTATTGTTGGCGCGCAGTAAAACTCTCGAGACCGGCACGGCCAAGTATCCGATCACGCGTGTAGAAGTGAAATCCTTCACACTACCCTCCGGTATAATGAGTAAGACTTTAGACAGCGTATTTCTCGGTCAGTTACCGAAACGTGTGATAATTGGACTGGTCAGTAATCTTGCGTTCAACGGAGATTTCAAGAAGAATCCTTACAACTTTCAACACTACGATATGAATTATCTCGCATTGTACGTGGACGGTGAACAAGTACCGTCCAAACCGTTACAGCCCGTTTACACATTGAAAAGTGAGACATATATACTCTCTTATTACACATTGGTCACTGGCACCGGAATCCAGTTCTTCGACGCAGGTAATGAGATCAAGAGAGGTGACTATCCGTACGGTAATTGTCTTATGGCGTTCGACTTGACACCGGACATGTCCGCGGCTGAGTCGAGTCACTGGAATCTCGTGCGCAACGGTAATCTACGTATCGAAATTGGATTCTCCAAAGCGTTGCCCGAGACCGTCAACTGTATAGTGTACGCCGAACTCGACAACGTCATCGAGATCGATCGTCACCGTAACGTAACAGTTGACTTCAGCGGGTGAATAAAAGCGAACGCCAAACAGAAATATTGTCTGACAGCGAGTGCGTACAGTTTACTTCAAGGGTGAGCAGACACACCGCCAGTCAGTAGTACGGTTGAAGTCACACGGTAAGGACGTGAACATGGACGCTTACGCTTCTGCGGACGACTATATCAAATCGTTTATTCAGGAGATTGAGGTTATGAACAATAATGCTAGTGATCGGTCATTGGCATCACCTCAGACGTCATCTGTAAAACCGACCACTGCCTGCAAGAGACGAAGGAGGCCAACTCCCATCGAAGTGGAAACCAAGAAACCAGGATGGGTGCCAAAACCAACAGATGATTGTCCCATAGTGTCATGGATGGACGATGGGAATACTTTTGATGTTCAAAACCCGGGAAACAAAGGACAAATTTTATTGAAAATGTAAATGTACGATGGTACAGATATGGTGTTTATGTGCGGTTTATTTTTGGACAAAGATGGTGAAATGCACCAAAGTGTTAAACAAGTAGTTGATAAAGTGGAAAACATGTGGATCGATAAATCAACAGGAGTACCGAAAATTACAGGCTTAACTCAATCTGTTACACAACGCAAAGCAGTTTTGCAACCAACGTCGAAGAAGCGAGCTGTGAGGAAGAAACAACGAGTGGCGCCAGCAGTCAATTAGAGCATCCGCATTCCCAGACAGGAGGGCGACGCGTCGGTTTTTTGTGTGAACACCTGCGCCCGGCCCTGCGGACCACACACTTAGAAGAAAATGGCGGCGAGGGTTTATAAGGCGGAGCCCCGCCCGATTGAGCATCATTCACCACTAGACCACCACCTCACATAGACCTACTCCAACTACTAGAGATGTCGATTACTAGCAGCACTTTCATGTCAGAGTTTCCGAGCGTGAACGGCACTGCAGCAACAGCGGACCTGAGAGCTACCCTCAACAACTGCAAGTCTGACTCTCCGCTCTACACCAGAATAGCCGATCTCCGAGAGGAATGCGGCTATCTCATCACTGCGATGGAGCGAACCACCACACCCTTTGGCGAGACGATCATCGTGATCCTGGAGGGGCAGGTCGGGGACGACTTTTTTCAGCGAGTCTACTTGCCTAGGCGCTTCAACGAGGTCCTGAGCAACACCGACATCGAGCGCTACAACGGCGGGTTTGGAGTCCGCCTTCGCTTGGTGAAGCGCAGCCCGAGGGGTTCCAATAGCAAATTCACACCTTTGGAGTTTATGTAAAGCAAGACTTGAAGATTATGTAAATACCTTTGTAAATTAGTTTTCGTATTCAATACTTATAATCACGTTCAGAACATAACCACTGTGTTATTTATTTCACTTAGTCCCAAAAATGTCCTTTAGTAGTAAGTTTAAGAGTGTGAGTATGGTAACTGTGAGGTGTTTAGCTCAGTAGTAATCATGAGCTTGATTTGGAAACATCCGTTCTCAGCCATTGTGGCGGGACCTTCGGGTTGTGGCAAGTCACAGTTTGTGTCAAAGTTTATAAAACACATTACAGAAATGTGTGACACGCCATTTACCAGTATAAACTGGCATTATGGTAGTGGTGGTGGTGGTGGTGGTGGTGGTGACTCGAAAAATGTCAACATTAACCACATAGAAGGTCTACCAAACTTGGAGGATTTTTCTGGCAACGAGCCGATACTTGTGATTGTAGACGATATGATGCGTGAGGCCGACAACCGTGTGGTGGATCTTTTCACAAAAGGTTGCCATCATTGCAACATTAGTGTGTTTTTCATTACACAAAATTTGTTTCATCAAGGACGCGGGCAGAGGGACATCTCACTGAATGCACATTACATTGTGTGTTTTAAGAATCCCAGAGATGGAGTTCAGATTAGGTACTTGGCCAGACAAATATATCCAGACAGCCCGAAATTCATCGAGGAGGCGTACGCTGACGCTACGAGGAATCCACACGGCTACCTACTGATAGACTTGAAACAATCAACAGACGAGAATATGCGAATACGAAGTTGCATATTTCCAGACGATTCTACAAACTATGTGTACTTGCCAAAGAAAAGGTAATTTCGCCATCAGTAGTAATCATGTCGTGCTTGCGGAAGAACGCAGCTCTGCTTACGGATTTCATACACGCAACACCCAAGGAGCGGAAGGCACTGTTAAAGGTGTGTGACAAGAGCTGCATTCGCTCAGTGTGTGAGTGCGCATACAACGTGTTGCGAGGTAATGTTCCTCTGGCGAAGAAGAGTAAAAGTCAGTTAAGCAAACACAAGGCGACGCTACGTCGATTGGTGAAACGCGGCGAAGGCTGGTCAAAGAAACCAAAGTATCTCATACAAAAAGGCGGTGGAATCTTTATACCATTACTTTTGAGCGCAGTACTACAAGCAGCATTGAGTAGATAAAAATGACTGGTATCAACAATCAGTTCTAGTTGACACTGTCCAGCAACAGTTCGATGCAGTATTATCCGAAAAATACAGTTGCAAATTATATAACACATTTGCCGAGAGCTATTCAACTGGACGCTGGCGACTGGGAAATTGCACTTGTGGAAGCGCACTATCCCTGTACATTTCTATCAGTCGGTAATGACGAAACAATTGACATTTGCATACAACCACAAGAGGAAGCAAAAGTGAACATAGAAGCGTTGGCGCGGGTTATGGACAGCACTGCCGATGTAACACCAGTAGTGTCGGCTACTCCAAAACAAAACCACATAATTAAATTGAAGACTGGTGATTACGCAAATATTCAAGAATTGTGTGATCATATCAATTCACAAGAACTAGCGATTACTTTTGGTGTAAAGTTCACCGTTGAAAACTCATACAACAAATTCATTGAAGTATCGATGGGAACTGATGTTGGAAAAATTACATTAAGTCCAAAGTTAGCGCTTCAATTGGGGTTCGATCCGAATGAATTGACGCTGGAAGGTGATGCAGTTAACAAAAGCATCCGTTCGCCCAACATTCGTCTTGGCTTACCGTCACACATGTACGTGTATTGTGATTTAGTCGAGCCGCAGATGGTCGGCGATACAGTCGCACCGTTATTGAAATTGTCAATATATCAACGTCTACTTATGTATACGGATTGCATAAATCAACATCATTCATCGATCCGCACTATCTGCCTGTTATGAATAGATCTTTTGACAGTGTGGAAATTGACTTAAGAGATAACATTGGTAATCATTTGCCATTCCACTTTGGAACGTCGTGCGTGAAGTTACACTTTAGAAAAGTAGCTAGTCATTAGTGAAAAAAATGGAACATGCAAAGAAGATGGTAGTTGTGCCGCAAGAGTTGATTGATCAATTGCAATCAAATGCTACGGATAACAGACCAACTAATCTATCCAGTGAAAACAGCCTCGACGCGGAGATGCAACAAATATTGAATAACAAACGTATGGACGATAGTGAAAAGTGGAAATTGTACAAACAAGCGTTACATCGCTTCTTGCATATTGCAGAGAATAGACGCCATCCGATTAGAATACCAATCGTGGAGACGGGTGGGATTGAACATAGTCGACGATCGCACCCCACTGCGGAAGGTGGTCCAGTGGAAGAGATTGTGGAAACGTTTTCCAAAACTTACAGATCTGATGCTCGCAATCTTTTACGTTTCATGAAGCGTGACGGCAGCTTAATCAGTTGGGACAGTGGCTATTCAGTGTACATCAACGGTGTAAAAATCCCAGAGTCAAATCTAGTGGATATCTTAAATTGCATAGTAAAGGTGCGTATGCGTGATTACACACCGCCAGGATGGCGGGAAGTGCTCAACGCATTGAAAGCGATGAACGTTCCAAAGGACTATATGAATAATCTAAGCGCGCTTAAGGAAATAAATGCCGAATATCGATCATCATTCACAGGAGGAGAAGGATCACAAGATGAATCTGGACACTTCAACTGAATCAATACTGAGAACACCGCTAGTAAATCGACTGCGGTCGGTTAGAGGAAAACGCGTAACATCTACACCGGTGCGAGCGACAGAGCAGTTTGATTTTTTAAATAGAAACAAGCCGTCGTCAAATCTGGATAAGTGGGAACCGTACACAGGATAGGTTTTCATTATGGAGCGTTTGTATTACAATCCCATCAAACCTTCGTCGTATGGCGGTGTAGCTCCTTTAGCGCGAGCTGCATAACCAGTTTCAAAACGCAAAGTGATTGAATGGTTACAAACACAGGACACTTACACATTGCACAAACCGGCACGCAAGCGTTTCCCGCATAATCCTTACAGTAGTATAAACGACCTTTAGTTACCACGTGGCCTAATTAGCATAATGCTAGAAGCAGAAAGTGCATTTTAGCAGATCTGAGATGCATGGGAGATCTGAGTCTTATGTAACTGCGCGGGAGTCCTGGCCAGCCGCGCGACTGCGTGAACTTGGCCAAGCGCCGTGGGAAGTGACAATAATAAGAAACATTAGTTGATAAATTAATTATTCATTTTCTCATACTTTAAGTAACACATAGCATGATCTAAAATAGTACAAACGGATATGTGATGTTTCTTTGCAAGAAGAGAAGAAGACAAAAGTAGTTCTGCTTTTTGAATCCTGAGTTTGAAATGTTCTCTGTCGCTGACGTACGTTGATCTTCTATCATCGTCGTCATGAAATTAGAAGGTGGTGGCAACAGGGTTAGCGAAGGTAAGTGTTTTCATATTTCTGTAAAATTGCGACATGTCGCTATGACGACGGACAACCGTCTGACGTCAGTTTTGTAAAACAGTGTATATGAGGTTCGTGAAAATTATGCCTTGCACATATTAGAGAGCTCTTCTTTTGTAATGTCTAAAGACAAGACGTATCGGCCAGTGACATCCTCTCCTGCAGAAACGTCTCCACGACGTTCACTTTTCTCTTCAGGGTTGCACTTGTTTTTCTGTTGTAGTTTGTAGTGGACGAGAGAGCAAAACGGTGAGTTGTAGCTGTGGTCTTCCAACGGATCATCACCCTCTTCCCACTTAAACAGATTAACTCCACAATAAACGCATTTCGTAGTGTCCTTCATGCTAATCATTCTAACGAAGCCTTCTTCAGCAACTTGACGAGCCGAGGGTGACTTCAATTTCCAGTCAACAAAAGTCTTTTCCCTAACTGCAGGATCATTCATATCTACTTTTCCCGGATTGTTGACACACCACTCTGCCAGTTTGTGAACATTGGTTTGTGTACAGTAAAATCCAGAAGCGTACAAATGATGGAACAAACATTGATTTTTGTCTGTTGACAGGTCATCAACAGGTGGAAGAATCAAGACGTCACTCGAAAGAGCAGGGCATCCAAGTGATTCTAGACTGAACACAACACGCCGATTGTCAAGTAACTTCTCCAGTACCTTAGCTTTTTCACTTGACGCAGCGTAGAGAAGCTGCACGTTACAACAAATATCTCCTAGCGCGGAGGTAAGGGAAGCGTAGTCTGCACTTCCGGCCCCGAATCCAATTCCATGATAGTGTTTGCTCAACCACCTGTTATGTCCAGCAAATTCCCCACCATGCCATCCTCCGCAATCGTGTTGAATCCCTGTTGCACTCTCGCTGCCTGTCTCCTTCGGTGGTTTGAATATCCAGTGTTGTATGCATTTTGAATCCAAATCAATAACAGAAAGTTCCTTGATAATAATATTCTTGTTCTCACCAACGAAGGCGCTAAAGTCGACCACCGCTTTCCCAATCATGACTCCCACTAAACACCAAACACCAGGACTGAGAGATTACTCCAACAGCCTGTATATATACCCTTAGTCCCCACCCCCACCACAAACTGTTACATGATTTTCTGCACCAGGTTAGTCGACGGGTCGTAGGTAAAAGATTTGTCATGAATGATTAGGCAGTACGCTGTGGTATTAGCGGGAAACGCCGCCTTGGCTTCAAATTCCAATCGAATATCAACCGGTGCTGACCTAAGAGACTCATTCTGTTTCGAACAATCGATCACAATTAAGGGGGCAATGTTTTTAAAACATTCTACGTCTAAAAGCGGTTGGGACGGAACGTTGTAGTAAGATTCCTGGAAGCGCGTGTACATATCATATAAAATCGCAAAATGGTTATTCTCAATATCCAGTTTCAAATCGTCATACGGATAGTTTGCAGAGTTGAGATGGAGCTTCAAGTTAGAAATTTTGCAGTGATCAAATATTGCTGCCGACCCTTTAGCATTATTCATCCTGTTCTCTTGGAAAGCAACAATTACGTGTCTAGGTTTTTCCAGTTGCGAAGCCGTTTTTACTGACCACGACTGTTTATCTGTAGATGGTAAGGAAGGGTATTCATAAAGTTCCCAGCTTCTGTACTCAACTGGAATGCTCGTGCCACGTTCCAAATGCTTTAGTAGTGCGATCCTTTGTTTATCACCCAGAGTAACGTAAGGTACTCTCCAGCACAGTTTTCCAATTTTAATTTTTACATCCTCCGGAGTAGTGTCACCAGCGCCAGATGATGTCCACAAAATAGCATTTTTGTCACTGGCAGAGCGAAGGAGAACCAACTCATGGCGCGAGTTAACAATCACTTTCCTATAATCTTCAGCGAACCCTAAGAGCTTACTGAGAGGTACGCAAAAACTGAAATTACCCTTACTGTCCACCACATGGTCCTCTAATGATGACAAGAGTTTATCAACAGTCGATGGCCAGCCGGAATTTCCCGCCCCTTTCAGTGTAGTCTCACTGAAAGATGCATATCCTTTGAGCGTAGTCGTAACACCCGGGTTTCTGACACGATCAATTTCAACACCATTTATTTCATATCTCATCTCGTCAAAGAGATATGCGAAAGCATTTGTAGTTAGTTTTGTATTTTTAGCGACGTTATCGTCTGACTTCAAAAGCCTCCCTTCAACGTACAAATAGCTCATCGAAGGCACTACACACAAGTCCTGTTGTTGGATAGGAATTCTTATCTCATCGTTATTATCAAGTGTATTAGAGGCATAAGGAAAATGTGTGTGAAATTCCATGTGTGATATTGCGTCATCAAACGGAACGTTACTTAAAATATCCAAAATATCCATTGTCCACTATTGAAGTACACGAAGTCCTAGAGAGCGTAAAAACGTCTTGTTAGCCTGTGTTAACCGTATGGGAGATGGATGAACACTGATTGCCTTTTTCCGGTTCCCACTCAATAAATAGCCACTGGCTTTGCTCAGCCCTCGCTTAATTGTTCTTCCCTTAGGTAAAAAGTACATGTATCACATCTTGTTAGTGTGCTTTCCTCAAATGCAAACACACTGTAATTCGTTCACCTCTGAAATTAACCAAATTGTCGTCTTGATCCACGATTTTTAACGTGATGTTACTGACGACACGTGTGGTGATCGGTAGGTAAATGACAGGGTTTGGTATTTCCACCAGTTTATATCCAGGCGGTACAGCAGGGAAAAACTGATATATCGTATGAGCTTGTTTACCATTGACATACGACCCAGACGCAATATTACACTCAATCCTAATCGTATTTATTTTAAAAATGTCTACCACATGTTGCGAGTGATAAGTGGTTTTAGGTTGAATAACGACATCACCAAAACCCAAAAGTTTGCCAATAGACTTTGGTTTAGAGAAATCTACTATTACGGTACTCTTCAACTTTGTCTGTAGAGTATTATTGTTGGTGTCAAGCTGGAGATAGTACACTTTATCCTTCTTTGAGATCATTTGAAACTTCTCTTGAATAAAGTCTCGAATATCCTTCACTTCGTATGTACCTGTCGGAATAAGCAATTCTTCTTCATCGCCAAAATGGAACTTGTTGTTAGTCTCATCAACGTTTGGTATTGAGTTGTACGTCTCAAAACTAAGAAGTCCAATTTCATATTCCCCATCGAGCTCGATTGGTGGAAAATAATCCACCGAGAGCATGGAGCTCTTACCTGTAAGCGTGAACGTCAGAGACATGACTGAACAAGAGGCTAATAAAACACATCAATTTAAAGCAAAAATATATATTGTGGTCTAAGTACTCGACAGGAAATACAAACACAAATGTCCACATATTTGAGAGTACGAGTTTACATCTTGATAAGCAGTTCTATTGCAGGAAATATAGTTATTCTTCAAGTATTCTTGGACTTCCAACGGTGGCACGAGGTCTCCGTAACTATCGAAATATCTAACAAGATCTCCAGTCTTTTTAAAGCAAACCCAATGAGTGCCATCACCGCTGTTACCGTCCAGGTTCACAATTGTAGATTCGTTTTTCCAAGGCTTCCGCGGAAGAGTATCCCGCATAAACACACCCCTAAAATATGGAATTTTAAGCTTTCTTGCCCATAGGCTCAGGTCTACATCGTATAGCGCTCTATTGGGCAAGAGGTTCACAAGTTTTTTATCGGTTTTTGATAAGGGGCCATTTAGATTCCCAGTCCCTTTTTGTACGGTCTAAAGAACAATCCTTTCCCCTGGCGTAGAGCTATGGCTTCCATAGTTTCGTTGTGACGTTGCATTTCACCCAACCGATTTCTAGCGTCCTTTGCTTCCGTTATAGCTTTGGCGACTCCTGCCGCCCCACCTGCCAAACTCCCCAAAGCACTCAATCCAGCAAAAATCGGCAGTAAAGGAAGAACATCTCCTGACTTTGGTAAAGAGAGAATACGTTCTTTTCTTTTAATATGATTGAAAGCTCCCCTTT
Source organism: Allygus modestus (assembly GCA_963675035.1). Classification (NCBI taxonomy): domain Eukaryota; kingdom Metazoa; phylum Arthropoda; class Insecta; order Hemiptera; family Cicadellidae; genus Allygus; species Allygus modestus. The sequence goes on along the minus strand of OY776111.1, from coordinate 292,428,104 downwards.
TTCCTCTTCTCATCATCCGGATAGCTTTCAATGCAGAAGACGCGGCTTTTTTAAGTAGCTTACTACTTCCACCACCAACAAATTTCACGCCAGATCCGCGTACGGCCGTTCTTGCCTGCTTTATAATATCGGAAAAAGCAAACTGCTTGCGACCCACGTTTCTCTTATGTCCCTTTCCGGTCTTAGAGCCAAGTTTCTTTACACTTTTTTTGCATCTCCTTCTTTTTCCTGAAGTCTTGATCCCAGCCCCCAATTTTGTTTTAGCGTTCATTGCACTCGCGACAAACCAAGAGGCAAGTTTCTCACCAAGGGGAACTCCTTTTGACTTGTATCTGGCCCAAGCTTTGTCAGCTAAAACTCTGTCTGCAGCGTGACGCGAAGTCAAGTCCTTGTGTTGACTATAGTCAATATCGTGTTGTCTACACGCTTGGTCCAACAAGTTAATACCTTGTTCCTTTCGCGCCAATCTTTCTTTTAAACGCGAACCTGGACCGCAAAACTGATAGCCCGGTAAATGAAGTTCGAACGGCAAAGAGTCGATTGCGTGATTAAGTAGACCGCATCCTTTGGAGATCCGCTTCATACTGAGTTCACAATATATCTTGCACCGCTTATATATGACTCGACTAGTTCACTACCGACGCTCACAGTGTAAGGATGAAATTCCAAAAGCAACGAGAGACATTCACAGTCGACGACTCATTGGAGAACCTGATAAAAGCTTTGACAGACGGTGAAAAGAACAAAGCTGTACACGGTCCTCTTTTGCCTGAAACTGTTCGCTGTATTATCTGCGGTCCGTCCAACTGCGGTAAAACAAATTTAATGTTCAGCCTTTTGACGGACCCGCAAGGTTTAAAGTACGCTAATATTTATGTATTCAGCAAATCACTCATACAGCCGAAATACAAAATGCTGGAGCAAATAATGCAAAGTCTTCCTGACATGGGTTACTTTACCTTCTCCAATAGCGAAGACGTGCCTGATCCTGAAAACGCGAGAAAGAATTCAATAATGATATTCGACGACGTGGCTTGTGATAAACAGGACCACATGCGAGCATATTTCAGCATGGGGCGACATAAAGGTGTGGATAGTTTCTACCTAGTTCAAACGTACACACGTCTTCCGAAACACCTTCTGAGAGACAATGCGAATCTTATAATACTATTCAAGCAAGACGAGCAGAACCTCAAACATGTGTACAATGATCACGTAAACACAGATATGACGTTTGAAAAATTTAAATCATTATGCCAATCATGTTGGAACAAGCAAAAATATGGCTTTGTAACAATAAACAAGGATTCAGAGATAAACAAGGGACGTTACCGGTTCGGTCTAGACACTGTTATCAGTGATATATAAATACCACTGGATCGTGTAAGGACCGTTATTCTTAGACTCGCTCTCACGATGGACGCCAAAATAGGAAGAAAAAGGAGTAAGAAACCGAAACGTGACAATAGTCTAAAACAAGAATACTCCATAAAGCATGAACTAATAAGACTGACTAACGCAGTGCGCAAGAAATACCAAGACCTGAAGCATAGTGCAAATATCGTAGAACGACTTTTAGAAGCACAGGTGAAACCTATTGTAAAGCCGTTACAGTATACAGTGGAGAAAAGTTTAAGGCAATCTCCGATAAAACAGGAGATTAAAAAGGAGGAAAAGGGTTCCTTGACAGATAGCAGCACCCCCACCGCGTTTGAAAAGGACGTGGACCTGAACAAGTCGCTGGACGTATCAACGCAAACTACAGAAACCAGCTTGGTGGAAAAGTATTTGAACAAACTCTCCAATCCCAGGTTAAAAGACAAGTTTGATTTTACCTATGGAGTCAAGCCCGATGGCACAGGAAACACTACGATTGGCGATTCGAAAATAACGTTCAGTAGGACTAAAGTGATTTTAAACGATCGTAAATTTAATGTTACACCCGGACTGTTGGAGCTACTATTCATGCAAGTCCCAGAAAGGGTACTTATTACCGACAAAGACTTGAAAGTGTACAAAGAGATCCTAGAGGAGACAAACGCCCATCGCCAGATGTATTCGGCTGAAAAAACCAAAAACAGCAATAGGGGTAAAAAGTATGTAAACGTCATATCTGTGATGTTTCGACCAAAGCCCACCGCCGAGAGTGAAGAACACGCGGGGAGTGGAATATCTGTTGGAAATTCCAAATATTACGAATCTAACGCCAATTTGCTTGTAAAACGGTTAAAAACTCTAATTTGATCAAAAGAGGCCGGCCACACGGCTCACAACAAGAAATAGACCACATAATACAACTTCTCCGATATAATAAAATAATTGCTTAAAGTAAATCAGTATCGGCTTGGAGATGAAGAAACATGCTGTCCCCCCTGACCCCAAGAGAGGCATCGTGAACGAGCTTCATAGACCCGCCAGAAAGAATTTCGCTAGACGTCGAGTTTTTGTACGTGCTGTTGACGATCTTCATCAGATGGATTTAGTGGAAATGAAACCTTTTGCCAAAATCAACGGAGGTAAGAAATACATTCTCATGATAATTGACGTATTATCAAAGTATGCGTGGGCTGTACCTCTGCCGGATAAGAAAGGCAAGACTGTAGCGTTGGCGATGCGTGGAGTTTTTGAAAAAAGCAAACGTATACCAAGAAATATTCAGAGTGATCTGGGCACGGATTTTTACAACAAGGAATGTAAAGCGTTAATGAACCAATACAACATAAACCACTACAGTTCGTTTACGCATTTAAAAGCATCCGTTGTAGAACGTTTGAATAGAACTATTAAAAATTGGCTTTACAAAGAGTTTAGTGTCCAGGGAAATTACAAATGGATCGATTTATTGCCGAAATTAATGGATAGGTACAATTCAAGGGTCCACAGATCTATAGGAATGAGACCAAAAGATGTGAAAAAACAGCATGAGTATGCTTTAGTCAGAAAGTTAACTAAAACGGCTGCAAAGCGAAAACCCAAGTTTAAAGTTAACGATAAAGTGAGAGTATCCAAGTATAAAACATTATTCGCTAAAGGATACACTCCATCGTGGACTACCGAGCTTTTTACAATTAACTATGTGCGTAAAACGGCACCCCCAGTTTACCACCTACAAGACGAAGAAGGGAATACGATTAAAGGTGTTTTCTACGGACCTGAACTACAACGTACCAACTACCCCGACACTTACCTTGTAGAGAAAATTCTAAAATGGAAAGGAAATAAGTCATATGTTAAGTGGTTGGGATTCCCATCGCGTTACAACAGTTGGATATAAGTACAGTATTACGCGAGTATACTCATTACTCCACTTTGTGATATCGAACGCTCAACACCATGATAAGACGTCATATTATAGACAAATTTGGACATTCCCTGTTTCTTGGGAAACGCGGGCTATTAGAGGACGAGTATACACTCGATGAGGATGGAACTAAGAAGTTAAGAACCTCTGGGGATTCCGATCGCGTAAGCAAGGATTATCTAGACAAATTCTATGTTTCCAGAACTGAAATGGAAGGTTTAAGCAAAAAAAAAGAGCTTTTGAACTCGCAGTTGACTCAATTGAACAGTACTTGTCTAAAATTAGATGCCACAAACCAGTTCTGGGATGCCAAAACATTACAACTGTCCAACGTGGGTGCCGGTAAATCATCGAATGATGCGAGTGTACTCTCCCAGATTTGCCAATACGACGAGTCAGTTGGCAATTTCAAATGCGGAACGCGATCCTTTAATCTAGTGGAAACTAGTGCAGACGAACCAGTTTTGACAGGATGAACAAATAAATATAAAGATTTCATAATAAAAACTTACGGCTCAGACAGGGAATACATTCCTACCTCTTCACTAAGGTGGGCTGAAAATCTTGGAAAAGTGTTTGATTACAAAGGTAGAGAACTGATTTGGGACCCCACAGGTAGAATACACGCCATCGGAAATTAGCCGCTCTGCTGACACGCAGTGAACCAATGATTGCAAAATCTTTGTCTAAAGTATCAAGCCGTCTCGTCGAAAGAACACCGTCCATTTGCGCCACCGCGCAGAAGTCACCCTCCGCCTTGCGCAGAAGTCACCAAATCCTCCTACATCAAAAACTCAAGTTTTTGCAGACGGTAAAAACCGGGCGGCCTTGGATTTAAAAGAATACAAAACAAGTTCAGACCGTACCGGTCGGCACGCCTTTAAAAGAAAACAAGTTCAGACCGAACCGGGCGGCACGCGTTTAAAAGAATACAAAACTCAAGTTTAGACCGTATAAAAACGAACCGGGCGGCACACCAGTCAGTCATGGACGCAGCAGTAAAACGATCAGTGCCGACACCGCGTAAGGATCTCAGTCGCGTGAAGCGCCGACGGACTAGGCCTCCATCACCCGCCCCACAGCCGCCCGTCTATCCGGACGTCAACACCATGGACATAGACCAGCTCCTAGCCACGTTGACCGGAGAAACACTGCAGGAAGCGCCTGCTCCGATATTCTACACTTCAGCACAGCAAAAGGAAGAGGAGGAGGAGGAGGAGGGTGATGTATACCGACCTGAACATCCATCGATGCGTCCAGCTCCACAGCCACCGCCGCCACCGCCACCACCGCCACCAGCACAGCAGCAGCAGTCTACTAAAACGAGCGATCCACCACAATTGTGCAACAGCTGGGAACCCCGTTTGATACTTCGCCAAATCTACAAAGTGGCAACTCAAGGCGATGCTGTTGTTGGACTTGACTTGTTGAAGGACTTCAAACCGTCCATTTATTTGGTAAACAATCTATCCACTGTTGAATTTACCTTTGATGACTTACTCAGTCTACAAAGTGCCTCTGTTTCAAATGCAATTAATCGGTTTTTATCTGAAAGAGTGTTATTCAAACCGTTCTATCTGCACACGATTCTTGTTGAAGCAAGACCTAATGGAATTGTTGCACTGTGCAACTATCACATGAAACAAAAGCCTGTTAATTACAACATAAACTCTGTAATATTGTCAAAACCAACTAATGAGTCGGACATTGTACGTCAGACGCCCAGAGTGTTACTACAAAATGCGGGCTGGAGTTCTTTGAAACGTTCGTTTCCGTCCCTCGAAAGCTATTTTAATATTTTAATTGAAATAAGCCCAGCTGTACAGTTTTTGATTTCACGCTACAGTAGATACTTTTCTAAACACTACAAGGCTGTGGCATTGCTTTCAACAAAAACCACAACCGATATGGTCGCCATGACTCTGGACAAACAGCTTGTTCGTCACATCACCACTGACTTGCCTCGATTACTTCAAGAGTTGAATGAAAGAAGACTGCCCGTGGAGACGCAAGACCACTGGTACGAACAGACCTCACTACGGAGCTCAATGTTACCGTGGATAGACTCTGAAGTTCGTCGTTTTTGTGTGTCAAATATAACTAACTCTGTGTTGGAAAATTTGAAGTATGTATCAAGATGGTAATTGCAAGTGTATAATTTGAGATTTTTTTAAATATAATGCACGTAGCAGTATTTGTGTGTAACTTTATTTCTCTTCCTCACATATATTTGCGGAAGAAATAATAACACGTATAGTTAATACAAGTATTTATTAATAAAAGCTAACAACAAGAGTTTACATTGAAAGTATAAACCAATGATTTACAATAGTACAGATGGATTCGTAAATATAAACAGTACATCATATTTTCATTTCAATACAAAATAAAATAGAGCAAAGTGCAAAATTTCAGGAAAAACATTTTATGCATAGTTACGCATTTGAATAAGTTCAAATTGTTATAAAGTAACGGTGAACAACATGGATTTATCAGAAAGACATTACTACATATTTTGTTTCAACATAAATCAATTATGATAACTGTGTAAAGAACACTAAAGGGCATGTTAAATTATTATATATACAAAATGACAGTTCACCAGCTCATCTACAATAAATACAAGGATTTGCAATTATTAAAAACGGAAAGGGTCATAAAGTTCGATTACATTGTGGGAAGTAACAACTGAAACATCGCTATCGCTACTGTTGTCAAAATCATGCTCATGTGTTGTTTGCTTACATTGACTATAATCTAAGTATTGAAATAGAGGTTGGAAAACACACCTATCACACCAACTATTTTCTTGTTTAACAATGTTATCTACAAAATGGTTAACACTGAATTCAAAATGCCTAGTGATTTTATAAAATTTCCAGTTTCTTTGTGTCCAAAACAATTGATAGTCAAATTCAAAATAGTTGTGACTTTCTGAAGGACTACAAGTTATTTCAAAACAAGATTGACACAGTACAAAAGTATTTCTAAAGCTTAAATTGCCTAAACTAAATTCATAATAGTCAAAGGTTATATGATATGTTTGAATATCACAAGGCAGAAATTCAGGGATTAGCTCTGATGGATGATTAATTAACATTATAAATTCCTTTCTGTCCAAGCATGAAATGTCAAGAAATCTGTATTCATAACTATATGGATTTTCTGGGGGAGGAGTCTCTTTAAACCAAACAGTCTTTAAAGTTTTTCTAACATCTCTTTGGACGGTCAGTGGGAGTAGTGACAGTATATTAATGCTGTCTATTGATTCTAAATCAATTTCTGTATCTATATGCTTGCCAAATGCAATTACAGATTTTTCATATAAAGTAGCCATATGCACTACCGCAAAACACCTTAAATATAACGGGACTTTAAACTTCCGCCTCGGATTGTGATGAGCTGTTTCTCCGATGCTCACGAAGCAGTTCTTGAATTCTGTAGTGACCATGCGCCAGGGTTCGTATGTTGTCTTCAAGTATGAAACGTTTGTCATCATCGAATGTCAACGACCGTTTTACCGTAGTAGCTGAGGTTAGCTTAAACTGCTTGCACCTAATGAGATTAAACTTTGCCGTGTACTCAGTTTTATTAAACAGAGCATCTTTGTAGTGCTCAAACGTGATTTTCTTCTCAACATAAGACTTCTTTATACCCTTAGCCTTTTTGACTTCATTTTTTCCCGTTGGACTGGAGCTAAAACGTTGTGCATACAGTTTGGATCTCAAGCCTATATGTTCAAACAGAACTCTTCCTTTAGTTTCATCTTTAAATTTACCAGCGACCTGTTTATTTCTATCGTCTCTCATGGGGTGATCTTTCGGATAGTTGGACAAATCCAAATAGTCATCGGCAATTTTCTTGAGGAGTGTATAGACGTTCTCATCTGTTTCCACCAGGATGACCAGTCCATCAGTGTCTAGGTAACATAGGTATATACGAATCCCCGGAGGTCTGAAGCATGCATGTAGCACATTGTAGAAGAAATCATACATATGTACCTTGGATAGGTCCAGTGTAACAGCTCCAATGTAGATTGGCTTGTCCAATGTTACGCATTTCTTCTGGAGGTGAACCAGTACAATTCCATCTTCATCTCCCTCTTTGACAATAGTTCTATCAACAAATCTTGCTTGTCTTGTGTACTTTTCAAATGATTCTTTGGTTGTTACTACACGAACGTCCCTATGATGTCGATCATTCTGACAACTTTTTCCAAAAGACGCATTGTTCATAAGCTTGAAAAAGTTCCTTGAAAAATCATTAGTAGCTTTCCTTCTGAGGTTGGAGTTGTATTCAATGAATTTCTTCATCCACTGTGACTGTGAAAACCTGAGTACTCTATGTACTTTGGTGACTCGAAGTCCAAGTCTTTCGGCTTGCTGAAAACTAGTATAATGGGCAATGTAACGTTCCGTTTTATTCAGCGTTGCCAATAATTTTTTTACTTTTCCATTAGGTGGCACTGCCTTCTCAGGCAAAGGAGGCAAATCATTTAATTTATCGTGAACGCCCTGTGGAACGTCTACATCGCATTCAAGAATAAATCCGAAGGGAGAATCCGGAGATAGGTTTGACCACTCGACTTTTTCAGGATGTTCTTCCCACTTGAAGTTCCCTGTAGGCAGAACTTGACTCAACGAATGAGCGTAAAGCATGCAGGCGTCAAGGTAAAGAAGATAACTGGTTGGCTCATCGGGTTTGTAGTCTGACTTATGTTCAAGAAGCTCGTTGTTGGCCTTTGCATATCTTAAAGAACTCTGTACAATTCCCCCTCGGATTGATGACTCGATCATGAGAAACTGATCATAATCGGTTATTAATTCTAGGGTGATTCCTGTAATTTTTAACATCGCTTGCCAAGACAGTGAAGGGGCTGTCCAAAAATGACATATGTCCAGGTTATAGTTTTTGTAGCTTATTGCTCGAAATGAATTGAGAACATCAATTAGTAAACATACGTCTAGTTTCAAGTAAAAATCATGAAAATCTCCGAAAGTTTTAAAGTGTAAACTTTCCCACACACGAGATGCATGATTATAATCTTCGTCACTGATATCACTGTCATTTAGTTTGTTTTTGAAAGCTTCTTTAGGCGGAAGGCCTTCCTCTAGAAACTTGTCTTCGGACGTTACAAAGTCATAACAGTACACCCCTTTTCTTATAATTAAATCAAAATGTTCTGAGGGTACTAGTTTCGAGCTTTCGATAAAATCAGTCGGCGGCAAATTTCTTGTTAATTCATCCAAACTAGCTGACATCATTCTGTAAGAATCTAGGAATCGCACTCAAATATTTCCTATTTGAATGGATATAGCTATCATCTTTTCTTTGTTTGAAGGAATCATTCTTATGTCACATCCTTTTAAGACGTCCAGGTTAGAAACTATAAAAGCCTGATCATAATTTGACAAGTTGTGCAACCATACAGGAATAAAATTTGGTGTTTTACATCTAAGATTGCATCGACTACACAGAGAATGCCGAAATTTTGAAGTGATGTGATCGTGATCTGCACATTTGAGGGTATCAGTGTTTAGCTCACTAAACGTTCTTTTACAAAGTTCACATTCCACTGATTCATCATGCCGCTTGTGTTTTTCTTCATTCATGGACATAGGTTTGTTAATGGAATATATTTTCTCGATACGTTCGGCTACTTCTTTTATGTGGAGCAAAAACTTAGCCCCCGCGTTTGGACCCCGATAAAGAAACGGTTCTGTCGAAATGTTTAACTCCTCAAGTGTTTCCGAATCATATGTGGATGAAATAATGGTACAAAAACTGTTCGCATTGTGTCTCTGATAGGTCTTCCCATCGTAATCTATATCTCCTGTACAGACAGGTGTTAGCGTCGACTCAAAGTCAGCAACTATTGTAAACGGCACTTTTATTTGAGTTTCAAACTGTTGAAACTGCAACGTGTTCTTATCAGGAGAGGGGAGTTTAATTTCTGTAGGTTTATGTTTTCCGCACAAAGTTAAATGTTCCTTCAGCCATACTTCAGCGTTAGGCTTACAATTCCTCACCTCTTTACTTTGAGAGCATCGTTTACAGACTACTATCTTATTGCTACCTTTCCTAATTTGCTTCTGAATTAGTTTAACAAAGTCTTGAATGTAGACGAAGTGAGATTGGTTGTCCTTTCCATGTAAAAGCAGAAGATCTGTATGGTCGCTCAGCTCATCAACAACCCGAAGAGGAGCAATTTTATTTTCGCTAGTATACTCAAAAACGTTAACTGAAACATTGATATTTCGTTTTTCGAACTGTTTGATTTGATTTATATTGACAGGGAACTTGAGACCGTCAAAGTTATACTTGTTTAATAAAACATCAAACGATTTTTCAGTGAGTGTAACATTTGGTTTTACATTCGGGATATGCTTTGTTAGCATACTATAAACAAAGCATCGATTATCTTCATTCATTACGTTAACACAAGCATTACGTTTAACTAATTTAGCTGGTAAAGGTACATAGCTTGAACCACTTGGTTCCTTGTAAACAAACTTACTTACACGTAATGTTAGACATTTAACGTTGTTGAAGATCCATCCACTTTTTTCAGCCTCCTGTTCGTCTTCTTCTTGCAAAAGCTTCGCCCCATCACTATGCAGTTGATTGTCCAAATCATCGGTCCCAGCAAACACCATCCTGGATTGAGTTTTGAAGTTTCTAGTAGCAGTCAGTCCTTCTTCAGGAAGTTCGTAATAGGCTTCAAGTACCATATTGAATTTAAGCGAGCGAGTTATTTCCATTTCACTATTAAGAATGTCTTTTACAACTACTAGTGCAGATTCAACAAAAGGAACCAAGTCAATAAAGTCACCTTTTTTGTTTTTGATACAATAGTCCCGAGCATTATTAAGAGCCTTTTTTAATTCCCAAGTTAAGTCAATAAAGTCACCATTTTTGTTTTTGATATAATAGTCCCTATCATTATGAATAGCCTTTGTAGGCTCTGAAGAGTCATTGGTAGCAGACGATACTGGGGTAGATGTCGATGGCAAAGATGTGGGTGAATCCCTACTGGGGTTTTTTTGAAGTCTTCTTAGTTTAGCGGAAATATTAGAAGGTTCACACTTTCTTTTTAACACTGAACTGTTCGTTTTGCCTTTGCTAGTACTACTGCCACCACCGGACGCAGGTGGCTGGCAGACACTACCTCCAACATATTGTTTTTGAGTGTTACCTGAACTGTCTACACGAGGCAAATCTGGGACCACTGGTCTACTTTGTTGCGGTGATTGAAAATTTAACTGTGGTGTATAAAAGTTACTAAGTGAAAGACATATTGTCTGATGTTTATCGCGAACACTAGTAGTAAGAAAATATGCTTCACGACAAACTGCGCACATAAACATCACACGCGAACTATTGCAGATGAGCTGGTGAACTGTGACTCAAACTCCGCTCACATCTGCTTATAAAGTCGTGGACCCCTTCTCTGTTGGGGTTGGGTATGCGAGCAGGATAGAGATAGGGGCGTTGGCTACACTAATGCTACCCTGTGAGCAAGAGGGAGAGCAAAACATGCTAGAAAGAAACAGAAAACCTCTTGGGCGTGGTCGTTTTACGTTTGCTAGCAGCAGAGAGATAGAGAAGGAAATAGTCCCCCTAACAGAGACAGACGATCTCTTGGGCGTGGTCATTTAACGCTATTGGTAAGAGCGAGAGGGGGTGCAACGAAGATAGCAGTTGGGTGTGGTCATTTGAAGCTGTGCAATAGAAAAAGATAGAGCTATAGTGTGAGGGAGACAACAACATAGAGGAGTACGGGCGGGTTTGATATAAATACACGTATGTTTCAGCAGTTGAGTTCAGTCGAGCGCGTCTCCGCACATCATCTGCACCGCTCTTCTGATAGTAAGTGATAATTTTCGTTTTGCTCACCATGTTTTCAGGATGCTTTGTGTTTCCAGGTTGCTTCGATGTTTCCAGGTGCTCTTTGCGGGTGAATATTTTGACCACCAGGGGTTTTTGTCTGTATATATTATTTGTAATATATTCCTTACAGATAATTGTGTGGTGGTTCATCAGTGTTGTTGGAATTTTAGAGTTGTTTAGTTTACATATCGGCTGTCTTGCGCTAATGTTTCCCCCCTGTGTATTTTCTGTTACTGTTGTGATTTTGTGTTTGGTTGCTGTTTTTGAGTATTTCGGGAAAATGTATCATGCAAATTCATATATTTTTCACCAGTGGTTGCGGTTACAGTTTTGGCATGGGGTGTTGGTATGTGTGGTGTCAAGTAGTACTTCCATTGCATTGTATTTGTGGTTTTAACTATGCAGATTGTGATTATCTGATGAGGTTATGAAACATTGTATTTTTTCTGTACTTTGCACTTCTATACGTTTTACTTTGTGCTCTTTCGTGGTTAAGTAAAAAAATTTACTACTTATAATAGCTATAGCATAAAGTACACAATGAGTACACCATTTTATTTAAAAATTTGGTTTACTAGAAATGCTAGTTTGTCAATGGGAGGACGAGGTGATGAAATGGGTGATGGTTTTGTTAGTAATGTTTGTAAAATTGCTGGGTAAGTGATTGGGTTATGGCAAGGGGTGGAAGAGGTGGAAGGGCTGACGGAGGCGATAGTTTTGAGTCTAGGGTGACGGCGATGATGAGAGGTGAGGGCGGAGGTTTGAGGACGAGTCGTGGTGAGGACGGCGGCAGAAGTGGTAGGGTGAGTCGTGGTCAGGCGGGCAGCAGCGGTTTATGGGCGGCGAGTCGTGGTCAGGGGAGCAGCAGCGGTTGATGGGCAGCGAGTCGTGGTCAGGGGGGCAGCAGTGGTTGATGGGCGGCGAGTCATGGTCAGGGGAGCAGCGGCGGTTGATGGGCGGCAAGTCGTGGTCAGGGGGGCAGCAGTGGTTGATGGGCGGCGAGTCGTGGTGATGGTAGGGCGAGTCGTGGTGAGGGTGGCGGTGCTCTGTGGAGGAAATCTGCTTTCCTCCACCAGACATATAGTCTGGGGAATGCCTGTAGAACAAAACATATTTCTAGAATTTTCCCAGCTTTAAACTTGTTGAAGTATTGATAATTTATTCATATGTTGAGGACGATTAATACTTTTAGCTCTTACACTTGTTTCACTTCATACGGTTTTATATTTCTGGTAAGTCACTAATAACCTGATTCGTCGGTAGTACCGAATTCTTTAATACAAAATTGTGTGAAACAATAAAGCTGCTGACATGCTCTACTATATCATGTAGTTTTAATGTCATTGCTAAAGAACATTAACTTTAGAGTTATTTTTAAAACACGTATCCTACTACGTTACAACTCCTTGTATTCTTATACGTTTTTAAATAACATAAAACTATTTTTGTTTTAGAGCATGCACTCATGATGTCCTTATACGAATTAACTAAAAAAACTATTCTGGAGGAGTTTCAACAGTTTAATGAACTAGTTGCAGTTATAAATAAACTCCCTTGTGAAATATATGAACAACTTGTCAACGAACATTGTATAAATTGTATGAGCTCCTTGATCTGTTATTACAAACGAGAAGACGTTCAGATATGTCGTAGATGTTTTAATAATAGTGTAGCTGATATTGACAACTATGAACGAGTGGTTCGATTCGAGTCATCTCAGAAGACTTCAAATTGCATTAACAAAAAATACAATTGTTCAAGATGTGGTTGTTCTTTTATCGAACAGAATGAAATTACACCAGGCTGTGGATGTTCGGTAAATATTAGTCAGCAGCTCTACAGTTAGCTCTTATTGTTATCACAAGCATTACGTTTAACTAATTTAGCTGGTAAAGGTACATAGCTTGAACCACTTGGTTCCTTGTAAACAAACTTACTTACACGTAATGTTAGACATTTAACGTTGTTGAAGATCCATCCACTTTTTTCAGCCTCCTGTTCGTCTTCTTCTTGCAAAAGCTTCGCCCCATCACTATGCAGTTGACTGTCCAAATCATCGGTCCCAGCAAACACCATCCTGGATTGAGTTTTGAAGTTTCTAGTAGCAGTCAGTCCTTCTTCAGGAAGTTCGTAATAGACTTCAAGTAATGAATTCGTCCAGTAAAGTTATTCTCGAGAATGAATAAAATAACTGATGTGTAAATATTTGGGTATTTCGGAAGTCGAAAATGTATCATGTAAATTAATAACTGTGTTATGTTTCTTTAAAGTTATAAACATACACTACCTTCTTTTGGATTTTACCCGTTTTAAATACAAAATGTTATTTTTGTTCACTATGTGTTACAGAAAGAGTCATAAGAAGATGTCTCTCGCTACTAAGTTGGAAGGACTTCAAAAATCAATTACGCTACCTAGAGTTCCAGTGAAGGACTTGATTTTGGTAAACGGCTACCCTATAATTACGATCAGACGGGTTGATACTAAATTTGGCAAATCAATTGCCGCTGAGATAGAAATGCCAGATTCATCACAAGCAGTTGTGTATCTACCATCGAGGTTTGAAATTCAATTGACAGAAGACGACTTGATCGAAATCAGACAAGGCGGGTTTTATTTAAAATGTACAGGGACGACAGGTAGATCACCAGATGTGCTTGTTTTCAAGAGGGATTCTTGATCCCTACACTGAGTTTCTGTAGTATTTTTGATTACTGTTGCTTATTATAACACTAAATTCATTTTATCAACATTAACAACTTTGTCAATAGTTAGCTTATTATTCGTGTAATAATGGAAAAAATACTTGTCAAATGTTTACGGGCCTTACAGCTAATGCAATATCTTACGGCCTCAGAACACGTCGTTTGTTATGTTCTGTTTCAAATAATTTTAGAAATGCTTTAATTCACTTTGTATCATCAATTTGTAAAAACCCTATACTCTATTTGTACTTGATGGAAAATTATTTGTCAAATGTTTAAGAGCTGCATATACATTGTTAAGAGCTTACGGGTCTTACAGCTAATGCAATATCTTACGGTCTCAGAACACGTCGTTTGTTATGTTCTGTTTCAAATAATTTTAGAAATGCTTTAATTCACTTTGTATCATCAATTTGTAAAAACCTTATACTCTATTTGTACTTGATGGAAAATTATTTGTCAAATGTTTAAGAGCTGCAGGTAAATATACATTGTTTCTAGTAAATTAGTTATTGTTTTTATTTTCCTTTTGCAAATGAAATAAGTTAAGTGTTAACTGGTTTGTTTAAAGTCAATTATTAAAACCTATCCTTACCAGTAATTTGAGCTGGACCGAATGCGGCAGGAGGTAATCGTGGGAGATCCAGCACGAGGCTTAGGGAATCCCTAAGCCCCTCGATTTCCTCCCTCGTCCTGGGGTGGGTGAGGTAGATGCTCAGGTAGTATCTCGCCTCCATTGCAGTGGTGTGGATGCAGAACTACCTCTGGATGCATTTCTCTGAGCTTAAGTACCACAGTAGGCGTCGCCCAGTTAAAGTTTTGTTTTCATTTTTGTTTGTCATATAACTACGTTTCAGTCCCAAGAGGAAAATACCCCCCGCCGCAGCAAACCTGCGTACTCAGCGAATTTCCAATGCATTGATATGTTTCTCACTAGTACATAAAGCCACTCACCAAGTTTGACAAAAATACATTCATAAATAAGTGATTTATTACATTTTATTTATTCCCCATAAGAATAACATTAGGACTGAGTACGCAGGTTTGCTGCAACGAGGAAGATAAGAAATGAGTTTTTATGCAATTATCAATGTAACTGAACCAGGTGAAGCTACTTACCATGTTTTATTAATTTATGTTCATAATTAAGGGAGATATAAAACTTTACTTATTCTCCATAAGAATAACATTAGGGCTGAGTATGCAGGTTAGCTGCTACGGGGACAATCAACAAAACATTTATTTTTTGTGCAATTATCAATATACCAGTACAACATGAAGCCACATACCAAATTTCATCAATATACATTCATAAATAATCAAGATATCAAATTTTATTTATTCTCCATAAGGATAACATTGGACAACGTACTGTGTTTAGCACTTTGAATATCTCTGCAACGGTTTGACGTAGAATCACAATTTAAACACCAAAATGATTGTTTTGTGGAGCTGAAGTGATTGGTAAAAGAAAATGTGAAGTTTAAAGTAAAATTAACTGAGGAAAAGCCAAAAACCTTTTTCCCATAAGATTAACATGGGAGATTTTATGAGCATGTTTTTTGGATTTTTTCCGCAACCACTTAACCTAGGTTAATAATTCAAAATACCATATTATTTGTTTTTTTAAGCTCTATAACATGGTCTAAACCTAAATTAAGTGTTTTAAAATTTTTAGGGTAAAAAATGCAAAAAACTGATTTTTGGAAAATTTAAAACCCCCATAAACCCCCCTTCCCATAGTCCGATTTTTCTGGTTTTCGAACTTAAAGTCATAAATGTCAGTTTACACATTTGAGCCAAATTTCATCGAAATCGGACGTTTTTTACTCAAGTTATCGCATTCACGGACACATATATAGATATATATATATATATATAGATATATATATATATATATATATAGATATATATATATATACATATATATAAATTTGAACGAATAGTGTTTTGGACATCTGGGGACCTCAAAACAAAAAGTTATCATGGTCTCGGGCTTAAGTCTTACCATGAGACCTACGGTAATAGCTTCTTCCCTATAGGGGAAATTCGCTAAAACGAGACGTAAAAAGCAGTGCTTAGACACTGACCACAGACAACAAGGAGTTGGGAGCGATCCAAGCCAAACATTGTAGCAATTGACATTTAGTGGACTACATTCCGCCAGGTCCGGGTTCGCGAAGTCGCGACTGGCTTCTCGCCAGGACTCCCGCGCAGTTACATAAGACGGTCCCCATGCATCTCAGATCTGCACTTTCTGCTTCTAGCATTATGCTAATTAGGTCACGTGTCAAGTGCAGGTCGTTTATACTACTCCTTACATAGTGTATGGTCCATTTGAATTGTGGCAAGCGGACTTGAACGATATGCGTGGTCTTAGTAAACACAACGACGGCGTCAACTACCTACTGACTGTAATAGATGTGTTTAGCAAACACCTGTATGTGCGAACGTTGAGGCGGAAAGAAGGAGCTGAAGTGGCCAACGCTTTCGAGGAGATATTTTCTGAAGCAACCGACACACCTCGCTGTTTACAAACTGACAAAGGTACTAAATTCACCGGTGCCAAGACGAAAAAATTATTAAAACAATATGGAATCATCTATGTCACTACACAAAACCCAGATGTTAAAGCGGCCGTAGTGGAACGCGTGAATCGCACTTTGAAAACACGCATGTGGCAATATTTTACTTACAAAAACACATATCGTTACGTAGATGCGTTGGACAAACTGGTTAGCGCATACAACAACAGCGCTCACAGGAGTCTAGGCAATAGAATACGACCAGTCGATGTGACTGTCGACGATAAGTGAACATTGCATCAGGTATGGCGTCGCATGTTCGGTAAGATACCGCGTCGTGTTAAGGCAAAACTGAAAGTTGGCACCACAGTGCGCATATCTAAGGAGAAGGGTACATTCGCAAAAGGTTACGAGACTAATTGGAGTAAAGAAGTGTTTGTGGTGCGTCGTGTAAACACATTGATGCCTCTGCCAATGTACACTTTGGCGGATCTCAAAGGTGAACAAGTGACTGGTCAGTTTTACGAATACGAATTACAAAAAGTGACAATATACAACGACCATCTGTTCAAGATTGCTGAAATACTAGACACTGCCGGTCGCGGTCGCAGTAAGCGTTATTTCGTCAAGAGGGAAGGTTACGGAGACGAGTTCAATTCTTGGGTAAGAGCGCAAGATTTGCAAAATGCCTAATAGCAACCAGTTCTATTTGACATTGCCCAGCAACAGCTCAAAGGATTATTTTCCAAAAAACACACTGTCCAATTACACTACACATCTACCGAGACAAATTCGATTAGAAGGCGATAGCGAGTGGGAGATGGCTTTGGTCGAAGCGCATTATCCATGTTCCTTTATGACTGTGGACGAGGAATCGTGTATTTGGCTCGAGTATAAACTCGTTCTGCAGAGTATTCCCGTCACACTTAGTGTCGAGCAGATTATGCTAAAGTTGAAACCTGGTTATTACAAGAACATAAACGATTTATTGAAAATGATCAATACCGCAAAGGATGTCACCCAGTACTTGTACTTTGAGTATGACAAAAAGCAGGACAGAGTCAAGATCACGACAATGGTGGACGGTATAAGCAAAGTGCATTTCAGCCAAGCGCTGTCTCTCCAGTTGGGTTTCGATCCGTACGAGAACGTTTTTTCAAATGACCTCACAGCGATATGGCCGCCTAATCTTACTATGGGACTGCCGACACACTTGTACGTGTATTGTGATCTGATTGAACCGCAGCTGATTGGCGACACTACAGCACCGCTTTTGAAGATTATCAACATTGACAGAGAGAACTACACACATGGCGCGCATAAGACTGTGCATTTCACCAGTCCTCATTATGTGCCAGTTATGAAAGGAACATTTGAAACGATCGATATTGACCTAAGGGATGACTCTCTTAAAAAAGCGTCATTCCTCTTTGGGACGTCATACGTGAAGCTTCATTTCAAAAGAGCTCAGCAATGATGAATACAATCGATCCGTACTTGGCGTACTACCGTCGCCAACAATTGCAGCAGACCGGCGGCAGTATCGATAGGGTATTTCGCGGTGCACCCAACCAGCGCGGACATGGAATTGGCAGTTTCCTAGGCGGTATGTTCCGCACCATCACACCGCTACTCAAGTCGGGAGCCTCTGCTGTGGCCAAAGAGGCGTTGAAATCCGGTGTTGGATTCTTGGGCGACATGACCACGCGCCAGCGGGACCCCAAAGAAGCCGCTAGAGATCATTTCAGCTAGTTTACAAGCTCGCTAAAACACAGAGCGGACGACAAACTTCAACGTGTGCTAAGTGGTGGCGGTAGCGGCGGCTCTCGCGCGAAACGCCGTCGCGTAACGCGAAAGAATACCGCGAAACACCGACGCGCTGCTCCTGCGCGAAAGACTAACGCGATACTCTCGCATAAGAGGAACGCGAAGCGCGCCATGTTCGGCGGCCGTCGTGTCACACCGCAGTCTTTGACGAAACTCCTTCGAGGAAGGTCGTCATCCAAGAAGGGCAAGAAGAGAAGGACAGTTAGAAAGAAGAAGAAGACGAGGAAGATAAAGACGAGGAAAGCGGTGAGGAGAACGTCTGTACGCGATATATTCAATTAACTCACACACACACACACACACACACACACACACACACACACACACACACACACACACACACACACACACACACACACACACGCTAGCAATGTCGTTTCTACATCAAAAGTCGTGTGAATGCGTCAAGACGGAATTGGACTTATTCTCCCTACCGCCAACGCAGACCAGTATCGAGAGCGGCAAATGGATTCAGTACAAACCAATCTCCACACTGACTGATGATTCGCCCATCGAGTTTGTTGTGCCCGGCAACGGCGAAGAATACACCGATCTTTCGCAAACAATGTTGGAAGTTACAACGTCTATTGTCAAGTAGACAGAAAAGGCAATCGCAGATGCCGATGAATCGAATAAAATTGGTCCAGTCAACAATTGGATGCACACGTTATTCAGTCAAGTTATATGAGTATGAATCAGAAACTGGTCACACCACAAAACAACACTTATGCATATCGAGCGTATATTGAAACATTGATGAATTACGGCTATGATGCTAGGAAATCACATTTAACATGTGGACTGTGGAACGCGGACGACACCGGCTATATGGACAATACTCTGGACGATAACGATGGACTAAAGGCGAGACGAAAAATGACAAATAAAAGTCGTGAAATCGATATGCTCGGGCGCCTACATGTGGACATGTGTAATCAGAACAAGTTCCTGTTGAACGGTGTCGAACTGCGTTTTAAACTGATCCGATCAAAAGATTCCTTCTCCATTATGGTGGATGAGGGTGACTACAAGGTGCACATTGTTGATGCGAATCTCTGGATACGAAGGTGTAAAGTAAGTCCCACGGTACTGTTGGCGCACAGCAAGACGCTTCAGACCGGCACAGCTAAATACCCAATCACCAGAGTGGAATTGAAAACATTCACACTACCGTTTGGAGTGAGGAGCAAAACTTTGGACAATGTCTTTCTAGGTCAAGTGCCGAAAATAATTATTGTCGGACTGGTCACCAACGCCGCTTATAATGGTGATTTAAAAAAGAATCCATTTAACTTTCAAAATTTCAAAACCAACTACTTCTCACTGTACGTGGACGGTAAACAAGTGCCGTCCGAACCACTACAACCACACTATGAAACCGGCAAGGGAAAATACGTGATGGCGTATCACAGTCTGTTTTCAGGCTCCGGCATACACTTTAGCGATGCTGGTAATCTCATAAATAGAGACGATTACGACTATGGATACTGTCTGATGGCATTCGATCTAACACCTGATATGTCAGCAAGCGACACAACTCATTGGAACCTAGTGCGCAACGGCAGTGTACGTATAGAGATTGCTTTCGACACGGGGCTCACAGAGACTTTCAACTGTCTGGTATACGCAGAGTTTGACAACGTCATTGAAATCGATCGTCATCGCAACGTGTCTGTGGACTTTGGTGGTTAGATCGTCTGTGGTGACGTCATCGTCCTCAGTTAACAACCAACATTCGCACAAGATGGATCGTTTATGCAAAGTACCACGTAAAAATTTAGCATCTCCAATTATTTTGGATTTTCAATGTTTCAAGGACAACGCAAATGACTACATTCTGAAGGAAGTGTGAGTAGTGTGGAAAGGGGACTTTTGGCTCACTTGATTTATGGCTTCCGGTCACGTGACCGGAAGCGCTGCGTCATGAAAGACGTCATCTGAGGCTGAGCCAGTGACGTAGGTGGTTTCGTGACGTAATGAGTGAAAGGTTAAAGTTCAAGGTCACGGGGAGGTAATTTTAAAAAAGTACTACCTCGCACGCGTAAAATCCGATTGTGATTCGATAGTTAATCGATAAGAAATATCGAATGAAAACAATCGAATGAAGCAATCGAATGATACGAGTGCGAGGTAGTACTATTAGAAATATTACTTTATTTTATTTACAATAATTCATGTTTACAATAGTTCCCCGTTGTTCGTTGTCATCGATGTTGTTGATCCGGACGAGTTGCGGCCATCACTTCGCTTTCTGATGAAAGACGGTAGATATTTCGATTCCTGCGCAGAGTCCATGTTGTTTTTTGATGCGTAAAGTTCCAAAGATAAATCGTAACCGGACGCAATGAGAAGTCTTAACTCTTCATTAAAAACCTCGAGGTCTTGGAAAGTCGCCAGATGAATAGAGTCATAATGAATACACCTAATTTTGATGGACATTTTAACAGAGAGCTCGAAGTACACTGGTCAAGAGCCGGAGGTGTACTGACTATTCGCTAGCTAGCGTTTTGGTATCAAACAAAATGGTAGGGGTAAAAGTGTGGTGGGGCGGAGCAGATGGAGGACGGCAGATGGCAGGCGGCAGGTGGCAGCTGGTGCGAGGCAGATGGTTGCTACTACATCCACCATCATTAGTCAAACCCTATTAGGGATGACATTATTGCTTCTGCATCAGAAGATATTGTGCTAGAAACTTCATGTACTTGTATTTCATCATTTGTATTGTCAGCTTGCTCAATATTAAAAGAAGAACATGTGGAAGAAACAGTAGTGCCTTGTATTTGCAAATCCATGTGAACTATGCAAGAGCCGCAGGTATACTGAAGTGATACAAGCATGTAGGATAGACACTCGCCTTTACCCCCACCACACCAGTTTCCCCCACCAAGTTTTCACATCGCACAATAACTACGGGACATGCATTAGTTAGGGTCTAGCTCTGGCTCTGTGAGGATCGGAGCTCCGTAACTGAAAAAATTAACAATTCTTGCTCGACACTGTTTTTACGCAATCATAACAGTCACTGTGGTCTAATTTATTGCATGTACTCATATGATGCATCTTGCGTAGCAGACAACTTGCTAAGAATGTTTCAGCCTGGAGTATTCTACGGCGAAATCGCTCACAATCCACTAACAGCGTAGACCTTCTATCTTCACAGTCGGAGAAGTAGAAGGTGGTGGCAGGCGGACTGTTGAAGGACACCTTCGTCATATTTCTGTAAAACTGTGACATCTTTAGAATAACACAAACTCTATAGGTAGATGTTAATACTGCAAGAGCTGAGAGTATAATGATATAGCGCTAGCGTGTATGATACCCACCCGACCTACCCGCACCACAACGTTACCTCGGTATACTTTAAACTATAAATAACTTGTCGTAGTTTAATCCATAAACAAAGTATTTATTTATGTCAGGCCTTGAAAGTGTTGTTTTCGCGCTATTTCTTCCCTACTCTCAGTCGGATCTGAATTCTATTCGCACCATCTTGTTCGTCTAATTAACCCGCGTAATTTGAGTACCCACTCGCTATACTTTAACCCAATAATAAAGAAGTTATTAATATGTAACCTCGAAAACATTGGTTTTTTCACTATTTCTGCTATACCGTTGGTCGGATCTGAATTCGGTTTGCACCATCTTGTTCGTCTGATTAACCCGCGTAATTTGAGTACCCACTCACTGTACTTTAACCCAATAAAAAAGAAGTTATTAGTATGTAACCTTGAAAACATTGGTTTTTTCGCTATTTCTGCTATACCGATGATCGGATCTGAATTCTGTTTGCACCATCTTATTCGTCTGATCAATTCGCGTAATTTGAGTACCCACATGACTCACTTTGGACAAACTTTGTAGTTTTTTCACATCTGCTGCTATACCCTTGGGTGGATCAAAAATATGTTTGCACCTCGTTGTTCGTCTGATCAATTCGCGTAATTTGAGTACCCACATGACATACTTTGGAAAAACTTTGTACCCACCCCCAACATGGGTCATGTTCAAGGTCAAGGTCAAGTTCAAGGAGTTTGGGACTTAGACATTTTCACAAAGTGGGCTGCACAAACAAAATCTCCTGCCTATGTACAGGCCAAGTCCCTAACTTGAAATGCTTAGGGTGGTCCTGAAAAGGACCGTTTGCGTGCTGAAGGTTGGTTGGGATAGGGATGGTCGGGATAAGGATCAGTTCAAACTTTATTCTTCAAAACCCACTTTACCCTCCCATCTTTTCTGGTTAAGAATAACTCCTGTGTATCAGGTATCAGAGGAGGTGGCGGTGGGAGAAACTGCGGCAGACGCACCTCGATGTAGTGGATGGTGTGTTTAAACAGGAACACGTGGTCCCCGTTGGTTGCCACATATTTATACTCCATCATCCGCTTCAGATTTCGAAACTCGACCTTGGAGACTTCAAACGGCGTCACCAAGTCGTTCAGCCCCATCACCCTTGTCCTTTGCATCACCTCATCGACAGTCGGTGTTGGAGACGAAGGTTGAGCCGCCGATGTAGAAGGCCGAGGCTGAGCCGATGTAGAAGGCCGAGGCTGAGTCGATGGTCGTTGTTCAAAATACAGCGGATGGCCACGGAGATCCCCCCCCCATCGAGACCCCCCCTTTTTGGGTCATGTTCAAGGTCAAGGTCAAGGTCGAGGGAAAAATGTTCTTGGAAGTGCGGGATAAAATCCCGCAACGAAGCAGGGTTATCCCTTATCCCGCTTTCCCCTTAATATCCCGATTTCCCATTCTCCGTCTATATAACCCGAGATTTCGAGCGTCTCTT
Source organism: Allygus modestus (assembly GCA_963675035.1). Taxonomy (NCBI): domain Eukaryota; kingdom Metazoa; phylum Arthropoda; class Insecta; order Hemiptera; family Cicadellidae; genus Allygus; species Allygus modestus. The sequence continues at coordinate 292,405,073 of OY776111.1, read as the reverse complement.
CGCAGTAGCCTGCCGCCCGTTGCGATGAACGTCCCACTGGGTTGCAGTGCCTGCTGCAGCGTAGGTCTGTTAAGTGTGCGTTGGGCCCGACGCGCAATTAAGAGATCCGCGCCCTTGCATGTTTAGTTAGTTTGTTTAAGCATGTTAGATAACGCTTGTAGTTTGCTGCTAGGTAATGTAGTTAGTCTAATATATATATGTTAGTGGGTGGTATCGGTTTGAAGTGTTTTATTTACTAATAACATATGTACTCCCGGCCCTACAGGTCCCTCAACAACCTTGGTCAAAACTTGGGTTCGCAGCAGCCTGACGCCGGGTGTTTGGGTCTACGTCCCACCGGGTTTCAGTGATACTGTTGACCTTTGCAAAACCGACCTCTGCTGTTTTTGTAAAAGTAACGTTAACTGATTAATTTGTTTCTTTTACATAGTTGCTGGTAAAGTCTTTATTTTCAAAGTAATGTATCTTGTTTCTCATCCTTTTCCTAACCCCCTGACAATAAGGTTCGGCCCTGAAAACCGGCCTTGTCAATAAGATCAATACGGCCATGCAAACCGGTTGACACCACCTATTTCACCCATGAGAAACGTTTGTGAAATATGAAATCAGTCTCTTGTTTAAAATCAGTCTCTTGTTTGTTGTCTTTTGTCCCCTTCCCCAATCCAGAGCGGGGAATAGAGCAGTATGTTATGCTCTATCCCCCGCTTTGGCATTATGTCAGATGACCTTGACCTACTGACGGGACTTAGAAAAACCGTCGTTTGATCAAATATTGGAAGAAATGTGGACTTAGAGATATTTCATGCGGACAAGGTTGACACAAAAATGTTGTATTAAAAATAAAAACTGGAGGGGGAAATGTTTTATATACTGCAACAGCGTGGTAAAAATCATCATATCGCTATGGAAGCTGTAGGTGTTAACACTTGGCTTGTTCCTTCCGAGCTTGCTATTTCAGAAGCCTTTCTGTCCATCCTTACTTATGAGTTCCGAGGCATTAAATTAAAAGTAAAGCTAGAGCTGAGACCGTTGCATAGAAATGATATGCATTGTATTTTGGTGGAATGGGAATCGCCCTCCGGCATTAATCTTTTCCATTTTATCAAAAGATCGTGCAAGGAGTTTTATGTAAAACGGATAATAGTCTCCCTTGTTTAAACGTAGTACAGCTTGCTTCCAAAGTAAAATGGCAAAGGTAACACCTTTGCTATTTTACAAAATATTTGAACGTGTCCTTGACCCAGTTACCGGAGCAATTCAGAGTATGCGATACAGTGTTGGAACAAACTACTGTCGAAGTCCTTGCCCCCCCCCATGATATATTCCTATAAAAGCGGGAGCAGCCCGCAGAGGGTTCGCAGTCACAGGCCGACAGCCTAGCTAGCTGTTTGCCCGCGCTGTCCGCAATAGTATCTCTAGTATAGAGTTGGTACCACTGTATATTAGAGATGCTACCTTAGCTTAAGGCATGTCTGTTTATTATTAAGCATGTTAGAATAACGCTTGTAGTTTGCTGCTAGTAAATGTAGTTAGTTTAACTGTAGTTAGTTTGGTGTTGGTTTTAAAGTGTCTTTGAAGTGTTTTTATTTACTAATGAAATATGTACTTTTCTTTCACGCTCCCATTCAAAAAGGTATGGCACGAAAACCAACCTTATGTCTTTAAATATCTCAGGGGGGATTATGTTTCTCAAATAAACACCTTTCCTAACCCCTTACAAAAAGGTACGGCACGAAACCCGACCTTGAGTCATTACGGCATGAAAACCGGATGACTTTTTTGTACCTATCTTAGCCCTCACTCACGAGAAACAGATTCAGTTAGTTTGCTTATCTTGGTTAAATCTAAAGGGATCTTGGTTAAATATTTGTAAAATTTAAGGGAATCTTGTTTAAATATCTGTAAAATTTAAGGGGATCTTGGTCAGGTGATTATTGTACTTCGGTTCGTAGTACTCTGGCGCCTACACAGTGATGAACGTCCTTGCGGTTTCAGAGTGCGCGACTGTTGTAAACTGGCCATATTGCTTATCTTGGGGGATACATCTTCGGGGAAATAAATTTAAGGGGACCTTGGTCAGGTATTATTGTACTTCGGTTCGTAAAACTCTGACGCCTACACAGTGATGAACGTCCTTGCGGTTTCAGAGTGCGCGACTGTTGTTAACTGACCATTTTGCTTATCTTGGGGGATACATCTTCGGGGAAATAAACTTAAGGGGACCTTGGTCAGGTATTATTGTACTTCGGTTCGTAGTACTCTGACGCCTAGACAGTGATGAACGTCCTTGCGGTTTCAGAGTGCGCGACTGTTGTAAACTGACCATATCGTTTGTTTGTTGGGTGAATAATTTTTCGGGGGAGAGGTTAGTGTTCCGTTATCAGGTTTATTGCCTATAATTGCGAGCTTTAAACTAGTCCTCTTCTCCTAATACAGAGCGGGGAATAGAGCAGTTTGTGGTCCAAGTGAGAATCACTTACTGCTCTATTCCCCGTTTTGGCAACATGTTCAGATGACCTTGACCCACTTCGGGACTTAGAGAAAATTATTGTTTGGTAAAAACATTTACTCTTACAATAATACCCTTTCCCTATCACTAACACCCCCCCCCCCTCCCATAAAACGGGTATATAGGAGGGCTTCCACCAGTGGTAAAATCATTCTGCTGCTTACACTTTCCGAGCGCAGTTCAGTTTCCGTCATGTCCAGCCGTAGGAAACAATCTTCACCGAGGAAGGTTGAACATTCTCCACCTGCTCCGCCAGCTCCTTCCATCCTTCGGCAGGCGTTGATTCTGGCATGCGTTGTTCCTGCGGAGCCAGCACCACGTTCGATGCCAGCTCTTGACGTATCGCCACCACTTCAAGCAAACCCTGTTGCTCCCCCGTCTGCTTCTTCATCTTCTTCATCGTCTTCATCTTCTTCATCGTCTTCATCGTCATCTTCTTCATCCTCTCCGGCTACTTCTCGCCCACCTTCTCCGGCTAGTTCAAGTTCTTCCAAATTATCTACATCGCCGAGGAAGGTTGGACAAACACCACCTACTTCATCTCTGGCTTCACCAGCTCCTTCCATTCTTCAGCAGGCGCTGGCAGACATTCTTCCACTGGAACCGAAGCCAATCAGAGATGAGAACCCACCTTCTACATCAGGCTCTTCTACACGTCCGTCTGTAATTTTTAATAACCCGCAATCTCCTTCTGAGAATTTAAAACAATTAAAATGTCAATGTATATATATCTTCAAAAAAGGTCCGAAGAAAGGTGAACGCTGTCACAGGTCTTGTGTTTCAAATGAAGAAATATGCGGGTATCATTTAAAACTGAAACATAAGACTAGCGTTTCTCGATCTTCACCAATATCAACAGTGAACCCCAAAAAACTTCGAATTAATAGGCTTCGTAAAAACGAACGTTACTTTTTTGTTAAAAAGAAAGGTTTTCTAAAGGTGATTCTAAAATGCGCAGACCAACTGTTCTATTTAGCATTACCTAAGGGTATGTTCCACCCTGAAAACCCTACCAGACGAGACTATTTAATTCGAAACGAAAAGGGAGTCACTGTGTGGAAATCATTACCGTAAAATCAAAGTTCAAAAACCTATCTTCCAAATTTAAGTAAATATTTGTTTCTTTTCCAAATAAAAAAAAAGTGTGGACAACCTATTTAAATTCTGTAGCATGCTGCATAAGGTAAATAGGTTGTCCACACTTTTTTTATAATCTTAAAACGACCTTGACCTAGATAGGCGCGGGTATATAAGCGCGATGTTGCAAAGTCGGTTATCACTTTGGTTGTGAATTGCATCAAGAGAGCATCTGCCATGGTATACCTCCACTATATTGACTCTACTGCTAAAGCGGATACTTTTACCCAGCGTGTGTACCAACTGCTAATGGAGTATCAACATGTTCAGATCAAAGGATTGGGTATTCGTGGAACAGAAGAAGTAAAAATAGATGTGAAACCAATTCCTTTGAAGAACAAAATTTACCAATTATTACAAGAAGGCTACATCCTGTGTCTTTATTACAAAACCTCATAAACTACATACAAGGCCTACAATACCCCTTCCCTATCACTAATTACCCCCACCACTTAAATCGGGGCGTATAAAAAGAGGTTTTTCATCAGTGCTTATCTCATTCTGCTACTTGTGTTAGCACTAGGATATATAGCAGCTATGTCACCAAAGGATAATATATTTCCTTCTGCAAAATCAATCGTGGGAAATATAAAACATATTGTGATTGAAAGTGAGGATGAAAATGAAGACGAATTGGGAGATGTTGAATTATTAAGTAATATGGATGCAATGGAAGATCTTGAATTATTAAGTGATATGGACAGTGATGATCTTGAAGCAGGATATATGGAACAAATTGAACCGTTAAGTGACGTGGAATCTGAAACCTATAGAATCTATCAGCATCTTCTCTGTTCTGAAGAAATACATGATGAAACTCCAACCACTAGTAGTAGTAGTTTGGATGGGGTATTTTTAGATAGCGCACGAGGGGTATATCATATTCGTCGACGACTATTTCTTTCCGATGATTCTGATACAACTGATTCCGATTCATCAAATGAGTTTGATTAAGTGTTGTATTTTTCTTGTCAACTGTCAAACTTTAAATACAGAGCGGGGAATAGATCAGTTTGTAGTCAAAGTGAGAACTACTTACTGCTCTATTCCCCGTTTTGGTAATATCGTTGTATAACCTTGACCCAGTTACAAGACAGATAATATTTACCAGTTTAAAATATATTAAATTTTCCTGTTGGAGAAAATTGTCCTTGTTAAATACAAAGCGGGGAATAGATCAGTTTATGGTTTAAAATGAAATCATTTACTGCTCTATTCCCCGTTTTGGCAAATATGCTCAATGTCCTTGACCCAAATACAGAATTTTGTAGCCTCCAGCTACAAACTTAAACTTAACCTAAAACGTACCCCCACCACTTTTTCTAGGGTATAAATAGGGGTGCATTTGCAGTGTTTTTTCATTATTACGTTGACCCTTGTGAAGAGCACGCCTACATTATGATTCACTGCGATATTTGTAAAGCTTCTTTCAGAGATGAATGGCTTTTAACCATTCATAAAGAATTGAAACATAACACCAATACAAATACAGAAGAACCAAATGAAGAATAATTAGATTCAATCGACCAACAATTATCAAAACATCAAGAAGAACAAAATGAAGAAGAACACAACGAAGAAAAAGAAGAAAATGAAGAAAAAGAAGAAAATGAAGTTTCAAGACCAAGTGTCATTCATTATGCGCCTGGACCATCAGTAAATGTGGAACTACACGCCCGAGCACTTCCGGGTAATGTTGAAACCCACTTTAAAACTGACAATACAAAATTGAAACTTGAAGAATTTTTAAATAACGCAAAAGGATTGGTTAGCAAAACTCTGAAAAATGAATTAAAAAGATTAAATTTTATTAAATTTGGACTATTACTGGATACTTTATTTACAAACATTCAAAATTAAACTTCACCGAGAGGGTTCTTAACAAAAAACCGAACTATTATGTTTTCGTCAGATATTGATTCAATCGTATCTGAATGTTTTGAAGAGCTAATGACAAAAATACAAGAACATGAAGGAAGAGGCTCTGGATGGAGTTTGTTAAGCATCACAGGGCTAGACTTAAGAGTACACAAACACGGCTATGGAATTCGAGGAAGTAGCTACATCCCTCTACCAACAAAGATTAGAAATACCTTATCCTGCGTCAACGTACAAAATCAAGATACTGAATGTTTTAAATATGCCATGTTGGTCAAATATGTAACAGACAATCCGATAAGACCAAGCCGCAAATATGAAGAAGTACAACATAGATATAATTTTCAAGGGATGACTTACCCTGTTGCTATAACAGAGATTTCAAAATTTGAAAAGCAAAATCCTTCAGCTTCTGTCAACATTTTCGGCTTAGATTCGTCAAACAATGCGCATAACACCTATTGAGCGCAGAGATCATACAGATTTGCTATTGATCACTAAAGGGGACATATCCCACTATGTCTACATAGGAAACTTTGGAGCTCTTGTATCTAAACAAATATCAAAAAAACACGGAGAGAAAACCATTTGTAAAAGATGTTTTTGTCATGTAGGCAAACCATTAAGAAGGGGAGGTTCAGAATGGTTAGTAGAACATCAAAGGTTATGTAATGGAAACTATGAGGTTAGAATTAAATTGCCACATTCCAGCAGAGCGCAGATAAAATTTGACAAAGTAATACAACAATACCGTGTACCTGTTGCTGTTTACGCTGATTTCGAGTCTTCTTTACATCCGCTTGAACAACAAGAAGAGGACGTTACAAGAAGAAGCAAATACCAACTTCATTCACCAAACAGTTATTGCATACTAATTAAATCTACGTTGACTGAAGACCATCTTCAAAAATATGGACTATCATCTTCTCCAAAGATTTATCGCGGTGAAGAAGCAGCCAAATACTTTGTCGATGATCTGTATGACATAGCTGCAAAGGTAGAAGAACTGTATAGAACAAAGGTACCCATGTCACCTATGGAAGAAGAAGAGCTTCAACATTATGATTCAACAACAACGTGTTATCTGTGTAATAACACCTTTACACTGGATAACGTTAAAGTTCGTGACCACGATCATCTTACGGGAGCGTACAGAGGTGCAGCCTGTAACGCTTGCAACTTGAACTACAAACTACCATATTTCATCCCCGTAGTTCTGCACAATCTGAGTGGTTATGATTCGCACTTCATACTGAAGTTAAAAAGGCGCTATCCTGTAATGACGACAAAAGACAAACCCTTCCAGACAAAATCAACACATTGCCATTCGGCCACTACTCCCTACACCCTATTGACGAGTAACCTTTTCATCGTCCTAGATCCTTTATCCTTTTCCTTTCCGTAAAAAAAGGACTTTTTTACACAAGTTTTGAATGACCTTGAACTATATGTATATATATAAGCAGATTTATACCATATAATATTTAATACCATATCAGCTGCCTTCGTGAAACCATCATGTCAGACCTGAAGGAGAAGATTATTAATGAACTACACAAACCTGCAAGAATAAAGTTTCCAAGAAGAAATACTGTTATAAAAGGGATAAATGATCTATATCAAGCGGATTTAATTGAAATGCGACCACATAGCAGAATAAACAAAGGATTTAAATATATACTCACAATTATTAATTGTTTTACAAAAGTTGCAGACGCTTTGCCTCTAAAGGACAAGACTGGTAAAAACGTAACAGAAGCCATGGAAATAGCCATAAAAAGAGATAAAAACAAAATTAAACATTTACAAACTGATGATGGAACAGAATACTTTAATACAAACTTTGCACAGTTAATGAATAAATATAAAATAAATCATTATTCTACAAATTCAGAGAAAAAAGCAGCTATTGTAGAAAGATTTAATAGAACCTTAAAAGGAGCACTGTATAAACAATTTTCAAAAAGAGGTTCTTACGTATGGTATGATGTTTTACCACAATTAATAAATGATTATAACAACAGGTTTCATAGAACTATTGGTATGAAACCTAACAAAGTAAATAGAATAAATGCAAAAGATGTATTAAAACGCATAAAGAAAAATACAAAGCCTAAAGTAGAAAAATTGCAGCCAAGAAAATTTAATGTAAGTGATAAAGTACGGATTAGTAAATATAAGGGAGTGTTTACCAAGAAATACCTTCCCAATTGGACGAATGAAGTTTTTACAGTGTATAAAGTGCAACCGACTGTACCTGAAACGTATATCCTAAAAGATAACAAAGGAGATTTGTTGCAAGGTGCATTTTATGGACATGAAATGTTAAAGTCAACAGTAGGTGATGTATATCTTGTTGAAAAAGTGTTACAAAGAAAAAAGGACGCAGTTAAAGTGCGGTGGTTAGGGTTTAACAAAACTGAGGATTCATGGATACCTATAAAGGACTTGGTTTAATGCAAGCAACTCATTTCATCGTTAACCTTTGAGCAGGATGGAGATTATTCACCATAAAGATCGATTCAATATTAATAACATAGATGATTTAACTGTCGATAACGTTTAAATCAACAATGGTAAACACGGTAGTTTACTTCCAAACACTGTTCGATGTATAGTAAGTGGCCCCTCAAACTGTGGAAAGACCAATGTTGTCTTTAATTTGATCACTAATCCGCAGGGATTAAGGTTTAATAACCTATATATCTTTTCAAAGTCTCTACATCAACCAAAGTATCAATTGCTGGATAAAATCCTATCTGATGTGTCTGATGTTAATTTTTACAAATTTAACGCTAGTGATAGCATTATGCAACCAAACGAAGCGAAACCGTATTCTGTATTTATATTTGACGATGTATCTTGTGAAAATCAGGATACTATTAGAAACTACTTTGCCATGGGAAGACATAATAACATCGACAGCATATATATAGGACAAACTTATAGCAAAATCCCAAAACAACTTATCAGAGATAATGCAAATATTCTAATTGTATTCAAACAAGATGATACTAACCTAAAACATACATATAACGATCATGTGAATGCGGATATGCCATTTGAAAAGTTTAAAGAGCTTTGCGGAAAAGCATGGGCGGAAAAGTATGGATTTTTGGTTATTATGAAAGATCAAGCTATAAAAGATGGTCGTTATAGAATAGGTTTTGATAAATTTGTTTTAATACACTGATTAGCGGTATTACTGTACAAGTCGTCAAGGTGTGAAGATGGTTAACCAGGAAAAGCTATTAAAGGAAATAAAATCACTTAGTGATTCTATTAGACAAAAGAACCGAGCTTTAAAATCAGGTATAAATGAAAGAGAGCAATTTTTAGAAACAACATTCAAACCTGTTACTGAACCTTTAAAGCGATTAGCACAAAATATGGAAAAACCTTCAATTCGCTTCGAAGGAGACAAAATGCTACCAATTTCCAAATATGAAGAAGAATTTCAGAATGATGAAAGTTTTGGTCAGTTACAAACATCTGAAGAAAGTGACGAGTATGAAGAAAGCGGAGATATAAGGATTTAAAGGAAAAGGACATTGCAGAAGATACAAGTACAGAAGATACAAGTGTAGAAGATACAAGAGCAGAAGAAGAGGATATTAACCCATCCAACTTAAGCAAATTAGGCACTGATATTATGTTTAAAGGAACACTTGGAAGAACATATACGTTAAAAATGTTACACGCCGCACATGCTAATCAAAATTATCATACCTATGGAGCTAGAATAGAGGATAAAGGATTAATGATTGGAGATAGCAAGTTAGATATAAACGAAAATGATGATATAGTTATTGGAGATAAGAAATATAAAGGTACTAAAGGTTTGTTTGAACTCATCTTTAAAAATAATCCTGGTAAATATACTAAAAGGGATTTACAATTGTTTAAAAATATATTAGAGTATACAAATGCACATAGAAAGAAGTATTCCAAAGACCTACCTATTCATAGAAATCGGTCAATAAAATATACAAGTATTATATCTAGTCTGTTCCCCTCGAAATCAAAAAAAGCTCAAATTAAAAGAAGAGCTTTATCTTCTGCTGAATTAAATGTTTTGCATAAAAAGAGAAAAACAACTGATCCTACCACATCTGGAAGGGGATTATTAAAAATTTGTATAAAACTAATATAATATATTACAACGATATAAATAAGTTAGTTGATCGAATGAGGTTATTACATGAAGCTATGGAAGCCGGGCACACTGGTTTAGAAAACGAATGGGTAGCTTTGGTTGATGAACTGCGAAAACAAGGAATAATTGTTCAGTAGACGTATATATAATAAGAACCTAAACGATAGCGATTCAGTTACACCATGAGTGTGGACAAGTTTGGACGGTATTCCGAGTTTGGAGTAAAATCTGGATATAGTGAAAAAAGAGCTGGGTTTCCGTTAACACCTGACGGCAACTATAATTTTGAAGGAAAAGTAATTCAAAATGTTGGTGATCCGCTTATGTCGTCTGATGCGGTTACGGTACAGTACATGAAAAAAATAACCCCAACTGTACACGAAGATCATTGGGGGTTTTCCGGTAAAAGGTTAAGCGATATACAATATCCCATTTATGATGGTGAAGCAGTAAATTTCGCTACTCTAAAATTGTTAACGATTTACAAAAGGAATAAAACTGATACAAGCTATGATTTAAAAAAATTAAAATTATCAAATGTAGGTGATTGTGAGCAGGATGGAGACGCTGTAAATAAGAAAATGTTTGATATTGTACACAAAAAATGGACTACGGAATATGAAAAACATTTGGAAAGGTTTGGTGCAGCTCTATTCCATTATATCCATCGGGCTTCAGGAAGAGATGCAGCTTCAGATGTTGACAGTCACAATTATTTAGACTGGAAAAATATACACAATCCAGAGAAACCTAATCAACGAGACAAACCATCTGAGCCTTCTAAAGTCAAGACATTAGGAAAGGAGGATAAAGTGAATGTGATTAATGAACCAACAGAAAACAATGAAGATTACATAAGAGAAAAAAGAATTTAAAATACCCATGATAAGGGATAAAGCATCAGTCATATTCGAGAGACGATACAGAGAGGATGATGGAATCCAATATTACTGCGTGGAGTTTAATATCTCAAGAGCCGAGATTTCCCCAAGGAGTGTTGACAGATGGTTTTGTTCAACGGTTTGATAGATATATGGATTGGGAACAACTTTCCATACACTACCTCTTTACAATGACTATGTTAAGAATTTATTTTCACAGAGTTAACTGGATCCATATTTTACAAAGACAACAGTTTTCAGAAGACTTCCTCGTAGAGATGACACCAAATTTTAATAACTGTTGGGAAGTAATAAGTAAATATCAAAATCTCTCTGAGAATTACATTGACAATTTTAAAGATAAACTAGACTGGGATGTGTTATTCAATTACCAACGATTAAGTGGCAAGTGTCTAAGGGAACATGCCAACTATTTAAAGTTTATTCATTTTACCGAAGACAACGATACCATCACCAGCGGAGAAACATCTGGAACATCTTATATTACACCTTATTTCTGTTTTTACTACTTTTATTTAATATGTCTACATTTAATTAACAAATCCATTTCTATATAATAAATGGATTTTAAACAGTATATAATACAAGAAACCAAAACTGATATTACATTCATTGTAAAACATTTATAGAGTGCACCTACTGATTGTAGGTTTTGCTATAAATAGTCATGTCGAGGGTTAAACGCATCAGTCATAATCGAGAGAGATTACAGAGAGGAAGGGGAATAGCATCAACAGCATTTTCTCTATTGAGTAAACCGGTTGGAGCTATAGTTAACAAGGCGATTGATTTATTACCTGTGGAATTACATTTACCTGGAGGATATCAATATTGTGGTCCTGGAACCAAATTAGAGAAACGCCTTGCTAGAGGAGATCCTGGAATAAATAAGCTCGATCAGGCTTGTAAACAGCACTATATAGCGTATTCCAAATTTGGTGATACTAAAAATAGATCAATAGCGGATAAAGCACTTGCTGAGAAAGCTTGGCAAAGAGTAAAATCTAGTGACGCGAGTATTGGTGAAAAAGCAGCGTCTTTAGCAGTAACAGCAGCAATGAAAGCAAAAACTACGTTTGGAGGAGGAAAGAGAAGAAGGCGTGGAAAAAAACCCGCTAAGAAACAAGGAGGTAATATCAGAAGAAAACGTCGATCTACCAGTGGTAAAACTAAAAAGAAACCAACAATATGGTCAATGATAAAAAAGGGAGGAGGATTATACCTAAGACCGTATCGTGTGTATTAAATAAGAAAGAGCAATTAATAATTAAAAACAAAGAATTGGCCAATGAAGAACTGATTACATATGCTTCTTGTTTGAAAATCCCATTTTTTAGAGGAGTATTTATGAAAGATGAATTACCGGTTAAAATGTGGAAAAATGAGACTGGTATTGTAAATTTGGATAATAGTGAAGGATTAGGCACTCATTGGGTGTGTTACAAGAAACTTGGTAAAACCATTTATTATTTCGACAGTTTTGGAGACCTTCCACCACCGAAAGAACTTCAACAATACTTTCGTGCGGCAGAAAATGTTTTTTACAATCATACAAGAAAACAACCTGATGATACATCCATTTGCGGTCATTTATGTTTAGACTTTTTAGCTAAAAGTGTTAGTCAACTTTAAGATGTCTTCGTATACAGTGTCATTAACCGGTAACTCATGTACTTTGCGCAGTATTCTGTTTCCAGCGCTACGTTTGCAAAAAGGAAGACTATGGGAAGCCGCATTATTGGATTTAACAACATATAACTCTATTCCAAACGTTAGTGAAGGAATTAATAACAAAATACATTATTACAAGACAAAAGATGATAAAGGAAAGTATTCAGCTTTGGAAGAATTCAGTTTACCAACAGGAGCTTATGAAATTGATAATATAAATGAGGTTATACAAAAACATATGGGAAAAGAAAATATAACGATAAAAGGCAATAACAATACAATGAAAGCCGAAATTACGTCTAAGTATTATATTGATTTTAGTCAAGAACATTCAATTGGTAGTTTATTGGGGTTTTCTAAGGAAACAAAAGTATTAGAACCTAATAAAACTCATTCTGGGAATAAAACTGTGACGATCATCAAAGTTAACAGCATAGATATTACATGTAACATTATACAAGGATCCTACAGAGATGGAGAAAATCGTCATATATTACACACATTCTACCCATCAGTTGCACCAGGTTTCAAGATAGTAGAAAAGCCTCAAAACCTTGTGTACCTACCGTTAAACACCAGTTTCATTTCAGACATCGTGCTGAACATAGTGGATCAAGACGGAAACCTTATTGACTTTAGAGGAGAAGCTATTACTGTAAGAATACATATAAAATCATCCGCTTATACAATGGGGTTATCATTTAAAAAGAGAGAGCCAACCAGCAAAGAGGTCAGTAGCTCATCAGCTGTAGAAGGATTAACAAGTGACAACATTCGTTTTCTAGAAGAAATTGGATTAAAGGTAATTAACAATGGATATACTGGATATAGCGCAGGGTCCAACATTCGACGAGACCTTATGGGAAAAGGAATATCATACGCACAACCTTTACGCTTCGTCCAAATTAAACAATAACGATGAAATTAGGATTCCTATACAACAACAAGACATTTATACTCTTCCATGCGAAAGTTATTTATATATTGAGGGAAAAGTAACAAAAGCTGATGGTACTGCTGGAACCACTGTTCCGTTCATAAATAATCCTATGGCATTTTTATTTGACGAGATTAGATATGAAATTTCAGGAGTTACAGTCGATTCAACAAAAAAGGTTGGAATTTCCAGTACATTGAAAGGATTAGCGTCTTTAACACCAAATGAGAAGAATCTGTTAGCTGTTGCAGGATGGGTTGCACCAGACAAAAGTACAATCGCTCCTGACTCTTCGGGAAACTTTGATTTCTACGTACCTTTAAGATTACTCCTAGGATTTGCTGAAGACTACAGAAGAATAATAATAAATGTAAAACAAGAACTAGTTTTATTAAGATCATCAAACGATAATGATATTATTAAAGCAGCTGCTGGAACAACTGATGCCAATTTAGACTGGAAATTAACATTAGACAAGATTGTTTGGAGAGTACCACATGTGCGACTAAATGATGAACACAGGATTACATTATTAAGAAAGTTAAAATCAGATCGAGACATTGTAATGCCATTCAGAAGCTGGGAGTTTCATGAATACCCCGTTTTACCCACAACACAACGGCATACATGGACTGTAAAAACTTCTACTCATTTGGAAAAAGCGAGATATGTAATATTTGGATTACAAACGAAGAAGAAAAGTATAATAACTGAAAATGCTGGTGAATTTGACCATTGTAAATTAACAAACTGTAAAGTGTTCCTGAATTCACAATTCTTTCCCTACGACAACTTTAATATTTCTTTTCATAAAAAAAGATACAGTGTTTTATACGACATGTACGCTAGGTTCCAAAATTCACATTACGGCAAAACAAATACACCTCTACTATCTCCCGTACAGTTTGAATCGAAAGCTCCGATTGTTGTAATTGATTGTTCCAAACAAAATGAATCTGTAAAATCGTCTAGTGTTGATATAAAAATAGAAATGGAATTTCAAGAAAACGTACCTGCAAATACATCTGCGTATTGTTTAATTTTGCACGATAAAATTGTTACATACACACCGTTGACCGGTATTGTAAAGACAGTATTGTAAAACGTTGTACCACCACCGGCACCACCACTGTCGCTAACCTATAAATAGCGGAGCAGCAATGCAGGTCTTCAGTTGATCGTCTATCGGCGCATGGGTAACATCTTCTACAAAATGAGTTCTCCATCTGTTGTACAAGGTGATGCAGAGGTAGCACCGTTATTGGAACGTGATAATACTAGTGAAGCAGAAATCATCAAGGAAATAACTGCATTTTTAAAGTTTGGTAAAAGAGATAGAGAGGAGGAAATTAATGCAGACCCATCAAAGGTAGTACCAAAGAGGAATAAGAAAGTTGAAGAAAATATTCCTCCTCACATTTTAACTGAAGTTTTTCTGCGAATCTTTTACCCCATCTCAGCATGCATCAGTAAAAGTGTATCAGTTGGATTGATGAAATCATTGGATTATTCCCCTACAGTAATACTACACCATGGAACAAAAAAGGTTTTATTTTCGCAAAATGCTTGGGAGTCATTTTTGAAACATGTACATTTAATAGAATGTTATTTAACTAACAGTTTGTGTGGAAGGAAAACACATATTCGACTTTTGGATTGTGACAATGAAATCGATATTGTTAAACATCGCGGACAACTACAAGTGCGAATTAGAGACTTGACTCAACATGAAAATAAGATTCTACTGTAACGTGAAGAATTCTACGTTTTAAACTACGCAACAGAACCTATTACAAGGTACATGAGACAGTTGGTATTTGCAAGCGCTATTATTAAAGAATATTTGGTCGATACTTTGGAAAAACAACCTGATAGCACCATCGTGTACGGACCTGTGGATACATCTATTTTTAATAGAATACCTCATGAAGTTTGCATGTGGAGAAAGTTAAAGGATTTTGAACCACTTGAAGAAATCGCTACAGAAGCTACAGAAGAAACAACACAGGAAGAAGAAACGGAGAAACAAGAAGAAGAAGAAAACGAAACACAAGAAGAAGAAGTTAAAAAAGACTAAAGTTTGACTTAGTAAAGAAGAACACACGTGGGGTAGGCCTATTGGGGACGGTGCCCACGTTAAATATACACCAACGCGCCTGCAACTGTACGGCCTGGTATATAACCTACCGTGGTGTGGAAAACAGTTTAGTTGATCGCTAGGTGCCATGATGAGCGGAGGGGATGAAAAAGTGAGTGTAAAGCCTTGTGTAATAGAATTTCAAGCATTTCGAAATAATGATGATAGGTTTATTATCAAGGAATTAGTAATTTTAGACTTGCTTACATTTGTAGCCTACCCATTCACGTTTGAAGCTCCTTTTTCTTTTAACAAACTTAACACCAAAGCGAAAAGTACAAACAAATGGATAACAAACTACTTTCATCACATACATTGGTATGAAGGATTTATAAGCTACAGTAATCTGCACAGTATTATGTTTAACTTTTGCAAACAATATTCACATATATACACAAGAGGATTAGAAAAAAAGAACTGGATACAAAAGTACACGCACGGTGATGTTTTCGATATAACTATCAGTAAGGACTTTAACATTAATCTCGGTAATATTTGTGTCGCTGCAAAAGATCTTAAACACGGCCAAACAAACTGTGCATTGTACAACGCGTATCGTTTGGCTGCTTACTTGAAACAAACGCAGGAATGTGGTGGGGGTAGCGGAGAATAGAAATGTGGTGGGGGTAGCGGGGCCTATACATACGAGGAGACAGCACCGCTCCAGCACGAGTATTATTCGAGACTCCGAAGAGGCAACATCACAAAAGACACCACAACCACCACTGACGAAGATGGCATCACAACAGTTTCTACAAACACTGGTTGATCAATTCAACACTCATTCAAAATCCGACCTTCTGCTAACTAAAAAGTGTTCAGAACTAAAAGAACAAAAACACTACATTATTCATAACATCAAGAAAGTGGAAACCACACATGGAGAAGCAATTCTAGTTTCATTGAGCGAAGGACCTTTCACTCCAGGAGATGAGCCGAAGTTTCAAGTATTTCTTCCAAAACGATTTGTTCAACTGCTACAAAATGAAGATTTGCGAGATATTCAACCGGGGACGTTGTATTTGGTATCACACGGTGTAAGCGGCAACAACTCTACGGAACTCACTCTGCACATCACGCATATTTGTACATAATGTCTCTGTTTGTATTTCTCTGTTTGTATTTCTAGTCATTAATGTTAGACTTAAGCTTATTGTATTGTAAGATGTTTGTTTAATAAAGAAAAGAAAAAAAAGAAAAAAAGAAAAACAGCAACACAGCAGTATATTATTTTATATACTGCTGTGTTGCTTTTTTTAAATTCAAATGGGTGACCTTGAACTTTCATTCAGGGTTAACTTATGCAGAGGTATAAAAGAGAGGGAGCAGTGAAGTTAGTCTCAGTCTTGTCTAACACACGCTGAAGCTAACATGTCGGTGCCACCTATGAACAATTTATTTTTCGATAACAATTTGAAGACATATTGTTGCGAGTTACAATGTTTTAAAATACCAGGCGATCAAGTTGACGGGAAAGCTTGTCGTAAGTGCAAGTGTTTCAGCTATTGCATATGTAGATGTAAAACGTATCAAATGAACCGACAAGATAAAATACAAGAATTACGCCGAAGGATTGCATTACTGTGGCGGCGAATGTAGTAGCAACCATCTGCCTCGCACCAGCTGCCACCTGCCGCCTGCCATCTGCCGTCCGCCATCTGCTCCGCCCCACCACACTTTTACCCCCACCATTTTGTTTGATACCAAAACGCTAGCTAGCGAATAGTCAGTACACCTCCGGCTCTTGACCAGTGTACTTCGAGCTCTCTGTTAAAATGTCCATCAAAATTAGGTGTATTCATTATGACTCGATTCATCTGGCGACTTTCCAAGACCTCGAGGTTTTTAATGAAGAGTTAAGACTTCTCATTGCGTCCGGTTACGATTTATCTTTGGAACTTTACGCATCAAAAAACAACATGGACTCTGCGCAGGAATCGAAATATCTACCGTCTTTCATCAGAAAGCGAAGTGATGGCCGCAACTCGTCCGGATCAACAACATCGATGACAACGAACAACGGGGAACTATTGTAAACATGAATTATTGTAAATAAAATAAAGTAATATTTGTAATAGTACTACCTCGCACTCGTATCATTCGATTGCTTCATTCGATTGTTTTCATTCGATATTTCTTATCGATTAACTATCGAATCACAATCGGATTTTACGCGTGCGAGGTAGTACCTTTTTAAAATTACCTCCCCGTGACCTTGAACTTTAACCTTTCACTCATTACGTCACGAAACCACCTACGTCACTGGCTCAGCCTTAGATGACGTCTTTCATGACGCAGCGCTTCCGGTCACGTGACCGGAAGCCATAAATCAAGTGAGCCAAAAGTCCCCTTTCCACACTACTAGTGTGCGTCTTGGGATTGGTCATTGGAACACTGTTAATGCATCATATCGCCAAATCACCATTCAGTCGAGATTTCCTATCACAAGAGAAACTGCGTGAAAGCTATTGGCTCACAAAACACTGTCACGGATTGGAATGGGACCAAGGTGATATCTGGTATCATGTGCTAGAGGAAAAGTTACGTGCATGTATCGCCAAACGACCGATTGTCTACGTCAAAGGTGCTGAGAAAAAATAGTTTGTACGATACAATTTCATCACTGTACTACTAATGTCATCGATATCAACGATATTGGCTGTGGATCACTATCGTCAATCAACAGTCTACTATCAACAAACGCAGTCCGATGTCGCCATCACAGAACAGCTCACACACGATGCGCTCTAATCAATTGCATCACATTACGCGGTTGGCTACATCTAAGTACAAATATCGATGACGCTGATGATTACGCCGACGATGGTGAGAGTGATACCAGTTCCTGCTTTTGTTTCGCAACTAGTACTACTACTTCTTCTTCTTCTACTACTGACTGTGGTGTCGACACAGTAGAATGAATACCTTAGAGATACAAAAGTGTATGGCTAAACTGGCCGTACAGAATATTGGTGTCTACGCTGTGGATCAATTGCCCCATTATATTTCACCATCTACTGCTATGATTGTGAACACTGATCCACACAATGAAGACGGCACTCACTGGGTCGCTTTCTACCTTAACGAAGGAGGAGAAATAATTGAATTCTTTGACAGCTACGGTCAACCGCCACATCTTCAATTCTACCAAGGATTCCTGAGACGCAACGCTCGTCGCTACCTGTACAACGAGCATCGCCTTCAAAGTGACAACACTCTGGTCTGCGATCAATACTGCCTTGTATTCCTGCACTGCCGCACCCACTACGGCATGAAGATGAAGGACTTTGTGCAGCTCTTTGAACACTCTTCTGCTGGCCACAACGACGCACTGATCAGAAGACTCTTTGCACAAATGTATACCAATTGAATTTTGAAATTTTGCATTTTTTCTCAATAAACTAGTCGAGTACTCAGAATAAAAAAGAAACATTCTTATTATTTCCTATCCTCGCCTCCTTTAGTAATTACTTTTAGCAATTAGTCAGACAGGCACATATTGAACGAGCAAAACAGATATTGAATGCAAATTTTGAGGAAAAAGGTGAACGTAATGCTTTGAACATATACTGCAAAGGGGGGTGTATCGATACACCCCCCTTTAAAACAGATTGTGAATGAAAATGTTGAGGAAAAAGATTAATGTAATGCTTTGAACATATACTGCAAAGGGGGGTGTATCGATACACCCCCCTTCATTAACTCTAACCCAGGTAAAGTCCTACTAATGCGTGTTAGTGAAAAACACTAGATCTGTCCCAATTTGGGGCATACCTATAATCCAATGATTCTAAAGTAACATTCATATCCTCGCCTCCTTTAGCAATTACTTTTAGCAAGTAGTCAGACATTTGAATTGGTAGTTTACTTTTGTATCTTAAGACAATGTGAGGGGGGGAAAAATACGAATGTATATACGAACAATTTGGCTATTTATTTACACACCTTATAGATATTTTACATCGAGTATGTACTCCTGAACAATTGAGATTGACTAGCGAAAACGAGACTCGACACAAACTAATGACTAGAAAAAAGGAGTACACCTCTAAGTTTTACGAGACTCGATACATACTAATGACTAGATTTTTCACAATAATATACAAGTCAAGTCAGGGTCTTTGGTAATATGTCACAACCACTCAACGCTCCTCATCCTCCGCCTCTACATCGTCTTGCGGGATGTCTTCGGGCTCGGGTGGGATGTCAATATACCCCCAAGGCAGTGGATTTACACCGTCCGGAAGGATGTAACGCTTGTCGTCGTTATAGCTCAAGGATAGCTTATCAACTTGAACTGTGAAGACGCGGTGGTTTCGGGACTGGAACCTGCTGTTGATGGTTCTTTTCAACACACCGTTGAAAAGGCATTCCCGATAGTCGTCAGAGGTTAGATTGTGTTTTACAACACCTCTAGCGACTCCCTTGGCACGCTTCACCGTCATGACCTGCAGCTCGTCATCTTCAGTCCTCTCCTCGAACTTGACAATATCCATGAAGTATAGTTTCGAGCGAAGAACGAGGTACTCGAGCAGCGGAAGTCCGTTCGCTTCATCCTTAAACTTTCTGATGACTTTGGCGTTGATGGGGCTGTAGCAGGGATGGTTTCGGGGGTACGCACTGGTGTCGAAATCATCCAGATGCTCCAACATGTCCTTATAAACATCTTCAGTCTGGATGTCGAACACGAAGCTGTCAGTGTCCATGTAGTCAACCTTCAGACAATCACCATAGTGGTTCTTCATCTTTCGAAGGAAGTCGTACATGAGCCACTTGCTCAGATCGAGGACACACATTCCGACGTAGAGCGGTTTGTCCAGGACGATGTTGACTTTTGACATGTGGACAATGGCAACGTCATCGTTGAAGTAGGTTCGGTCCAGGAAGTTTGACTTGTCCACGTACTTCCTAAACATCTCCGGCGTACACACCAGTTTAGCGTTCATTCGCTTTCGAACATTCTCGATCGTCTTGTCAAAGACCGCGTTGTTCATAAGCTTGAAAAAGTCTTGTTCAAACTTGGTCTTGGCCTTCTTCCGCAGTTCGGTGTTCATTAGGATGTAACTCTCTAACCACCGAGACTGACGGAACGAGATGACGCGATGCACGTTCACAAGCTCCAGTCCGTTTTCCAGCGCCTGCTCCAGTATGACAGCAGTATCTGTAATGACAGATGTAGTTCTTCTTGTCATCCAGAGTCGTAACGAGCTTCTTGAATTTCCCTCCTGGCGGACGTTTGGTCTCGCATCAGTAAGGAAGATCCTTGTGAAGGTCGTGCAGGTGGGCGGGGTAGCGAAGGTCAACTTCAAAGACGTAGCCCGTGGGTCCTCCGGGGTCCAACGCTGCAATATCCAGGGACGCGATCTCCTCACGGCTGAGCCATTGGAAGTGTCCCTGAGGAAGACACTGGGACATGGCCCAACCGTAAGAGTTGTTGGCGTCCAAGTATAGTAGGTGATGCGTTGGCTCTTTAGGTCGTCGATCTTCAGGGCGACATCCATCATGGTTGTCCTTGGCGTGGCTGGTGATACCCTGGGAAATACCTCCTCTGATGCCTTGCTCGAAGAAGCAAGGTACATGTCAAAGTCCTGTATCGTATGGAGCTCCACTCGACAGGTCCTTAACATGACATCCCAGGCGTATGACGGCAGGGTGTAGTAGTGCGCAGGGTCTAGTTCGTATTCAGCCATCGATGTGTCCCTGAAGCGTTCAATGACGTCAGTCAACAGCGCAATGTCACAGCGCAGGTACTTCTCGGCGTAGTCCTTGAGGTTCCTACAACCGAAGGTTTCCCACACGTTGCGAGCATGCTCGTAGTCTGCATCAGTGATGTCCTCCAGGGTCAGGTCGTTGTGAAACTCTCGCTGCAGAGGCAGTTCCGTAGTATCTTCCAACACGGCGTTCGACGTTACAAAGTTGTACGGGAACACGCCTTTCCTACGGACTAGATCGAAGAGGTGGTCTTCGGGGAATCTCTTCCTAGTCTCCAAGCGTTGAGCTGGCGGAAGCGCTGCGGCAAGGCTGGCGAGGCTCAAAGCCAGGAACCTGTAGGTGTCGAGGAACCTGACTCTGAATCCTGGCTGTCTTTTTCCACGCCCTGGCATCCCAACCGGTGCCGCTGCTTGGTCGAACAGGAACCACTTCGTGAAAGCGATGTACCGCTCTTCCGTGTGAGCCAACACCTCAACATCACCAGGGTCGACCGCCAACTCCCGCACTATGAAGTGAACGTCGTAGTTGGAGAGGTTGTGAAATTAGCAGTTGACTACTCGCTGCTCCCTGTAACGTAGGTTACATGATCTGTGCGCAGCGCCACGGAACTCGTAGGGTGGTGCGTGGTTGTGATCACGAACCTTGGGATCTTCCTTCGAATAAAATTTCCCGCAGAGGTAGCAAGCCGTTGCCGCGTTGTACTCAACCGTCTCCGCCGGGGTCAGGACAGGCCGGAGATTTCTCGCTTCGTACAGGAAGGTCCACAATCGCTCAACATCTGTCTTCAGCATCTCCATGAAGGTGGAGGACGCGTCATCTCCGAAGTAGACACGAGGCTCGAACTCCTCCAGACCGTACGAGTTGATGATTTGATACGCGAATGCGTATGGTATGTGAATGTGGGTTGCTACTCCTCCGTGCGGTTCATCAACTTGTTCTTCCATCTCCGCAACTGGGCGCAGGGCACACTCAAAGTCCGCGTAGATGGTGAAACGCTCGCGTCGGGTGGACTCTGGATGGCTGAATTTTATTTCTGTCTTTTTCGGGACGTCCATGCGGATTGGGGCCGAGGCGGCGCAGTATCGTCTGTGCTCCTCCAGACGCTGAGCACCCGTCAGACCGAGCTTGTTGGGACGGTTGTCAAAGTGCGCGAAGCACCGCTTACAGATTAATATCCTGCCACGGTGCGCTGTGAGTTGCGACCGAATCGCTCGACTCAGGTCTCTGACGTATGCGTAGTGGCTGTTCCCCTCCTCAGTCACGTACAAAATGTCACAATGGTCTTCGCGCTCCTGCCTACAAATCTTCAAGGGAAATATGGTGTCCTCGTACTTTGGTCGTCCGTTAGGTTTCTGACCCACGCGCGTGTGATCAATACCGTAGACGTTGATGCTTATGTCGTTATTTCGCTCAAACGTCTTGATACTTTTCAGAGCAACGGGGAATTGCAGGTCGGACCAATCGTAGTTGGCGATGATGTCGGGTGTGTATGCCGCCTGTCTGTATGGATATTCTTGAACGAATTTGCCTAGGACAGCATACATAAAACAACGCTCATCGTCATTCCGCACGTTGACTATTGCGCGAGTGTTCTCGATAGTCTCGGGCAGTGGGATAAACGATCGTCCTTCTTGACCTAACGGGAGGTAGCGGTTTATTCTGACCTCCAAATCGCGTACGCGCATGTATGACCATCCTGAGCCGATCTGCTCACACTGTTCCTTCTCCCTGATGAGTTTCGAAAAAGCATCCGTGATGTATTTTTTCAGGTTCGAGGTCTTGGTCAGTGGAACGTTCATCGTCTTGAACGTACGCGTACATGTAGTGGTACCGAACACGTTCGCGAAATCGCACTCCAAGACTAAGTTGGTCTTGATGCTGTGGTGCATGGTCAAGGCGTTTGACAACACCTCCGTGAGGATGTCAAATAGTAGCACCATCACTTCCCCGATTGTGACAAAGTTCACCATCGGTTGCTGCAGGCGGTATGTCAGCAAACGATTCCGGAACCCACACTGGATGAGCTTGAATAGAGGGCGGTTGGAATGGACATCATCCACCATCATCGCTTCATCTTCGGATTGTTCGTCTGAGCTGGTGGAGTCTTGTTGCGGGTCCTCACTGGGTCCTGGCGGCGGATCTACACTGGGTCCCAGCTGCGGCTCGGCGCTGGGTCCCGGCTGCGGGTCGGCGCTGGGTCCCGGCTGCGGGTCGGCACTGGGCCCCGGCTGAGGTTCCTCCTCCAACACCAAAAGCTCTCGGTTTCTGACAAGGTCCTTCATGACGTTGCAGAAGTAACGCTCATGCTGGTCCTTGTTAAACACCGTGTTGGAATCCCGGCCGCAGTATGCGCATGGGAAGCTGCGTGCTCGGTCATCACCGTGGAATTGCTTGGTGTGACATCACAGGTTGTCCTCTCTCTTAAACAGGGCTCCGCATGTTGCGCATAGGAGCCGGGGGACTCTGCTGTGTACCGAATCCACAGGTCGTCGCAAGTTGGATGCCCGGCGGAATCTTCGATCGCAATACCGACACGAGTAGTGGTTGGGGCCCGGACATTCGTCTGAAAATAAAATAAAACAAATTAGGATAATTCATACTTAAAAATGAAACTGTTACATAAGAAATGCTATTTAACAAACATCGATATTTATCTTCTTTTTCTTCTTCTCATTCCTCATTCTCTTCAGCATGTCGGCTAGTTAAATATAGGTAGACAGTCTTCTTCTTCTTCTTCTTGATGCGTCTATCGGAATAATTATAAAACTAAATAGATTCAAGGAAAAAGTTTTTTGATGTTGATTCTTACCTTCATCGGAGTTTGGGTTGTCTTTGACGTCTGTCTGTGGCGCAGTAATCGTCTCCTGGGGTGGTTCAACGCGGTGGTTCGCCTCCATGTGACGCTCTAAAGCACCCTGGTCCACGAATGGGTTGCGACAAAGTCGACATGCCACTTCTCCAGTTGGTTGTGGTGGCAGTTGTCTCAAGCCGTGGATTCTGATGAGGTGGTGTATCAAATTGTATCTGCGGACGTACACACAGCTACAAATGGTACAAACGTGTGTGGCTTTCA
Organism: Allygus modestus; assembly: GCA_963675035.1. Taxonomy (NCBI): domain Eukaryota; kingdom Metazoa; phylum Arthropoda; class Insecta; order Hemiptera; family Cicadellidae; genus Allygus; species Allygus modestus. Next base: position 292,380,961 of record OY776111.1, on the reverse strand, counting down.
TTTTAATTAGTCTAATGAAAAAGTTTTTAATAAACGCAAACAACACAACACAAACGTTTTAAATAGTCCTAGATGTTAGATGCAATTGGTGATAATCCATTATAACGGAGCAGTAATGAATTAACACGTCTACACGCACTGGGTTCTAAAACTGAACTGAGGGAGCGTTGGCGTTGTGGGGTGGCACTCTCAGTTTTTGGTGTGTGAACGTCTGTACCCTCCCGTCGAGGTATCAAATTACAGCATCCGCATTCCCAGACAGGAGGGCAACGCGACGGTTATTTGTGTGAACGTCTGCGCCCTCCCGTCGATGTATCAAATTACAGCATCCGCATTCCCAGACAGGACTGGACGCGTCAGTCGGTTGTGCGAACAGCTGCCTTGGTGTAGAGTACTTGAAGGGGGGTGTATCGATACACCCCCCTTTGCAGTATCTGTTCAAAGCATTGCAATTATATTCTCCTCAAAATTTGCATTCACTGGTAGTTCAATTGTCCGCAAGCGCCTTGTCAAAAGTGTCAGAGACGAAACCTTTACCGGGGGGGGGGCTCCTCCTGCTCCTCCTGGGGTCGAGCGTAGCTGCACCACAGACAGGTCTCGACTCGTCGGTTTTTTGTGTGAACACCTGCGCCCTCCCGTCGAGGTATCAAATTACAGCATCCACATTCCCAGACAGGAGACTGGACGCGACGGTTATTTGTGTGAACGTCTGCCTCGGTGCAGAGTACTTGAAGGGGGGTGTATCGATACACCCCCTTTGCAGCATATGTTCAAAGCATTGCAATTATATTCTCCTCAAAATTTGCATTCACTGGTTGTTCAATTGTCCGCTGGCGCTGATGGGCTAGCTCTGTTGGTTGTAGCATTACCCTGATCAACTCCTGAATTAATTATCCAAAGTATGTCATGTGGGTACTGAGAATACTCGGCTTGACGAGGAGATTCCAAAAATGCAAAAAAGGTCAAAAGTGTGGTGCGGGCCCCTTTTTTGTAAACATCATCCAAAGTGTACGATGTGGGTACTCAAATGACTGGGCTCGACTAGACGAACAAGAATCTGCAATCAGAATTCAGATCCGACCTATGGTAACCGATATCCCCCCCACATCATCCAAAGTGTACGATGTGGGTACTCAAATGACTCGGCTCGACTAGACAAACAAGAATCTGCAATCAGAATTCAGATCCGACCTATGGTAACCGATATCCCCTCCCCGGTTTGGGTCATGACAAAAAAAATTTGCAAAAAAATTGTTGTGCAAAAAAGAAAAATATTTGCAAAAAAGTATTCGCAATAAAAAAAATGCGGGGGGGTGCTCCTGCTCCTCCTGATACAGAAGTCTCCTGGCACCCCTACTCATGTATGCTTTTATCACAAATATACAAACTTGATAAAAGACTTAGAATCAAATCTAAGGTATCATGTACCGTTTTAAACCACTAATAACAAAATAAGTTAATGATGCCTTCTGCTTGGTGTGAGTTCAAAGTTATTACCTTTAAATAATACTGTAGAATATAATAAGGGTTTTCAGTATTATTAAATTTGGCTTTCAATTGTTTAATATTTCTTAGCTTTTTCTATTTATTAGATGTTACTTTACTTAAATTCCCTTTTTAAGTGAATGAATTATGATAACTACTTTCATGCTTCTACACAATCCGGACAGAGCTTTTAATATTAAATTTCAGTATATTACTTTAAATCTCATGCATTTTCAGTTTTAAATCTCATAAATTTATGCTATTTGAGTTTCCTTAATCGCTGATAAAATTAAATGCTTATAAGTGTTCCTTCAACACATGTCACTCACTATATATTAAAATTTAAAGTACTACGACTGGATATTAAATAAGCCCAATGATTTGTATTTAAAACAACATATTATGTGACTATTTTCCCTTCATATGTTTATGCAGCACTTTGGGGTCCCGGCGACAGCGACACGCTGGCAAAGTCGGATACAGCAGGAATTCCCACTACGAACACCTTCAAACATAAGTTAACCTCCTTGTCTTTCATTGCACTGACCTTTGCTTGAAAATAAAAATAAAAAACTTCTACAATCTTTATTATTTATTGAATTTTAATAATCATGATAATGTATATAAAAGCACTACAATTCTTAATTTATTAAAATTTAAGATTTCAAATTAGTTTTGTAAATAAAGTGGGAAATGAAAATGTAAATATGCATTTGTCTGGTTTTACTTCTTACCTATGACGAATTGTATACAGTATATATGTCATGTTCTTTTTTCTCTGCTCTGTAATTGACGGTGCTTAGATTTATGGTTTTGCTTCTAACCAACCACAACATATTATGCTTCTAAAGCTGTTTTTTTAAACTGGAGTAGAGATTTACTTGTCGCTTTTGCTTTTCATTTATGAGGTATATTGATCCGGCGCAACGAGACGAGAAGAACGATATCAAATAAAATAAAAATACAGGACTATCTCATATGTAAAAATATAAATCATAAATTATCTTTAAAATTAAATAATCATTTATTCTTTTAGAGGAACCAGGGATGAATGAAAGTGGTTAGAGTGCTCACCTTTATCGAATCGAATAATTTTGAGAAGATTTGAAATTTTATCCAGCTAGTCAGTTAGTTAGTCTTACTTAGTAACAAGTCAGTCTTAGTAACCCAATGCATCTTACCATTCACTTCACTCATAATCAACACGAATTACATTTTTAAATCACCTTAGTTCGAGGGCCTTAGAGTGATTTAGTGGACACTTTGTTCGATGGTTTTTTCATTGGGTTTTGTTAAAACTTGCAAGGTAAAATGTTAAACTTTATCAGTTTATTTGCAAGCCTTTTACAAGGATTTTAAAGTAAAATTTCAAGTAAAACGTTCATGATAAATTTACCAATTTCAATCTTCACTAGTTTGAGATATTTTATTGGAAGTAACGACGGTAGTTGTGATCGATCTTAATCGTTTGCCTTGTTAGTGTATTTCCTATGGAAAATGAACTATTAGCATGACCCGCACGGTGAAACTTAAGCCCGGAACCATCATAGTTCATAATGTGACCCTCTGAACACGTTTTGGGGGTCGTTCAATGTATGTATATATATATATGCATATTTATATATGTGTGTTCACTCAAGTGGTTGCATTTTTTCTGATTTACTTACAATTTTGTAATTTGGTCAATCGGAAAACTCTAAACCCATTTTGTTGGGGATTAATATTTTAAATTTCGAGTTTTTGGGCCCAAAAAGGGCCAGAAAAGCCCCGAATGTAAAGTTAATGCATGTAAAAAGATGGGAATTAGTGAGGCGAAAGTTGTAAGCCCTCTCTCGTCATTCTAGCATAAATATTTACCGAGTTATTAAAGACAATGGGCACCGACTAAACACAGTACGTTGTCTTATGGGGGTTTTACATTAGAAAACCTGTTATTCATTTGTTGGTGAACTTTTTCATCAAATATGGGACATATATGTAAAGTGGCTTTATGTGAATGAGTTCACATCACCCGAAGGGGGGCGGGGTTAGGGGGGTGTTGTACCTCATATATGGCTATATATGTGCCCGTGAACGCGATAAATTTTGAATAAAAGTCAGATTTCTATTAAATTTGGCACAGAGCCGAATGTGTACAGAGCCATTCACAACTTCGAATTCGAAAACCAGAGAGATTGGGCTATGGAAAGGGGGTTTTATGGGGGTTCGAAATTTTACAAAAAACAGCTTTTTGCATTTTTATATCTATAGTTTTAAATCACACAATTTTGGTTTCTTTCTATTACAAACTTTAAAAAAAAATAATCTAGTATTTCGAATCATTAACATAGGTTACGCGGTTGCGGAGAAAATCCAAAAAACTTATTCATAAAATTTCCCATGTTAAGCTAATGGGAAAAAGCTTTTAGCTTTTCGTCAGTTAATTTTCATGAAAACTGCACGTTTGGGTTGCCAATAACTTCAGCTTTATGAAAGAATTATTTTGGCGTTGAAATTGTGATTCTGTGCTGCCCAACCGTTGCAAAGATATTTGAATTGCTAAACACAGTACGTTGTCCAGTGTTATCCTTATAGAGAATAAATAACATTTTATATCTAGAAACATATATGCATTGGAAATTCGCTACGTTCGCAGGTTTGCTGCGATGGGGCTATTTTAATATATATATTTTACATAAAATATGTTTAAAATTAAATATTTGTTGGTAGCCTATAATTGATTGGGCCAAGCTTGGAAAATTACAGTTTGGTTTTAATTAGTGAGATATTGGAAGTGCTAAACCCAGTAAGATGTCCAATGTTATTCTTAGGAAGAATAGGTAAAACTGTATGTCTTTCTTAAGGACATATATTGGTAAAACTTTGTGACTTTATCTGATTGTGATCTATTGATATTTGCGTATAACAAATAAAATAAAAAAAACAATGGCAGGATACTGAAAGCAACATTATTTCATGAACATATATTTTGCCTTGTTTGACACAAAATTAACATAAATTAGATAAAAAATACAAAATAAGTGTGAAAGGAAAAAGTTTATATAAAGAGTATTTGGAAAAAATACAAGGAGCTACGCGGGAAAAGAGGATTTGTTTTTAATAATAGACAAATGAACTTGTGACTCACATTAAAGATGACTAATCATCTGTTATACTCTAAATTCATACGGTTACTTCTCTGCTATTTCATCAACATTAAACTAAATAAACAAATTGACTGCATAGAGAAACTAGAGAATCAAATGTAAAACATAATTTATAATTTGATGAATCTTAAATATATTCCATTGCTGGTAATTTAAATATTGTAGGTACATTTATTTATATCAAGCAGCCTATTGTTTGCGCAGTCAAGTTTGCGCTGGATCATTACCCAAGATCGGAGGCAGTGAGTCAGTGATGTTTAATGATGCCACTTACCACAGGGCGATGACCGTCATTGTTGTGTCGCGTATACCCCTTTGACATCATAAGTTAAGTACAGAATATACAGAAACATTTAAGGGTAAATTCCTTATTACTGTGTTTGATAACTTAATATGTTTACTTAAAATGATTTTATCGATTAATATTACAAAAATACGATCCAGTATTCTATTCCCCTATAGTAGGGGAAATTCAAGGATTCTACATTGTAGGGATTTCGGCATCGTTTATTTGTACTAGGATAATTAAGAAAAACAATAGAGGTTTAAATACTGTTAGCAAATATTTAGAGAAGTTAATTAACACTATAAATTGAAATAATTGTAATATTACATGTACAGAACCGGTATTGGCCTATTACACCAATTGTGCATTGGGATAACATTATACAAACAATCATGATGTATGACCCTGTTATATGACCCAAAATTAATTACTCTTTATGAAGAAATTTGAAAGCTCATTTTCAGCTTGGGTTAAACGTTTGTAAAATATGTTTGTGTAAATCTGATATTTAAATTGAATTATACTTTTAATTATATTTATAGTAGTTGTGTTTTGTTGCCAAAAACAATTTATATGGCCGTTGCATCAGGCAAATAGTGCACGTGTTAAATAAAATGGGATGCAATTAACTTAATTTCCATGCTGTTGATAACAGATTCCAAAGTCAGGTTTGCCGTATTTGTTTCCTATACGATGTTAATGACTTGTAAAATAATCTACTTATATACTACTAATATATTTAATTCACTGGCTATAAAGTATTGAGTGCTGCAATGAAATTGTAAAAGTAGGCTTACTAAAAATCTAACAAACCTGGAGATGGAGATTCTGATTACAATTTCTTACTGATTATTATTATGTTGACGGGAAAATATAATTTTCTCTACTACGGTTAGCAAACCAGAAAAAAGTCACTGAAAGTTATTAAGACAAAAACACACTCACCACAGAGGTCAATATTTCAGTTGGTGCTCTACAAGTGTAAAAACAACTGAAGGGGGGATTGGTTCGTACACCTCAACATATCAAATCATGATATATCATGATGTGTGGTTTTATGGGTAATCATCCAGTTAATTACTTTTAGCCATTTCCGATCGGAGTTCAGCCAAATCAATTATTAAAAGTTAAATTAGGATGATACTAGAAGTATTTGACTGTCAACAGTATGGTAAATGATGTTGAATACAGCTTTTGTAGCTTTCAGTATTAGTCATATATTAACATTTAATTATATCCACCATACCATGCTTTAAATGTATTTGAACACGCTCTCAAAGTCTTTTCACGTTTTGCGTAGACACAGACAGTAACGAGAGCGTCACAATACCCCCACCCGAACTCGGCCATTCCCCAGTCCGCCTCCACCTTCGAAAATATGTCTACTTCTTGTCAAGATAACTATGATCGTTAAATCACTGGCTAAATCAGTAGTTTGGGACACGATAAACTGAGTTATTTTTCTATCTAAAGAATAAAAGTAATATTTCTATCGTTTTATCTGTTACATATTATAATTACTTTGATTCATCTGAATTAAATATAATAATTCATTATTATTAATAAAATATAATAATTTGTTAGTCCGGCAACTAACTCATTACTATTATTCAAAATCAGTACGTAGTGTAAATAGTATTCCTACATTGCTGTGAAAAATCTGAGAATTGTTTAGAGGTAAACTCGAAAATAGCAAACACAATGGGAAACTCATTCAGGGAGAATGGAGATATCACCGGAAACAAGATGGCGAACGTAATCAGTTGATACCAAGACCATTGTTGCCTGCGCGAGAGAGTGTTCAATGACACGAAAATTTCAAGCGTTTGATGCAGGGCGTTGAAAAACCATTATTCAACAGGAATACAGCTTATCTCAGCTAGATGGTACTTGTTACACTTGCTGAGTCGATTATGTTTGTGGCTTGAATGTGAGTAAAATTTACCCGATCGATTTGGGAACCCTCCAAAATTAAAAAAAAATAAACCACTATGCTTATGAGAAAGGTAGGGTATCATATATTAAACATGGATTATAAGCTTGCAAAAATATGCTGAAATTTTACGTTTTTATATTTTTACCTCTTGTCAGGTCTTACTAAAATCAATATTTTAACAAAACCATTCTTTGAAGTATGTACATCCTTACCATTTTACCAGTGTTCAAACTCTAGAGCCACGGGATCCCCCTCAGAGGCTGCGGTTTTGTAGATGGATCCAACAGAATGATCGTGGTGATTTTTTAAAGATATATTTGTGGACGGATGAGTCCTCATTCACGCGAGATGGCGTTTTCAACTATCACAATGAGCATTATTATGACATTGAAAACCCACATCTTGCCCGAGAATCGAGCAGTCAGACTAGGTTTAAAGTAAATGTGTGGATTGGTCTGATTGGTAACCATCTTGTAGGTCCATATCTTGACCTACCTACGTCACTAAACGGCGTTCAGTACCTTCAGTTCCTCCGAGATGATCTACAAGAGCTTCTTGAGGACTTGCCACTGAATTTGCGCGAGCAAATTATTTTTCAAGCAGATGGTGCACCCCCGCACTTTAGCCTTGATGTACGGGAGTACATCAATAGTACCTTTGTTATGTGGATTGGAAGAGGAGGGACTGTTCCTTGGCCTCCACGGTCACCAGACCTAACTCCAATCGATTACTATGTATGGGGTTTTCTCAAAGCAGAAGTCTACCATACCCCTGTACACTTTGCAGAAGAAGTGAGGCAGCGAATTGTGAGAGCAGCTAATCATCTTCGGGATGAAATAAACTTGAAGGCTTGTGTAAGAGAACTGAGGAAGAGGGTCCGTGCGTGCATCAATGCTAATGGTGGACATTTTGAAAATTTATTAAAGTAACTTTGTTAACCAGCTGTACGTTGAAACGTACTTAAATTTTTTAATTTCATTTGTTGTTTTTGTAAATAATAAACAAGGTTGTTATTAAATAATTTAGGTATTTATACTGTATTTTTTCTTTCAACACCTTATTATAGCACATAATTTTAAGGGTTATTAAAAAAGAAAGTTTTTCATTTAACTTGACATCACGCAGCATAACTTTTAGGTGATAAAATGGTGCATTAAAATTGCAATGAAAACATTATTTAAACGTATTTTTTGCATAATTTGCGTTTCTACCTGGTGTTTTCAATCAATTATTATTTCGTTAAACCTCAGATTTGTTGCAAATTTAATGCTCTTCCTATTGGTAATTATTAAAATTGGTTATAGTGACTGGTTACAATTTTATAGCTCAATTAATGAGACCAAGTCATGTGAGTTTGAAAAAATACAAAATTCCCCAATACAGCCAAACGGTTGAGAATCGGACATGGCTCCATAGGACAATTTTTGTTCCTTTTTGTAAGGAGAACTCACTGGCGAAGTTAATGTTGCGAGTAGAAACTCACCCTGTATAAGTGGATGAGTTTATTTCAATACTAGTTTATTGAATTAAACTCATCCAATTATATAACCAGACACTAAGCGTTCTGTATTTTAAAATTAGTAATCTACAGTATCGATTGTTAAGTTTCAACAATCGGTTATGTTATATAATTTTCCGTTTCATGTTAATATGTGTCGTTAAAAAGCAAAGTCACAACTAAGAGTGAAAGTGATAATATAATAGAATGGAATGGACTGATGAAGCCAGCATGGAAACTTGAATGAAGTGATCATTTATAAGAGGAAAATAATAATTAATAGATTTTCCCTGAAAATTACTTTGGACAACGTAATGCATTCACTGTTAATTTAATATAAAAGTTTTCATCGAAACCATTTGTAGCGTCCAAAATATTCATCGTAGTAAAAGAGAGATAGAGATAGATCAGATATCAATAGTCTAGCTGAACAAAGGACTTCCCCTGCTTTCATTTTTTATCTGCTCCTTTATCTGCCAGACAGTATTGTCTAGTTCACTCACTCTAGCTCTGTTGCTCTCTTAGTCAACACATAATTTTCTTTCTGATATAAAATATGTTTCTAAATAAAATCAAAGTAGATTTTAAATGTAGTGGTTTTAGGTTTTATGTCTAAACTTGTTTATGTAACTGTCAGAGATTACTAATAGTACAATGTAACCACATAGTGAGAGTGAAATTTAACCAGTGTCTAGTGAGTTCTATAACCTCAGTGGATTGCAAATCTTCATTCTCAATGTAAGCTTAACGCAAGACAGACCAAGTGACAGTTTTCTGCAGTCTCCGAGTATCATCGCTCTCTTTAAGTTTTCCCTCTACTGATCGCTACAGTACAGTCATCATCAGTACCCTCAAGGAGCCAAATCTCTACTCTTCTACGACTCTACGCCTGGTTACTCCTTCGAGGTCCTTCAAGGTCTGCATGGTGCATCGCCTCCTCTCCAAGTCGATGTCAGCTCCTAGACTGCTTCGTGACGCCTCTTCTCTTCATTGGTCCTGGTCATCCTGGTCTACGCCACACCCACATAGTGAACGGAACTTCGCAAGTAGAACATTTAATTCATTGTACTTATAGTAACACTCTGACATTTTCCCTAGGTACAATTTTACCAGATCATTTTCTGACCATTGAATAGCATGTACTAATAAAGTGTACAATTAATTACCTTTGTTGTCATTGATGCTCTCCATACTCTTTAGGTTAGAGGATAAATAATTTTAATTGTATGGGAGGAAAATCACTAAGCTCACCTCCCTAAGACCCCCACTTAAACATGGTCCTTCGAGCCGGATTTGAACCAGCGACCTATGGATATACAGTCCACTCAGAACTCTAATAAAAAAAAAAAAAAAAAAGTAGTAATTTGTCATGTTAAGGAGAGCATTTAGGTAGTTTAAAATCACTTACTCCCTTGAAAATATTTTGTTTTTTTTAGAGTTACATTTTCTCTACATTTATGTGGGTTTTATTCAATAGGGTTTCCTTACTTATTGTTACCTATTCCTTAACCAGCCAAGATGGGTACTGAACTCAAAGCACAGTTACACTCGCTTGTTAAAAAGCGGGAAAAGTACTTTTCTAGACTACAAGCTTTATACGATGTAGGTAAAAAATGTGTTAACCTAGTTCAACAGAAACAAAGCTATGCTTCTGAGTTTGATTCTTTTATTTCACGGTTTCAAAAAATTGAAGATGATTATGCTGCGTTTGAGGAAATTAGCGACTCCATGAATTCTGCAAATAGTAAGGTTGATGAAGCTGATAAGATAGAGGTTCTCAAACCCTCGTTAGCTTACGATGAGCTTTATTTCAATGTGAAGACCTTAGCTCGAAAAATGAACGTGGACAAGGCAATCAGACAAGATAAAGCTGAAACTAGCAAAACAGCTGAAACCCCACCACAACCTCCTCAAGTAGGTAGGCTTCCAAAACTTGAAATTGAGTCATTTGATGGGTCAATAACGACTTGGCCAAACTTCTATGCACTATATAATTCTATGATACATAAGAATGCAACATTATCTAAAGTAGAAAAACTCACGTATTTACGAAGTTTACTTAAATCCCATGCGCTCTATCTCATTGATACCTTAGCCATATCAGAAGAAAACTATGACATTGCAATGCAAATACTGATTGAGCGCTATCAGAATAAACGATTATTAGCCTCAAGTTACCTAGATAAAATACTATCGTTTCGTCAAATGACAGAAGATTCAACCAACTCCTTCTCCACTTTCATGGAGGTTTTCAACAGTAATTTATCAGCCATAAGAGTTCTTGATATTCCAGATTTATTTGATTTTACCATGCTCCATATTGGTTTACGTTCTCTTACTCCAAGTACTCGTAAATATTTTGAAAACCAACATTCTGATAGAGATATCCCTAAGTTTGAAGACTTAATTAAGTTTGTGCAGCAACAACTTAAAATTCTAGAAATAACATCTCCGAAGGGGAAAAGTAAAACTCACAAACCTGCCTTTTTTTCTAAGCCATCAAGTTCTCGCAGTGCAATGCTCTCGACTGTAAGCAATCCCACTCATGATAAAGCTAAGAAATCTCAATTTACATGCCCATGTTGCCAGGATACTACTCACAAAATATATGGTTGTTCTAAATTCAAAGATATGAATGTCGCACAGCGACATGATCAAGTCAAGAAGAGTTCTCTATGTTTTTCTTGCCTTGGGACCCATAGGATATCAGATTGTAAATCTAAATCTAAATGTTTTAAGTGCTCTGGTAAACACCACACTCTCTTGCACCGTTCAGATGAACCTCACACACTACTTCCTGTAGAGTCTAAATCTACTGCTTCCAATAATGCAGATTCTAAGACCTGCAACTTCACTAATGCTAGCTTAAGCTCACATATGTTACTAAGTACTGCCATCATTGGTATACAAGATCAGTATGGAAAACTTCAACCCACAAGGGCTGTTATTGATGGAGGCTCTCAAACTAGTTTAATTACTTCAGAATGTGTGGAACGTCTTGGGCTTAAAAGGCGGTTCAGCAAAATCACACTCATGGCAGTTGCCAATACATCTGTGTCCCAAAACAAAGGCTCTGTATTTTGTAATATTAGTCCCATACATACTCCTGATACCGTTTTGAACACGGAAGCGATAATAGTGCCAAAAATCTCCTCTGATCAACCTAACATTTATGTGGATTCCTCTGTTCGCTCCAAGTTTTCTAATCTGAAATTAGCTGATCCTACATTTGACACCAGTGCACCAATTGATTTTTTGATTGGATCCGACCTTTATTATGATATTATTTTAGAATCACACAATATAATCAAAGGTCAACCCTCTGCAATGGCAACCATTTTTGGATGGATTATTGGTGGCAAGGTACCAAGCCTCATGACAACGAATGAAAACTCATACTTTCTCACATGTTGTGAATCTGTAGATGAATCCATCAAAAGATTTTGGGAAATAGAATCGGTCAAAATGGAGAAACCTATAAATCCAGATGATGTTGAAACTGAGAACCACTTCAAAACAACTCATTACCGAGATGACACAAAAAGATATGTAGTATCACTGCCTGTAAGACCAGATCCCAAAATATTACCTAACACAAGGGCAACTGCAACACATCGTCTCATTAATTTAGAAGCTAAATTAAAACAAAATCCTGAAATTCACAAGGAGTATAGGAACTTCATGGACGACTACATCGCTCAAGGTCACATGGACATTGCTACTAGCCCGTCAACATATGTAATTCCCCACCACTGTGTTAGAAAGGAAGAGAGTAGTACTACCAAACTCAGAGTGGTTTTTAATGCTTCCTTCAAGCCCAGCAATAATGACGTGTCATTAAATGACATTTTATTCCCTGGTCCCAAGTTGCAAAGAGATATCGCTGAAATCATAACTAATTTCCGCCTTCACTCCATTGTTGTATGTTGTGACATTAAGCAAATGTACCGACAAGTTGTTATAACTCTGGGACAACGCGTTTTACAGCACATATTCTATCGAACCTTGCCTAATGGGCCTATTGAAGAATATGAACTGAATGTTCTCACATATGGTGTCACCTCAAGTGCCTTTCTAGCTCAACGAGTATTATTACAGCTTGTTGAAGATGAAGGAGAACGATTCCCACTAGCTTCAGAAGCAATTGTCAAGCAAACGTTTGTCGATGATATATGCACCAGCGTTGACACACCGGAACAGGCCTTAAAGCTACAAGACGAGCTGATCCAACTCTTAAAGTTAGGAGGATTCTCTCTACGCAAATGGGCAAGTAACTACCAGCCTATATTGGACAATGTACCAGAAGACCATCGTGAACAGCCTCTACAGCTATGCTCAGAAGACGCTATTGGAATGAAAATTCTCGGATTACAGTACGATAGCACCAATGATACATTTTCATATTCAATTAAACTCAACCCTCTAGTTTTCACAAAACGGTCAATGCTAGCAGAAATATCAAAGATCTATGATATACTAGGATGGATCTCACCAGTTACATTTTATGTTAAACGTCTGATGCAAAAACTATGGTTACTCGGTTTAGACTGGGACGATCCACTTCCAGATGAAATGAGTACTAAATGGTCTCTTTTTATTTCTGCTCTTCCTCAGCTTTCTAATCTTAAGATTGAAAGACTCATCCCCATAGCATCAGCGGATTTTACACAGCTCATAGGTTTTTGTGATGCCTCTGAAAAGGGCTATGCCGCTAACCTATACATACGCATAGAAAACTCCACAGGAATCTTAGTGCACCTAATAAAGGCCAAAAGTAAGGTTGCGCCTTTGAAAACCATGAGTATTCCCCGTCTGGAATTATCTGCTGCTCAATTGCTCATGCAAATCGTATGTTCAGTGAAACATCTCAATTTTGAACCATCAAGAATTATACTTTTTTCAGACTCTTCAACAGTGTTGTCATGGCTCAGGACACCTCCCTACAAGCTGAAAACCTTTGTTGCTAACAGAGTAATCGACATTTTAGAAGAAACTAATCCCAATCAGTGGCGTCATGTTTCATCACGGGAAAACCCTTGTGATTGTGCCAGTCGGGGCATGCTTCCAGAAGACTTAGTTGGATTTGAATTGTGGTGGAAAGGACCCACTTTCCTTCATAAACCCTTCACCCAGTGGACATCTTCGAATTTGAAAACCCTAAAGAAAGATGTTCTCCCTGAGTTGAAAGCAGAATCTCTCCTCGTGATAGGCAGAGAGACTAACAGCATACCAATAGAATTAATGGAAAGATTTTCTTCCTTGTCTAAGGTTCAGTTTATTCTAGCTTACATCATGAGAGTTATCTTCAACATGCAATGCAGTAAGAGCAAACTTAGCAAAAGGCAAGGGCCAATAACTCCTCTAGAATTAAATGACTCACTAATGCTGTGCATTAAGTCTACACAGAACCAATACCTCTCCGATGACATTATCAAAATAAAGAATCATAAGGTTTGTTCTCCAAAGTATCGATCCCTAGCTCCATTTCTGGATGAAAAAGGATTTGTCAGGGTGGGCGGGCGTTTGAAGCATTCACAACTTCCATTCTCTAGAAAACATCCTTTGTTGATTCCAACAACATCACGATTAGCCTCCTTGTTGTGTGATCACTACCATAAACTATCCTTACATGGTGGTCCACGTTTGACTCAATCTCTCATACAAAGTAAATTTTGGGTCATTGGACTTCGACAATTACTCAGGGAAAGAATATTCAAATGCAACAGATGCTATTTATTCAAAGCCAAACCTATGACACCAAAAATGGCCGATCTTCCACCTGCAAGATTCCAAAACTTGAGGCCATTTCTTAACGTAGGACTTGATTACGCAGGACCATTCGAATTTAAGGAAAGTGACAGGCGAAAAGCTCCACGTTCGAAAGGTTACTTAGTAATATTCATCTGTTTGACTACAAAAGCAGTCCACCTTGAGTTTGCAACAAGTTTATCTACAACTTCATTTCTTGCTGCTCTGGACAGATTCTGTGCTAGAAGAGGTCTCTGTAAACAAATTTTCAGTGACTGTGGCACTAACTTTCAAGGTGCTTCAAATCATTTCAAACAGGTTCAACATTTCCTGAAGGAAGCTAATCCAGAGATATCACAGCATCTGGCTCTGAAAGAAATCAAATGGAAGTTCAATCCACCTGCAGCTCCTCATTTTGGTGGACTGTGGGAGGCTGCTGTAAAATCTGCCAAACATCACTTGCAGCGAGTTCTGGGTACGCTTATTCTCACATACGAAGAAATGAACACTCTGCTAACACGCATAGAAGCAATACTCAACAGCCGACCTATCGGAACAATGATCACTGACCCTAACGATGGTGAATATTTAAGCCCAGGTCACTTCCTCATTGGATCTCCGCTTCTAGCTCCTCCTGAAGTTGACTACAGCGAAACTCCTATGAATAGACTAAGAAGATATCAACTTTTACAACAAGCTACCCAATGTTTCTGGAAAAGGTGGTCCCAGGAATATCTTCAAACACTAATTCCTCGCCAGAAATGGACTTCTTCGTTGCCAAATATTCAAGTTGGAGATGTAGCCTACCTGCAATTGAAGAATACAAGCCCACTTGAATGGCCTATTGGAAGAATAGAAGACACATATCCTGGACGTGACGGAGTAGTTAGAGCAGTAAAGATCAAAACCGCTCAAGGAACATTTGTTCGCCCAGTTAACAAGCTGGTTCTTCTACCTCCCTCTGACTCAGAATCCTAACCACCTTGTCCTTTCTTTTCTTTTGTTTGTGTTTAGTTTTATGATTGCAAATATTCATTTGGGTGGGCGGTATGTAGCGTCCAAAATATTCATCGTAGTAAAAGAGAGATAGAGATAGATCAGATATCAATAGTCTAGCTGAACAAAGGACTTCCCCTGCTTTCATTTTTTATCTGCTCCTTTATCTGCCAGACAGTATTGTCTAGTTCACTCACTCTAGCTCTGTTGCTCTCTTAGTCAACACATAATTTTCTTTCTGATATAAAATATGTTTCTAAATAAAATCAAAGTAGATTTTAAATGTAGTGGTTTTAGGTTTTATGTCTAAACTTGTTTATGTAACTGTCAGAGATTACTAATAGTACAATGTAACCACATAGTGAGAGTGAAATTTAACCAGTGTCTAGTGAGTTCTATAACCTCAGTGGATTGCAAATCTTCATTCTCAATGTAAGCTTAACGCAAGACAGACCAAGTGACAGTTTTCTGCAGTCTCCGAGTATCATCGCTCTCTTTAAGTTTTCCCTCTACTGATCGCTACAGTACAGTCATCATCAGTACCCTCAAGGAGCCAAATCTCTACTCTTCTACGACTCTACGCCTGGTTACTCCTTCGAGGTCCTTCAAGGTCTGCATGGTGCATCGCCTCCTCTCCAAGTCGATGTCAGCTCCTAGACTGCTTCGTGACGCCTCTTCTCTTCATTGGTCCTGGTCATCCTGGTCTACGCCACACCCACATAGTGAACGGAACTTCGCAAGTAGAACATTTAATTCATTGTACTTATAGTAACACTCTGACATTTTCCCTAGGTACAATTTTACCAGATCATTTTCTGACCATTGAATAGCATGTACTAATAAAGTGTACAATTAATTACCTTTGTTGTCATTGATGCTCTCCATACTCTTTAGGTTAGAGGATAAATAATTTTAATTGTATGGGAGGAAAATCACTAAGCTCACCTCCCTAAGACCCCCACTTAAACACCATTAGTGGTAGATTAACCATTCATTATATTTATTTAGCTTTTTAAGCTATTTTTAACGGAGGGAAGTACATTTTAGTAAAATATAATGTTTCGGACGGGTAAAAAGCTGTTTTGCAAGCTTATAATCTATATTTAATATATGATACCCTACCTTTCACATAAACATAGTGGTTTAATTGTGTTAGTGATCCAAAGCCTTATAAACCACCTAAATTTATTCAAAATTGGCAGGACCACTTTTTATTAAGGTAATTCTTTATTTAGTATTACATTGATTTTATGAAGAGGTTAATTGTCATACATTTTATTGGTTTTGGGAGGAAAATTATTCTAAAAGTATTATGAAAAACGTCTGATAATACCGTTTAGTTGTACTTTTCTCAAAACATGACCGGAAGTTTAGGCTCTAGGGACACACCCAGACAGACATTACCTTTAAAACCACTTTTTTGGTTCAGGAAGCATCAAACAAATATTTCCACCAATAACTTAAATTCCTGATTTTTTTTAGAAAACAATATTTTCCTCAGATACTACGAATATAACTTGTATTAGTATATTCTTTTTTGCCATCTTAATAGTATATGTGTTACTGTTTTCGTCATTATTATATTTTCTTTTATTGTGTCCTTCGGGGTTTTTACTCTCGTCACTCAACTGTCGGGCCGCCTTTCTCAAACAGTTGGAAACTGTATATTATCTCATACAAAGAAAGTAATTACCAAGCAACTGATGTTTTATTTAAGTCCAAACCAACCTTCTAAACTCTCCAAACTGCCCTTGTCAATCTGATATCTTATTACTTTATATCTGATAAAAATCTTGACATCTGTTCATAATGTTGAAATACACATACTTCAGTGAATGGTTTTGTTAAAATATTGATTTAAGTAAGATCTGACAAGAGGTAAAAATATAAAAATGAAATATTTCGGCACATTTGTGCTAGCTTATAATCCATGTTTAATATATGATACCCTACCTTTCTCATAAGCATAGTGGTTTGATTTTTTTTAATTTTTGAGGGTTCCCAAATCGATCGGGTAAATTTTACTCACATTCAAGCCACAAACATAATCGACTCAGCAAGTGTAACAAGTACCATCTAGCTGAGATAAGCTGTATTTCTGTTGAATAATGGTTTTTCAACGCCCTGCATCAAACGCTTGAAATTTTCGTGTCATTGAACACTCTCTCGTGCATGCAACAATGGTCTTGGTATCAACTGATTACGTTCGCCATCTTGTTTCCGGTGATATCTCCATTCTCCCTGAATGAGTTTCCCATTGTGTTTGCTATTTTCGAGTTTACCTCTAAACAATTCTCAGATTTTTCACAGCAGTGTAGGAATACTATTTACACTACGTACTGATTTTGAATAATAGTAATGAGTTAGTTGCCGGACTAACGAATTATTATATTTTATTAATAATGATGAATTATTATATTTAATTCAGATGAATCAAAGTAATTATAATATGTAACAGATAAAACGATAGAAATATTACTTTTATTCTTTAGATAGAAAAATAACTCAGTTTATCGTGTCCCAAACTACTGATTTAGCCAGTGATTTAACGATCATAGTTATCTTGACAAGAAGTAGACATATTTTCGAAGGTGGAGGCGGACTGGGGAATGGCCGAGTTCGGGTGGGGTATTGTGACGCTCTCGTTACTGTCTGTGTCTACGCAAAACGTGAAAAGACTTTGAGAGCGTGTTCAAATACATTTAAAGCATGGTATGGTGGATATAATTAAATGTTACTATATGACTAATATTGAAAGCTACAAAAGCTGTATTCAACATCATTTACCATACTGTCGACAGTCAAATACTTCTAATATCATCCTAATTTAACTTTTAATAATTGATTTGGCTGAACTCCGATCGGAAATGGCTAAAAGTAATTAACTGGATGATTACCCATAAAACCACACATCATGATATATCATGATTTGACATGTTGAGGTGTACGAACCAATCCCCCCTTCAGTTGTTTTTACACTTGTAGAGCACCAACTGAAATATTGACCTCTGTGGTGAGTGTGTTTTTGTCTTAATAACTTTCAGTGACTTTTTTCTGGTTTGCTAACCGTAGTAGAGAAAATGATTTTTCTCCGTCAACATAATAATAATCAGTAAGAAATTGTAATCAGAATCTCCATCTCCAGGTTTGTTAGATTTTTAGTAAGCCTACTTTTACAATTTCATTGCAGCACTCAATACTTTATAGCCAGTGAATTAAATATATTAGTAGTATATAAGTAGATTATTTTACAAGTCATTAACATCGTATAGGAAACAAATACGGCAAACCTGACTTTGGAATCTGTTATCAACAGCACGGAAATTAAGTTAATTGCATCCCATTTTATTTAACACGAGCACTATTTGCCTGATGCAACGGTCATATAAATTGTGTTTGGCAACAAAACACAACTACTGTAAATATAATTAAAAGTATAATTCAGTTTAAATATCAGATTTAGACAAACATGTTTTACAAACGTTTAACCCAAGCTGAAAATTTGCTTTCAAATTTCTTCATAAAGAGTAATTAATTTTGGATCATATAACAGGGTCATACATCATGATTGTTTGTATAATGTTATCCCAATGCACAATTGGTGTAATAGGCCAATACCGGTTCTGTACATGTAATATTACAATTATTTCAATTTATAGTGTTACTTAACTTCTCTAAATATTTGCTAACAGTATTTAAACCTCTATTGTTTTTCTTAATTATCCTAGTACGAATAAACGATGCCAAAATCCCTACAATGTAGAATCCTTGAATTTCCCCTACTATAGGGGAATAGAATACTGGATCGTATTTTTGTAATATTAATCGATAAAATCATTTTAAGTAAACATATTAAGTTATCAAACACAGTAATAAGGAATTTACCCTTAAATGTTTCTGTATATTCTGTACTTAACTTATGATGTCAAAGAGGTATACGCAACACAACAATGACGTCATCGCCCTGTGGTAAGTGGCATCATTAAACATCACTGACTCACTGCCTCCGATCTTGGGTAATGATCCAGCGCAAACTTGACTGCGCAAACAATAGGCTGCTTGATATAAATAAATGTACCTACAATATTTAAATTACCAGCAATGGAATATATTTAAGATTCATCAAATTATAAATTATGTTTTACATTTGATTCTCTAGTTTCTCTATGCAGTCAATTTGTTTATTTAGTTTAATGTTGATGAAATAGCAGAGAAGTAACCGTATGAATTTAGAGTATAACAGATGATTAGTCATCTTTAATGTGAGTCACAAGTTCATTTGTCTATTAATAAAAACAAATCCTCTTTTCCCGCGTAGCTCCTTGTCTTTTTTCCAAATACTCTTTATATAAACTTTTTCCTTTCACACTTATTTTGTATTTTTTATCTAATTTATGTTAATTTTGTGTCAAACAAGGCAAAATATATGTTCATGAAATAATGTTGCTTTCAGTAACCTGCCGTTGTTTTTTTTAATTTTATTTGTTATACGCAAATGTCAATAGATCACAATCAGATAAAGTCACAAAGTTTTACCAATATGTGTCCTTAAGAAAGACACACAGTTTTACTTATTCTTCCTAAGAATAACATTGGACATCTTACTGGATTTAGCACTTCCAATATCTCACTAACTAATTAAAACTAAACTGTAATTTTTCCAAGCTTGACCCAATCAATTGTAGGCTACCAACAAAAATTTAATTTTCAACATATTTTATGTAAAATATATATATTAAAATAGCCCCATCGCAAGAAACCTGCGAACGTAGCGAATTTCCAATGCATATATGTTTTTAGATATACAATGTTACTTATTCTCCATAAGGATAACACTGGACAACGTACTGTGTTTAGCAATTCAAATATCTTTGCAACGGTTGGGCAGCACAGAATCACAATTTAAACGCCAAAATAATTCTTTCATAAAGCTGAAGTTATTGGCAACCCAAACGTGCAGTTTTCATGAAAATTAACTGACGAAAAGCTAAAAGCTTTTTCCCATTAGCTTAACATGGGAAATTTTATGAATAAGTTTTTTGGATTTTCTCCGCAACCGCGTAACCTACGTTAATGATTCGAAATACTGGATTATTTGTTTTTTAAGTTTGTAATAGAAAGAAACCAAAATTGTGTGATTTAAAATTATAGAGATAAAAATGCAAAAAGCTGTTTTTTGTAAAATTTTGAACCCCCATAAAACCCCCTTTCCATAGCCTGATCTTTCTGGTTTTCGAATTCGAAGTTGTGAATGGCTCTGTGCACATTTGGCTCTGTGCCAAATTTCATGTAAATCCGACGTTTTATTCAAAATTTGTCGCGATCACGGGCACATATATAGCCATATATGAGGTACAACACCCCCCTAACCCCGCCCCCCCTTCGGGTGATGTGAACTCATTCACATAAAACCACTTTACATATATGTCCCAAATTTCATAACAATCGGACCTTTCTTACGGCTGTTATTGTGTTAACGGTCACCAAAAAAGCTGAAAATTCTGTTTTCCATATAAATACGTGTAAAATTGGAACAAATAGTGTTTAGTGCAGTTACACATAAGTTTCGAACAAAAATTGTTTTATATCATTAATCTACAGGAAAAAATATATCAGTTACAATCCAAAAAAATATTTTTGCCAACGGTACCCTATCCTCTAGTTTTACCCTTCTACGATCAACCCACGGTAATAGCTTATTTCCTATAGAGGAAATTCGCTAAAAAAAAAAACATTTTGGAGATACAAACTGCCACCTTATGGACCGAACACCTATCTAGTTATCGGACACTCGAAATTCACATCTGTACCACCACAAGAATTATTGGAATTGTAGTCTATCGCAATAAATTATGACTGCGTGGAGCTCTATAAAATTAAAACGTAAAATTTGTTTGTATTTGACTACATTTATCCTCCCTGCTGCTTAGTTTGTGCATATATTTAGCAAAGGGTTTCCTTTTATGGTTCATGAACGAGTACATTTCTTTAACACTTTAACATTTGTATTAATTAACGAAATAGTCATAGTTAGAATAACATTGTCGGTTGCGATACAACTGGTTCAGATTGAATAACTGCTGATAGGTTTCCAACCCAACGAAACCTGAACGAAGGGGTTCAGGTTGTTAAGCACCCCTTTTCATTTATAATTAAATAATATGTCAATTAGCCTTTATAAACTTATACTTCTTTATAATAATAATATAAAAATAAATTAATAATTATACAGTTCAATATAACAAAATGACTAATAAATCTACAACCCAAAACAAATTAATAAATTTATTATACATTTACCAGCCGTTAACGTTTGTGTGAATAACGGGGTAAACCCCCATCTAACTTTTCACTGTTTAAAAATAAAAAAAATTATTTTTGTCTCATTCATTAGTGAATTTCCTATAGAACTATTAGCATGGCCCGCACGGTGAAACTTAAGCCCGGGACCATCATAGAAGTTCCTAACGTGACCCCCTGAACACGTTTTGGGGGGTCATACAAAAATTATATGTGTGTGTGTGTGTGTGTGTGTGTGTGTGTGTGTGTGTGTGTGTGTGTGAGCACTCTAGCGATCTCATTTTTTATCCGATTTACTTCATATTTGGTAGGGACGTTCCTTTCTATAATCGGTTGAACAAGTTCGTTGAGCAAAACAATCGGAAAACTCCAAACCCTTTTTTGGGTATTATTCTTTCAAATTTCTATTTTTTGGGCCCAAAAGGGTCAGAAAAGCCCCGGACGTACAATTAATGCTTGTATCAAGATGGGAATTTGTGAAGCGAAAGTTTTAAGCCCTCTCTCGTCATTCTAGCATAAATATTTACCGAGTCATTGAAGACAATGTATATCGGCCAGACACAGTACGTTGTCTTATGGGGTTTTTACATTAGAAAAGCATGCTATTCATTTGTTGGTGTATTTGGATCATCCCTAGTAACCTCGCACCTACTTTCAAGCCTGACTGGACCTTCTCCTAACCTTATAATCCGCAAAATTGCATTCTTAGCATTGCAGGTAAATGAAACCAGGAGCATCAGAACAGCCAAAAAATCAATGTTTTCAGATTTCAATAAAATTGGAATAAATGTATGTTTTTACACTAGTTTTGAGTTTTAAAAGTGCGTGCGTGCTGCGTGCGAACTCGTTTTATGCCTCAGATTACTGGATGTGTATATATATATATATATATATATATATATATATACAGGGTGATTATAGTGCAAGAAAAATAAGGTTTGACCAAAAAAATTAGCACAACCTAGGACTTTTGTCCAGATGTTGTCTCTACCTTCCTGTTTAACATACTAAAAGTCCCCTAAAATTAAAGCTGTGCTACAGCCGCCATATTGGAAAATGGCGGCCAATTTTCACTTTTTTGCTTATAACTCTGTTATTATTGATGATGGAGAGAACTGTTTCAAGTATTAAATTTTGGAAATTACAATATGCACAATGTTTGTTATTATCATGTTTGCACTACATCTAGCAGTTTTCGAGTTATCAATGATTTTAATTTATAAATATATGTAATCGAAATTCTTTGTTAGAAATTTCATTAGTATGTTTTAGATATGAATCGAATTCAATTTTTTTAAAGGGTGAGTTCGTCCATACTTCCAGCATGTATAAGGGGAGAACGGTTTAGTATAAAGACATCAAACAAAACTATCTGTACTAAATCGCATATGGGAAATCTATTAAAAATATTGTTATCGAAATTTATATACAGAATGCTCGAAAACGAAGGTCATGAGTTTGAATCTCAAAATTATGTTATTGGAACCTAAGGCAAATTATACATCATTTTAAAGGTCTCGTCAAAACAAACATTTTGGCGAAAACAGAATTCACTTGTCTTTAACCATTTTAAAATGGCGGCTATTTTTGGGAAAATAGTGACATTTACGGAAGACTGTCATTTCTAAACCAATAAATGTTTCTTGATTCCGATTGAAATTTCTTAATTGTGGCAAGCTCAGGTTTTGTCTTATATGATAAACGTCAGTTAGTTTAGAAAAAAATAGTCATTTGAATAAAATAGTTTATTGTATTTTTATAAAGCTAACATTTTAAAAAGTAAAATAGTAGCATAATAATAAGGCAAAATGCATAAAATCGTAAACTTTTTGCAAATCCTATATAGCAACTTTATGATTTACAAAAACCTTGTAAATTAGAAAGTTGCTATGAGAAAGTTTACAATTGTATGCTTTTTGCCATATTATTAGGCTGCACGTATTTTGCTCCGCAGTTTAGGGTAATTTCAAAACACATCTTTTGCTCCGGGGGTAGAGCAGGTAGAAATCGAGGCCGCTGGAAACACTTTTTTTGCTCCCCGAGGGGGAGAGTAGCTAACATTCCCTCTCCCACAAATTCTTTCAGCATAAGTCTAACTGGAGGTGAAAAGTCAAACCGAACTTTCTTTCGAAATACTCTAGATTCTCTTACCGTGGAGAACCTAGTTACAAAAAAAATTATGTTCGGGTATATTAGTAGGGTGCTATGGCCGGTTCTGGACCACCTTAGCAAACTGAGGAGCCGAGGAGCCCCCCCCCCCGGTGACGTCATCCCCCCCCCCGACCCGACCCGACCGACCCCCCCCCCTTCACGTGTTGTTTACTTTCCTTGTTTGTCACCGGTTTTTTCCCTATTACGGGGATGTTTACTGCTCCTCCACACGCTAACGCTCATTCCACAAGCAGAAATGACATCCACAACCTCGTCATACTCACTCTGGGATGAAGATAGTGTTCTTAATCAAATGAACACTATCAGAGGCGAGGTGGATACCCGCCTTATAATACTGCGGTGGGGTATACTCTGCCCGGATGGCCGCCACCACTTTCTCCCCCGGAGGTATGTGGCGAACCAGCCGGGCCATCTTGAGGAGATACAGCAGCGCCTCCTCAACCTGATAAACAACGGAGAGGTCGCCCTCCTCCACAAGAGGGTGATCCCCCTCTTTTAATTTAAGTTTCGTCTAAGGTTAGTTTAAGTATCATTTATTTATAAGTTGTCATTCTTCATATTTTGTATAAACATTCATGTATCATCTTAGATTTAAGTATCACATATATTGTAATTTATTAATGAAATAAAAATTATAAAAAAAAAACACAAAAAACAAAAAAAAACAAACAAACAACAAAAACAAAGTGACAAGTTCAGGAAGCTGATGATTGGGAGGGCCAGCCCTGTATCGACCCCCCCCCCGACCCCCCCCCCGACCCCCCCCCCGACCCCCCCCGTCTTGTTTACTTTCCTTGTTTGTCACCGGTTTTTTCCCCATTATGGGATGTTTACTTCTCCTCCGCACGTTAACGCTCATTCCACAAGCAGAAGGCAATGTCGACTGCCACATATACTTTGTGGAACCACCAGGTTATTCAGGACGTGATTGGCCTGGTGGAAATTGCAATCATGGACCAGTTGGTCATTTTGAGATGGGGGTGCCTGGGCCCGGACGGGCGCAATCACTTCATGAGGCGGCGATACGTCGCCAACCAACCCGGTCACCTGGAGGAGGTGCAGCAACGCCTCCACAACCTGATTGCGAATGAAGAGGTGGCCCTCCTCTGGGTTAAATGTATTCCCTTAGTTTAGGCTTATCATTATATCGTATTGTAAGTTTTCATTCTTCATATGTTGTATAACATTCATGAATCATCTTAGATTTAAGCATCACATTTATTGTAATGTATTAATGAAATAAAATTATAAAAACAAAAAAAAAACAAAAAAAAAACCCCAAAAAAAACAAACAAACAACAAAAAACAAAGTGACAAGTTTAGCAAGCTGATGATTGGGAGGACCAGCCCTGTGTCGACCCCCCACCCGACCCCCCCCCCCGACCCCCCCCCCATCATCCCGGTTTTATTATTTTGTTTATTGCATTTTATTTTTTGTTTGTTTTTTTGTTTGTTTTTTTGTTGTTTTTTTTTGGACAAAGGAATCATTTATTTATCAACAAAAAAAACTTATAACTATTCCTCGTTATCGGCCGCCTCCTCTTGTTCCTCCAAGCGGTCCAATTCCTCATCTAGTTCACGCAGCCTGGCCATGTCGGCCATGTACCATCGCCAATGTGTTTCGTGCTGCGGCTCAACCACCCACACTCGGTCAACGTCGTCCTGAAGCGCCTGTCGCTCCAGGTACACTTGTCTCGCAGTCCTCGGTGGTGGTGGAGGGTCCTCAGACGAGTCGGACTGAGGCGATGGAGGCGGTGATGGAGACGGTGTGGGCTGAGGCGATGGAGGAGGAGGAGGCCGCTGCAGCCCGCTAGGCCCAGGCTGAGGCGATGGAGGAGGCCGCTGCAGTCCGCTCGACGCCGGCTCCAGGCGCTCCAGATCCCGTATTTGCTGCGCAAACGTTTGTTCTAATAGAGCCTCTTGCTCCAACTCATCTACGAAATTTGCATTTTCAAGTGCAAACTCGTAGTCATAGTCTGTCATATCATCCTCCCACGGAGCAGCCATGCTTAACGACTGAGCGAGAGCCTGTTTGTGTAGGAGATAAATCGGACTTGTTATTGTTGGGGAACTTCCCTAGTAAACACATTTGGACCCCCCCCACCCCCCCCCACCCCCACCCCCCCCCCGTATTTTTCCAATACATGCCGTTTGCTTTCCTTGTTTATCGCCTACGTGATGTTTACCGCGCGCGCCTCCGCTTTCACCCGCCGGTTTCTCCAGGTCTTAATCATTCTTACTGCAGCCGCGATGGAGTACACTTGTATGTATTGCGACAAGCGTTACTCGCGTAGCGACCATTTGCGCCGGCACATGCTGACGCATGTAGATTCGCCACTTTACCCTTGCCGAATTTGCGGAAAGCAATTCGGCAGAAAAGACAAGGTGGCCCGGCACCTTGCCACCCACCGATATGCCCCGGCAGCTGCTCCAGCTGCCCCCGCTGATGCCCCGGCCGCTGCTCCAGCTGCCCCCGCTGATGCCCCGGCCGCTGCTCCAGCTGCTCCTGCTGCTCCTGATGCTCCAGCTGCCACGAGGTGCGCCTCCACCCAGACGTGCGCCCTGGCTGCTTCTGGCCCGAGGCGTTGTGGTGACGCCACCACCCAGACGCCCACCCAGATGCCTATCCCCAGGACACAGGAGGGAAAACCAGTTGGTGAGTAGCAATCCTCAGTTTCTCATTGTTATAATATCAATAAATCTCATTATTATAATATCAATAAATCTCATAAAAAAAAAAGAATATTAATGTTGGTTCGTTATTTACAGCTATCGTCAAGCCGTCAGCCGTACCGCAGGGATGGTGGACCCCAGAGTTCGCCGAGCAACAGCGGCGGCGAGAGGAGGCGGAGGCCAACAGGGTCCACCGCGAGATTCGCCGGGGGTTGATCCTCCAACAGTATCGGCCTCGCCCAAGACCCCAGCTCCGGCGCAGACCACAGCAGCCGCAGCAGCAGCAGCCGCAGCAGCCCGAACCAGCGGCGGGGCCGAGTGGAGAACCGAGGCCCGAGCCAGAGCCCGAGCCAGAGGCGGGGCCAAGTGGGGAACCGAGGCCCCACGTTGTTTACATAAACTCCTCGGATTCAGATTAAATAAAAAAAAACCCCTATTTCCTTTTCCTTATCTAAAATAAATAAAGAAAATAATTACACAACAAACAAAAACAAAGTGACAAAGTTTAGTTGAGGATTGAGAGGATCAGCCCTGTGCCGACCGACCCCCCCCCAACCCCCCCCCCCGACCCCCCCCCCGACTTTCCCCATAGCCAAGCTCAGACCCCCCCCCGCGCTCATTCCATTATTTATGTTATTTTATTATTTTTGTATGAATTATAATTTTATTTTCATCATCTTTATTATAAACTAAAAACTTAAAATTACTTTTGTGAAGAAGTCTCAGCCTTCTCTTTCGCTTGAAACTCCTCCATTGCAATCTCAAGAGCACGAAGACTCTCCCAGTCTGCATTATATTGTTCCCATTCTTCATCACATGTAGGTTGGGAGCACCAACACGTAGTTATCCGTTCCCACATTGTTTCATATTCCCTTCGCAGTTGGAGAGCATATTCCTCTTCTATCACCTCAACGGTAGCGAGGAGTTCTTTATCAGGGATATTACCTTCCCATACGCTATTAGCATACTTTTCTTCGATTCCCTCAACGATCTTGATGAGGTCCTCATCAGGAATACTGCTCTCCCATACATTATCAGTGTTCATATTGATGGCAATAGTTTGACTCTCTGACTTAAACTGAAACTTAGAGAAACTCAATCTGTTTACTCACATGCCTCGTAGATACTTGGCCGTCTTGGGAGACCATGTCATCGGCCAGTAGAACGTGGGTGTGGGGTCGAGGATGAGTTTGGTCAAGAGGAGCGGTCCCCCCGGCAGCAAAGGAGCTCTTCTGGAATTTGTTTGAATAAATAAATAAAAAAAAAACCTTATTCCTTTATCCTTATTAATGTAAAATAAAAAAAAATAAATATAAAAATAAAAAAAAAAATAAATATAAAAACTCAATTAATTATAAGAGTCGAGGCGGTGCGTGGCTGTGTTAGTAGCCACCATGGACTTGAGGTGGAAACACCCGTTCACCGCCATCGTAGCTGGACCTTCGGGCAGCGGCAAGTCGCACTTTGTGGCTCGCTTCATAGGGCATACCGACCGCATGTGCGATACGCGCTTCGCCCGTATCACCTGGCACTGCGGTAGCGGCGGTGGAGGAGGAGCCGATGACCCTACTGTGCGCTACGTAGCCGGCCTGCCCGACCTGGACGACTACGATGGTAGCGAGCCCTCCCTGGTTATCGTCGATGACATGATGCGTGAGGCTGGCCCCGGCGTGGCGGACCTGTTCACCAAGGGCTCCCATCACCGCAACATGAGCGTGTTCTTCATCACGCAAAACCTGTTTCATCAGGGTAGGGGCCAGCGCGACATATCGCTGAACGCTCATTACATAGTGTGTTTCAAGAATCCCCGGGACCGCGCTCAGATCAAACACTTGGCTCGCCAAGTATACCCAGAGAACCCCAAATTTGTGGAGGAGGCTTATGCGGACGCCACGCGCGATCCTCACGCCTATCTGCTGATAGACTTGAAACAGTCTACACCCGAGGAGATGCGGGTACGTTCAGCCGTTTTCCCAGACGATCCAGTTAACTACGTGTACCTGCCCAAGAAAAAGTGATAAATAGGCTGAGCGCGCGCCAGTGTCAGTCATCATGTCACACCGCGTGAAGAAAGACACAGCCCTGCTGACTGCTCTGGTGCACGCTACACCCAAGGAACGCAAGGCCCTGTTAAAAGCGTGCGAGAATAGCCGTATCAGGTCAGTGTGTGAGTGTGCGTACAACGTGTTACGCGGGAACGTGCCGCTCACCACCTGTCATAAACGAAAGTTGAGAAAGCACAAACAGGCGCTCAGACGGCTGGTGAAACGCGGTGAGGGTTGGGTCAAGAAGCGACGCTACCTTGTACAACGGGGCGGTGGGATCCTCCTGCCCTTGCTGTTGAGTGCGGTGTTACCTGTGTTGATGCAGAAAGTAATTTGAAAAAATGGAGCACGCTAAGAAAATGGTAGTTGTACCGCAGGAGCTCATCGAGAGATTGCGAGAAGGACCAGGACCAGGAGGAGGAGGAGGAGGAGCAGGCAGTACCAATAAGCCAGCCGGCCTGGACGCTGAGATGCATCGCATACTGAGCGACAAGCGGCTGAACGATACGGAAAAATGGAAACAATATCAACAGGTGTTACAGCGGTTCCTGCACTTTTCCGCGGCTAAACGTCAACCCATAGGCCTGTCAATCATCGAGGGGGAGGAGGAGGGAGAGGCAGGTCCGAGTCACGTGAAACGTGAGTCTAGCACCTCGGAGGAGGAGGGGGTGTTGGCATCATTCCCAAAAATCTACAAGTCGGTGGCGCGCAACTTGTTGCGGTTCATGACCCAGCAAGGCAGCCCCATCGCCTGGGACGCCAGTGGGGTGGTGTATGTGAACAACGAGAAGGTCCCCAATTCCAATATAGTGGACATCGCGCACAGCATAGTGAGAGCGCGAAGGGCGGACCGATTGCCTACCGGTTGGCAACAAGTGATGACCGCCTTGAAAAACATGAACGTGCCTAAAGAATACATGAGCAATCCCACGGCGTTGCGTTACCTAAACGGGGGGCTGGACACTGCATCGAGCCCCTGGGGAGACACGACGGCCTCCTCATCACCCCTGTCACCGAGGTTGACACCAATGCTAGACCGCCTGAGACCGCGACTTCCGGCAGCCAGGAGAAGGATAATAACCGAGGAACCTGACCAGGAATCGTCATTGGACAACTGGGAGCTGTTCTCACCGTAATGGAGAAGCTGTACTATGACCCGAGCCAGCCCGGTTCCCTCGGCGGGGTGGCTGCTCTGGCCAGAGCCGCGCGCCTCCCGAAACGCAGAGCGGTGGAATGGCTGCGTGCCCAGGACACCTACACGCTGCACAAGCCTGCGCGCAAGCGGTTTCCCCGCAACCGCTACGCCGTTTTTGGGCCTCAGGAGCTGTGGCAGGCGGACCTGAACGACATGCGCGGTCTCAGCCAGCACAACGACGGGGTCAACTACCTGCTGACTGTGATCGATGTATTCAGTAAGCGGTTGTTTGCGGTACCACTGAGGAGGAAAAGCGGGCAAGAGGTGGCGGCAGCGTTCGAGAGGATATTCTCCGAGGCGACTCCTCGCTGTCTACAGACTGACAAGGGGACGGAGTTCACCGGGGCCGCTACCAAGCGAGTGTTCAAGAGTCACGGTGTCACATACGTCACCACGCAGAACCCCGATGTGAAGGCGGCGGTGGTGGAGCGAGTCAACCGCACGCTC
Organism: Allygus modestus; assembly: GCA_963675035.1. Classification (NCBI taxonomy): domain Eukaryota; kingdom Metazoa; phylum Arthropoda; class Insecta; order Hemiptera; family Cicadellidae; genus Allygus; species Allygus modestus. Next base: position 292,351,034 of record OY776111.1, on the reverse strand, counting down.
AAGAACCGCATGTGGCGCTACCTAACCTACAAAAACACGTATCGCTACATCGACGTGTTGGACAGGCTTGTGGATGCCTACAACCGCAGCCCGCACAAGAGCCTGGGTGGAGGTCTGCGACCTGTGGACGCGGACAGCGGCGATGGAAAAACGGTGTATAAGGTGTGGCGTCACATGTATGGAAAGGCGATCCCGCGACGCAAGCCCAGGTTCAAGCCTGGTGCCACGGTGCGCATAGCCAAGGAGAAGGGCACGTTCGCCAAAGGTTATGAGACCAACTGGAGTAAGGAGCTGTTTGTGGTGGATCACGTATACGGGTCGCATCCTTTACCATTGTACGTGCTGCGAGACCTGAACGGGACGCCGCTGGAAGGGCGCTTCTACGAGCATGAGATGCAAAAGGTAACGGTTGCCCCGGACCGTATGTACCAAATAGATAAAATACTGGACACTAAAGGGCGAGGCCGCAGTAAGCGCTACTTGGTCAAGTGGGTCGGTTACGGAGAGGACTTCAACTCGTGGGTACCTGCATCTGAAGTGCAACAGCTGCTATGACGACAAAGCGCAGGCAGCTGTACCTGACGTTGCCCAGCAACAGCTCAATGGACTATTATCCAAACAACACCGTGGCTAACTACATCACCCATCTACCATCAGTCGTGCGATTGGGTGGCGATGGTGAATGGGAAGTCGCTTTAGTCGAGGTCCATTACCCATGCTCGTTTGTGACAGTGGGGGAGGACGCTCGCGTATATCTCTACACTAAGGATGACACCGGCAAGCCTGAACTGACCGCTGTAAAGGTGGAAGCTGGAAACTATAAAGACATCGATGAACTGGTCAACGCCATCAACGCCATTCCAAAATTGGACTTATACCAATGCCAGTTTGAGTACGACAAAGAGATTGGGAAGGTGGAATTGATCTCGATAGACCAGACTGTGGAGCAACTGGAATTTAGCCCCACTCTAGCGTTACAGTTGGGATACGACGTGCACAATGTGGATTTGATCAAACATAGAAAAGCTATAAGACCGCCCAACTTACTGGCCGGGATCCCTTCGCACATGTACGTGTATTGTGACCTGGTGGAACCTCAGCTAGTAGGTGACACTGTTGCGCCCTTGTTAAAGATTGTGAACATCGACGCAAAAAACTACATCTACGGTGCGAGTATCACCGTGCATTTCACCGACCCTCACTACGTGCCGCTGATGAAGAGCTCCTTCGATAGTGTGGAAATCGATTTAAGGGACAGCGTTGGACACCATCTGCCATTCCACTTCGGGACTACGTGCATGAAGCTTCACCTGCGCAGAGAGTAGCAGCAGCAATGAACCTGAACGACCCCTATCTGGCGTACTACCGCCAACAGCAGTCTGGACATGGAGTGTCCACGGTATTCAGAGGAGCCGCTTTCCAACGCGGTCATGGCATCGGCAGTTTCCTAGGCGGGCTGATGCGTACAGTGGTCCCGTTGATCAGATCCGGTGCATCGGCGCTGGGCAAGGAGGCGCTGAGGTCCGGTGTGGGCTTCTTGGGCGACGTGGTGGCGGGCACAGCCAACCCCCGAGTCGCAGCCAACGCCCGACTCAGGCAGTTTACCGGGTCGCTGAAACGTAAGGCTGATGAAAACCTGGATCGCGTGCTGAGCGGTGGTGGTGGTGGCACCTATAAGAGGAGGCGTGTACAGCGAGTGACCCCTCAGTCTCTGGCTAAACTCCTCGGAGTTAGGAAGAAGAAGCGCGCTGCGCCCAAGAGAAAAAGGAAGCCTGCAAAACGTGTCGCTAAGAAGAGGAGGAGCAAGACCGTTGTGCGACGTAAGAAGAACAGGAGTAGCGTGAGGGACATTTTTGGATAATGGCGTTTCTACATCAGAAGTCGTGCGAGTGTGTCAAGACCGAGTTGGACCTGTTCTCGCTACCGCCCACGCAGACCAGTATAGAGAGTGGTAAATGGGTGCAGTACAAGCCCATCTCCTCCCTGACAGACGACTCACCCGTTGAGTTCATAGTTCCGGGTCATGGGGACGAGTACACGGATCTGTCACAGACGCTACTGCATGTGAAGGCTACCATTAGAACGGCTAATGGAGGCACTGTAACGGGTGATCAAGCGATAAAAGAGGTGGGTCCGATTAACAACTGGCTGCACTCGCTGTTCAGTCAAGTGGACCTGTACCTGAACAACAAACTGGTGTCTCCTCAGAACAACACGTACGCCTATCGCGCCTACCTGGAGAACCTGTTGTCCTATGGTGGTGATGCCAAGACATCGCACCTCACCGCGGAGATGTTCTTTGAGGACTATGCCGGGTACATGGACAATACTGAGGAGGATAATTATACCGGGCTCAAGAAAAGGAGAGAGTTTATCAAGGGAAGCCGGTACGTGGACATGGTCGGACATCTGCACGTTGACCTGTGCAACCAGGAGAAGTTCATGTTAAACGGTGTGGAGATGCGCTTTCGTTTGATCAGGTCAAAGAACTCATTCTCCATCATGTCTAAAACCGTGACAGACTACAAAGTGGACATCGCCGAAGTCAACCTGTTTATGCGCCGCTGTAAGATCAACCCGAGCGTGCTGTTGGCTCACAGCAGGACGCTGGAGTCGGGCACAGCCAAATATCCCATTACGCGCGTGGAAGTCAAATCCTTCACGCTACCCTCCGGTATCAGCAGCAAGACTCTGGACAGTGTGTTTCTGGGTCAACTGCCAAAACGCATTATAGTTGGCCTGGTCAGCAATCAGGCGTTCAACGGGGACTACAAGAAGAACCCGTTCAACTTCACCCACAGCCACGTGAACTTCTTCGCGCTGTACATAGATGGTGAGCAAGTACCATGTAAGCCGCTTCAACCGGATTACACGTTCGGTCATGAGTTGTGCGTGCTCGCCTACCACACGCTGTACACTGGCACCGGCATCAATTTCTCAGACTGTGGTAATGAAGTCAGTCGCAACGAATACCCCTATGGATACTGCCTGATGGCGTTTGATCTGACGCCCGATATGGCGGCCTCTCAATCCAGCCACTGGAACCTGGTGCGCAACGGTAACCTGCGCATAGAGATTGGGTTCTCCGAAGCCTTGGCGGAGGCGTTCAACTGCATAGTGTATGCCGAGTTGGACAACGTCGTGGAGGTGGACCGTCACCGCAACGTGACTGTGGACTTTGGAGGGTAAAACGGGTTATCTCCTCCGCCGCTGCCGCCGCCGCCATCCCACCAACTTAAGGCCGAGGCAGCGCGCGCTCGCTCTCAGTTCAGCCGACCTCGCGAGATGGACGTGCCGCCACCAATCTACAACGAGCCAACCGCCACCGCCACCGGCCTAGTGCGCTGCCATCATGGAAGCGTGGTGATGGACATGCAGTGCTTCAAGGACAGCGACAACGACTATTTGCTGAAGGAGGTCTGCGTGGTGGACGTGACTACCGGCACGCTAATCATGCATCACATCGCTCGTCCGCCCTTCAATCGAGACCTCCTGACCAGCGAGAAACTGCGCGAGAGCGGCTGGCTCACGCGTCACTGCCATGGGCTCGAGTGGGACCAGGGCGATATCGCCTATGTCGCCCTGCTGGACAAGCTGCGGGCCTGCTTCATCCACCGCCCCATCGTCTACGTCAAGGGGTCGCAGAAGAGGACTTTCGTTCAGCGGCACCTGATCGTCGAGCCTGCCGCCACCACCGTGCAGAACATGGACGACCTGGGTTGCGGGTCCCTCAACGGACCACCCTCCTGCCGGACCCTGCACTGCAGCCACCATAAGAGCGCCCTCAACCGTTGCGCTCTGCACAACTGTATCGTCCTGCGTGATTGGCTGATGGCCAATGACAGGTCGGACTCGTCAGCCCTAGAGTGTTGCTGCTGCTTCCGCCCACGATGAACACCACACAGATCGAGAGGAGCCTGGCGCAAGTCCCCGGACTGAGGAGCGTTCTGGTCTGCGCCTCTGACCGTCTGCCTCACTCACCCGTTCAACCCCAGACCGCCATAGTGGCCAACACCATGTCACACACTGAGAGAGGAGACCACTGGGTGGCATTCTACTGCTCTGAGGACCGGCTGGAATACTTCGACAGCTACGGCAGGTCCCCATACCAGGCGGACTACCAGAGGTTCCTGAGGCGCAACTCGCGCCGCCGCTATGTCTACAACAGGTATCGACTCCAGGGCTATGGTACTTCCGTTTGTGGCCACTACTGCCTCACCTACCTGTACTGCCGGGCGGTCCTCGGTATGGCGCTTGGTGACTACGTGCAGCTCTTCGATCTGGCGTCCCCCACGGTCAACGACGCTCTGGTCCGCAGGCTCTTCCACTCCATCTTCTCACCACTACGTTACTGATACTTTATTTTATTCTTTTTAATTGTGTGTTTGTATATTCTTATTATGTTTTTGAAATAAATACGATATATTGCAATCACTTGTTGTTCATTTGTCCTTACTTCAATATTTAAGAAAAGTACATGTCCAATATCTCGATTTTTTTTATTTAAAATTTTTTTAAATTATTAAATTTTATAAATTACATTTTAAATTATTTTAATTTGAAAAAAGTTATAACTTGGACATGTTGATGATTTTGAAAATATAATGAGGAAATACGGGTGAGGTAATAACAACACAGATATCTGCTGTGAACTAAAACTTTTACAATATAATTGCTTACAAATACTATTTACAAATAAATTATAAACGCTATTTACAAATAAATTAAAAAATACTATTTACATATAAACATAAGCCTACACAGGAAACTCTTCATCAACGTCCTCCTCATCCACCTCCATTGGCTGCTGTTGCTGTTGGTTATTGAGGTGGTCTCGTCCTCCTTCAGCCAGTGGTGGGATGTCCTTGTGTCCCCAAGGCAAGGTGTGGATCCCATCCGCCAGGACATAGCGCTTGTCATCTTTCGGGCTCAGGGAAAGTTTCTCCACCTGGACTGTGAAGACGCGGTGCAGGTGGGACTGGAACCGGGTGTTGACGGTGGTCTTCAACACCTCGTTGAACAGGCATTCCCTGTAGTCGTCGGGGGTAAGGATGTTCTTGACGACCCCCTTGGCGACTCCCTTGGCGCGCTTGAGAGCCTTGGATCCCGTCTCCTCGCTCGGGTCCTCGATGTCCATGAAGTAAAGCTTGGAACGAAGCCCGAGGTACTCAAACAGGGATCTGCCAGCGCACTCATCCTTGAACTTGCCGATGACTTTAGCGTTGATGGGGCTGTAGCAGGGGTGGGACCTGGGGTAGGCACTGGTGTCAAAGTCCTCCAGGTGTTCCATCATCTCCCTGTAGATGTCCTGAGAGATGATGTCAAACACGAAGCTGTCCGTGTCCATGTAGTCTACGGTCAGGCAGTCACCGTAGCGGTCCTTCATCTTGCGCAAGAACTCATACATGAGCCACTTGCTCAGCTCCAGGACAGACATGCCGATGTAGATGGGTTTGTCCAGAACGATGTTCACCCTGGCTAGATGGATGAGGGCTATGTCCTCTGTGTAGTAAGTGCGGTCCAGGAAGTTGGACTTGGCCACGTATTTGCTGAACCTCTCCGGAGTGCAGACCAGCTTGACGTTCAGGCGCTTGCGCACGTTCTCGATGGTCTTGCCGAAGACCGCATTGTTCATGAGCTTGAAAAAGTCCTGCTCAAACTTGGTCTTGGCCTTCTTCCTCAGCTCGGTGTTCATCAGGATGTAGGGCTCGAGCCATCGAGACTGGTGGAACGAGACGGCCCTGTGCACAGCCACAAGCTCCAGTCCGTTGTTCAGCGCCTGCTGCAGGATCCTGTAGTGGCAGATGTAGTGCTCCTTGTTGTCCAGGGTGGTCACCAGCTTGGGGAACTTGCCTATTGGAGGCCGCTTGGTCTCACAGCAGTAGGGGAGGTCCCTGTGCAGGTCGTGGAGACGGGCGGGGTAGTTGAGGTCCACCTCTAGTATGTAGCCCCGGTCGGCTTCCGCGTCCAACGAGGCGATGTCCAAGGCGTCAATCTCCTCACGGCTGAGCCACTGGAAGTCTCCAGTGGGCAGGTACTGGGACATGGCCCAGCCGTACAAGTTATTGGCATCCAGGTACAGGAGGTGGCGTGTCGGCTCGTCAAGGCGTCGGTCCTCAGGGCGGCATCGCTCGTGGTTGGCCTTGGCGTAGCGGGTGATGGCCTGGGAGATACCTCCTCTAATGCCTTGCTCCACGAAGAGGTACATGTCAAAGTCCCGTAGCGTGTCCAGCTCCACGCCGCAGGTCTTGAGCATGACGTCCCAGGCGTAAGAGGGCAGGGTGTAGTAGTGTGCAGGGTCCAGTCCATACTCAGCCAAAGAGGTGTCGCGGAACTGCTCGAACACATCGGTGAGGAGGGCGATGTCACAGCGCAGGTACTTGTCGGCATAGTCCTTGAGGTGGTTGCAGTCAAAGACTCGCCACACGTTGAGGGCGTGCTCGTACTCCTCCTCCTTGATATCCTCCAGGGTCATGCTGTTTTTGAACGCGGCCCGAGGAGGAAGCTGTCTGGTGGAGTACAACGTGTCGTACGACGTGACAAAGTCGTAGGGGAACACGCCCTTCCTGCGCACCAGGTCGAAGAGCCGGTTGTCGGGGAACCGCTTCCTGGTCTCACGCATCTTATCCGTGGGAAGCCCCGCCGCCAGGTTGGCCAGGCTCATGGACAAGAACCTGTAGGTGTCCAGGAACCGCACCGCGAAAGATGACTGTCGTTGGTTGTCCCCGGGCTGGCCAAAGTGGAACCGCTTGGTGAAAGCGATGTAGCGCTCCTCCGTGTGCGCCAGCACGTCCACATCGCCGGGGTCAATGGCTAACTCCCGCACTATGAAGTGAGCGTCATAGTTGGACAGGTTGTGGAAATAGCAGTTGATGACCCGCTGCTCCCTGTACCGTAGGTTGCACGAGCGGTGCGCCGCTCCTCGGAACTCGTAAGGTGGGGCGTGGTTGTGGTCCCGCACCTTGACGTCCTGCTCGGTGAACTCCTCACCGCAGAGGTAGCAGCGAGTCGCCGCCAGGTACTCTTCCATCTCCTGCCGGGTCAGAGAAGGGTGCAGAGCTCTCATGCTGAACAGGAACTCCCACAGCATCAACACGTCCATCTTGAGCCTCTCCATAAACACCTTGGACGCGTCGACCCCGAAGTAGACCCGGGGTTCAAACTCCTCCAGCCCCAACGAGTCCATGATCTGGTATGCAAAGGCGTATGGGACGTGCATGCGCATAGGTCTGGTCCCGGGTGGTGGTTCCGCAGGGTCGTCAGCGACGAGCTGAAGGGAGCACTCAAAGTCCGCGTAGATGCAGAACCTCTCTCGCCGGGTGTACTCGGGATGCGCGAACCGGATCTTCTCCTTTTTTGGCATGTCCAAGCGGAGAGGAGCCTTAGCGTAACAGTAACGCCTGTGCTCCTCCAAGCGCTGAGCACCCGTCAACCCAAGCTTGTTGGGCCGGTTGTCAAAGTAGGCGAAACACCTCTTGCAGATGTAGATGCTGTGGTCATGGGTGGTGAGCTGAGGGCGGACCAGTCGGCTCAAGTTCCTGATGAACGCGTAATGGCTGTTACCCTCAGTTGTCACGTACAGCAGGTCGCGATGGTCTTGGAGCTCCCGCCTACATATCTTCAACGGGTATACCCTGTTCTTGAACTCAGGTGTTCCACCAGGCCGTCTCCCCACCATCGCGCGCTCTATCCCATACACGTTCACGCTGATGGCGTTCTTGCGCTCAAAAGCCTTGATGTCCTTCAGTGTGACGGGGAAGCGCAGGTCGGTCCAGTCGTACCGGGCGATGATGTCCAAGGTGTACCTTGCGGGTCTCTGCTGATGCTCCGGGACGAACGCGGCCAGGATCGCGTACATGAAGCACATGTCATCGTTGTTTTGGACATTGATGACTGCGTGCGTGGCGTCAATGTCCTTTGGCAGCGGAATAAACGCCCTGCCTCCGAGCGGTATGTACTCATTCACGCGGATCTCCAGGTCACGTATGCGCAGGTAGGTCCATCCACTGCCCACCAACTCGCACTGCTCCTTCTTATTCTTGATCGTGTCGAACGTCGCGGAGAGGAAATCCCCCAAGTCAGAGGCCTCGGTCAGCGGGACGTTCTTCGTGTTGAAGGAGCGCAGGCAGGTGGCCCCATGGATGTTGGTGAACTCACATTCCAGGACCATGTTCACCTTGATGCTGGGATGCCTGCTCCTCACGTCAGTCAAAAGATCAAAGACCTCCTGGAACAGGAAGACGAGCGCTTCCTCAACTGTCAGCAGGGCGTCCATCGGTTGGGACAGTCGAAAGGTGAGGAGGCGTCTGCGGAAGGCTCGATGCACGAGCTGGAACGCTGGGAGACCGGCACCCTCCATCGGCTCCTCCTCCTCCTCACTAGACCCCAGTTGTGGCTCCCTGCTAGGCCCCGGTTGCGGCTCCCTGCTGGGCCCCGGTTGCGGCTCCCTGCTGGGCCCCGGTTGCGGCTCCCTGCTGGGCCCCGGTTGAGGCTCCCCGCTCGGTCCGGGTTGAGGCTCCCGTGGCTCCGCGATGGGTGATGGTGGTGGCCCGAAGTGGTCTCGGATGAGGTTCAACGCGATAGGGCAGCTGCGCGTCTGGTGGCGGTCCCGGTTATGACGGCGCATGAAGTCCCTGTCGCAGAAGGCGCAGCGGAACCTGGCTGCCCGAGCCTCCAACTCTGCTCCTCCGTCTACAACATATAACGAGAGTTACTACACTTATAAAACGACGGGGGGGCTGCTTGGTTGGTTAGGTTAGGATAGAGGAAGCATGAACGGGGGGGGCTTGGTTGGTTAGGTTAGGATAGAGGAAGCATGAACGGGGGGGCTGCTTGGTTGGTTAGGTTGGCTGGTTAGGTTGGTTGGTTAGGTTAGGATAGAGGAAGCATGAACGGAGGGGGGGGCTGCTTGGTTGGTTAGGTTGGTTGGTTAGGTTAGGATAGAGGAAGCATGAACGGAGGGGGGGGCTTGGTTGGTTAGGTTGGTTGGTTAGGTTAGGATAGAGGAAGCATGAACGGGGGGGGGCACTTATGTGAAGCATGAACACTTATCACAGTTTATTATGTAAATTTTTAAATTCCAATTTAAAATTAAAAATTTAAATTTCTTTAAATATTAATTATGAGAAGCATTTTGTAAAAAGGTAGCCATGATTATAGTTACTAACCTTGGAGCTCCTCCACAGGCTGTTGGTGGGCAGTAGTAATGTGCCGATTGAGGTTGTCCCTTCTTGTAAATCGTCTACCACAAACGTTACAGTCATGGCGTCTGTCGTTGTGGGTAGACTCTGCATGCCTCCTCAGGTTTTTGAAAAGGCTGAAGGTGTGACCACAGACCTCACACAAATGTTGGTTGTTCATCTACAACAACAAAGGATACTTAATAACGTTCTAGAGGAATGAAAAATAAAATATTAAAAAGAAACAACCATGAAACGCTCAGAATATAGCTTCACTGATTTATGTATGCCTCAAACATTGTAATGTCAGGTTCGAAATCAGTTAACTGGAAATTATCATTCGTTGGAAAGGCATAATACATTTAATAAAGAGCTGTTTTAAAACAGGGTTTAATTAAATTTCATTAGTAAATAAAGTGTTGAGAGTACGTCCGAAATAAAATTTAAAATGGTTTAGTTAATACAAATATTTCTACTTACGTTTAATTAATGAAGGTAATCGAAGCAGGAAGAAGTCACTGGTTAGGAGCACACAAATGAGCACTCAAGTACATTCACAGATAAACTGAGGAGGATCATTAGGCACCGCTCATTAAATAACATAGGAAAACCACAAGTAAACAAGCGCTTGCCTCGAGGTATAACGGGGATGGCGACATCATGTGGAGGAGGGCTTTGTGTAACTATTTACTTCAATTAATATTCATTTTAGTTCTTATAAATTTTACAAAAAAGGATTTACTGCAAACTGTTCCCCGTATCTGTTCCAATCGTTCACCAATAGTAAATACTGCTGTTCATACCGGATCCATTCCCAGTACTCCTTCTCGAATGGATAGTCCTCCGCGAGGTACCTTCTGCCCTCCTCTACCACCCACATCTCATAATCATCACGCGGAAAGGTATGGATGTTCTTGTACCGCTCCGCTCTCCACAGCAGGTCGCTCTCGTACTGTTCCAAGTCGTAATGGATCCTCGGAACGCACTCTGCCGTAAACTTCTTGTCAATACGTCGAACGCGCTTCCTCCACTCGTACCGAGGTTCAAATGGTCTCCACGCAGACTGGTATCTCACTCGCCTAACTTTCACAGTCTTTCCCTCCTCACCAACACTCACTTCAACTCGCTCAGTATCGCTGCTGCTGTCAGAGGACATGGTGCTGCGACTCTCGACCGTTAACTGAAGACAAGAGAGGAGTAAACAAGGTTAAAATAAAGGTGGGTGTGGTAAATGGGGGGGGGTCCTCATTCCTCCTCACACGCCTGTGCTCGCCAGCCTATGTTAGGTTTCCGCCAGGTCACGTGATGGGGGGGGGATGACGTCACCGGGGGGGGGATGACGTCACCGGGGGGGGATGACGTCATGGGGGGGGATGACGTCACGGGGGGGGGGGCTCCTTGGCTCCTCAGTTTGCTAAGGTGGTCCAGAACTGGCCATAGCACCCTACTTATATTGGCCAACCTTAATCCTGTGTGTTCAAAACACTGGAATTGTTGCGAACCCGAGCGCCGATCTGCCCGAGATCTGCGGCCATAGCCACTGCCTTCCTTAAATTCCCACAAATAACTTGGTTCAGTACAACTATTACTTCAGTTCCATGATAACTAATTGAATTGATTCTGAATGTACAACTTCCACCACTCGAAATGTTTTACAACACTAAATAGTGTTGCAAAGATTATTTCATTAGTTGCCAGCCACTCTCCCCCTCGCGGAGCAAAAGAAGTGTTTCCAGCGGCCCCGATTTTTACCTGATCTACCCCCGGATCAAAATATGTGTTTTAAAATTACCCTAAACCGCGGGTCAAAAAGCGCATACGCTATTATTATGCTACTTTTATACTTTTTTAAATGTTGGCCATATAAAAATAAAATAAAATATTTTATTAAAATGGTTATTTTTTCTAAACTAACTGACATTTATCATATAAGAGTAAACCTGAGCTTACCACGAGTAAGAAATTTCAGTCGGAATCAAGAAACTTTTATTGGTTTAGAAAAAACAGAGTGTTCCGTAAATATCACTATTTTTCACAAAAATAGCCGCCATTATGGAACGGTTAAGGATAAGTGAATTCTGTTTTCACCAAAATGTTTTTTGTTTTGACGAGACCTTTTAAATGATATATAATTTGCCTTAGGTTCATATAATGTCATTTTGAGATAAAACTCATGACCTTCGTTTTCGAGCACCCAGTACATAGATGTTGATCAAAATATTTTTAATAGATTTCTCATATACGATTTAGTACAGATAATTTTGTGTGATGTCTTTATACTAAACCGTTCTCCCCTTATACATGCTGGAAGTGTGCTCGGACTCACCCTGTATATATTTATAAATTTAATTCATTGATAACTCGAAAACCGTTAGATTTAGACCTGTAGCGCTGACTAGCAGGCTATAATATTTCTTGAGGTCAAGAAGTGGTCATAAATGAAAATGAACTAAATAAAATCTTCTTGTATTTATTTAAACAAACAAATTAAAAGTTTTTCTTCTCAAATAAAATAATTCATAAATTCAAAATAAAATTAAACTTGGTTTTGCTTATCACTTCAATAATTCAAAATAAAAGTAAACTGTTCGATTTTTGATATTACTGAACTTTAATTATAATTCTTCTTTCTGTATTTTAACAGTCTGGTTTTTAGTTTATCTTCAACCCAAGTATCAAAAAGAAGAAAGAAAGACTTCGAACCCTGAAAAAGAAATAATTGTTTTACAGACTTTTCCCCTTTTTGAAAAACAACAAAACGAGAAATGGAGCAATGATTTAAATTAAGGCTCTAAATTTTAAAACAACTTTTGTACCTTCCAATTTGAAGAAATTCACGTTTCGCTGGGTAGACTCACGACAAACTCACGACACCAAAGGTATACGTAAAAATGCCGCAGCCCCCCAGCGACCGTGAATATATAAGCTTGCTTCAGAAACTTCTCGAACCCGGGTACGCCGGCCGTCACGGGACCCGGCTCCAGTTCTTTCAAGCCAAACAACAATTTAAATCATTGTATCCAACTCTTTCCGACATCCCCGAACAAGAAAATCGCGAGCTAGCCCAGACTTGCAAAACCAAGTAGCACTAGCAATTCTTATTTGCAATTTTGTCAGCAATTGTTCACAAAACTTTTTTTATATTACATACATTATTTCTTCTTTACATCTCATAAATATTATATTAAATATATAAAGTGTTTCAATGGCAATTGGGACGCTATAGACCAAAAATGATAAGAACCAAAACTGTGCATATTGTAATTTCCAACATTTAATACTAGTAACATTTCTCTCTATCATAAATAATAAAAGAGTTATAAGCAAAAAGTGAAAATTGGCCGCCATTTTCCAATATGGCTGCCGTAGCACAGCTTTAATTTTAGGGGACTTTTAGTATGTTAAACAGGAAGGTAGAGACATTATGTGGACAAAAGTCCTAGGTTGTGCTAATTTTGTTAGGTTTCGGTTATTTTTTACTTATCTTTACTGGACTATTATGAGAAATCTTACCTTGGCAATCTATTCAGTTCAATTAGTCCTTAAAATCTAGATTTCGGTTCCCGTAGGACCATCATCAGTTAGGATTGTATGGGTCAACCATGCTCGGCTAACTGGATATTCATCCGACGGATTTTGTCGGGATTTTTAAAACTGCCTACACATACTAGTCACTAAAACATATTTTAAAAATATCTTTTCAAGCTTTTCCATAATTCCTAACACATTTCCTGAACCACACTCTTATTATCTAGTTACTGATGATGGTCCTACGGGAACCGAAATCTGGACTTTAAGGACTAATTGAACTCACTACGAGTAGATTACTAAGGCAAGACTTCTCATGGCACACAAATATTTACATTTATTATGGTTGAGGAATTGGCTTAAAGTAAAGTATGTTTTAACGTTATTTTAGATTGTTAGTTTCCCCAAAATGAGGTATTTTGGGGACTGTTCTTTACAACACTATAAATGGAAACCACCAAAAAAGTTACCCCTCATTTTAAAGAACTCACAAAATTAGATGAATTGTGAAAACTAGAGATCACTATACTTTCCCTAAACAAAATGGCGTTCGGTCAAAGTTAAAATGTAAACAATTACCTAAACCTGAAACGTTGCAAGCAGTATCTTTATCATGTTAAACAAAAACAATTTCCATTGGGTACTACTTCACCTTAAAAGTAAGTATCATTTATTGTTTTGGGAAATTTTGAGTGTCCCCCAAAATGATGTTCTTTAATAACTTTAATACTTTAATAACAAGTTTTCAATTGAAATTTTACTGGCCAGCATTTTGGTTGGGTAAGATAAGGTAGGACTCTAGTTTTCCCTATTTAGAGCTCTTAAAAACGGGGTGTCACTTAAAACTAAATTTACTACTAACAATTTTTATGTATATTTCGATATTCGGGTTAAACAATGATTTGTAACTGTTTTGTAAGAATTATTAAACAATGTATACGGCTGAGGGAACCATACATTTACATTCACGAAAATAAAAACAATATGAAATATTAAAGGGCGTGCGATAAGTTTACGTCCCATTTTGGGATAAATTTCATTTAACAGTACCGTGGCTTCAAAAAGGCAACAAGGAAATATAAAAAGTGTTTTTTTTGTTGTAGCACGGATTGTCAATTTTCAATATGATTTATTTATTTAGAAAAAAAGTATTGATTGACTAAGTAAATAAGTTATATATAAAAGTTAAGTTTGATAATGACCAGTCTTTATTCAATCTACAACTATAAAACGTATTACATTTATACTTTCTTTCCTTATTTTAACAAGAAAACTTAGCAGGAGCCAAAGCTGCGTTTCAACACAAAATAATTATGATTTGCATTCTTATCCCAGGAGATGTGCAGCTCTTAAAGCATCTGAAACTTGCCAACTCGTTTCTTTCTTTCCCTTCTGGATTATTTATTTTATATCAACTCATAAACGACTATACTATGTGTTTTATAGTTAAAATAAATCATTTTAGAATATTATACTTGTCTACTGGACATTTGTTTTTCATGTGCAGCAGTTAAAGTTCAATGTAAAACACTTACTGTAAAACACACGAAATGTATTTAAAACTGTGTTTAAATCAATATACTAATCAGTCATCGAAGTTACATTGAAACTTATTTTATTCGAGTATACTTTATATTTATTTCATATTAGGATTTGAGTGTTTCGTTGGGAGCCTGATAACTGTTTTCATATTTAAATAGGATCTGATAATGTGAAAAACTCAGAGTTTAACCGAGTCTGGGTTAAAACCTATTGGGTCAGCAGTAACAGTAGTGTGGGTTTGCGGGTTTTGCGCCGGAAGTGACGTCATCCGGTCACGTGACCGGATGCGCTGAGTCATGAAAGACGTCATCTGGGGCTGAGCCAGTGACGTAGGCGGTTTTGTGACGAAATGAGTTAAAGTTCAAAGTTCAAGGTCACGGGGAGGTAATTTTAAAAAAGTACTACCTCGCACGCGTAAAATCCGATTGTGATTCGATAGTTTTAATTCGATAAAATATCGAATGAAAATTATCGAATGAAGCAATCGAATGATACGAGTGCGAGGTAGTACTAATACAAATATTACTTTATTTTATTTACAATAATTCATATTACAAATATTACTTTATTTACAATAATTCATGTTTACAATAGTTCCCCGTTGTTGGTTGTCATCGATGTTGTTGATCCGGACGAGTTGCGGCCTCGCCAGATGAATAGAGTCATAATGAATACACCTAATTTTGATGGACATTTCAACAGAGAGCTCGATGTACACCGGTCGAGAGCCGGAGGTGTACTGACTACTCGCTAGCTAGCGTTTTGGTATCAAACAAAATGGTGGGGGTAAAAGTGTGGTGGGGCGGAGCAGATGGCGGACGGCAGATGGCAGGCGACAGATGGTAGGCGGCAGGTGGCAAGTGCGCGGCAGATGGTTGCTACTACATCCACCATCATTAGTCAAACCCTATTAGGGATGACATTATTGCTTCTGCATCAGTAGATATTGTGCTAGAAACTTCATGTACTTGTATTTCATCATTTGTATTGTCAGCTTGCTCAATATTAAAAGAAGAACATGTGGAAGAAACAGTAGTGCCTTGTATTTGCGAATCCATGTGAACTATGCAAGAGCCGCAGGTATACTGAAGTGATACAAGCATGTAGGATAGACACTCGCCTTTACCCCCCACCACACCAGTTTCCCCCACCAAGTTTTCACATCGCACAATAACTACGGGACATGCATTAGTTAGGGTCTAGCTCTGACTCTGTGAGGATCGGAGCTCCGTAACTGAAAACATTAACAATTCTTGCTCGACACTGTTTTTACGCAATCATAACAGTCACTGTGATCTAATTTATTGCATGTACTCATATGATGCATCTTGCGTAGCAGACAACTTGCTAAGAATGTTTCAGCCTGGAGTATTCTACGGCGAAATCGCTCACAATCCACTAACAGCGTAGACCTTCTATCTTCACAGTCGGAGAAGTAGAAGGTGGTGGCAGGCGGACTGTTGAAGGACACCTTCGTCATATTTCTGTAAAACTGTGACATCTTTAGAATAACACAAACTCTATAGGTAGATGTTAATCCTGCAAGAGCTAAAAGTATAATGATATAGCGCTAGCGTGTATGATACCCACCCGACCTACCCGCACAACAACGTTACCTCGGTATACTTTAAACTATAAATAACTTGTCGTAGTTTAATCCATAAACAAAGTATTTATTAATGTCAGGCCTTGAAAGTGTTGTTTTCGCGCTGTTTCTTCCCTAATCTCAGTCGGATCTGAATTATATTCGCACCATCTTGTTCGTCTGATTAACCCGCGTAATTTGAGTACCCACTCGCTATACTTTAACCCAATAATAAAGAAGTTATTAGTATGTAACCTTGAAAACATTGTTTTTTTCGCTATTTCTGCTATACCGTTGGTCGGATCTGAATTCTGTTTGCACCATCTTGTTCGTCTGATTAACCCGCGTAATTTGAGTACCCACTCGCTATACTTTAACCCAATATTAAAGAAGCTATTAGTATGTAACCTTGAAAACATTGTTTTTTTCGCTATTTCTGCTATACCGTTGGTCGGATCTGAATTCTGTTTGCACCATCTTGTTCGTCTGATCAATTCGCGTAATTTGAGTACCCACATGACATACTTTGGACAAACTTTGTAGTTTTTTCGCTTCTGCTACTATACCCTTGGCCGGATCAAAATTCTGTTTGCACCTCCTTGTTCGTCTGATCAATTCGCGTAATTTGAGTACCCACATGACATACTTTGGAAAAACTTTGTACCCCCCCCCCCCCAACATGGGTCATGTTCAAGGTCAAGGTCAAGTTCAAGGACTTTGGGACTTAGAAAATTTCACAAAGTGGGCTGCACAAACAAACTCTCCTGCCTATGTACAGGCCAAGTCCCTAACTTGAAATGCTTAGGGTGGTCCTGAAAAGGACCGTTTGCGTGCTGAAGGTTGGTCGGGATAAGGATCAGTTCAAACTTTATTCTTCAAAACCCACTTTACCCTCCCATCTTTTCTGGTTAAGAATAACTCCTGTGTATCAGGTATCAGAGGAGGTGGCGGTGGGAGAGACTGCGGCAGACGCACCTCGATGTAGTGGATGGTGTGTTGAAACAGGAACACGTGGTCCCCGTTGGTTGCCACATATTTATACTCCGTCATCCGCTTCAGATTTCGAAACTCAACCTTGGAGACTTCAAACGGCGTCACCAAGTCGTTCAGCCCCATCACCCTTGTCCGTTGCATCACCTCATCGACAGTCGGTGTCGGAGACGAAGGTTGAGCCGCCGATGTAGAAGGCCGAGGCTGAGCCGATGTAGAAGGTCGAGGCTGAGTCGAGGGTCGTTGTTCAAAATACAGCGGATGACCATGGAGATTCCGTTTGAG
Organism: Allygus modestus; assembly: GCA_963675035.1. Taxonomy (NCBI): domain Eukaryota; kingdom Metazoa; phylum Arthropoda; class Insecta; order Hemiptera; family Cicadellidae; genus Allygus; species Allygus modestus. Next base: position 292,333,925 of record OY776111.1, on the reverse strand, counting down.
AGACTTCAAAGTTGAAGGTCTCTTAAACCCGCTCCTTCTTTCCGTCGACCTCTTCAAAGATTCCTTTAAGCGCTGGAGTTTTTCGGGAGTCAGAGGAGAAGACATGGTGTAAATAGGATGGAAGAGAAAATGGATAAGATAGAGTTGGATAGAGCACGTGTGTACTGGTTGCAAGCCAAAGCCGGAATGAGGCGGCAGACAGAGTGAAGCAGGTCGTAAAGTGAAACCTTGCCCTATCCATACATGGGTAGAAAGCTGAGGACTGGTTTAGAACCGGTTACGTCACCCCCCCCCCCCTCGAGCTCCCTTGAGCACCCCCCCCCCTCGAGCACCCCCCCCCCCTCGAGCTCCCTCGAGCCCCCCCCCCCATTTGGGTCATGTTCAAGGTCAAGGTCGAGGGAAAAATGTTCTTGGAAGTGCGGGATAAAATCCCGCAACGAAGCAGGGTTATCCATTATCCCGCTTTCCCCTTAATATCCCGATTTCCCATTCTCCGTCTATATAACCCGAGATTTCGAGCGTCTCTTCGCAGTAGCCTGCCGCCCGTTGCGATGAACGTCCCACTGGGTTGCAGTGCCTGCTGCAGCGTAGGTCTGTTAAGTGTGCGTTGGGCCCGACGCGCAATTAAGAGATCCGCGCCCTTGCATGTTTAGTTAGTTTGTTTAAGCATGTTAGATAACGCTTGTAGTTTGCTGCTAGTTAAATATATTTAAGGGGATCTTGGTCAGGGGATTATTGTACTTCGGTTCGTAGTATTCTGAAGCCTACACAGTGATGAACGTCCTTGCGGTTTCAGAGTGCACGACTGTTGTAAACTGACCATATTTTGATGCTTTATAATAACATTGTAGATGGAATGTGTTTCCTTTAACATTTAATGTTTTGTAGTTTGCTTAACACTTAATGCTTTTATCTTCAACGTGTCCTTGACCTAGATTAGGACTTAGAAAATATTCAAGAAACATTCAATGTACACAACCACGTTTTAGCACAAAATTTATGGAAGGGGAAATTTAATATATACTGCAACAGCGTGGTAAAAATCATCATATCGCTATGGAAGCTGTAGGTGTAAACACTTGGCTTGTTCCTTCCGAGCTTGCTATTTCAGAAGCCTTTCTGTCCATCCTTACTTATGAGTTTCGAGGCATTAAATTAAAAGTAAAAATAGAGCTGAGACCGTTGCATAGAAATGATATGCATTGTATTTTGGTGGAATGGGAATCGCCCTCCGGCATTAATCTTTTCCATTTTATCAAAAGATCGTGCAAGGAGTTTTGCGTAAAACGGATAACAGTCTCCCTTGTTTAAACGTAGTACAGATTTCTTCCAAAGTAAAATAGCAAAGGTAACACCTTTGCTATTTTACAAAATATTTTAACGTGTCCTTGACCCAGTTACCGGACTTGGAGCAATTCAAAGTGTGCTATACAGCGTTAGAACAAACTACTGTCAAAGCCCCCCCCCCCCCCGATATATTCCTATAAAAGCGGGAGCAGCCCGCAGAGGGTTCGCAGTCGCAGGCCGACAGCCTAGCTAGCTGTTTGCCCGCGCTGTCCGCAATAGTATCTCTAGTATAGAGTTGGTACCACTATATATTAGAGATGCTACCTTAGCTTAAGGCATGTCTGTGTATTATTAAGCATGTTAGAATAACGCTTGTAGTTTGCTGCTAGTAAATGTAGTTAGTTTAACTGTAGTTAGTTTGGTGTTGGTTTTAAAGTGTTTTTGAAGTGTTTTTTATTTACTAATGAAATATGTACTTTTCTTTCACGCTCCCATTCAAAAAGGTATGGCACGAAAACCGACCTTATGTCTTTAAATATCTCAGGGGGGATTATGTTTCTCAAATAAACACCTTTCCTAACCCCTTACAAAAAGGTATGGCACGAAAACCGACCTTAAGTCATTACGGCGCGCAAACCGGATGACTTTACCTATCTTAACCCTTACTCACGAGAAACAGATTCAGTCAGTTTGCTTATTTTTGGTTAAATTTAAGGGGACCTTGGTCAGGTAATTATTGTACTTCGGTTCGTAAAACTCTGACGCCTACACAGTGATGAACGTCCTTGCGGTTTCAGAGTGCGCGACTGTTGTTAACTGACCATTTTGCTTATCTTGGAGGATACATCATCGGGGAAATAAACTTAAGGGGACCTTGGTCAGGTATTATTGTACTTCGGTTCGTAGTACTCTGACGCCTACACAGTGATGAACGTCCTTGCGGTTTCAGAGTGCGCGACTGTTGTTAACTGACTATATCGTTTGTGTGTTGGGTGAATAATTTTTTCGGGGGAGAGGTTAGTGTTCCGTTATCAGGTTTATTTGCCTATAATTGCGAGCTTTAAGCTAGTCCTCTTCTCCTAATACAGAGCGGGGAATAGAGCAGTTTGTGGTCCAAGTGAGAATCACTTACTGCTCTATTCCCCGTTTTGGCAACATGTTCAGATGACCTTGACCCACTTCGGGACTTGGAAAATTTTCGTTTAGTAAAACATTACAACAATATTCCTTCCCTAACCTCTAAAGCCCCCCCCCTCTACAACTGGGTATAAAAGGAGGGTTTTCACCAGTGGTAAAATCATTCTGCTGCTTACACATCACGAGTGCAGTTCAGTTCCCAAGATGTCTGACCGTAGGAAGCAACTTTTGCCGAGGAAGGTTGAGCACTCTTCACCTGCTCCGTCATCTGCTCCGCCAGCTCCTTCCATCCTTCGGCAGGCGTTAATATTATCATGCATTGTTCCTGAGGAGCCTGCACCACGACCGCAACCACTTCAAGAAAACCTCGTTGCTCCCCCGTCCGCTTCTTCATCTTCTTCATCTTCTTCATCGTCTTCGTCGTCTTCATCTTCTTCGGCTACTTCTCGCTCACCTTCTCCATCACCGAGGAAGGATGAGCAAACAACTGCACCATCTTTGGCTTCACCAGCTCCTTCGCTTCTTCAGCAGGCGCTGGCAAGCATTCTTCCACCTTCTACACCAGGCTCTTCAACACCATCTGCAAGTCTACATTCTTCTTCTCCTACCAAACCTTCTACACCTTCTGTAAGTGTCCTTTCCCGTCCTTCAGTGATCTGTATTAACAACGAATCTCCTTCAGAGAAATTTCAACAATTAAAAACCTTGAGAAGGCAGTCTATACTTCCTGCACCAAGATGCAGCTACAGTTTTAAAAAAGGTGCAAGGAAAGGGGAACGTTGTGCTAAGTCTTGTGTTTTAAATGAAGAAGTATGCAGATCACATTTAAAACAAAATCACAAGGGCACCGTTTCTCTTTCTACACCCCATCCAGCAGTGAGACCAACCAAAATTCGAATTAATAGGCTTTGTAGAAATAAACGATACTTTTTTGTTAAATCAAAGGGCTTTGCAAAGGTGGTGGTTCAATGTGAAGGTAAATTGTACTATGTAGAGTTGCCTAGAGGCATGGACCTCCACGTCAAAGAACTTACCAAACAGAACTATTTAATTCGAAATGATACAGGTTTCAGTGTGTGGAAAACATTAAAAATAAAAAAAGATTAAAAAGTGTATTCCAAATTAAAAATAGTCTTTTCCAAATTAAAAAAAAAAGTGTGGACAACCTATTTACAATTTGTAGCATATGCTGCAGAGTGTAAATAGGTTGTCCACACCTTTTTTTTACAATGCTACAACGACCTTGACCTAAATAACGGACTTAGATATATTGTACTAAGTCAAAGATAAAACTTAAATGGAAAAAGGAGAAATATTATATTAAAGACATTATTCAACAGTAAAGAGGGGAGGGGGTAAGCGGGTATTTAAGCGAGAGATTCGGAATATAATTATTAGTTGTATCGTCATGAGCGTCAACAGCAACACATGGGGAAAGGAAATTAGCGAAGAGGAGTTGTACGCGATTGTTGAGGCTGCTGAAATGACTGAGGTTTATAAAATTAATAAGGTTGCAGAAAATGGTGCTCAGTCTCAACCGCAACAAACTACATCACCGATGCAGTCAACAACGCAACAACCAAGACCCTATCATGTTATCCTGGAGGAGTACAATGAGGCGATGAGGTACGCCTTTACTAAGTGGTGTGGTCAACCGCGTTCTCCTGAACAATGGGAGGAGCATGATGCAGACTTTCGCCTGGTTGCAGACTTAGAACTTGAGCTTCAAAGAACAAAGGCTGCTCAATAGTGAGAAGAGTTATTGTTTACTTTAAAATACAGAGCGGGGAATAGATCAGTTTGCGGTCCAAGTGAGAACCACTTACTGCTCTATTCCCCGTTCTGGCAACTGGTGTAAATGACCTTGGGACTTAGAAAATATTCGTTTGATAAAAAATAATGAAAGATCTTCTTATTTCTCACAACAATATCTTTTCCTAACCCCCACCACTACCTAAACTAAGTATAAAGGAGGTTCTCCATCGCTGGTAAAAATTAGTACTCTGCTGAAAATGAATGCATCCACTACTTCTATCTCTGCAGCAACTATAATAGTTAGCAGACGGGTCGAAAACATTGATCAGGTGCTTGCTGTAAGGAGATTATTGCTACGGTATCTTGATATAGAGGTTAGTTGTCAATTGTACATGTGGAGACCAACAGGTGAAGTTTATAGTAGTGAAAATGAAGCATTTGAAACAAACTACACTAGAAAGTTATATAAAATCTTTGGTAATATGGTAAGGTTAGTCGATAAAGGATGGAACATTAATATAACATTTTATATTGTTCCAAACCTGTAATTAAAGCAAAAAAAAAACAAAAAAAAAAAAACGATGGGTATATAAGCCCGATGTTACAGAGACAATTATCACTTTGGTTCTGAATTGCGTCAAGAGAGCACCTACCATGGTATACCTCCACTATATCGACTCTACTGCTAAAGCGGATACTTTTATCCAGCGTGTTTACCAACTGTTAACGGAGTACCAACATGTTCAGGTCAAAGGATTGGGTATTCGTGGAACAGAAGAAGTAAAAATAGATGTAAAACCAATACCTTTGAAGAAAAAAATTGTCCAATTATTACAAGAAGGCTACACACTGTGCCTTTATTACACAACCTCATAAACTAAATAAAACGCCAAAGGGGGGGGGGGGAATACAGAACGGGGAATAGATCAGTTTGAGGTTTGAATAAGAATCTCTTACTGCTCTATTCCCCGTTCTGGTAATAGGATAAGGTGACCTTGACCCACTTACAGGACTTAATCATTTGTGTTACAATAATACCTCTTCCCTATCACTTTTCCCTACCACTTGCACTTTCAACACTTACCCCCACCACCACCGAAATCATGTATAAAAGGTGGTTTCGTATTAGTGGTAAATCAGTCTGCTACTTGGAATCATGTCGCCCAGAGATAACATTTTCCCTTCTAAGAAGACTATACTAGAATTGATTGAAAATATTCCATTAAATTTAAACGAAGATGAAGACGATGATGATTCAGAGATGGAAGGTGAACTATTTAGTGATCTTGAACTATTTAGTGGCTTTGAACTACTGAGTGAGTTTGCTAGCAGTGAACCATATCTTGGAGAGATGGAGCTGTTGGAGCTGTTGACTGACGACGAAGATGTCGATAATAATGAACCGGAATTTCATCATCAGTTGCTTTGCTTGGAGGAAATGGACCTTGTTGATAGTGAAACCCCTCCAAGCAGTATTAATATCGATGATGTAGTTCTAGATCCAGTCACAGGGAACTTTTGTGTTCGTCGTCGCTTATTTAGTGATATGAGCTCATCATCATCATTATCATCGGAAGAATCTGAATAAGTTTTTGTTGTCTTCAAATAGTTTACTTTAAATACAAAGCGGGGAATAGATCAGTTTGTGGTTATAGTGAGAATCACTTACTGCTCTATTCCCCGTTTTGGTAATATCGTTGTATGACCTTGACCCATTTACATGATTAAAAAAGTGGGGTAACTTATACATTTAATGGTGGGGGAACGTCTATTTAAAGACGATGCAACAGTGTATATTTATCATATAGACATGATGAACCCACCAGGAAACTCCGTTTGCTACAGCTTTCCCCTCATCGATATCGATGATGTGATAAAACTTACATCAATAACAAAACGGTTCGAACTCGAAAGGCGACTCATAAAAGTCGACGTAATTCCACAAGATCTTCGTTCGGCAATGTTGACTATTGAATATGTTAAAGATGAATCTACAACTGAAGATCCCTATTGTTTTATGAAATTTTTAGTTGATCAAGATGCAATGTGTACAATCCAACTTCACATCCGAGTTTAAAATTTATCAAATGTTTCTGTTGGAGAAAATTGTCTTAGTTAAATACAGAGCGGGGAATAGATCAGTTTATGGTTTAATATAAAATCATTTACTGCTCTATTCCCCGTTTTGGTAAATTTGTTCAATGACCTTGACCTAAATACAGAAATTTGTAGCCTCCAGCTACAATAGTAAATATAAAATGCAAACAAAAAAAAAAAAAAAAAAAAAATAGTAAACTTCACGTAATACGTACCCCCATTACTTTTGCTAGGGTATAAATAGAGGGGTATTTGCAGTGTTGTTCATTATTGCCTTGACCCTTGTGGAGATCGCACCTACATTATGCATCGCTGCGATATTTGCAAGTCTTCATTTAAGGATGAATTTATTTTAATGATACATAAAGAACTGAAACATAACAAAAACCAAAATGAAGAATATGAAGAAGAAGAATTGAAAGAAATAGATCAAATGTTAGCTCAACACCAAAATTCCAGACCTAGTGTTATTCAATATGCACCATCAACATCGACTTCTACCTCTGCTATGTCTACACTTCACCGTCCTTCAACATCATCATCATCATCTGCATCGACTTCTACGCCTGTTCTGTCTACACTTCATCATCCTTCAACATCATCAGCTGCATCGACTTCTACGCATGCTCTGTCTACACTTCACCGTCCTTCAGCATCAACAGCAGTAAATGTAGAACTACATGCCCGAGCACTTCCGGGTAATGTAGTAACCCACTTCAAAATTGACAATGCAAAATTACAACTCGAAGAGTTTTTAAATAACGCAAAAGGATTGGTAAGCAACACTTTGCAAAATGAATTAAAAAGATTAAATTTTATTAAATTTGGACTATTAATGGATGCTTTATTTACAAACATTCAAAATGAAACTTCACCGAGAGGGTTTTTAACAAAAAACCGAACTATTATGTTTTCGTCAGATATTGATTCAATCGTATCTGAATGTTTTGAAGAGCTAATGACTAAAATACAAGAACATGAAGGAAGAGGCTCTGGATGGAATTTGTTAAGCATCACAGGGCTAGACTTAAGAGTACACAAACACGGCTATGGAATTCGAGGAAGTAGCTACATTCCTCTACCAACAAAGATTAGAAATACCTTATCCTGCGTCAACGTACAAAATCAAGATACTGAGTGTTTTAAATATGCTATGTTGGCCAAATATGTAACAATTCATCCGGAAAGACCAAGTCACTATTATGAAGAAGTACAACATAGATATAATTTCCAAGGGATGACTTACCCTGTTGCTATAACAGACGTTTCAAAATTTGAAAAACAAAATCCTTCAGCTTCTGTCAACCTCTTCGGATTGGATTCGACAAACAATTTGTACCCCTTGCGTATAACACCAAATGAGCGCAGAGATCATACCGATTTGTTATTAATTACTAAAGGTGATATTTCACACTTTGTGTATATCAAAAAATTTGAAAGTCTTGTTTCTAATCAATTATCTAAGCATAAAAGAAAGATGACAATTTGCAAAAGATGTTTTTGTCACGTGAACAAAGAACTAAGAAGGGGAGGGTCTGATTGGTTAGTAGAACACCAGCGGTTATGTAATGGAAACTATGAAGTAAGAATTAAATTGCCGCATCCTAGCAGAGCGCAGATAAAATTTGACAAAGTAATACAACAATACCGTGTACCTGTTGTTGTTTACGCTGATTTCGAGTCTTCTTTACATCCGCTTGAACAACAAGAAGAGGACGTTACAAGAAGAAGCAAATACCAACTTCATTCACCAAACAGTTATTGCATACTAATTAAATCCACGTTGACTGAAGACCATCTTCAAAAATATGGACTATCATCTTCTCCAAAGATTTATCGCGGTGAAGAAGCAGCCAAATACTTTGTCGATGATTTGTATGACATAGCTGCAAAGGTAGAAGAACTGTATGGAACAAAGGTACCCATGTCACCTATGGAAGAAGAAGAACTTCAACATTATGATTCAACAACAACGTGTTATTTGTGTAATAACACCTTTACACTGGATAACGTTAAAGTTCGTGACCACGATCATCTTACGGGAGCGTACAGAGGTGCAGCCTGTAACGCTTGCAACTTGAACTACAAACTACCATATTTTATCCCCGTAGTTCTGCACAATCTGAGTGGTTATGATTCGCACTTCATAATCCCCGAACTAGGAAGAGATAATGGAGCAATAGACGTTTTGGCTACTACAATGGAAAAATTTATAAGCTTTTCAAAAAAGGTGGGTAAAATTAAATTAAGGTTTGTTGATTCATTTAGATTTATGCCTTCAAGCCTCATGAAATTATCTGAAAATCTAAGAAGAACAGATTTGATAGAAACAAGCAAAATTGTACCCAATAGTAAAATGGATTTGGTTCTTCGAAAAGGAGTCTTCCCCTATGATTACATCAATGGACTGCATAGATTTGATGAAACATCACTACCTTCACCAGAACACTTCAAAAACAAACTTAATGATTCGGAAATATCACTTGAGGACTATCAACACGCACGTCGAGTATGGAACGAGTTATATATGAAGACCTTAGGAGATTACTCGGACTTTTATGTCAAACTAGATGTAACTCTTCTTTGTGATGTAATGGAAGAATTCCGAAACACCTGTTTTGCTGCATACGGTTTGGACCCTCTACATTCGTATACTTCACCAGGATTAGCTTGGCAAGCCATGTTAAAAGAAACAAAATGCAAACTCCAACTTTTAACAGACATTGACATGGTTTTAATGGTTGAAGCTGGAGTAAGAGGCGGATTGACCCAAAGTGTTACCAGACATGTCAAAGCCAACAACAAATACCTACCCGATTACGATGAAACCAAACCGTCAACCTATTTAGGATATTTCGATGCAAATAACCTGTACGGATGGGCAATGTCAAACCCACTTCCTTTTGATAACTTTAAATGGATTAATCCCGACTCTATTGGCGATATTTTACAAATTCCGAAACATGGTGACACTGGATATATTTTGGATTGCGATTTTGAATACCCAGAAAATTTACATGATCTTCATTATGACCTTCCACTTCTTGCTAAAACAGAAATTTCACCAATTGGAAAACACCCCAAATTAATGATGACATTAAATAATAAACAACGCTACGTGGCTCACTTTTGGGTGGTTCAACAAGCTATCGAATTAGGACTACGTCTAACAAAAATTAATAGAGTTTTGGAATTTTCTCAATCATGCTGGTTGAAACCCTACATTGATTCAAATACCATCAGAAGAGCAGCAGCTACATCAGACTTTCAAAAAGATTTCTTTAAATTAATGAATAATGCGATATTTGGAAAAACATTGGAAAACAAAAGAAGACACAAAAATGTTAAACTTGTTACCGACGCAAAAAAATTACAGAAACTAGTACAGCAGCCAAATTTTGGAACATCTATAATTATTAATGAAAAACTTGTAGCAGTGTCCATGAAGAAGACGAGTGTGAAGATGGATCGTCCTTTGTATATAGGCATGTCAATCTTGGACATCTCAAAAACACACATGTACGATTTTCACTACAACAAAATGGTGGCGTTCTACGGAAGAGAAAATATATCTATTACATATATGGACACTGACGCTTTCATATATCGCATAGTAACATTGGACATGTATAAAGATTTGCGTACATTTATTTACAAGAACGACTTTGATTTCCCCGATTATCCAAAAGATCATCCAAACTACGACAATGACAGACACAAAAAAGTACTAGGCAAATTCAAGGATGAGGCTAATGGTGTTCTGCTTGAAGAGATTGTTGCATTGATGTCTAAACTATATTCTTTGAAACTCTATAATGAAAAAGAAGAAGAAGAAGAAAAGAAGAATAGCTATATTAAGAAAGCTAAAGGTGTAAAGAGTTTATATTTAAAGAAGAAAGTGCATTTTGAACACTACAAGCAATGCTTATTTGAGGATAACATCATTACAGCTAAATTCAACACCATCAGAAGTTTTAACCATCAGCTGTACAGCGTGACTGAAGTTAAAAAGGCGCTATCCTGTAATGACGACAAAAGACAAACACTTCCAGACAAAATCAACACATTACCATTCGGCCACTACTCCCTCAACCCTATTGACGAGTAACCTTTTCATCGTCCTAGATCCTTTATCCTTTTCCTTTCCGTAAAAAAAGGGGAAACACAGCAATGTTAAGCTGTGTTTCCCCTTTTTTTACACAAGTTTTAAATGACCTTGAACTATATGTATATATATATATATATATATATATATATAAGCAGATTTATACCAAAGAATATTTAATACCATATCAGCTGCCTTCGTGAAACCATCATGTCAGACCTGAAGGAGAAGATTATTAATGAACTACACAAACCTGCAAGAATAAAGTTTCCAAGAAGAAATACTGTTATAAAAGGGATAAATGATCTATATCAAGCGGATCTAATTGAAATGCGACCGCATAGCAGAATAAACAAAGGATTTAAATATATACTCACAATTATTAATTGTTTTACAAAAGTTGCAGACGCTTTGCCTCTAAAGGACAAGACTGGTAAAAGCGTAACAGAAGCCATGGAAATAGCCATAAAAAGAGATAAAAACAAAATTAAACATTTACAAACTGATGATGGAACAGAATACTTTAATACAAACTTTGCACAGTTAATGAATAAATATAAAATAAATCATTATTCTACAAATTCAGAGAAAAAAGCAGCTATTGTAGAAAGATTCAATAGAACCTTGAAAGGAGCACTGTATAAACAATTTTCAAAAAGAGGTTCTTACGTATGGTATGATGTTTTACCACAATTAATAAATGATTATAACAACAGGTTTCATAGAACTATTGGTATGAAACCTAACAAAGTAAATAGAAGAAATGCAAAAGATGTATTAAAACGCATAAAGAAAAATACAAAGCCTAAAGTAGAAAAAATGCAGCCAAGAAAATTTAATGTAAGTGATAAAGTACGGATTAGTAAATATAAGGGAGTGTTTACCAAAAAATACCTTCCCAATTGGACGAATGAAGTTTTTACAGTGTATAAAGTGCAACCGACTGTACCTGAAACGTATATCCTAAAAGATAACAAAGGAGATTTGTTGCAAGGTGCATTTTATGGACATGAAATGTTAAAGTCAACAGTAGGTGATGTATATCTTGTTGAAAAAGTGTTACAAAGAAAAAAGGACGCAGTTAAAGTGCGGTGGTTAGGGTTTAACAAAACTGAGGATTCATGGATACCTATAAAGGACTTGGTTTAATACAAGCAACTCATTTCATCGTTAACCTTTGAGCAGGATGGAGATTATTCACCATAAAGATCGATTCAATATTAATAACATAGATGATTTAACTGTGGATAACGTTAAAATCAACAATGGTAAACACGGTAGTTTACTTCCAAACACTGTTCGATGTATAGTAAGTGGCCCCTCAAACTGTGGAAAGACCAATGTTGTCTTTAATTTGATCACTAATCCGCAGGGATTAAGGTTTAGTAACCTATATATTTTTTCAAAGTCTCTACATCAACCAAAGTATCAATTGCTGGATAAAATCCTATCTGATGTGTCTGATGTTAATTTTTACAAATTTAACGCTAGTGATAGCATTATGCAACCAAACGAAGCGAAACCGTATTCTGTATTTATATTTGACGATGTATCTTGTGAAAATCAGGATACTATTAGAAACTACTTTGCCATGGGAAGACATAATAACATCGACAGCATATATATAGGACAAACTTATAGCAAAATCCCAAAACAACTTATCAGAGATAATGCAAATATTCTAATTGTATTCAAACAAGATGATACTAACCTAAAACATATATATAACGATCATGTGAATGCGGATATGCCATTTGAAAAGTTTAAAGAGCTTTGCGGAAAAGCATGGGCGGAAAAGTATGGATTTTTGGTTATTATGAAAGATCAAGCTATAAAAGATGGTCGTTATAGAATAGGTTTTGATAAATTCGTTTTAATACACTGATTAGCGGTATTACTGTACAAGTCGTCAAGGTGTGAAGATGGTTAACCAGGAAAAGCTATTAAAGGAAATAAAATCACTTAGTGATTCTATTAGACAAAAAAACCGAGCTTTAAAATCAGGTATAAATGAAAGAGAGCAATTTTTAGAAACAACATTCAAACCTGTTACTGAACCTTTAAAGCGATTAGCACAAAATATGGAAAGACCTTCAATTCGCTTCGAAGGAGACAAAATGCTACCAATTTCCAAATATGAAGAAGAATTTCAGAATGATGAAAGTTCTGACCAGTTACAAACATCTGAAGAAAGCGACGAGTATGAAGAAAGCGGAGATATAGGAGATTTAAGGGAAAAGAACATTGCAGGAGATACAAGTACAGAAGATACAAGTGCGGAAGATACAAGAGCAGAAGAAGAGGATATCAACCCATCCAACTTAAGCAAATTAGGCACAGATATTATGTTTAAAGGAACACTTGGAAGAAAATATACATTAAAAATGTTACATGGCACACATGCTAATCGAAATTATCATACATATGGAGCTAGAATAGAGGATAAAGGATTAATGATTGGAGATAGAAAGTTAGATATAAACGAAAATGATGATATAGTTATTGGTGATAAGAAATATAAAGGTACAACAGGTTTGTTTGAACTCATCTTTAAAAATAATCCTGGTAAATATACTAAAAAGGATTTACAATTGTTTAAAAATATACTAGAGTATACAAATGCACATAGAAAAAAATATTCCAAAGAACTACCTATTCATAGAAACAGGTCAATAAAATACACAAACATTATATCTAGTCTTTTCCCCTCGAAATCAAATAAAGCTCCAATTAAAAGAAGAGCTTTATCTTCTGCTGAATTAAATGTTTTGCATAAAAAAAGAAAAACAACTGATCCTACTACATCTGGAAGGGGATTATTAAAAAATTTGTATAAAACCAATATAATATATTACAACGATATAAATAAGTTAGTTGATCGAATGAGGTTATTACATGAAGCTATGGAAGCCGGGCACACTGGTTTAGAAAACGAATGGGTAGCTTTGGTTGATGAACTGCGAAAACGAGAAATAATTGTTCAGTAGACGTATATATATATATATATATATAGTAAGAACCTAAACGATAGCGATTCAGTTACATCATGAGTGTGGACAAGTTTGGACGGTATTCCGAGTTTGGAGTAAAATCTGGATATAGTGAAAAAAGAGCTGGGTTTCCGTTAACACCTGATGGTAATTATAATTTTGAAGGAAAAGTAATTCAAAATGTTGGTGATCCGCTTTTGTCTTCTGATGCGGTTACGGTACAATACATGGATAAAAGAACCCCGATTGTACACGAAGACCATTGGGGATTTTCCGGTAAAAGGTTAAGCAATATAAAACATCCCATTTAAGATGGTGAAGCAGTAAATTTAGCGACTTTAAAATTGTTAACGATTTACAAAAAGAATGAAACTGATACAAGCTATGATGTAAAAAAATTAAAATTGTCAAATGTAGGTGATTGTGAGCAGGATGGAGACGCTGTAAATAAGAAAATATTTGATATAGTACACAAGAAATGGACTACAGAATATGAAAAACATATGGAAAGGTTTGGTGCAGCTTTATTTAATTATATCCATCGGGCTTCAGGAAGAGCTGTAGCTTCAGATGTTGACAGCCACAATTATTTAGACTGGAAAAAGATACACAATCCAGAAAAACCTAATCAATTAGATAAACCGTCTGAGCCTTCTAAAGTCAAGACATTAGGAAAGGGGGATAAAGTGAATGTGATTAATGAACCAACAGAAAACGATGAAGATTATATAAGAGAAAAAAGAATTTAAATACCCATGATAAGGGATAAAGCATCAGTTATATTCGAGAGATGATACAGAGAGGATGATGGAATCCAATATTACTGCGTGGAGTTTAATATCTCAAGAGCCGAGATTTCCCCAAGGAGTGCTGACAGATGGTTTTGTTCAACGGTTTGATAGATATATGGATTGGGAACAACTTTCCATACACTACCTCTTCACAATGACTATGTTAAGAATTTATTTTCACAGAGTTAACTGGATTCATATTTTACAAAGACAACAGTTTTCAGAAAACTTCCTTGTAGAGATGACATCAAATTTTAATAACTGTTGGGAAGTAATAAGTAAATATCAAAATCTCTCTGAAAATTACATTGACAATTTTAAAGATAAACTAGACTGGAATGTGTTATTTAATTACCAACGATTAAGTGGCAAGTTTCTAAGGGAACATGACAACTATTTAGATTTTATTCATTTTACCGAAAACAACGATACCATCACCAGCGGAGAAACATTTGAAACATCTTCAATTACACCTTATTTCTATTTTTACTACTTTTATTTATTATGTCTACATTTAATTAATTAATCCATTTCTATATAATAAATGGATTTTAAACAGTATATATAATACAAGAAGCCAAGACTAATATTACATTCATTGTAAAACATTTATAGAGTGCACCTACTGACTGTAAGTTTGGCTATAAATAGTCATGCCGAGGGCTAAACGCATCAGTCATAATCGAGAGAGATTACAGAGAGGAAGGGGAATAGCATCAACAGCATTTTCTCTATTAAGTAAACCGGTTGGAGCTATAGTTAACAAGGCGATTGATTTATTACCTGTGGAATTACATTTACCTGGAGGATATCAATATTGTGGTCCTGGAACCAAATTAGAGAAACGGCTTGCTAGAGGAGATCCTGGAATAAATAAGCTTGATCAGGCTTGTAAACAGCACGATATAGCGTATTCCAAATTTGGTGATACAAAAAATAGATCAATAGCAGATAGAGCACTTTCTGAGAAAGCTTGGCAAAGAGTAAAATCTAGTGACGCGAGTATTGGTGAAAAAGCATCGTCTTTAGCAGTAACAGCAGCAATGAAAGCAAAAACTACGTTTGGAGGAGGAAAGAGAAGAAGGCGTGGGAAAAGACCCGCTAAGAAACAAGGAGGTAATATCAGAAGAAAACGTCGATCTACTAGTGGTAAAGGTAAAAAGAAACCAACAATATGGTCAATGATAAAAAAGGGAGGAGGACTATACCTAAGACCGTATCGTGTGTATTAAATAAGAAAGAGCAATTAATAATTAAAAACAAAGAATTAACCAATGAAGAACTGATTACATATGCTTCTTGTTTGAAAATCCCATTTTTTAGAGGAGTATTTATGAAAGATGAATTACCGGTTAAAATGTGGAAAAATGAGACTGGTATAGTAAATTTGGATAATAGTGAAGGATTAGGCACTCATTGGGTGTGTTACAAGAAACTTGGTGAAACGATTTATTATTTCGACAGTTTTGGAAACCTTCCACCACCGAAAGAACTTCAACAATACTTTCGTGCGGCAGAAAATGTTTTTTACAATTATACAAGAAAACAACCTGATGATACATCCATTTGCGGTCATTTATGTTTAGACTTTTTAGCTAAAAGTGTTAGTCAACTTTAAGATGTCTTCGTATACAGTGTCATTAACCGGTAACTCATGTACTTTGCGCAGTATTCTGTTTCCAGCGCTACGTTTGCAAAAAGGAAGACTATGGGAAGCCGCATTATTGGATTTAACAACATATAACTCTATTCCAAACGTTAGTGAAGGAATTAATAACAAAATACATTATTACAAGACAAAAGATAATAAAGGAAAATATTCAGCTTTGGAAGAATTCAGTTTACCAACAGGAGCTTATGAAATTGATAATATAAATGAAGTTATACAAAAACATATGGGAAAAGAAAATATAACGATAAAAGGCAATAACAATACAATGAAAGCCGAAATTACTTCTAAGTATTATATTGATTTTGGCCAAGAACGTTCAATTGGTAGTTTATTGGGGTTTTCTAAGGAAACAAAGGTATTAGAACCTAATACAACTCATTCTGGGAATAGAACTGTGACGATCATCAAAGTAAACAGCATAGACATTACATGTAACATTATACAAGGATCCTACAGAGATGGAGAAAATCGGCATATATTACACACATTCTACCCATCAGTCGCACCGGGTTTCAAGATAGTAGAAAAGCCTCAAAACCTTGTGTACCTACCGTTAAACACCAGTTTCATTTCAGACATCGTGCTGAACATAGTGGATCAAGACGGAAACCTTATTGACTTTCGAGGAGAAGCTATTACTGTAAGAATACATATAAAATCATCCGCTTAGATAATGGGGTTATCATTTAAAAAGAGAGAGCCAACCAGCAAAGAGGTCAGTAGCTCATCAGCTGTAGAAGGATTAACAAGTGACAACATTCGTTTTCTAGAAGAAATTGGATTAAAGGTCATTAACAATGGATATACTGGATATAGCGCAGGGCCCAACATTCGACGAGACCTTATGGGAAAAGGAATATCACACGCACAACCCTTACGCTTCGTCCAAATTAAACAATAACGATGAAATTAGGATTCCTATACAACAACAAGACATTTATACTCTTCCATGCGAAAGTTATTTATATATTGAAGGAAAAGTAACAAAAGCTGACGGTACTGTTGGAACCACTGTTCCGTTCATAAATAATCCTATGGCATTTTTGTTTGACGAGATTAGATATGAAATTTCAGGAGTTACAGTCGATTCAACAAAAAAGGTTGGAATTTCCAGTACATTAAAAGGATTAGCGTCTTTAACACCAAATGAGAAGAATCTGTTAGCTGTTGCAGGATGGGTTGCACCAGACAAAAGTATAATTACTCCTGACGCTTCGGGAAACTTTGATTTTTACGTACCTTTAAGATTACTTTTAGGATTTGCTGAAGATTACAGAAGAATAATAATAAATGTAAAACAAGAACTAGTTTTATTAAGGTCATCAAACGATAATGATATTATTAAAGCATCTGCTGGAACAACTGAAGCCAATTTAGACTGGAAACTAACATTAGACAAGATTGTTTGGAGAGTACCACATGTGCGACTAAATGATGAACACAGGATTACATTATTAAGAAAGTTAAAATCAGATCGAGACATTGTAATACCATTCAGAAGCTGGGAGTTTCATGAATACCCCGTTTTACCTTCAACACAACGGCATACATGGACTGTAAAAACTTCTACTCATTTGGAAAAAGCGAGATATGTAATCTTTGGATTACAAACAAAGAAAAAAAGTATATTAACTGAAAATGCTGGTGAATTTGACCATTGTAAATTAACAAACTGTAAAGTGTTCCTGAATTCACAATTCTTTCCCTACGACAACTTTAATATCTCTTTTGATAAAAAAAGGTACAGTGTTTTATACGATATGTACGCTAGGTTCCAAAATTCATATTACGGCAAAACAAACACACCTCTACTATCTCCCGTACAGTTTGAATCGAAAGCTCCGATTGTTGTAATTGATTGCTCCAAACAAAACGAATCTGTAAAATCGTCTAGTGTTGATATAAAAATAGAAATGGAATTTCAAGAAAACGTACCTGCAAATACATCTGCGTATTGTTTAATTTTGCACGATAAAATTGTTACATACACACCGTTGACTGGTATCGTAAAGACGGTATTGTAAAACGTTGTACCACCACCGGCACCGCCACTGTCGCTAACCTATAAATAGCGGAGCAACAATGCAGGTCTTCAGTTGATCGTCTATCGTCGCATGGGCAACATCTTCTACAAAATGAGTTCTCCATCTGTTGTACAAGGTGATGCAGAGGTAGCACCGTTATTGGAACGTGATAATACTAGTGAAGAAGAAATCATCAAGGAAATAACTGCATTTTTAAAGTTTGGTAAAAGAGATAGAGAGGAGGAAAGTAATGCAGACCCATCAAAGGTAGTACCAAAGAGGAAGAAGAAAGTTGAAGAAAATATTCCTCCTCACATTTTAACTGAAGTTTTTTTGCGAATCTTTTACCCCATCTCAGCATGCATCAGTAAAAGTGTATCAGTTGGATTGATGAAGTCATTGGATTATTCCCCTACAGTAATACTACACCATGGAACAAAAAAGGTTTTATTTTCGCAAAATGCTTGGGAGTCATTTTTGAAACATGTACATTTAATAGAATGTTATTTAACTAACAGTTTGTGTGGAAGGAAAACACATATTCGACTTTTGGATTGTGACAATGAAATCGATATTGTTAAACATCGTGGACAACTACAAGTGCGAATTAGAGACTTGACTCAACATGAAAATAAGATTCTACTGTCACGTGAAGAATTCTACGTTTTAAACTACGCAACAGAACCTATTACAAGGTACATGAGACAGTTGGTATTTGCAAGCGCTATTATTATAGAATATTTGGTCGATACTTTGGAAAAACAACCTGATAGCACCATCGTGTACGGACCTGTGGATACATCTATTTTTAATAGAATACCTCATGAAGTTTGCATGTGGAGAAAGTTAAAGGATTTTGAACCACTTGTAGAAATCGCTACAGAAGCTACAGAAGAAACAACACAGGAAGAAGAAACGGAGAAACAAGAAGAAGAAGAAAACGAAACACAAGAAGAAGAAGTTAAAAAAGACTAAAGTTTGACTTAGTAAAGAAGAACACACGTGGGGTAGGCCTATTGGGGACGGTGCCCACGTTAAATATACACCAACGCGCCTGCAACTGTACGGCCTGGTATTTAACCTACCGTGGTGTGGAAAACAGTTTAGTTGATCGCTAGGTGCCATGATGAGCGGAGGGGATGAAGAAGTGAGTGTAAAGCCTTGTGTAATAGAATTTCAAGCATTTCGAAATAATGATGATAGGTTTATTATCAAGGAATTAGTAATTTTAGACTTGCTTACATTTGTAGTTTACCCATTCACGTTTGAAGCTCCTTTTTCTTTTAACAACCTTAACGTCAAAGCAAAAAGTACAAACAAATGGATAACAAACTACTTTCATCACATACATTGGTATGAAGGATTTATAAGCTACAGTAATCTGCACAGTATTATGTTTAACTTTTGCAAACAATATTCACATATATACACAAGAGGATTAGAAAAAAGGAACTGGATACAAAAGTACACGCACGGTGATGTTTTCGATATAACCATCGGTAAGGACTTTAACATTAATCTCGGTAATATTTGTGTTGCTGCAAAAGATCCTAAACACGGACAATTAAACTGCGCATTGCACAACGCATATCGTTTGGCTGCTTACTTGGAACAAACGCAGAAATGTGGTGGGGGTAGCAAAGAACCGGAATGTGGTGGGGGTAGCGGGGCCTATAAATACGAGGAGCCAACACCGCTCCGGCACGAGTATTATTCGAGACTCCGAAGAGGCAACATCACAGAAGACACCACAACCACCACTGACGAAGATGACATCACAACAGTTTCTACAAACACTGGTTGATCAATTCAACACTCATTCAAAATCCGACCTTCTGCTAACTAAAAAGTGTTCAGAACTAAAAGAACAAAAACACTACATTATTCATAACATCAAGAAAGTGGAAACCACACATGGAGAAGCAATTCTAGTTTCATTGAGCGAAGGACCTTTCTCTCCAGGAGATGAGCCGAAGTTTCAAGTATTTCTTCCAAAACGATTTGTTCAACTGCTACAAAATGAAGATTTGCGAGATATTCAACCGGGGACGTTGTATTTGGTATCACACGGTGTAAGCGGCAACAACTCGACGGAACTCACTCTGCACATCACGCATCCTTGTACATAATGTCTCTGTTTGTATTTTATTGTTTGTATTTCTAGTTATCAATGTTAAACTTAAGTTTATTTTATTGTAAGATGTTTGTTTAATAAAGAAAATATAAAAAAAAAAAATAAAATAAAATAAAAAATAAAAACAGCAACACAGCAGTATATTATTTTATATACTGCTGTGTTGCTTTTTTTAAAATTCAAATGGATGACCTTGAACTTTCATTCAGGGTTAACTTATGAAGAGGTATAAAAGAGAGGGAGCAGTGAAGTTAGTCTCAGTCTTGTCTAACACACGCTGCAGCTAACATGTCGGTGTCACCTATGAAAAATTTATTTTTCGATAACAATTTGAAGACATATTGTTGCGAGTTACAATGTTTTAAAATACCAGGCGATCAAGTTGACGGGAAAGCTTGTCGTAAGTGCAAGTGTTTCAGCTATTGCATATGTAGATGTAAAACGTATCAAATGAACCGACAAGATAAACTACAAGAATTACGCCGAAGGATTGCATTACTGTGGCGGCGAATGTAGTAGCAACCAGCTGCCACCTGCCGCCTGCCATCTGCTGTCCGCCATCTTCTCCGCCCCACCATTTTGTTTGATACCAGAACGCTAGCTAGCGAATAGTCAGTACACCTCCGGCTCTCGACTGGTGAACATCGAGTGCTCTTCACAAACGTAAAACATTGTATTAAAATGTCCATTAAAATTAGGTGTATTCATTATGACTCTATTCATCTGGCGACTTTCCAAGACCTCGAGGTTTTTAATGAAGAGTTAAGACTTCTCATTGCGTCCGGTTACGATTTATCTTTGGAACTTTACGCATCAAAAAACAACATGGACTCTGCGCAGGAATCGAAGTATATACCGTCTTTCTTCAGAAAGCGAAGTGATGGCCGCAACTCGTCCGGATCAACAACATCGATGACAACCAACAACGGGGAACTATTGTAAACATGAATTATTGTAAACATAACTTATTGTAAATAAAAATAAAGTAATATTTGTATTAGTACTACCTCGCACTCGTATCATTCGATTGCTTCATTCGATAATTTTCATTCGATATTTTATCGAATTAAAACTATCGAATCACAATCGGATTTTACGCGTGCGAGGTAGTACTTTTTTAAAATTACCTCCCCGTGACCTTGAACTTTGAACTTTAACTCATTTCGTCACAAAACCGCCTACGTCACTGGCTCAGCCCCAGATGACGTCTTTCATGACTCAGCGCATCCGGTCACGTGACCGGATGACGTCACTTCCGGCGCAAAACCCGCAAACCCACACTACTAGTAACCAATTATTGTTGGTTACTAGCAACCGGTGCCGCATGGTCATTAGTAACTAACTTAAGTTAGTCAAAGTATATAAGGTTATTTGTAACCGAGTGGATTGTTACTGCTAACTAATTGGTTATTTGACCTACTAATGCCGGTTAAACATAACCTTACAGCATGATAAACACCAACCTAGTGTCCTCTGGGTTAATTTTTACTGAGTAGAAGTAGTTGCCAATAACCCATGGATTTTTAATATTTGATCCTGTACTCGGTGAGAATTTAACTAACACATCGGAGGAAAGTAACCTGTGGTAGTGTGATGGGTCGTTAATAACCGTCTTAGCTAGGTTAGCAGCATGGTTAAATTAGTTTTACTTAACTTTGTGATGTTGGCAACAACTGTTTCTCAGCAGAGAGATCAGGTCACTGGTCAGAGAAGAAGTGAGCGGCGAGTGCGTCGTAGAACACACGCAGGTCTTAGATTACAATTTAAAACACTTCATGACTCGTGGTTTTAACCTTTACTATTTTCTTCTTCAATAATTATGAAGATGAGAAGAACCTTCTGACCAACTGGGGTCTGGGCTCATATATTTCATATTTTAAGGTACGTAGATTATGGCCTTCTTAATTATGTTGTTTCACGATAGGAATTCAACGTTTTATGTCGGTCTACTGAATATGGTTTCAGTTTAGATTTATTAATTCAGCTCTATTTGAAAATTAAATAAAATTCAGTTATTAAAATAAATATCAATGAACTTGTTAAGAATGTTTTATCTTAGGTTAGGTTAGATAGGTAAGCGAATTCCCCTTTATAGGGCTAAGGTAGGGCATACAATATTCCAGTTTAGGGGCATTCTTAAAAACCTCATTAATATTTGTTTTAAAAACAGTTTTTTAGCTAAATTTTCAATAGAGTTGGATTGATAAAACCAGATTGAAACCATAATCAGCAGACCAACTAAAATGTTGAATTCCTAACCTGAGACACCACAATTAAGAAAGTCTTTATCAACGTAAATTAAAATTATGAAATATGAGCCAAGGTCCCAGTTGGTCAGAAGATTCCACATATCTCCATGATCATCGAAGTCGGACATTGTAAAAGTTAAAACCACTAGGCGTGAGGTGTCCTAACTTTTAACCCAGCTGCTCAGTTAAAATTACCTACTTGCTGGGTTAAAGTGACCCTACTGCTCGGTTGGAGTAAACCATTAACTTGGTTAGAGTAACCCGTTAGCTCAGTTAAAGTAACCCAGAAGATCAGTCAAAGTAGCCTAGCTACTAGGTTAAAACATCCAACTTGATCAGTTAAATCAACTAAAGATCTACTCGGTCATTTATGACCTACAGTACTTGGTCAATGATTTTACCTACTTAGTTGGTCATTACTAACCCATAATCACTGACCATTTCACGAGGTTACTGGTAACCAACCAACTCGGTCGGTGCTATATTGACCCTACAACCATAGATTAAGAGTACCACAAGTATGTTTAATCTATGCTACAACTCAGTAAATATCAACCTTTTTCTCAGTTAAGACTAACTTTTTGGGTTTTTCAGTGCATATACTTATAAAATTACTAAATATGCCTTAATAAATTACAACTAAAATTACCCAATCAGAAGTGTGTCAGGTTTGTAGGATTCAGGAAAATAGTACCTTTCGGAAGTTTTCCTGGAAAAAATTGAAACCTGTGTTGTTTCTCAGGGTCCGTCACGCAAAAAAACAATTACTATGAATAGCATATCATATCTCTTCTTGTGGTACTCTACAAAGTGTAATGATCGCATTCTAATTAGTGTTTGTTATTTATAGAACATGCCTTTGTTATTTCGAAGAATAAAAATTGCAATGTTAAAATCTCTTTGTTTCAGTTGTTTTATTGCAGACCAGATGTGTTACTTCGTATTCTAATATCCATCCTACAATATTATCACAATGATCTGCCTAAAAATCACATAATCGTTATGATAACATGTATTCTAAAAATAATTCATGTCAAAACAGTCAGTTATTTAGGTGTTACAACAAGAAATTAAACTTCCCATGCTGGGTTTGGTGAGGACTCTATTGGATTAAATATAAAGTTGAAAACTAATCAAAAGTTTTTTCATCATAAGTTTATATTTTTCAGGATAATGATAATATATCTACCAAACCATGCAATTGGATTTTATCTTTCGTGTCAGTTGTTTTAAATCTACATACACCACTGTTTGAGTTTTTCAATTAATTTTTCCTTTGTTTTCCCTCAAATGTTGATGCCCCTCTAGGAAATAGTTATATCTTTACTCTTGATATCCTATTAAGTATAGACTTACGTATTTTTAACTCAAATTTATATTTTTTCACAGCAATTATTACGGTAACATAATTTTTAATTCTTATAACATCATTTAATTTCAAAAAGGAAAGTACTAAAGACTAGATCAATAAAATCCCTTGTTCTTAACTTGGTAAAGGTATTGCCATTCTATACAACTCGGTCGGTGCTATATTGACCCTACAACCATAGATTAAGAGTACCACAAGTATGTTTAATCTATGCTACAACTCAGTAAATATCAACCTTTTTCTCAGTTAAGACTAACTTTTTGGGTTTTTCAGTGCATATACTTATCAAATTACTAAATATGCCTTAATAAATTACAACTAAAATTACCCAATCAGAAGTGTGTCAGGTTTGTAGGATACAGGAAAATAGTACCTTTCGGAAGTTTTCCTGGAAAAAATTGAAACCTGTGTTGTTTCTCAGGGTCTGTTACGCAAAAAAAACAATTACTATGAATAGCATATCATATCTCTTTTTGTGGTACTCTAAAAAGTGTAATGATCGCATTCTAATTAGTGTTTGTTTATATATATATATAAAGTAAAACCATATTGTAAAGTAAAACAATTTCTAACTATTTTTGAGTAACTTTTAGCGAATTTCCCCTATAGGGAAGAAGCTATTACCGTAGTCGGCATGGTAAGACCTAGGCCCGGGATCATGATAACTCTTCGTTTTGAGGTCCTCAGGCCCCAAAAACCATTCGTTCGAAACTGTATGTATATATATGTGTGTCCGTGAGCACGACAACTCTCGTAAAAATGATCCGATTTTGATTAAATTTGGTATAAACGTATAAAGCAACATTTATGAGTTTAAATTCGAAAACCAGCCAGATCACTCCATCCGAAAGGGTATTTTGGGGGGTTTTCTATCCCAAAAATGTTTTTTTTAATTTTTTACATATAATTTTTTAAATAGTCAGATATTAGTTTTTACCATTGGATTCAGTTTAAAAAACACACAATTTTATATTTTGATAATTCTTCTACGTCAATTGGTTATCGAGATATTGGAAGTGCTAAACACAGTACGTTGTCTAATGTTATTCTTATGGAGGAAAGGAAAAATGTTATATCTTGCTTATTTATGAACGTATACTGACAAAACTTGGTATACGGCTTAATCTGGTTGTGGTCTATTGATATTTGCTCAAAAAAACAATTTTTTGCCAAAGTCTCTCGTAGTAACAAACCTGCGTACTCACCCCCATGTTATTCTTATGGAGAACAATTAAATGCTGTCTCCCTTAATTATGAACATAAATGAATACAAACTGGCATACGACTTCACCTAGTTGAGTTATATTGATATTAGCATAAAAACCCATTTAGTGTGTTACTTGTTGCAGCAAACCTGTGTACTCAACCCCAATGTTATTCTTATTAAAATTGTATATATCGCTTTTTTGTGGAATAAATTGTTTGATGAAACTTGGTAAGTGGCTTTATGTAGTATTAAGTCATTTATTTCTCCATTGTAAATTCGCTGAGTATGCAGGTTTGCTGCGACGGGGTATTTTAAGTTACATACTTACATAAGTAACAATGGATTTTTTGCATTTATGGCAGACTACATATAATTGGTGAGCGGTCTACGTTGATTTAATGATTTTCTTTTATTTAAGACATGATAACTTCTAACTTATATGATAACTTCTATATACATGGTATTCACATGCTATGTAAATGTTTTACTTCTCAACGGTAAAACTACCGTTTATTTTTTTAAAGCTATTAAAATGGTTGTAAACTCCGAAGTAGGAACTAGAAACTAAGTGACATAAGGAGATTTTGTTGTTCCGGAAGGAGGGATAAGGGACGCGCTGGGGATTGTGCAACATGGCTAAACATGGTTGTGTTAGGTTTAAACTTCAGCTAATTAAAACGGATCTATAAATGGGTAAGCTAATATAAATACATAATGGCATTGTTATGATAAGCTCGGTAGTTTTTAGGAAGGTCTTGTGTTCATAATGCAGTTTGTACTCTTCGTAGCTTTTTATGCACACTGGATATTCTATGCTCGATTTAACGATTGTTAATGTTGCAAGAGTACATTGAAGGGTTACGATCAATTAAAATACATTTTATATGAGAAAGTGAAGTGTTTCACCGATTAAATAATAATTAATTAGAAAATAATATTTCTAGAAGTTCAGCAAATACTGGGTATTCTATAATTTCCCCCAAAAATAACTGACATTTCAAAACGAGTAAAGATAACTGAGCTTTGTTTTCTCAAAAATGCTTGCCTATTATAGCACTTTTAATGAATATATATATTTAAAACCCTCCGTTTTTGGAAAAACCTGCAATCGGAATGAAATTATTAATTTTATCTTTATTCCTACAGACCATAACAGTCGGAAATATATCTTTGTTTCGTCCTTATAGTATTTCTGTAATCTGTTTGAGACACCTTATGTGAGACACCCTGTACATGGGCTACGCTACGGATAGGCCAATTCACAGGGAATCCCCTAGGGCTCCGACCCACAAGTCTTCAAAGTTCCAAAGTTATTCTTATGTACATTTGCATCTTATTTTTTCGGACAATTATGCGTAATGTGATTCGTTAGTTGTTTAAAAGTTAATATTTGTATATTTTAAAATGTAGTCTATATTTAAATTTAGTTTGAAGTATTGAAGTATTACTATAAATGTTACTTTGGATTATTCAATTGTAAGGTTGAAAAATAGTGATGGGGTTAACTGTAACCGGTGGGTGGCGGGCGCCAAGCGAAAATTTAATAAACCTGACCACAAGCTTTGTTGTGTTTCGTGCCGGCGGAACGAGAGGGGGTTTCTATAGTATTGGCCGTTTTATACAAGTATTTCCCCCGTTGCACTTTTGTTACAATGAAGCCCTTTGTCACTGAATATGTAGCCCGATAAAACATGTTTTGTGAAACGCTACACATTAACGAAACGCACGTTCCAATCAACACATAAGTTTGTTGGACGCAAAAAATAAACTAACCTTTAGGATTTTTGTTTTCCGGAAAAGAAGGGAACATGGTCTGTTATCAAGGGGTTGCATCGCAAAAAAAACAGTTAAATTGTATGGCATCACATGAAAGGCATGTGGTACCGTTAGATTGCTAAGGAACGTATTCTAAAGTCGACCCTCTCTTTTCCGACCCTCACGGGACCTGGCCTAGGTTGGATAACCTGAAAGGTCGGTTAAAACGGGAAAATAATTAAATTTGTAAAATACTAAAGAAATAAATGTATTATTGATATTATGTGGATAAAAACTCAACTGCATACATTAAACCTTACTTTTGCATTTTTGTCTCATGAAATAAATTAATAAAAACAAATAAATTATAAAAATACAACAACTATATTGTCATCGCACGGCGCAGTATACAGTACAATACTGTACTGTGATCTGGTAGGCTGTACACACGCGCGACGTTCAAGCGAAACAACTCTGTACTGTAATCGCCGCAGAGTAGCGATAAACTGACGTTGACCGACGTTCCACACTATTGTGAGTTTCCCATGTGATTCATAACAAAACTTGACCTGAACGGATACGTTTATGTTTTAGTAAAGTGATAAGGATGGGATCGGAAGTCTTTCGATTCCTAGAAAATGTCAGATAAACCGTCCAGTTAAAAATTCAGGACGGATAAACCGACCT
The DNA here is from genome assembly GCA_963675035.1 of Allygus modestus. Lineage (NCBI taxonomy): Eukaryota > Metazoa > Arthropoda > Insecta > Hemiptera > Cicadellidae > Allygus > Allygus modestus. The sequence continues at coordinate 292,306,666 of OY776111.1, read as the reverse complement.
CTATTTTTGCCCGGACAGAGGTGGTTAATCCGAGCAGCGGTTGATCCCGGGTCGGTTAAGAGAGGGTCTACTAATGTTTATTACCTATAGAACACTGAGGGAATGCAAATTCTATTGTTTTAACTTCTTTCTTTCAGTTGCTACTTTCTAAAGCAAAAAGTTTACATTATGATTCCCATCCAACAATATGATTACAGTGGTGTATCTCAAAAATACACATTTATCATATTATCATGTGCTCTTTGAAGAATTCAGATGACAACAGTCAGCATTTCAGTTGTAAATAAAAAAAAGTAAAACCTACCAAGCTGGGTTTTGGTGAGGACTGTGTTAGATTTAACAAAAAGTTGAAAACTAATCTAAAGTTTGTTCATCAAAAGTCTACATTTGCCAAGATAAGGATGATATACCTACTAACCTGTAAAATGGGGTTTTATATTTAGTATTAGTATTTTTTTTGAAATCTATTCTTACTTATGGTTTGAGTTTTATAACTATTGTTCCTTTTCTTCCTCTTAAATACTGGGATCCCTCAAGGAAATTAATATATACGTTGTTGGTGTCATATTAGGTTTACGTGTTTTAAATTAACATTTGTATAATCAATAATTTTACACCAATTATTACGTTTGCACTACTTTGAATGCAGGTGAACTAGCAAGTGTATTCAAATGATCAATTACTAAGGACTAAGTTTAGTCTAGTGTCTCACTCTTTACTTACGATAAGCAACAATACTTACGATAAGCTTTACTTACTTAATAGGCTTTCCAATTATAACCGACAACCAGTTCTCACTAGTTTAGTCCCACATCTTGGCCTAACAATCGTTTGTTATTTCTATTAGAAGTGACACTCATACTCAACTTGCAGAATATAATTTCAGGCTTATATTAACTTAGACATTTGTCCAGACGTGACCAACTGCATTTAAGGGTATATTCTTCTACAATTGAGTTATATTTTCTATACTGTATTATTTTATGAGGTTCTATTTGCAATATTTTTGCCCTTAATACTCGACCTTATTTTCTACACAAAACAGTTTTATCCAGTGAAATGTTTACTCTATGAAAGAGCAGAATATTTTTAAACTACAAATAATGTATATGTATTGTTTGTTATAATGGCCTAAAAATTCATTAATTTGATGTTCAGTATAAAATAATAATTTAATAAAAGTAAAATTTTCTATATTATTAGGTAAATTGTTTTGGTTGTTAAAATTCAAAGGTTTTTGTAAAAGTTTTTTATTTTTATATTTAAAATAAGGTTATATAAATTATGCAGTAATTATATAAAAACAAAGAGGAGATTGAATCAAACTTTTATTATTAATTCACAAAGAAATGAAGTAATAAATAGTCTGGAGTCTGGGCTCGCTGGGACTGAAACTACCAGTCGTCGGCCTAGTTAACCCCCCCCCTTCCTCACCCTCTGGGGGGCAATACCCTCCGTGCTCGAGCCCACCTCAGACCTAGGTACGTTTGGAGTTGGGTAATTCTTGGTTTGGCCTACCTGCTGAGACCAGTGATTTTAAAAAAATGTTGTCTGATAAAATTAAAACATATCTGAGCGATACTCCTTCATCACTGCACTCATTATAAAACATATATGAACACTAAGATTTCCTGTGACCCATATTATATAATCCGGAATCACAACATTAAAAACTCTTGAAGGTAGTAATAACTACACAGATATATATATTAAATTGTATATGGTTATAGTTTGAGCTTACTATGAAAGGCAAAGTGAGTATTGATCGCTTGGTCAGATGGTTCTGCTGTGACTGTTTTAACTGAATTTTAGTTTTCCGCAGTTTCACTCAATTTCCATGATTTATATCTTGGTTTTTATCGCAATTATTGCTAAACAATTTATTTTGTAATATTTTTAATTAGTCAAAATTGAATATTGCACACTTTTTACTTTTAGAATTGTATTTGTCAGAGTAGACTACTACTTGATAATATGCCGAATACATTTCAACAACTAATAAATACATTCTCCCCTTTTATTTACTGATCACTGCCAGTAGCTGGTCGTGTTGAAAGTTGCGCATGCCATAAAAACTGTTCATAGTTCGTAGTGCAAAACTATTTACATTTTTTGGACTTTACCAAACTACGGTTAAATCGTTTCATGTGTAAAAGCTTCAGTAATTTGATATCATCTGAGGTGTAAAATTAACATTTGAGGTGATAAGGCAAAGACTGAAGTTAAGGCACGGAAGTGTTTGGAAGGAACCAATAAGGTGTTAATTTCCGGCAAAGTTGGACTTCCGGCGCCGGGTTCACAAGTCATCAAACTCTTCTTATTAAACAGAAACTAAGATTGTGGTAAAAACACGTTTGAAGAAGCAGCCCTAAGGGCGTTCTCAGTTTAACTTTCAAATAGCGATGAACTAATTTATTTTATACTTCTTAATATAAAAAGTTTCTAAAAAACCTTTATTTGCCAATTGAAGAAGAAAGACGAATCTGACAAAATATGAATCTGTACGATTATAATTTTGCAAGTCATAGTAATTAATTTTATACTTGTATTTATTTTATTATAAGGCAAAATACAATTAACAACATTAAACTGTTTTAGCGAATTCCCCCTAAAGAGAAGAAGCTATTACCGTAGTCGGCATGGTAAGACCTAGGCCCAGGACCATGATAATTTTTCATTTTGAGGTCCCCAGACCCCAAAAACACCATTCGTTCAAAACTGTAGATATATATCTGTGTGTCCGTGAGCAGGATAACTCTCGTAAAAATTGTACGATTTTGATGACATTGGTGACGTGTAAAGCAACTTTTATGACTTTAAGTTCGAAAACTAAACAGATCGATCTATCCGAAGGGGTATTTCGGGGGGGGGTTTACCCCAGAATTTTTTTTTAAACTTTTTTTCATAAAATTTTTGAAAAAGACTTATTTTATTTGTCACAATTGTTTTGATCATTGCTCTACGTCAATTGGTTACGGAGATATTAAAAGTGCTAAACACAGTACGTTGTCCAATTTTATTCTTATTTAGAGTAAGAATAATTTTATATCTCGCTTATTTATAAACGTATACCGACCATTTTTACCAGTGGTTTCCGTAGCAGCAAACCTGCGTACTCAGCCCCCATGTTATTCTGATGGAGAAAAAGTAAAATATTATGTATCTCTTAATTATGAACAGAAATCAATAAAACTTGGTATGTGGCTTCACATAGTTGGGTTATATTCATATTTGTATAAATCCCATTTTTTGTGTTCCCTGTTTCAGCAAACCTGCATACTCATCAGCCATGTTATTCTTTTGGAGAATAATTCAAATGTCATAAATCGTTTATTTATGATTGTATATTGATGAAACTCGGTATTTGGCTTTATGTGGTATTAAGATACATATACATGCATTGTAAATCCCCTTAGTACGCAGGTTTGCTGCTACGGGATATTTGATAAAATTAATATAGAACATTCTCAACATAAACTAGCGTGCGTAAGACGATGAATATAAACACAAATGTTCAACGGGAACAGTAAACCCAGTCCGCTCGGTTACCATTTCGGCTTCTCCCTCGCAATGTTACAGGGTGTGTTGCCTTTTCAGTAGTTTGTCTATTTAAATTAGCTTGCAACATCTACTAATGTTGTTATACTTTGACTTATTCCATAAACAGAAGTTGTGCTATGAACTTAAATTAAACCTATTCCCCTTTTAATTTAAACCCTATATCCCACACTATTTGCAAACACGCCCGTATATTTCACCTAATACAGAATGTTTACACTGTTGATAAGCAGTGACGAATGTTTAGTCAGGGAGAATGTTCGGCCAAGTATTCGCGAAATTATTTGCGAGTATTGTGAGACAGGCTAAAAACATATAATTCAGTAATTTAATTGTGTTGTGCATAAAGACAACATAATCATCGTCAAGTTCTCAAACAACTGTTGTTTGAGAACCTAATGATAAATCGCATTCAAGAGGCCTCGTATAAAAATCAAATGTATTATTGATTTTTTATGTTTCCAATTTAAAATGTATAAACAATAAGTAAAACCAAGTATATGAATTACTTCCCTTGCCATAATTATGGGAATCTCCACTCAATGTCAAAATTTAGGAACACTTTAATTAAACATCAAACCGTTGTTTTGTTTTCACATTATACTGTGCATCGATATGTTTACTATCCATCTGCACTCGACGTAAAACTATATTTATTTTAACAGTTGTTTGCGTAAATAAATTCAGTTATCACACAGTAAATGTTTAACATACTTATATATTTCCATTAGATGTATATTGGAATTTTTGAGAACCAATGTGGTGGAGCCCTAATGAACGGATTGTTTTAATATTCAAGCGTCATTTCCATTGTGCTAGAGAACTTGTGTGTAGAATTTGAAGGCGATCAGTGCAGCCGTTTTGACACTGTTTGGCTAGCAGGTTGGTGAGAGTGACGCTGTCTCTTCAAATCATTGCCAATTCGATTGCCAATTCGATCTCTTGAAATATTTGGCTGAACTTTTAAAGCTTTCAACCCATATCCAAGCACGACCTGTAACTGCAGGTAATGAACTTTATTGATGATTGTTACTTAGTTTTAAGTTATAAACCTTAGAAACAGAAAATAAATTGACAATTGGTTTTTAAATTAGTTAAACACGTTTAACGCCATTGAAAGCAACAGTCACAACAAATTAGTCCCTTTTTCCTAAAACAAACATAACATTTTAAAATATTGATATTTTATTCCGGTTATCATTCCATTTAACATTATTGCTAAGTTGGGCGATTTACATGATGACGTAAACTGGTAAAAGTTAGGGATCCATATAATATGGAAGTCTTGGTAATTTATTACCCTTTTCCCAATTTTATTTTTACTAATTAATGTAATCCGCCATTTAATTGATTTCGACAACGTTTCCTGAAATATAACAGTGTATATTTATTTTATTCATTTTATTTTATTTACCCAACATTGTAGATCCGGTATTCCAACATAAATAAAGGTCTATCGACCCAAGTTTATCACAATAATAATTCTAAATAGGTCCCTGCAAAAACTAAGTCACTGTCGAAGTTCAGTTATTTACTACTACTACTAAGTGTTTTTACTCAGAGTAATTCCATAGTAACAGGGTAGTTCCATAGTTTCGGAGGAGAGGCTAAATAATGTATTTTATTCTTTGTGGGTACAAGTTGCACCATCAGTATACTAACTGAATTGAGTCCAATTATTTTAAAAGTGCATATGCTCCATTTGTTACTTCAATTATTTAGTGACTCGACAGATCTAAATATACGTACAAATTTCATATATTGTAATAACCTCCTAATACCAAAGGACAGGTGTTACATACCCTTGAATATACTTTGATATAAGAGTAAAGAACTAGACTATTGGTAATCGTAAAACTAAATACCCCCGTCGCAGCAAACCTGCATACTCAGCGAATTTCCAATGAATATATAACATAACACATTATAACACTTAACAGGATTCATAAGAAATGTATTCACAAACAAGCGATATTTAAAATATTAATTATTCTCCATAAGAATAACATTGGGGATGAGTATACAGGTTTGCTGCAACAAGGCACACAAAATAATGGGTTTTTATGCAAATATCAATAGAACTCATCTTAGTGAAGTCACATACCAAGTTTCATCCATATACATTCATAAATAAGCGATATATAACATTTTAAGTATTTTCCATAAGAATAACATGGGGACCGAGTACCTAGGTTTGCTGCTACAGGAGCCATAGGCGAAAAATTTTTTTTTGTGCAAACAACAATAAACCATAACCAGATCAAGCCATATACCAAATTTCGCCAGTTTATATTCATAAATAAACGAGAAATACAATTTTCCTTTTTCTCCATAAGAATAACATTAGACAACGTACTGTGTTTAGCACTTTCAATATCTCGGTAACCAATTGACGTAGAGCAATGATCAAAATACCAAATTGTTTGTTTTTTAAGCTGAATTCAATGGTATAAATTAAAATTTGATTTAAATTAAAATTAAATGTGAAAACCCCAAAAACCTCATTTTTGGGATACAAAACCCCCCAAAAACCCCCCTTCGGATGGTGCGATTCATCTGGTTTTCAAACTCGTTCAAATAAATGGTACTTTGCACATTTGTACCAAATTTCATTAAGATCGGACCTTTTTTACGAGAGTTATCGTGCTTACGGACACACACACACACACACACATATATATATATATATATATATATATATATATATATACATATATAAAAATTTGAACGAATGGTGTTTTTGGCATCTGGGGACCTCAAAATGAAAAGTTATCATGGTCTCGGGCTTAAGTCTTACCATGAGACCTACGGTAATAGCTTCTTCCCTATAGGGGAAATTCGCTAAAAATAAATTTAATTAATTTTGAATTTTTATAATCGCAATAAAAAATTAGCAAAAATTACATAAAATAAACTCGTACTCGAATTATATCGTAATTTGAAGAGTCTAGAACAAGCCCGAGCCAGTATAAACTGCCAATGCAAATTCCACAATCAGTCAACTAATGCCCGGCGACAAGGCGCTCCTGCGAGTCGTGTACGTGTGCGGTTAAACGGAGGAGGGAATCACACCATTCATTGACTCCACTACCCGACCCAATCGTGTGTAGATTTTGTAAACATAATTATTTTTACAATTACTGGATGTTTATAAAAACACTTTCTTACTCCTTATCTGCCAAAAACCTGTTTTAAAATTGTTTGCACAAACCTCTTTTTGCAAAGTCGATTTCACGGAATAAAAGTGTATTTTGTTTATTTTTGCATTATTCTTTTTGTTTATCAATGAAATTTATATTTCCCAAAATTGACAGCATTCACAAAAAAACTGCTATTGTTCTTTTTACATTTTCCCGTGTAGTTTTAAAAGTTGTGTTTTGCTCGTAAAAATCACAACATTGCGGCTATTAACTATTTTGTAGATAAAATATTGGAACAAATCTGACATTAGCGAAATTTAATAGTTACATTTTTAGTACAGATTAAAGGGTTACTTGTACGATATTAGAGTTTTGTGAGATGGTAACAAAGTTATTGAAGCTTTCAAGCACTTCGGCCATCCCGTCCACAAGTGATGACATTGTCAAGTTCAGCGTTTGACCTTTCCATCAATTTTGTAGCCCTTTGGAGAATTTTATTTACTGCCAAGTCAATGTGAGCGTTTTATTATTTTTGTTTTGTTTTGAAAATACTTTAAGTAGCATGTAAAATTATTAATCTATGATTGATGAAGTTTTCTGTAGATGCAGAAGGTTAAATATGTTTGTTACTTAAGATAAGTTGATATTTTCCTAAAACCTTTAGAATTTGAGTTATTAGTGGTAATATTCGTATTTTTTTCGTCAACCCAAAAAATTTGTCGCATTGATATCTGTCTGTCTGTTGTCAAGATATGATAGGTCTAAGAGACCACTCCAGATATCTAATGTTTACGAAATTTGTAATTCAGGAACAGTTTTCAAAATATCTAAGCTTCTGAAAATTATTTTTAGCTTTTGAATTTTATTTTGATATCTCCCAAAAACTGCTGGAAAAACCGTGAAAATCTGCTTATCGGTTCTTATTAAAATCTGACGGTGCACAGTGTGTCTGGTCCCTACAAAAATAATATCGCAACAACAAAAGTAAATAAAGTAATATATTGGACTCGTATCCTTCGATACGGTTGTAGAATAAATTGTAATTTGATTTGTATGGTAAATGGAGCAAGTTGTCTAACTGAGAAATCAATAAATTAAGACATATCTCAAACTCGTGCACTTTTTTAACAAAACTTTGTAAGTAGGTTACCCATTGATTATAAGTAAGTTAAGAGATTATGAACTATTTTGCCAACTAAACTTTGAGAGAGGAGGGTGGGATGTGGGAACTCCATTCTTCAAAACCCACGGTAAGTAGGCAGTGTCTTCTATCGAATGTATTTCGACGTACCTTTTTAGAAGAATAGTCTAACCCAAGTAAACTATTCGCTATTGAACAGGTTATCTAGTTTATACTCTTAAATTAAGATTTTATGTAACAGAGAGGCGATGGCTGAAGACAATTTACCCTTCTGGGATTTAGCAAAGGTTCCATACCTAGAGATTAAGCACGGACAAAGTAATTCCCCCAAATAAAGAGTTCTATAACATTATTGTTGTTAGTGATTATATAACGATTTAAAATGTGCTATATTGGTTTTATTCTTTAGATGAAGTTTATCAATTTGAAATATTAAACAGTGCAAAATAATTGGTTTTAGCTTTTAAACTATCTTTTGGTGTTCTGTAAGTGTTAAAGCTCATGCTTTGTGGATAAAGCTCGATTCCAAAAACTATAGGTTTAGTTTTCAAAGTCACTTTGTTTCAAACATTCAAGTAAAGGTACCAAATGTTTAAATTTATTTCAGCTCTAATCTGGTAAGAAAGTAAATTTAAACAGGAAGACAGAAGTTCCTTACTATGTTACCCAACTATTGGTCTACTTTTTAGCTATAAATAATAACAAATAATGTAAACAAATAAAAAAGACTAATTACCCTCTTTCTCGTCAAGTTTTAAATTTAACTAGAGAACCCGCGCTGCTCTGCAGCATCAGGTAAGGTTGCACCTTGAGATTATGAGTAAATGCTAGTCAAGTTAATATAATTCATATTTTTGATGGTAAAATCTAAAAATACTTTTTGCTCGCGGTAATTCTCTCAATATTATATAAATATTTAGTGAAAAGGTTTATAATTTTTGCACTGAAAATACTGACCAGTTTTAACTACAAGTAAAGGTAATGTTCTCCTTATCCTTTAAATCGTTAGACCTAATATTTTTCCCGCTAGAGTTCAGCAGCAGGGTTTTTATTAACTTTAGCAACTGTCATTTCTAAGGCCATATTATCTGCTTAAAACGTTATAGGGAGATCATACCATACTATGATGGTTATTTTAAAAGAAAGTAAGCACTATATTGTTCAAACGTATAAATACAGCTTAAGAGCAATTTTCTTAGGATTTATATTTAAATTCTGACTGACTGAGTATTTAAGAAAATCCATACTTTCCTCATAATGGCATTTGCAAGCTCATCCCATTACACGATGCATGATAAAATATGTATATAAATTTGAAATAATCGTTTTGGCACGTGAGGGCCACAAAACGCAAAGTTAACATCGTTCCCGGCATAGTATTAGCTATATGTCCCCGATTACCATAATAGTTTATTACCTTTGGGAGAATATCAGAAAAAAGCTAATTTTCTTTCAATAAATGATTGTTCTCATTTTGTGAGCTAATGTTAAAGTGTGATGCAGAGTTATTTCCTTGTTTTAAGTAAAGCGCAGAGCAATGATGGCTTGAATTTTCTGAACCTATAGAAAAAACTAATACCCTGAATAAAATAACAAAACTTACAACAGCTATACCGAATTTTTGTAAACCAATAAAGTCCCTGCCATTTATTTTTGCTTTGGCGCTCGTTTTTTGATGTCCTGTTAAAGTTTCTCCCGTTTTAGCGAATTTCCCCTATAGGGAAGAAGCTATTACCGTAGTCGGCATGGTAAGACCTAGGCCCGGGACCATGATAACTTTTCGTTTTGAGGTCCCCAGACCCCAAAAACACCATTCATTCGATACTGTATATATATATATATATATATATATATATATATATATATATATATATATATATATATATGTGTCCGTGAGCACGATAACTCTCGTAAAAATTATCCGATTTTGATGAAATTTGGTATAAACGTGTAAAGCAACATTTATGACTTTAAGTTCGAAAACCAGCCAGATCGCTCTATCCAAAGGGGTATTTTGGGGGGGTTTTGTACCCCAAAAATGGGTTTTTTGAATTTTTTACATATAATTTTGGAAATAGTCAAATTTTAGTTTTCCCATTGGATTCAGCTTAAAAAAACACACAATTTGGTATTTTGATCATTTCTCTACGTCAATTGGTTACCGAGATATTGAAAGTGCTAAACACAGTACGTTGTCTAATGTTATTCTTATGGAGGAAAATAAAAATTGTATATCTCGCTTATTTATGAACATATACTGACGAAACTTGGTATACGGCTTCATCTGGTTGTGAACCATTGATATTTGCTCAAAAAAAAATTTTGCAAAAGGCTCCCGTAGCAGCAAACCTGCGCACTCAGCCCCATGTTATTCTTATGGAGAATAAGTAACGTGTTATCTCCCTTAATTATGAAAATAAATTAATGAAATTTGGTATGTGACTTCACCTAGTTGAGTCATATTGATATTAGTATAAAACCCTATTTTTTGTTTTCCTTGCTTCAGCAAACCTGCATACTCTGCCGCCATGTTATTCTTATGGAGGATAATTAAAATATCATAAATTGTTTATTTATGAATGTATATTGATGAAACTTGGTATGTAGCTTTATGTGGTATTAAGATAAATATATATGCATTGGAAATTCGCTAAGTACGCAGGTTTGCTGCTACGGGGGTATTTGGGTTCAATGTAGGACAGTAGGAAATAATACCAGAGTGCTTAAAATTGTCAGGTGTAAAAGCAATATATAAATACTAATACACACTTACTCACTAACGCACACGTACAAATACACATAGGGAAACCCCACATCGAGAAACCCCAAAGGTTTATATAAGAAAACATTTTATGAAGTTTTCAAAAACAATCCAGAAACATATTATGCATATTAAATAAAATAACATTTTGCAGAAAGATCCATTTCGGAACTAATTAGTTCAAGCATGTGCTTTAAGAAAGCTTTAAACTTCCAAAATTGTTGAAATTAAATGTGAAAATATATTAAAGTATTATAATTATGAATATCCTTACCTAAAATTGTTTCACATTTAGTTTGAAATATATAAGGACGACATGGCAGGTTACAATTTTGGAATCCCTTAAAGTTGTTTTGCAAGTCTCTCTGAATGTTAAATTGCCAATTATTCGTAAAGAATCTTTTGAAGGATAAAAATCATTTTAAATTCCTTGTCGTTACAGCTACCCCGAAGCCAAAGAGTAATACCGTACGATAAATATGGTTACATTAAACCATACTACGCTATCACAGCATATTTGTATGGCAGTACTTTGATAATTCTCGCAAAACATAAATGTTTGAAGACACCTTTGTACACACACAATTTAAATTATCAGTCCAAGTAAGTCCTCAATATAAAGTAAGTATATCAATATACTTACTTTATATAAGACCTAGAAACTTTGTACAGTCAACTTTTTTCAGAATGTTATTGTCCATCATAATAGTTGGACTTTCTTTGTGCTCAAGATTTTGGCGGCAGCAAAATTCAATAAAACTTGATTTTGAATCATTAGTGTTAGGTTTATTTCATCAAAAAATTTAATACATTAAGTTAAATCTTTAAAAGCCTTCATTTCTAGTTGATAAATTGACTTTTCTGGTAGACAGAGAGTTTTATCATTTCCATATTGAATAATCTTTGAAAATTCTAATAACTTTTTGCAATCATTAACTTACAAGCAAACAATGGTCCAAGCATAGTGCCCTGCAGTACTCCAAATTTCAACTGTACGCTTTGAGATAGTTTACCAGACATTTTTACTAGCTGCCTTCTATTTGTTAAATATGAAGTTAGCCATTTATGTGACAACCCTCAAATTTCATCATAATCATAAAGTTTTTTTTTCTCAAAAGTGTATGGTGGCTGACACATTCGAAAGCTTTAGATAAATCAAGGAAAATGCCAATTATATATTCGTATTTCTCAAGGCCTTTAACAACTAAATTTACAAAATTTGTGATTGCATCAATAGTGGGTTTGCGTGGTCTAAAACCAAACCGATATCGGTTGGAATATCATGTTTTCAATTAAACCAGTCAAACGGTTATAATTTTTTTTAAATCCTTTCAAAAGGTTTGCTGAACACTGGTAAAATTTATATTGTACGATAATTTGTTGCAAGTGTCCGATCTCCTTTCTTAAAAATTGGAATTGTTTTCAATTTTAGGGACTCTGTAAATACACCTTTTAGAGATGAGTAGTTTATAATATTCAATAATGGTTCACAAATAGATTCAGAACATTTTTTAGAAGCGAAGTTGATAGCCCTTCAATGTTTGGAGTATTTTTTTGTTTCTAAATGTTTAAATAATGATGTCAAGTCATAGAGTGTCACTGGCCATCATCATTTTACATATTTTCTAAATGAAACAATCATTATTTATCTTGTTAGTAGGTACAACATTATTTGAAAATAAATTATTTAGCGTATTAGAAACTAGCTCTGATCGGTATTTTAAATTATTAACTAACTATAGTCCTAGCGGATTGTTAGACAGGAGAAAGCTTTACAAATAGTGCACAGATATCTTCCCGTTTTCTGCAGTTTCGGCACATTCCCAATGATGAACTCGTATATAGAGCAGGTTAAATTTTCAACACTATCTATAAAATCTGAATCTAAAATATGCAGAGATATAAATCGAATATTAAACACGTAAATGTTAGTGAATAACTCGCAAGATTGGAGGAAGGGAGTTTTTAGAGCTTCCTGCTTTAAATGATTGGTTCATTTTTTACTTTTGGTACAAGCTATTAAGAACTTTAACGATTTTGGAGTAAAAAAAAAAACTCGTTCACATAAGAACTGTATAATTGAAAAAGGAATTTATAATTATTTTATATTTACTGGATATTACGAAAACCCTTAGAAATAATGTCTCAAGGCGCTCATTCAGGCGATGAGTTAATAATTATTATTATCTTGATAGCAATTAGAAGTGTCATTACAGCTCTCGGGAGGTTGGAGCTCTTGTTTCAATCTTTCAGAGCTTGGAAACACTGGTTTTCATTTTCGTCTCTAAACTGTGTGATTGCATAAATATAATTAAAATGTGTTATTGTTACTACGATTAGTACAGCAAAAGAGTTGTTTAATCAATTGGGACCATTAGGACTCCATTCATATTTAATTCTTAGTAGCATAAGAAATACTTCAAGGGATGGATAATAAAATCACCCAATCACTGAGGGAAGTGTAATCACTGAGTTTCATATTTTATTAAATAAATTAGATTTTTTACTTTAAAAAATTACTTATTTAAAAGTGTCTGCAAGGATGCGTGCCCATTGCTAAGTATCTTGCTTGACACTTAACGACAAAACGCAGATAGCAAATATTATTTTACAATTGATTACATACGGGTGATTTCCAATTGAATTACATAAACTTGAACTTTGATAAATTATACCCAGGGAATACACCCCGGAAAAATACTGTAAACGATTATTCAGGAACACAAGTATAAGTATATGTTATGATGTTATGATTTTATTATGCCTCAGGAAGCATATCCTAAACTTGAGTCCACATTATAAATAAATTCACTCCATTGCCTAGAATTCGTATAAAAGACAGGTAATAACTGCTGTAAAACTAGCTCCAATAAAACTAACTCTCTTGGCTTAGGTTAGGGATTTTCCAATCAATTCTATGGAGGTCAAAAATAGGAAGGCTTTTTTTGTTATTCGCTCATATTAATTTATGTATATCAGATAAACATTGAAACTTTGAACCTAGTGGAGGCCCTAACGATGTTTTTAATTCGAGCCGACAAATATCAGTCACTGTTTTATTTTGGTGTATTAATTATATTTTCATATAATTTTACATTAATCAGTAGTTTTTTAGGTTTACCGATAAACATCCTGACATGCACATTGAAAACATTACTCGTTATTCAAACGGAATAACATAAATTAAAACAAATAAAAAATATGAAAAAGATCAAATCAAACATTTACATGGAGATTTCTTTTAAATATGATAGTAGGTTTATATTTGTGGGTATTTCACTTATATTTTAGAATACAGTGGTGAATTATTGGTATTTTGGTATTATGGTATTATTGGTATTATTGGTATTATTATTATTGGTATATTGGTATTGGTGAATTATTATTGGTAAACCAATAATATCAGTTTGTAAGATAAAAAGAAATGCAAATATATAGCCTACTTTACACCATTTACTATACCGGTCAATCTATTATTGTATTTATCCATACATTTTAAACAACCAATATAAGTCAACAATTGATTGTAGTTAGTCTATCAACCTCGCTAAACCGCATGTAAAACAAACAAAATCAGAAATTATAATCTTTATGTATAATTCTGTAAGCAAACTTTTATACTCAAAATTGTGGGAGTTTGGCAAATTGCAGGATGACGGGAGACGGCTCAAATTAAAGGTCTTGATCCTAGGGACTCGGGAAAAATATCAGTACTGTACTTCTAAAAAAATACCAGCAAGAAAAAAAATGTAAAACATTCCCCATAAGAAAAGTATGGGGATTTAAAAACGTCTGCTTTGTTTACATTAAAACATATATGATTAAGTGTCTACTTTGTTTACGAACTGACATTGTTCCTACTTAACATGTTAAGAGTAAACAGATAATTTGAGGCAGATTATTGGAGCAAGGTTAGGGGCAATGGCCCCTTCAAGCCACTAGTATATGAGAAAACTTCTCATTATTCATTCTTAGCTTCTAAATTCGTCAAACCCATAACGAAGTTCGGAAAAATAAATAAATACAGAATAGTGAAAAGTATGTTTTATACCCCACCAAAAACGTAATTTTAAACTTCATGTGATAATGTATCGACAGTAGACAAACATTGAACAAGCGTATTGTAAAAATGTTTGGATAGTCGGATAGATACTAAATGTCTTCTCCAAGGTAACAAGGACAGCTTAATGTTTATGTGTCTGAGGCTTTTCTTCTGGCGCTCGACCAAATGGAATTTCGTGGCTCTTGAGGTTTTGTTTTCACGATCAATGATGTAAACAGTTATATAGCTTGAGCAGAAAGGAAATTGTAAAACGTTTTCTAAATTCATTTGATAACAAATACAAATTGTTTGATTTGAAAAACCATGCGGCGTTTTATGCCCTTCATTGTTTGAGAATATTAATGAACACTGAGCAAATAGTATAAACCAAATTCATTTCTAACACGAACTATAATAAAACTATTTCAAATGTTCATAAGTACTATTTTTTTAAACTCACTTTTTTCTATTGCAAATATTGAATTTATAGTGAACCAGAGAAATAATCAACGTTGACAGACACTGTTGCAATAATCCTCCATTTTTATACTGTTGCACTAAACACCCCGCTGCCCTGAAGGATATAGTTATTAATGAATTTCCTGTGGAAAAGTGAACTATTAGCATGACCCGCATGGTGAAACTTAAGCCCGGGACCACCATAGAACTTCCTAACGTGACCCCCTGAACACGTTTTGGGGTATCGTTCTAAATTATATATATATATACATATATATATATATGTATATTTATGTGTATATATATATATATGTGTGTGTGTGTGTGTGTGTGCACTCTGGAGATCGAATTTTTTGTCCGATTTACTTCAAATTTGGCAGGGATGTTCCTTTCTATAATCAGTTGGACAAGTTCGTTGGGCAAAACAATCGGAAAACTTTAAGCTCCTTTTTTTGGGGATTATTCTTTCAAATTTCGAGCTTTTGGGCCCAAAAAGGGTCAGAAAAGCCCCGGACGTAAAATCAATGCTTACATTAAGATGGGAATTAGTGAAGCGAAAGTTTTAAGCCCTCTCTCATCATTCTAGCATAAATATTTACCGAGATTTTAAAGAAAATGTATATCGGCTAAACACAGTATGTTGTCTGATGGGGTTTTTACATTAGAAAAGCATGTTATTCATTTGTTGGTGTATTTGTATCATCCCCAGCAACCTCGCGCCTACTTTAAAGCTGACTGGACCTTCTCCTAACCATATAATGCGCAAAATTGTATTCCTAGCATTGCAGGTAAATGAAACCAGGAACATCAGAACAGCCAAAAAAATCAATGTTTTCAGATTTCAATAAAATTGGAATAAATATGTTTTTACACTGGTTTTGAGTTTTAAAAGTTTTTTACGAGGAAATTCACTTCCCTTACGTCAGCGTGCTGCGTGCGAACTCGTTTGGCATGAGATCAAACTTCCGGTCATCTATAAGAGCTTCAATATGTCAAGTTTCACGTAAAACTTGCATCATTGGATTGAACATTTTTGAGAAAAATGTGCCTTATAATCGAATTATTTCTCATTTGGTTGTGCGTTGCACATAGATCATTAGTTTAGTGTGTTTATGTTTTCGGGACTGTAATGGTTATAACAGTGAATGCACTTTATTTATTTTTTTAATACACTAGGAGCTACATAAAAAACCTTTAAACACCAATATATGGTCCGTGAAATAACATTAATGATACATCAATATCTTTATTGGACTTCTTAGGCCCGGTGCACATCAGCGGTTTGCGGCGGCGGCGCCGCTGCGGCGTGCGGCGTGCGGCGACGAGAAAGGTAGTGCACATCAGCGGCGGCGGCGGCGGCGCGGCAGCGGCGACTATATAGTATTAGCATTGATTATACATAAGATCAATAATCAATGGTATTAATCAATCTTTTACTCTATAACAACAACTTTGGTAACAAAATAAATAATAAACAACAATTTTAAGAAATTGATAGGTTTTCCAACTCGATATTTATTTGTTTCTTAAAATATAATCGTACGAATCTAAAGTAAATACTGTACTTAATTGAATATTCAATCAATGCTATTATTAGTTTACAATAATATTTATGAATGATTGTAAACTTTGTTTTTGTTGTTATGGTATAAGGTATTTATTTATTGCTGGCATGTTTAATACAAACTAGAGACCGCCCAGTGGTCGAAATTCGACCAAATATATTTTGAATAAAAAGTCGACGAATACATATGAAAACAAGTTTAATATCTAGTGGGCTCATCTTTACCTCCCCTTCCCCCATCCTCACTTCCAGATATTTTTTTAACGTGGAGTTAAAACGGATAGCAGAAGGCGTAAGATCAGTGGTCTTTTTATTTAGCCTATGACTGAAAAATCTCCACATAATCATCTCCCCGCTCCTCTTACCACCCTCACAAACAGGTTTTTTATGTAGAGTTAAAACGGAGAAGGAGTTAAGAGAAGGGTGTTACCATTCCAGCAGTCAGTAAAATTTGTACTTAAGAATCATCTGTTCTTCCTGATGTGCTACATATTTATTTGAATAACGCAGCTTTTTATTAAATGTAAAACAACAAAAAGCAGAACACAAGTTCCCATAAGGATAACATGTAAACTTTTAAAGCCAAAAACACACCCAAACACAACATTATTTTCATTTCGGCACATCCCCTAATAGTACTAAATAAGTGTGCCAAGTTTCATAATCTTACGATGCCGCACATCCGAGAAATCGGTACCACAAAAAGTCTTTAACCTATTATTATATAGATTAACTTAAAATATACTATAACATGTGTTTTATGTTTTATCTAATGATAAATTTTGTATCTGCAATAATACATGGCTAGACCAGTCGGCCCACGGGTTATTTCCGGATAGCGTCACTTCCTCCCAGTACAATAGATAGACTACACCGGATGTAAGATTCTAGTTTATGCCCGTCAGAATAAAATAATTTAAATAAGTAAGATCAAGAAAAGTTCTTTAATTCTACAAAAATATTAATAATGTAAAACAAACGGTATGTAATATGCATGCAAACTACGCTTGTGTTTTCTCTCAAAAAGCTTTAGCTACAGAGATAATTATGCAATGCAATATAAGAACTGGATGGGCATGCGAGAAAATAAAGAGAACCTGAATTATTATTATTGAATGGATTATTTTATAAATTCCATAACACAATTTAGTTTTGTTCGATATTACATAGTTAAAGTTAGTTTAAGAATATTATTATAGTTTAATAAACCAGTTGTTATGTAAAAATAACGGGGCTCCCGAATTTTACTAATAAAAACATTTGAGAATAAGACGTTTTCCATCACTACTGGAGTGGTCCGAAGCCTGCGGCGAACTCGCCGCCGCCGCTAGTGTGCACTGCTCCATTTGATTCTATGCCCCGATAGACCTTGCGGCGGGGCTGCGGCTGGACAAAACTGCGGCCAAGATTTCGCCGTCGCCGCGCCGCCGCCGCAAACCGTTGGTGTGCACTGCTCGGCAATTCTCCATTTGCTCCCATGTATCTAAGAACGCGCCGCTGCCGCGCCGCCGCCGCAAACCGCTGGTGTGCACCGGGCCTTAAAGTTACATTTATATAAATTCCATAAACTGGAAGACTACTGATTGTTTTTAAATATTTTGTGAATTCAAATGTACATTCACGTATTATACTTATTAATTAAGTAAATAAAAACCAGGCTAATTAGGTATAGCTTGTTGATATTTAGATTTAAGTAGGACTCGATGACAGGGGCAATTTACTTAGCCCCCGAAAATTAGTATAGTTTTTAACACTAGAAGCGATAGGTTAAGTCCAAAGATATCTTAAAGTAAGCGCACTTTAATGTGTTTAAAACATATAGCCTATTACCACCAAGATATATACAAAACTAAAGTTATCAGACCGACTGTATGATCACTCCTAATTAAAGCAGATTTTTTAGTGTTTTCCAAAACGGATTTTAAATTATCTACTTACAACTATTTGAGTTCTACGATAATGCTTAAATGGCTTAAATACTTAATTCAAGGGGGAATATATATATATTTTTTCCAATTCATTCTCACTTTATTATTAAAAGATTATTCTTTTAGCGAATTTCTCCTACAGGGAAAAAGCTATTACCGTAGTTGGCATGGTAAAACCTAGGCCCGGAACCTTGATAATTTTTGGTTTTGAGGTCCCCAGATGCAAAAAAAACATTAATTCAAAACTGTGTGTATATATATGTACACACATGTGAGTGTGTGTTGTGTGTGAGTGCGCATAGAGTAACAAATGGCACCATTTAGGAGTTCTTAAGAAGACCTGTGGCAACAGTTGTACTTAAGACAACACGCTCGGTACCTATGGCGACAGTAGCCACTTGTTTTCTTAGAGACGTGAAAGTGTTGTTATAATGCCTCAAAAATTAACACAAATTTCATAGCAGATAGTTCAGAGTAAATCCAACAGATTTCGTTGGCATCGTTAATGCCACTTATACAGTCATCGTTTTATCGTTTCTCAGATACTTTGTAAAGACATATTACACAGTGTGTTACTAGCTGTGAGTATTTATTTTGTATTTGTTGTTCGTTATCAGCTGTCCTAACACTGCCTTGCATAAATGAGTGGTGTGATAACACACCAGATATGGTATTGGAGGTGTCGTTATTTAAAACTCATGTTAATAAAATCGGTGGTTTAATATATAAATGCACATATCGTTTAATCTACTCGAGGTCTGATCTTTTATTTATTTGTTTATATTTCATACTAGTGGCTTGAAGGGGCCATAGCCCCTAACCTTGCTCTAATACTCTACCTCATTTGATTTTTTTACTATTTACATGCTAGAGAAAATTCGTAAACAAAGTAGACGTAATCACATGTTATAATGTAAACAAAACAGACGTTTTTAATCCCCATGCTTTTATTATGGTGCAGGTTTTACGTTATTTCTCTTGGTAACTTTTTAGAAATATTGCTATTTTTCCTGAGTCCCTGAGATCAAGACCTTTAATTTAAGCCGTCTCCCATCATCCTGCGATTTCCCAAACTCCCACAATTTTGGCTTAAAAAATTCGCTTAATTCGCTTATAAAGATTTGGAGGCTAATTAAATTACCCAAAAAATTTTAACCAAATTAAACATCACTCACAAACTTCCACTGATCTTGTAATTGAGCTGAAAAATGTGGTAGTAATATATGTAATGGATACAGAGATAAAGATAGAGATATAGTAACAATATATACAATACCAAAAAGGTTAATACATCAGGAGCTCTCGTCTGAGGTAACAAGTGAAGCCTCGATGGCCGACAGCTCTATTCCCCTACCGTTCCCATAGTAACCAATAGGATAACCAATCAAATCCCCTCTTCACAAGTTATACGTTTATCAGATGACGAGAATACACCGCACAAGAGCTCTAAATGTATAAACCTCGTACCATGCACTACAGTGAAATATATGTTTGTCTGTCAACAGTGTTGGCTTAGCTGTAATATCAGGAACAAGCAAAGACTTAAAGACTCTCAACCGTACAGTAGTTCTTGTATTTATAATATTATATAACAGTTTAACTGTATCTGGGTTTATACATTTCGTGAAGCATGAAAATTAAAAAAAATCTGAAAATCAATTGGAGCTTTGCAAGTTGCCCAGAGGCGGCCCTACATAAAGGCGAATATGGCGGCGCCTGGGGTGTTTTAACGGTTGGAAAATGTAATAACGCCAGTTTAGAAATCGGGAACATGTATATAAAATTATAAATAATCAGTAAAACTTTGAACCTGCACAACTAATTCATAGATTTTGTTTATTCTATCACGGTTGGTGGGCATAAATATTATGTTGGGGATAATTGTTGCGTCGGTGTTGGCAACATGGTTGACTGCAGCGTCCATCGCGTCGTCCGTCTTCTGTCACATCGTCACATGATGGAGTCTGCCGGTGTATCATGCAAAAGCAAAAGGTGAAGTGCGGGCGAAGGCGTCGGGTCTCAGTGGCACATGCGATCCCTCCATGTACGAATGGGCGCCTACTTAAGTCCGGGTACTATTAGTGACCTTTTGAGTTGGTTCTAATATTAACCATCACTCACTAACTAGTAATTTGATTCAGCTGATATTTGATAGAAAGATAAATAACACATCATATCTAAAGATTTACCTACTACTGATCTTTAAATCCTATCGTGCACTGCCCTAAGAATTCCTATGTTTGCAATCACTCACCAGCTAATTGACCGATAAAGCTAAAATATTGTAGGATATGCAATACACCACAGTGAAAAATAAAACCTTTCCTTTTCCAGAGGACATTTGGGGCTATGCCCCGCTGCCCTTGACATTTCCAATGTTAACCAACACTTACGAACTAATGGACCGATTGATATTAAATATGGTAGTGAGGTGATCAACATATCACTTTTATACACCACTGGGCTTATCGCCGTTGGAGGCTTCGCCCCCAAATTCCCTTCTGGAGTTCGCTTCGCTCTCTTGCATTCTTCAGTTAACGAGGATTAAATCAAATTCAACTAGTGTAGTTCATTAACCAAATAAAAACTACAAATATGAGCTTTTGTGAGAATATTATAACCTAGACAGCCGGTCCAATATTGGTTTGATATCGAAACATTATACCAACGGGCTGCTTGTTCATTTTATCAAATGAACTCCCGACTAAGATATTTGTTTCGTGGTGTTTAAAAGCAACAGATAAAGTGTTCACTCAATTAAATGTCAAACATAAGTAAGTTAAATAAAAAGTTGTGGATACAATGTTATATTGAAGTTCTACAAATTTATTTACGTGTAAAAAGTAACAACAAGTTAGGCTGCAGTTCACGACAAAATTATATTAACCCAACACCATAGAGTGCTGTATGGTGACTGCTCGTTATGCAACATAATTACAAACAAATGGATTTGTAAATAAAAATAAAGTCAAATTAAACAAACATTTCAGACCTCAAAAATTAAACATCAAAAGTACGATTTGAACCCGAGACCGCAAAATAGTGAATCTGACAACACGGGCCTACTGTACCTTGTCGAACTTCCTGAAAGTTGTAATTCATCAAGCAGTGAGTAAAGATTATAAATTCATTCAATTGAACAAACAATCGGTTGATGACTTTTCCGATATTGTAACCATCGAATTAGGCTAACGATATAAGCGATATTGAACATCCCGTGTAGGCGATAATGTGCTCACCATGCTTGTAACACATTTATATAAACCTCAAGGTGAGCACATTATTTCCTACACGGGAGGTTTATATAAATCAGCTGTTACAAACATGCGGTACTATCCAAAGGTAGTGTGCTTTCATAAAACATCCAAAACTTTGTACACATTTAAATGTGCCAAAACACTAAAAATTACTCCTTCTCAGGTGAATACATGCTAAACGAATGATCGAATATCAAATATTACGAAAATTCGTTAGTTTGGAATTAAATTTTCTACAACTTTTGTGTTTAACATTTCGTGCCATCTCTTACCGTTTTATTGAAAAAGGCACTCAAAGTGGAAAAATTTTAAAAGAGGAAATTTTCCCGCCTAAAAATTGCCTCCAAAATTAAAAAATATTAACTTTTGGCAATTTGTCTGAGAGTTTCTCGTAAATAGCCTGAATTCATGTATGAGGTCGAATAGGCTCTGATTATGGGAAGTGCCTCATAATTTATGTCAGTTATTCAGTTTGTCAGTCAGTGAGTCAGTCAATGAACCCGCCTAGCTTTATGTAAGTAGATAACGATAAGGTTAACTGAATAATAATAAAACTAATAATAATAAAACTAATAATTCTAATATTGTGATTAACATATAGTTTACCGATCGATATCAGTTCATTATATTAGTACAGTGTATAAGCAATTTCCACTTGTCGTGTCATAAACGCATGGGACGAAGATAGTCTCGATATAAATGTTACACAAAATAATAGAGGAAAGCTAAATTACCAGTTGAGAGCGTGGATTTCCGTAGGTAGGATATATTCTTGTGGGAAATTAAAATTGAAATGTTGGGTGTATGTCTGGCTAAGATAAATGACAAATAGTTGCGACCTAAGCATTACTACAAACAGCTGTTAAGATAAGTAAGGCTTCTTTCAGATTCTTGACACCACTTTTTAATTCAGAGATCACATGTCGTAGAAGCAACACTGTCGTCTCTACATACCTTAGTAACACCTGTCGCCAAAACGCATGGGGTGTGTAATCTGTCAGATGGGGCCACAACTAACTGGGGAATTCCTTTACTGTCGTCATTTATAATATAGAGGACACGTGTCGCCATTAGAACCAAGTCGCCTTTATGTATTCTTAAAGCGCGTGTCGTCATAAGGTATACAAAGGATTTTCAACATGACATATTTAAGTGTGTATTATCAGACTCGTAATGTAGAGGGTAAGCCGAACAAGAATATCTAGTTTTTTCTCCTAGCACAGTATTAATGGGTGGTGCCATAGAGCATCTGAAGCGACACTGTCGCCACATGTGACGTTAAGGGTAAATTCGAAAACCAGACAGATAGACTAATCCGAAGAGGCATTTGATTTTTTGTTTTTTTGTTTTTTTTTTGGGGGGGATTGTACCCAAAAAACGGGTTTTTTAGATTTTTTAAAATATAGTCTTTAAAAAAGTCAAAAATTTAGTTTTCACCATTGGATTAAGCTTTAAAAACACACAATTTAGGGTTTGATCATTACTCTACGTCACTCGGTTACAGAGATATTGAAATTGCTAAACACATTACGTTGCCCAATGTTATTCTTATGGAGTATAAGAACAATGTTATATCTTGCTTATTTATGGACGCGTACCGACGAAACTTGGTATTTGGCTTCATCTTGTTGTGGAATTATGTTATTTGCACAAAACATCAATTTTTACTGATGGTTCATGTAGAAGCAAACCTGCGTACTCAGCCCCCATGTTAGTCTTATGGAGCACAATTAAAATGTTATACATTGCTTTTTTATGAATGTATATTAAAGAAACTTGGTAAGCGGCTTTATGCGGTACTAAGATATATATATGCAGTGGCAATTCGCTGAATACGCGGGTTTGCTGCGACGGGGGTATTTAATTATATCACAGTGACTTTATAGTTGCCTTTGATACTGAGTTAGGTTTTATAATGAATACATTTGTTTTACTTTTCTTACACCATGAGTAATTGGAGTATGATCTTAATCTAAAGCCTTTATAATTCAAAGTAATTTTCTTGAATGTTGTTTTATGACGTATTTGACTGCGTTTGGAATCGGCCCAAGTTGCCCGTTGTTTGGCTAAGCGTTAATTACAGTTATCTGCTTATGGTTTTGACAATTTCTTCTAAGAATATGTTCCCTTTACTGCCATAAGGCTCGTCCCATCCATTTGAGACAAATGTGTTTTCAACATTATCGAATTAGCACGCTTTGAAGTAGTAACATTTCAATACGATTACAAAATATTTATTTACCTGTAAACGAAATTCTAAGTATGAAAATAAATACCCCCGTTGCAGCAAACCTGCATACTCAGCGAATTTCAAATGATACTTCACTACGTCATAAACCACTTACCAACTTTTATCAAAGTGTATTCATAAATAAGCGAGATATGACATTTTATTTATTCTCAATAAGAAAAACATTAGGACTGAGTATGCAGGTTTGCTGCTTGAAAGACCACAAAAATTGTGTTTTATTTAAATACCAGTGGATCACCACGAGATGAAGCAACACTCCAAGTTTTACCAATTTATATTAATAAACAAGCATGATATCACATGTTTCTTATTCTCCAAAAGAATAACATTATAGCTGATGAGTACGAAGGTTTGCTGCCATGGGGACCACACACAAATGGGTTCTGTACGCAACGAAAAGTTACTCCGTAACATATTAAAGCTCTGACAACTGCATTATAACAAACGATTTTTGAACCAAGCAGGACTTTGTTGTTGTTTAATAAATTTTTCCAGATTTAATTAACGGCATATTTTGAGGCTGTTTTTTTTTAAGTGCGTTTCCCACGAGAGAGTAGGCCTACTGGTAAATTTTACACCTAAATACTTGTAGCTATTGACAATCTTAATTTGCTCTCTCTTTTACCACTATTTTTCACGTGAACCAAGCCTGCCACTTCGTCTGAAAACCAAGATTTTTTATTTTGATAGGTTTACTCGTAGGTACCATGTTTTGCAGTAATCTTCCAGTCTATTTATCATATGCTGCCGACCGGTTGCAGTTGGCGATAAGAGAACTATGTCGTCGGCGTACATGATAATATTCACCCTTGTTCCTCTAAAATTGCAGCCTCCTTGTATAAGGAGCCTCCTCCAAACTTCTGCCAAGTCATTTTTGAATAGAACGAAATTGGTAACGAAAAATATGGAGTGTATTCCAACTCTCTGGAACCTTCCATCACTCCTTATTTTGTATGTGCAACATATGAATTTTTAAACCAACATAATATGACTAGGATCCACTTAAGATTCTTACTTCAAAATTAACACGTGTATCACACTTGTTAGGGCTAATTTTGTATTGAATTTTACGTTTTCAGATTTTACCTTTTCAAATTGGTGTGGTGGCAGTTTCAGTTCATCTTAAGAACGGAAAGATGTTTTGAATATTCTTCAAATAAAATAATTAAGAAAACTTTTAAGCAAAAAAAGGTAAATAGATTTTAAAGATCACTTACCTATAGCTCAGTAATTATAATATCTAGAAGTAAAACTGTGCAGGTTTTGTGTGGATTGCCATGTCTTTATTTTTACATATTTAATTTACTCAGCTATGGGTTAAGGTTAAGTGACTAGTAAACTCGTTGTACCCGTGTTTCCTGAAGTTTCCGGAGAGAGTTCAGAAAGATATGGTATGCATGTTTTGATTTGAGTAGTGGTAGTATAGCGGTTTAAAGCCACAAACCCCACTTGTGGAAGCTAGACCCCAGCCTACCATTATGTGGACATAACATGTTCAACATCTATCAATTGTGTAGTAGTATGTACTCGGGAGGGTATCGCCACCGCGGATGGAAGCGAGTTTTCCCGAACCAGTACTTTTTCTGACTAATCCAGTGCAAAATATAAGGATGGTTGCTTCGGAGGGGAATGGCGAGTTCTTGTAGAGCTAGGACAGATACTTAACCTACTCCGATATATTTTCCAATTTTCTAAATTATCCAATATTAATTTTAATACATCCTTTGCAGAGATCCACAAGTTCTGGCTACTTGGGAAACCCAACCTTTTGACATAATAAATTACCCTTCCTCCTGATTACTTCTCTACCAAACACAGATCTTTATATTTGGTCTTTAACAATTTTTATCGGATCAATCCATCTGAAGGGGTATTTTCGGGGGGTTTTGTAACCCAAATTTTTTTTATGGTTTGTATATAATCTTTATAAAAGTCATGTTTTAATTTTCACCATTGGATTCAGCTTTAAAACACAAAATTTGGGGCGTTTATCATTTTTTTACGTCAATTGGTTACAGAGATATTGAAATTGCTAAACACAGTACGTTGTCCAATATAATTTAAAATAAGAAAAATTGTATATCTCGCTTATTTATGAACGTTTACTGCCGAATCTTGGTGTGTGGCTTCACCTGGTCGGGTCTATTGTTATTTAAAAAAGAAAACTTTTAACTATGGTCCCATAGCAGCAAATCTGCGTACTTATCCCCCATATTATTATTATTATTATGGAGATTATGTAAAATATAAAGTATCCCTTAATTATGGGTATAAATTAATAAAACTTGGTATGTAGCTTCACCTAGTTGGGTTATATATATTTGCATAAATCCCCATTTTTGCAGCAAACCTGCCCCATTTTATTCTTATGTAGAATAATTTTAATGTTATATACTGCTTATTTATTAATGCATATTGATGAAACTTGGTTTTTGACTTCCTTTCGTTAAATGTTATTGATATTTGCATAAAAATCAATTGTTTGTGTTCCTCGTTTCAGAAAATCTACGTACTCATCCCTATGTTATTCTTATGGAGAATAATTACATTTTATACATCGCTAATTTGTGAATATATTTTTATGAAACCTGATAAGCAGCTTTATGTGGTATTAAGACATATATACTAGCTGTGTACCCGTCCTTCGTATGGGTTGGAAGTATAAATCATAAATTAATTAATTAAAGAAAATAACAACTCATTTAATTTTACAATATTTAAATTACATTTGACATGTTTAATGTACAATTAAACGACATATACTGGCAGATGGTTTGGGTACTATTGCTAATTTGAGGAACTCTGTCCGGTTGTGCACGGCGTGGTCATGGTTAAAAGAACGGTGTTAAAAATGTATGTGTTCGCTTTGGAAGAGACCTAGCTTTGTGTTGATCTCCGTTGCTTGTTCATTGTTGGACGTGAGGATAGCACAGTCACAATCACAGAGCCAGGTACTTTCCAAATTAAACTGATTATGAACCTCGGTCATAAAAACTGTCGATCAGTACACATGTAATTCAACGATTGTGCCGAGTGGAGGAGAGGTGTTTATGAGACTACATTGGTTTTCAATGTTCCGTTCTCAACATTTATAAGGGCATAAGAAAACTCCTCACACCCTTAATCTTTTCCAAAATAGGTTTTCATATTTACTGTTAATTTCAGACGCTCAGTGGTCGGCTACACAAAATATATTTTTAGAGAGGCGTAGATCTCGTCCACCCATGTCTGTGTGAACGCACGACAAAGGGTCTGTGTGAAATCTCCAGAGAACAACACCATGACTCCCCATTATGGTCATGATGTTATTTTTTATGTCTTTTAAAGTACCAAATTTCAGCTCTATTGGTTTAGTGGTTGGTGTGTGATGATTAATACGCTTATATTAAAGAACAGTGGGCCAGAGTCCTTGAGTATATTTGTATATGGAGTAGGTATATGTCCGCATTGAGCTATCAGCTATATTCCTACCGCATTTCAGCTCCATCAGCCCAGTAGTAGGTGCAGGATTGTTAAAAGATTATATTTTTAAATTCCGGGGAGCGAAGCCCTTAAACAATTTTGTATCGGAAATAGGCTTGCGTTTTGTTCTGATGTTATTACGGAATTTAAACTTACAAGGTACAGTAAATACTAATACTCATAAAATTGTCAAATTTTATCATAAAAGTAGATTAGGGCAGAGGCCTATAGGATTATTTTAAACGTATTCTTATTGCACATCTGCTGCAAAAGGGGATCCACCATGCAAAATTTCATCTTCATAGACATTGTCGTTTTATAGATAAAGTGATTACTACTTCAGTGAGTACATGATACTTATGTTACTTATACCAATCCTCAGTCAACGTTTAAAATAATAACTGCAATAGCTGTTTATGGAATAAATAATCTTAAGTCATGTCTACTCTGTAAACTTATGTTAGTTATTACCAATCATCACTCAACGTTTTAAATCAAAACCACAGCATCTGTTTATAGAATAAATATTCTTAAGTCATCATCTAGTTCAATATATATATATATATATATATATAAATTCTCTGTCCATAAGAATAACATAGGATCTTTAAGGCCCGTGGGGCAGAGTCCTAGAGTAATTTCAAAAAATCCAATTAGCCTAAAACCTTGTAACGCACATATATAACATAGAAAAAAGGTTTAATCGAAATCAGTTCACCCTTTTCCCTGTAAAAATCGAACAAAATACGACCAAAACAACAAGAAATCCCGCTTTTGAGCGGCTGCCATTCTTTTTCAAAAAGGCCTATGCCAGTTTAAAGTCGTCTAACCTTCATGTATAGAATAAATAAACGAAGTGTCATCAAAATCAGTGCACCCGTTTTCCCGTGAAAATCTATCAAAAACCCGTCCTTGAGCTTTACCGACAGACAGACAAACATAAATTGGTATAAGACTTATTTTGGCTTCCCTAGGGTGAAAAATGTGAAAATATGCAAAAATGTCATAATTCAAAGCAATGTACAGACAAAACTCTAACTTTATATATGTATATATATATATATATATATATATGCATTGTAAATTCGCTGAGTACGCAGGTTTGCTGGGACGGGAGTATTTTGGTAGTTGAAAATAATTAAAGATGGGACTATGAAATCATAACATAAAATATGAACTCAACAGGTTAAAAGCTACTAGTCTCTTTTAAAATGCTGAAAACTATTTCACTAAAAGGGCCAAACGCAAAACCTCTTTATCTCCAGAGGCAGACATGCAAATTCTAATTACTCCTGTTCGAAACTTAATCTCACTCCTGCCAAGTCTTCTTATCAGGGAAGGACAAGTAAGCTCACTTGTAATAAGTTTAACAGCAGTAATTTGAAAGCAAATTTGACATTCGCAAAGATATCTTCCGCGTTTTCTTTGTGTATCTTTCCTAAAAACGTGAATTTATACCTTCTGACGCAATTTTTAATCTTCAGCATCATTCTGGCAATCGTACGCTAACAGTTGACGGCTCCCGTAAAGGATATTTAGCACTGATTATTTTATGAGGGTACTGAATTAAAATCAATGTAAATGTATTAATATAAATTAGTATTAATATATTAATACCATTTAGTAATATTTATGGCAGTTTTGGTTTTGAGTCGTCACTAAGCAATACAAAAATACTACAAATATGTCAGTTAAAGTTTAGTACTACAATTCATTTTTAGGACCCGTGTTTCTTAATCCATTTATGTCATAGGAACGTTGTTATAGACTTATTTGTTTATAGCTGCAACTTTTGTAGATTTTAAACCAAGTCCTTCCGGTAATAGTTTTAAAGTATGTTTTAAAGAAATATCACTGAGTCAACAGTATTTTGCTACCAATTTCATTATAAATGTTCAACAGTAAAATGTTATTTTAGTTCATAGCAATATAAATCATCATTATTGAAAACAAAATATTTAATATTTACCTTAAATCCTTTACCTGCTAATAAATTTTAACATGATATTATTAAATACCATTTGCCAATAATTAGTCCCATAATCTAAATAGAAAAATCAAACTACAGTATTATGTAAACCTTCTAAACAAATGGTTGTTCCCCTTATTGCTTATTATATTACGATAACTACCCCAACTGCGCAGGCAGTAAGTCAGAACAGATTAATTACATCACTTACACCTGACGATGAGTTTATTTTAGCTGCACACTAGCATTATTATATCATTATTTTAATACGGTTTGGTCCCTAAATTATCACAAAATAATTTATTATAAACGGTCTCAGGTTTTACATTATTGAATCAATAATGAACAGTAACATGTCCCGTGGTCTAAATAAAATATGTGGTAAATGTTCAGAAAGGGTCATAAATTGAATACAACTAATTAACTATTATCATCATTATTGAGTTTTAGCATTAAGACCGTCTCCTGCTGGAATTCTCCTGGAATTCGATTATAGTTTGCTTTGTTGTTAGACTGCTTGATTATAATGTACTTTTTTAACATTCTCATTAACTAAATACACGAAAATATGATTTGAATGGAATTCAGACGAATCGTGTAGCAGGATAAGTCACCATCATAACATCAAAAGACACCATAAATCTTTTGTTTCATCCTCCACTGTTGATTTAGTTCTTGGTTGTGCAAAATTATAAATCACTAATAATAAGCTAACAGTTTTAGCAGGTTCACATTACAGATTTATTATAAATCGAAATGATTTCATCTATAATGATGAGTCGATTGAATACAGTGACAGTATAAATACAGGCAAGATGGATCGGAGATGGCAGCTCTCTACTGGAGGGTTCTTGAATATGCGAGCATTGACGAGTGGAAGAATGAGGAGCCCGAAGAAGGGGGAATCGGATGAGGAAACACTTTGATTTGATAATAACCGTAATGTAGTGAAACTGCACCTTTCCTGTTCAAATTGTGTTATAATATATGTATAACCTTAAAATACCTAATTTGCCAATACCTGGATTCAAATCAAGGGAGTATTTTTCTAATTATCTTTGCTATGTGCTTTTATAAATAAATACATCATTGAATTATTGAATTGTTTCATTATTTTATTTTTCCTGTTAATACAGTTATTTTGTATTTTAATTTGAATAGAAAAATAGAATGTTGGAAAATACAGCCAATTAAAACTCTGTTGGAAAAGCGACGCTCATTTACTGTCATGTTTCCTTTATTTCACACTGTTTTAATTAAAAGGCTAATGTTGGCGACTCATTATTTCTAGATTGTGTTATTTAATTGGACGATATTGCTCATTTGAGTACAGAATGAGTTTACACAATCATTGCAAACATTTCTATCAATAGATTGGTACTGGTATTGTGCATTGATATGTTTGCAATTTCTGTTTTAAAACGTTTAATCATAAACTTCGTTAAACATATTGAGGGATATTTTGGTAATTTCCGTATGTTTTTTATTTATAACAGGTTTTAATTAAATAGATAACTAGTTTTATTTAAATATTTAAGATGGACTCGCACAATATTTTTTTTCTTATTTTTCTATTGTGACAAGCACTGGCAGTTATGCCGGTTTATAGGACCAAATCCAGTTTTCCCCTAGTTATTCTTATGAGAATTTCTCTAAATAAACAATACAAAATTTACAACCACCCAAAATAATTTAATGTGATACACAATAGTTTAATATTCACACAATAAGTTTTATATGTTATTTTAATACATAATTTACAAAAATCCATGAGTTCTAGCAATTTGGAACGCCCAACCACATGACGTTCATTAAGCTCCTTTTCCTCTTACTACTTTCTCGACTATTTAGTTTGAAATAATTTTTTTCTTGAAAACCCTCCTTTGATTATCTTGTCGAGTTAGTCTTTTAAATCATAATTCCCATTCCAGGAATGACGTTGTGTGTTAGTTATGTTGTTGGAGTCGACTAATTTATGATCCCTTATCCTTATAAATACATTGCTTACTGGAAAGTATATATTTAAATTTAATTTTTAAAACTACTAAGAAACGTTAAATCGACTACTAACATTTTAAAGAAATATTGTTTATTCATGAACTCTACTTATATATAGCTAGATGGGTTCACTCACTCATTCACTGACATAAACTATGAGGCACTTCCCGTAATGTAACCCCCCTCAACATCATACTTGAATTAAAGCTCTTGACGAGGAACTGCCAGAAAAATTGCCAAAGGTTAACATTTTTGAGTTTTCGAGGTATTTTTGGGACGGGAAAAATTCTACTTTTTCAATTTTTCCACTTTTAGCGCATTTTGTACGGAAACGGTAAGAGATGGTACAAAATGTTAAATTCAAACTTGTCGAAAATTGAATTTCCAACTAACGATTTTCGTTAGATTTGAGATCCGATCATCCGTTTAGCCACTATTCATCGGAGAAGGAGTAATTTTTAGTGTTTTGGCCCATTTAAATTTGTACAGTTTTGGAAAGTTGCATTATGAAAGCTCGCTATCTTTGGATAATACCACATGTTTGTATCAGCTGATTAAACCGCCCGTGTAGGCGATACTAATTTTCTCACATGAGGTTTATATAAATAAACTGTTACAAAACAAGATGAGCACATTATCGCCTACACGGGAGGTTCAATATCGCAAATATCATTTGTTACGATATTGGAAAATGTAATCAACCGATTTTTTGTTCTATCGAATGAATTTAGCCCAGTAGCCCAGTGGATATGTTGTAAGATGATTCAAGATCATGTGGACACGGGTTTGAGTCCTACTGTTGGCTTACTTTTTGAGGCCTGCAATTTCTGTTTACTTTGACTTTATTTTGTTTTTACTAATTCATTTATTTGTAATTATGTTGCACAACGAACAGCCACCATACAGCGCTCTGCGGAGTTAGGTTAGGTTAGGTTACTATAATTTTGTCGTGAACTGAAGTATAATTTGTTGTTATTTTTATACATAAATCCATTTGTAGAACTCCAATTTAACATTGTACCACAACTTTTTAGCGAATTTCCCCTATAGGGAAGAAGCTATTACCGTAGGTCTCATGGTAAGACTTAAGCCCCAGACCATGATAACTTTTTATTTTGAGGTCCCCAGATGTTAAAAACACTATTCGTTCAAATTTATATATATGTATATATATATATATATATATATATATTTATTTATTTATTTATTTATTTATTTATATATATATATGTGTGTGTGTGTGTGTCCGTTACCGCGATAACTTTTGAAAGAAACACCCGATTTTTATGAAATTTGGCACAAATGTGGAGAGTACTCCAAAATCAAAATGCTAAAATGATTAAAACCCAAAATGTTAAAAACACTCTATTTTGGTTACTTATTTATGGATGTATTTTTGTGAAACTTGGTAAGTAGCTCTATGTAGTAGTGAGTCACATATATATGCATTGGAAATTCGCTGAGTACGTAGGTTTGCTGCGACGGGGGTATTATTTATATCTGATTAACTTTGATTGAGTGAGCACTTTATTAGCGAATTTCCCCTATAAGGAAGAAGCTATTACCGTAGGTGGCATGGTAAGACTTAAGCCCGAGACCATGACAACTTTTCATTTTGAGGTCCCCAGATGCCAAAAACACTATTCGTTCAAATTTATATATATGTATATATATATATATATATATATGTGTGTGTGTGTGTGTGTGTGTGTGTGTGTGTGTGTGTGTGTGTGTGTGTGTGTGTGTGTGTGTGTGTGTCCGTTACCGCGATAACTTTTGAAAGAAACACCCGATTTTTATGAAATTTGGCACAAATGTGGAGAGTAGCATTTATGACTTTAAGATCGAAAACCAGATCGATCGCTCTATGGGAAGGGGGTTTTATGGTGGTTTACAATTTTCCAAAAATCGGTTTTTTTCAAATTTGACCCCAAAATGTTAAAAACACTCAATTTTAGTTATATCCATTTTATAGAGCTTAAAAAACAAATAATTTAGTATTTTGAATCATTAACCTAGGTTAAGTGGTTGCGGAGAAAATCCAAAAAAAAGTGTCCCATGTTAATCTTATGGGAAAAAGGTTTTTAGATTTTTCTCAGATAGTTTTACCAAAAACTTCACATGTCTATTTATTAATGTGTTTAGTTCAACAAAACAAACATTTTGGTGTTTTAATCGTTGTTCTACGTCCAACCGTTGCAGAGATATTCAATGTGCTAAACACAGTACGTTGTCCAATGATATCCTTATGGAGAATAAATAAAATTCTTTATCTCAATTATTTTTGAATGTATATTGATGAAACTTGGTATGTGGCTTCAACTAGTTGTGATATTAGCACAAAAAACGAGTTTTTTGTTGATAGTCCCCGTAGCAGTAAACCTGCATACTCGGCCCCCGTGTTATTCATATGGAGAATAAGTAAAGTTGTATATCTCCCTTAATTATGAACCTAAATTAATTAAACTTGGTATATAGCTTCACCTGGTTCAGTTATATTGAAAATTGCAAAAAAAATGACTTATCTTCCTCGTTGCAGCAAACCTGCGTCCTCAACCCTAATGTTATTCTTATGGAGAATAAATAAAATGCTATATATCACTTATTTATGGATGTATTTTTGTGAAACTTGGTAAATAGCAGTAGTTATGCAGTAGTTGGTTGGCTTGGATATGTAGTAGTGAGTTATATACATTGGAAATTCGCTGAGTACGCAGGTTTGCTGCGACGGGGGTATTTTTTTCCCCTTTTATACTCCTCGAAACAACGATCGTAGTCGGGAGTTCATTCGATAAAACGAACAAGCAGCCGGTTGGTAAAATGTTTCGATATCGAACCGATATGGTTGGATGTTAATGTGCTCACCAAAGGTAATTTGTTGTGTAGTTTTTCTTGTGTTTGATTTAAACTTGAGTTGAATGAGGAATGCAAGTGAGCGAAGCGAACTCCAAAAGGGCGTTTGGGAGCGAAGCCTCCAACGGCCATAAGCCTAGTTAAGTTCATAAATCTCAAATTTAAAACAATTATTTGCTGACTCATTAAACAAATATCTCCTGTAGATCTATTGTAGTCAATTTCTTACGAATTTTCTTTTTGTATCCCCACTCTTCATTATTGTTATCATATAAGCCTTTACATTATCCGCTGACTCGCCCTACTTCATGACACTCCCCTCAATAATACTGGTCAACCACTTCTAGACTGTTGCAAAGGTTTGTAGCTGTATGTTTGCTATTTTTTTATTGCTAGCATAAAATGTACTAGTCTTGTTGATATTTAAACCTTGTCCTTATTAACACAAATACTATCATTCTCACCAGCGGACGATTTCTAGCACTGAACTTTTCATTTAGCGAATTAAAACTGTATGTTCCATTTTGCTTTAGGCTTTGATGGTGAAGTTCCTGACAAACTATTAGTTACTTGAGATGATGCCCATTGTGAGTAACAAAGAGTGGTCATTATAAAGATTTGTACGAATTTTCACATCTTTTAAGCATGGTTTTACCAGCCAAACGTAACAAGTAACGTCCCTTAATAAACCAATTCGTAGTTCCCACAAAACGAGCCTACAAGCTTTCTGGTTAACGAGTGGTTTGGATTCACAGAATTGAAACTGTTTTGTCAGAAGACTTGGTAAGTGTTCTAAAAGTAAACTTACATGAATTAAATTAGAATTTAAATTGTAATACATTTTTGTATGAATATAAACAGTTATATATGAATATATAAACAGTTAATATGAATATAAACAATTTATGGATTAAATTGACTTTCTTTAAGAATTCCTTTCTCTGAATGAGCTAAAACTATTTGTTTTTATTTAACTTATTTCACATTTAGACGTAGGTGCAGTAGTTCATCAAAAAGTCAAGGTAAACTGCTCCTGTGTGTGATGGGTGTTTTCCTAAATACACAAAGCGGGCAAGCAGTATGCAAATACCATTTTTTGAGCATCACATCATCTTCTTTGGTTAAAATGTAACATTTATAACATAACTGCAAAATATATAAAAAAATTGTATATACAACTATTTGAACAACAAATTCATGTTGTTAAAATACTACATATGACGATCTATACATTTTTTATAAATATATCGGAATTGGAAATAAATATGTTTTCACTGATACTTATGGAATTATTAGGAAATTAATGTAAAATATAAAAGAAGCGTAATTAAAACTGTTGATCTAAAATAAAATAATGTTATGAATATTATACACACTGAAGGTGTCCTACATTTTGGTCCAACGCACGTCTTGTCATCCTCTAATCGGGTTTTAGATATTACCTGGATGATTAGGTACCAAATATCAAATAGTTAATTTTATTAGTTACCTATAGGTAATCTGAAAGCCATCTTAGTTCTTTGACCTTAAAAATAAAACGACGACTAAAATATTCATCAATTGTGTTCATATTGTTTTGTTGGGCTCAGAACAATCTACAGATGACTAAAGCCATCTTGTCTCGCCATGAATATTCGGGGAAAGCCCATTAGTTACGGACAGTTAACTAATAAATAAAAGCGAGGGTGCAAACAAAGTTTTTCCTGCTAAGCATTAAACCCAGGGTTGCATAGCAACTACTGGTCTATTGGACCTGATACAATATATAGTTCATTCAAGGGTCAACCGTTCATTCCTTCTCCTCGCACTTAAGTGAATGTTCAGAATCTAAGAGCTACAACAATTAATGAGTTAATCTGCTCGAAAACGTCGCTATTTATTTGCTCAGATGATTCAGTAGCAGGCTAAGTATTGTTAAAAAATTAGTTTATTTGTTTGGCCGTGCTATTCGTAACAAGTTTAAAACTACAAGGTTTTAACTCTATTTGAAACTTCTCAACTGAACGATATAGCAATATTAAGCGACACCAATAAAGATATTAAACAATGTAAGCTGAAATGCAACAAGAATTAAACGAAACTTTGAAATGTTAGAATGGAAAACATTTTCTGTTCGGGAACAAAAGCGAATATTCAGTGTTTACACAAGACTTTTTAGCTCTGATGGATAAAACCAACTTTTCTTTGCGTTATTTCAGTATGAATTAAAATAATTTCTTAATACAAAAGAGCTTAACGTTGCGTCGTTTAAATAACTTTCATTTAAACATGCAAATACGTTTTAAAATAGATTTGTTTTGTAATTATATTATTTACCTAAGTTATTTTCGTTATGTTTGTAAACAATAAAAATTAAAATTGTTATTATATTTACCTTGACTTTCACGTCATATTAATAATGTTATTTTATATTTAGTCTTTTGTTTTGTTTTAAGAACAGTTTCTTTGTGATACTTAGTGATACTCATGTAATAATTTTTGTATATAACTGAATAAATATGAAACTCAATTACGCACCTTTGGTACTATCTGCGTTTTACAGATTTACTAACTCTAAAAAACAAACGAAAAATCGGATTATTTGTAAGGATAATTCGAAACAAAATTAAACGTATCAGTTATACTCCAAAATTGCTTAGTTAAGTCATTGAAATTAAATGAAGTAAAATACATAATAGTGGAGGATGCACTCGAATAATAAAGTAAACTTTAAATTGTAAACATGTTTATCTATACACGAATCTATACACATCTACGAGCATAACCTCAACCTGTAAACTAAACTATCTTTACTTTATTTGAAATTGCATTGGTTAAGAAATCTTTATTATAATCAGTTAATAATTATAGCAGTATTAACTACTTTGCTTCGAAAGAAAATGTTGTCTTTGGTACTTTTTTAAAACGAATACGATTATTTTGTTGTAAACATTTTGATGACAGTCGTTATTAACACAACCCTTAAAAATATTATATTTGTTGTTTTGTTTTTGTTTGTTTTTTCATAGGGACCTATTTTAGCAACAAAAAACTAATCAGAAACCATTTTCTCAAGTTGAATTTTTTAATTTCAGTTGTTTTTTATTTTCTTTCAGGACTTCTCTGCGCATGTAATAACACTCAGGTCAAATAAGGCCAAGAACGTAATTATTTCAAAAACACATTCCAATTATTTTACTAAACCTACTCTCTTATCAAAGAAATAAACACACCGAGACATAATCGAAATTCAATTAGGATCTATCGCCGAGCCTATAAAAGAGTACGGATGGGACAAGTAACCGCATCAGTTACTTTGCATCAGTTAAATGGCTGTAACTGATGTACGATTAAACTGATGCGGAAAAGTGGCTGTTGCAACAGTTAGCCTCTGAGTTTATTTCGGCGCGGCAAACTGCCTTTAAACCTGTACCTAAAGTCGCTGCCTGCTTAAACAGTTTATCGTTCTATTCTGTTTTCTTGCATCAGATCTGTTTTAGACGTGCATTGAAGTAGCAAGATAGTTTTCAATAGTGTATCAGTTATTGTGTGCATTAATATTTGTGCACCTGTAATGTAATTCAATACTGATTTAACTTAAAATATTACAATATAAACTAGGCTAGGCTATGCTATAAAAATCACAACATTATAAGTTATGTGATAAAGCTTGTTTGCAAATACCATATTATAATAATTAAGTTATTTATTATCTTCAGAATATTAGTTTAAAAAATACTAAAATTTAAATACTTTTTATTTTATAAAAACTATTTATTATACCAAGTCATATTTCTGTGTTAATAATAATTATAAAATAATAATCAGTTGATAAAGTCAGTTACA
Source organism: Allygus modestus (assembly GCA_963675035.1). Taxonomy (NCBI): domain Eukaryota; kingdom Metazoa; phylum Arthropoda; class Insecta; order Hemiptera; family Cicadellidae; genus Allygus; species Allygus modestus. Next base: position 292,268,458 of record OY776111.1, on the reverse strand, counting down.
GAAAATAGCTTTACAGCTTTAGAACACAATATTTACTTTCTTTAAAATAGTATTTTCAACCCGTATAAGTAACATTAGTTAGTATGAACAGCAACATAAACTTTGTGCAACGTAAGAATTGCCTACAGATATCCGCCGCTAATGTTCCAACCGCATCAGCTAAATTAAACTGATGCGAAGCCGCAACAGTAACAGTTATAACTGATGCGGGGAAAACATCAACTAAGCCCATCACTATAACAGAGGAATATACAATATACGTCTTGTGTGCGCTGCACTGTATCTGCTAACAATCGTCGCGGCAGTTAAGCGTTTCGCTAGATTAACATCTCGGAGTTCCTCGCTAGATTCCAATGGTTCAGCGCCCTAGGTTTTCCGAAAGACTTTATAGGTGATATCTAACTACGTTAACATAAACACATGCAAACAATTGCACAATGAAGTTTTGTTGGTTTTATTTTAATCAACAACTGAAGAGTAAGTTCCATGTAGGCTGGACCGAAACGAAAAAACGGCTAATGGCTTGCCTGAGCTTTTTACTGTTATATTGTGTTTAAGCCGTGTATTAGTTTAGTGTCAAATGTTTAAAATCCATTTACACGTTTTTTAAATACAATATTTTATCCGTATCATTTCTGTAATGCCTATGATCAATTGTATTGTAACTGACTATAGTTGATTGGTAGATTAGTGAGTTAAGGTAATTTCCTTTCGTATTCTATTCGGGTTTTACTATGTGAATTTATCATGACTGGTTGTTACACATGGGTTTACTTTAAGGGGCTATAGTGTTATTGTTTCCGAAATAAAAACCGACTATATTAAAACATTTGTAACTTCCTCGTAACTAGTTATGGAGGAGTAAAAAGAATATTAAAGCTATTCATTAATGAATTAACTGCCGGAGTTTTTTCTGTACCATTGTAATGTACCCTAATTCTTTGCAATTTCATAAGTTATTAAAAGCTCATAGTGTGCCATGCAAAAAATGTCTGAGAAGTTTTTTAGGATCGTATATCGATATGTTTTCAACCTTACACAGCGAAAATTTTAAAATATATGTTAATATTTTGCACACGAAAGTGGGTTTCGTTGTTATGAAACTGTATTATAAATCTTAAGCGGGAAACAGCTGTTTTAATGTAATTCCTCTGTTCTCATATGCATACACAATGTATTTCGTTGTTTGATCTTTTACTTACAGTTGCGGTAGAGCTTTAATTCAATATACAGTACTATTACAAAATTACTTTAGTATACTTGTATATATAATAGTAATAAAACAGTGGGGTGATTTTCTAATATACATTAAAAACTCTCTTATGTAAGAGAATACTTGTTTACTTAAATACTTATTTATAAGGAAAATACATTAATTTGGTTTTACGATATCAATAATTTTTATGATAAAGAGCAGTTGGGTTAAAGAAATTAGAGGTATTATGAAGAAGAAGATGCGATGTAAATAATTAGTCTTAACGTTGAGAAAATCTATTTATTAATTATTTATTACAGGTGAATACCACGCTCTAAAGGAAACCATAGGATTAATGTCCATAAACGACGATAACACATAGGAGTGGTATTATCTGGAAACAAACCGGAGGAGATTAAGATCCAACAAAGATTAAACTCAAAGCTTCCATGGCTTCAGCAAGTTATTTTTTAGCGTAAAATGTTCTCACATTCCATCAAAATAAAGATTATTCAGGATCTTAATAAGAATATTATTTCTTTAGAATTGTATATAACTGTATGGTGAACAAAGTACTGAAAATATTCACTTTTAACTTGAAATCAACCCGATAGTTTATTGGAAGAAGGTGACTGGAGAAAATGCCTGATGGTGAGGTACGTAATCCGTATGAACTTGATAAAGCAGGTGACTCAGATGACTTGCCTCGCGACCTACGCATTCCTTAATATGTGTTAATGAAATGTCAACATAATAAGAATAATATTTAGAATTCTGACATAAATTAATATTAAAAGCATAATGGAAAGACTAAAAGAGATAGGATTAAAAATGAACATATTTAACTCAATTTGCAAGCAGATGGACTTCACCTCAATCATCAATGCTTAAGCGTAAAGTTGATGTAGCACTGGCTGTGCTATATTTGGAATCGTATTGTCATTTATGTAGTCTTAAAGATGAATCATTTTAGAAACGTGAATTACCCTATCAATAACATAGCAAATATGCGTCTCTCAAACATCATCTGCGTGGAACCTAACTTTATTGATTGGGAATTAATCATATTTCAGTAGCCATATATCCTTGTCTCGAATTATTATCGTTACTTTTTGTTCCGTTTATTTACACAATTTAGTTTTCAAGGAAAAAGTGTTTGTGAGGGTATTCAGTTGTTTTAACGCGAACCACCTAAACTACTAAACTGATATTAATATGAAAAATGTAATCTAGCAAAGTCGGTGTTTTAAATAATACTCTGCAGCCAGAGATAAAAATGTATTTTATTTTAAAAGGTAATTTATTTATTTTTAATAAGCTGCATGTACTGTAGTTTTCAAGATACCTACATACAGGGTGTTTCCAAAAAACCCTTCAGGACTTCGGGATATGATTACTTGCATAAAAACTAAGAAAAAGGTTCCTGTGAAGGTATGTCCTAAAACGCTTAGTTTTCCGTTAATCTGTCTGTATGTGTCTTTTCCATAATTAATCATATCTCACGAACCACTTAACGTTTAAACTTCAAACTTGGTACGTGGATGACTATTAACAAGACCTATTTAGGTATGTAGTATCAAGTTTATACTCTGTAACATTTCAAAATTGCGGCCATTTTTAGATTTTAAAACTTAATATCTTAAAAACCGTAAATTTTACGAAACATTTTACAAGAAACAAAAAAGGTTATGCAATTTTATCTTCTAAACAATGTTATAAATATTATTAAATAACTGGCTATAAATAACTGATTTATGACTTTAAAAATAAGGTCATTACCATACCTAAGGCCATAAGGACTACCTTGTCGTCATCAATCCACTAGTTTATACGATTACTAGTTTCGGGTTTATAAACTAGTGGATTGATGACGAAAAGGTATGTAACCTTACTTTTTAAGTCATACAATCAATCGGGGAGGCAAATAGCATGAATAAACTGATTTATTGCAATTTGATTTATAGAATACATGTTTTTTTTTGTGGCAATCATTGCAAATTTTTGCATGTTTCTAGTTTTAAATTGCAATAAATAAGTTATTTATGGCCCGATCTTAATAAGTTTTATACCATTGTTTAGATGATAAAATTGCACAAATTTTTATCACTTGTAAAAATGTTTGAAAAATTTACGGTTTTTAAGATATTAAGCTTTAAAATCTAAAAATGGCCGTCATTTTGAAATGGTACAAAGTATAAACTTGATACTACTTACCTAAATAGGTCTTGTTAATAGTCATCCATGTACTAAGTTTTAAGTTTATACATTAAGTGATTCGTGAGATATTAAAAATTATGTAAAAGACACATACAGACAGAAATACAGAAAACTAAGCGTTTTAGGACTTACCTTCAAAGGAACTTTTTTCTTATTTTAGCGAATTTCCCCTATAGGGAAGAAGCTATTACCGTAGGTCTCATGGTAAGACTTAAGCCCGAGACCATGATAACTTTTTGTTTTGAGGTCCCCAGATGCCAAAAACACTATTCGTTCAAATTTATATATATGTATATCTATATCTATATATATATATATATATATATCTATATATATATCTATATATATATATATATCTATATATGTGTCCGTTAACACGATAACTTGAGTAAAAAACGTCCGATTTTGATGAAATTTGGCTCAAATGTGTAAAATGACATTCATGACTTTAAGTTCGAAAACTAGAAAAATCGGACCATGGGAAGGGGGGTTTATGGGGGTTTTAAATTTTCCAAAAATCAGTTTTTTGCATTTTTCACCCTAAAATTTTTAAAAAACTTAATTTTTGTTTTGACCATGTTATAGAGCTTAAAAAAACAAATAATTTAGTATTTTGAATTATTAACCTAGGTTAAGTGGTTGCGGAGAAAATCCAAAAAAACCTGCGCATAAAATCTCCCATGTTAATCTTATGGGAATAATGTTTTTGGCTTTTCCTCAGTTTATTTTAATGTAAACTTCACATTTGCTTTTACCAATCTGTTCATTTCCACAAAACAATCATTTTGGTGTTTAAATTGTGATTCTACGCCCAACCGTTGCAGAGATATTCGAAGTGCTAAACACAGTACGTTGTCCAATGTTAACCTTATGGAGAATAAATAAAATTTGATATCTCGATTATTTATTAATGTATGTTGATGAAACTTGGTATGTGGCTTCAAGTAGTACTGGTATATTGATATTTGCACAAAAAATTGATTTTTTGTTGATTATTCCCGTAGCAGCAAACCTCCGTACTCAGCCCCAATGTTATTCGTATGGAGAATAAGTAAAATGTACTGACTCCCTTAATTATGAACATAAATTAATAAAACTTGGTATGTAGCTTCACTTGGTTGAGTTATATTGATAATTATATAAAAACCCATTTTTCTGTCCCTTGTTGCAGCAAACCTGCTTTCTCAGCCCCCATGTTATTCTTATGGAGAATAACTAGAATGTCATATATCGCTTATTTATGATTGAATATCGATGAACTTAGTATGTGGCTTCGCCTAGTTAAATTCTATTTATATTTGTATAAAAACCAATTGTTTCTGTTCCTTGTTTCAGCAAACCTACATACTCATTACCAATGTTTCTTATGGAATTCTTATGGAGAATAATTAAAATCGCTTATATGTGAATATATTTTTATGAAACTTGGTTTGCGGCTTTATGTGGAATTCAGACAAATATTATCCATTGGAAATTCGCTGAGTCCGCAGGTTTGCTGCGACGGGGGTATTTTATGCAAGTAATCATACCCCGAAGTCCTGAAGGGGTTTTCCCATTTTGGGAACATCTCGCTCATCTACCGTCTTATTAGTTTACATTAAGATGCCATTCCAGAGGTTTTCTTAAAACAGCTGATCTTCCTTCCGTACTGTTTGTTAGTATCAACAGCTGTTCTTAAATTTAAAATTACATTTGTTTCTATTCTTCTGTAAGATTAACATTGGAACTTTGAAAGCCCTGGGGTCAAAGCCCTGAGGGTGGATGACTTCTAAACCCCCAAAAGGCACATATAGACGCTACAGGTTTTCAAATAACACGTCAAGCATAATTTTGAACATAATAATTTCGCCGGTAGCCCTTTCACGAAAATCGCCTTATTTTTAATTAAATTTGTTAAACAGATTTTTTACGCGGGTGGTGTCAAATGAAAGGAAGTAACCCCTATATTTGCACATTTTACCTTAAATGTTGGTATCTGGTCAATAACTATTTAAAATACCTCGTCGCAGCAAACCTGCATACTCAGCGAATTTCCAATGGAGATATAAATGTCTTAGTACTACATAAAGCCACTTACCAAGTTTCATAAAAATATATTCACAAATAAGCGATATATACAATTTTATAATCCATAAGAATAACATTGGGGATGAGTACGCAGGTTTGCTGCATCAAGGATCACATAAAATGAGTTTTACTTACCTGATCATAACTAGTAGGTCTAATATACAGATAGTAAGTCTCAAAGGCCGCGATAACAATGTTTTTGGTTTGCAAGCAATGAAACGTAAGAGCTTAATTTATATTAAATTAAGCTAATTACAACTCTGGCGGTTAACATCATCCCGTCACTGAAGCGCATCTCTAATTTTTATTGTTTTAATTAAAACAGTAATGGAATTGTATACACAACTTCCTTGCTTAATTAAGCTCGAAAAATATTTCAAAATCAGATTCTAATCAAACTAAAACGTTTCTGACAGAAATAACAGAAACGTTACAACAGAACCTTTTACGCAGGAGTTCTATTCGTATTATGTGTCTGATCGGAAGGCAGTATTCTGATACGACCAATCAGCCCTTGGATCTATCCCCCCTCCCTCACGCCAACCCGCGTAATATGATGAGTTTTATAATATTTGTTTTTAATTATAAATTAACAAGCCACTATGTTATCAGTTTTCACCCGGAAACACAAGATTTATGAGTGCTGCAATCTACTGTTAACCTATTGAACTATTTCCTATAAGTAATTTATGCTACCATCTAGTCAAATACGTAAGTTTAATGTCGATAAGAATAACGTTGGAACTCTGACGACCTGTGGGGTGGAGCCCTAAGGTCATGTCGGGATCAGAACCCTTTTATTTTCCTGTTTTAGACCTAAATCCTCACTCAGTATTCTTAGAGTATTTTTTTATTTAAACCTTTAATACGTACTTAAACTGAAACTTTATTGCTGTAAGCCGAGTTACAAATTTCACCTCTCCAACACAACAATAAGTTGAAAGTTGTAGAACTATCTATGACCAGCCCTGGGCTCTGCCCAATATTTCACATTATTTATTTCACTTAGTCTAAGATGTGATTGATTAAAATGGATATCAAAATCCTTGAAACATTTTCTTGTCGTATTTTGTCCCTAGCAAACCATAAATTTATTTTTTATCCTTCAAATTAAGTCCCCTTAAAAAGGGAACGTTAAAAGGGGATCGCTTAATACAGTATAGTGGATGCCTAAATCCCCGCTTCGCTACCAGATTACAATTCCTATTGAACGTAAAATGGTATAATCCAATTAATTTAGTGTTTAAAGAAACTATCTTTAAATCTATGACCAAACTAATTATATTTTTGAGCATTTTGAGTTTGTTTTAGCGAATTTCCCCTATAGGGAAGAAGCTATTACCGTAGGTCTCATGGTAAGACTTAAGCCCGAGATTCATTTTGAGGTACCCAGATGCCAAAAACACCATTCGTTCAAATTTTTATATATGTATATGTATATATACATATACATATATTTATATATGTATATATATATAAATATATATATATATACATATATGTGTGTGTGTGTGTGTGTCCGTAAGCACGATAACTCTCGTAAAAAAGTCCGATCTTAATGAAATTTGGTACAAATGTGTAAAGTACCATTTATTTGAACGAGTTCGAAAACCAGATGAATCGCACCATCCGAAGGGGGGTTTTTGGGGGGTTTTGTACCCCAAAAATGTGTTTTTTGGGGTTTTCACAAGTAATTTTGATTTAAATCAAATTTTAATTTATACCTTTGAATTCAACTTTAACAAACAAACAATTTGGTGTTTTTATCATTGCTCTACGTCAATTGGTTACCGAGATATTGAAAGTGCTAAACACAGTACGTCGTCTAATGTTATTCTTATGGAGAAAAAGAAAAATTGTATATTTCGCTTATTTATGAACATAAACTGGCGAAATTTGGTATATGGCTTGATCTGATTGTGGTTTATTGTTGTTTGCACAAAAACGTTTTTCGCCTATGGTTCCTGTAGCAGCAAATCTAGGCACTTGGTCCCCATGTTATTCTTATGGAAAATACTTAAAATGTTATATATCGCTTATTTATGAATGTATATGGATGAAACTTGGTATGTGACTTCACTAAGATGAGTTCTATTGATATTTGCATAAAAATCCATTATTTTATGTGTCTTGTTGCAGCAAACCTGCGTACTCATCCCCAATGTTATTCTTATGGAGAATAATTAATATTTTAAATATCGCTTGTTTGTGAATACATTTCTTATGAATCTTGTTAAGTGTTTTAATGTGTTATGTTATATATTCATTGGAAATTCGCTGAGTATGCAGGTTTGCTGCGACGGGGGTATTTATGTTTTATATATCATTGTACAAATTATTAAGTACAGAAAGCCAACCAAATATAATAAATGTGTTCAAGTTTTAATAAGTGCCAAAAGGTAAATGCAAATAACATTATCATTGTGAATTCGATGAATTATAAACTGTACAATACTAAACTTAAAATGAACCAGCCAAGATAACAACTATGAATATTGACTAAAGATTTTACTTATATTGATGGTAACTAAAATATAACTTAAAATTTAAAATTTGTAGTTGTAAGAAATACTACTCTGTCTAGCTTAACTTTGTGTTATGTAAGAACTGAGCTCAATTGGTTAATTACTTTCTCAAATAAATAGAATAATCTAGTTTTAAAATATATTTGTTTGGGTTGGATATGGTTTAAAATAAATGCGTTGTTGTTTCAATTCATATAAAAAGCCGTACCCATATTGCCCAAACCTTTAGGAAAACATTGGCAAGTTGCAAAATATATTTGTTTGGAGGAAGCAAAGCGAATATTTAATGTTTGCTCGGGGCTTCACAGTTCTCTTGAATACGACTCGTCACTCCTTTCTTTGAGATGTACTGTCTACCCTGCTTTAACAGGCTGGAATAATTTTGATTACTTGGGCTAGGGAATATTCCGAGAAATTGTTATTGAAAAAATAGATAGGGAAAAGTTTAAATATTTCTTGCCTACTTTCCTGTAATATATTCGATTTCAAAAAATAATAGTGGTTAAGAATGTAGTTCCCAACTATTATAAACAAACTAAATAGGAAGCGCCTAATTTATTTTAACATTTAAATAGCAAATAACCCGAACTAAGCTTGGTGGCAAAATTAGTAGTGTGTTCCTGATTGTTCCAGGTATTCCACTAGGACCCTTAGAAACCAGTTGATAGCTTATTCCACCAGGTATTCCGCTTGGGCCCTTACAAACCAGTTGGGAACTGATGCCTCCAGGTATTTCGGTAGGGCCTTTAGAAACCAGTTGAGAGCTTATTCCTCCAGGTATTCCGCTTGGGCCCTTACAAACCAGTTGCGAGCTGATTCCTCCAGGTTTTCCGCTAGGGCCCTTAGAAACCAGTTGAGAGATGATTCCTCCAGGTGTTCCGCTAGGGCCCTTAGAAACCCGTTGGGAGCTGATTCCTCCAGGTTTTATGCTAGTGCCCTTAGAAACCCGTTGGGAGCTGATTCCTCCAGGTATTCCGCTAGGACCCATAGAAACCAGTTGAGAGCTGATTCCTCCAGGTTTTCCACTAGGGCCCTTAGAAACCAGTTGGGAGCTGATTCCTCCAGGTTTTCCACTAGGGCCCTTAGAAACCAGTTGAGAGCTGATTCCTCCAGGTTTTCCGCTAGTGCCCTTGGAAACCAGTTGGGAGCTGATTCCTCCAGGTTTTCCACTAGGGCCCTTAGAAACCAGTTGAGAGCTGATTCCTCCAGGTTTTCCGCTAGTGCCCTTGGAAACCAGTTGGGAGCTTACTCCACCAGGTATTCCGCTAGGACCTTTAGAAACCAGTTAAGAGCTGATTCCTCCAGGTTTTCCGCTAGGGCCCTTACAAATCAGTTGGGAGCGATTCCTCGAGGTATTCCGCTAGGACCCTTACAAACCAGTAGAGAGCTCATTCCTCCAGGTAGACTGTTCCACTAGGGTTTAGAAATCAGTTGGGATCTGATTCCTCCAGGTATTCCGCTAGGCCCCTTAGAAACCAGTTGGGAGCTGATTCCTCCAGGTATTCCGCTAGGACCCTTAGAAACCAGTTGAGAGCTCATTCCTCCAGGTTTTCCGCTAGGGCCCTTCGATATCGGTTGGGAGCGATTCCTCCAGGAATTCCGCTAGTGTCCTTAGAAACCAGTTGGGAGCTGATTCCTCCAGGTATTCCGCTAGTGCCCTTAGAAACCAGTTGGGAGCTGATTCTTCCAGGTATTCCACTACGGCCCTTAGAAACCAGTTGAGAGCTGATTCCTCCAGGTTTTATGCTAGTGCCCTTAGAAACCAGTTGAGAGCTGATTCCTCCAGGTTTTCCACTAGAGCCCTTGGAAACAAGTTGAGAGCTGATTCCTCCAGGTTTTCCGCTAGGGCCCTTAGAAATCATTTGGGAGCGATTCCTCCAGGTATTCCACTAGGATCCTTACAAACCAATTGAGAGCTCATTCCTCCAGGTAGGCTGTTCCACTAGGGTTTAGAAATCAGTTGGGATCTGATTCCTCAAGGTATTCCAGTAGGGTCTTTAGAACCAGTTGGGAGCTGATACCGCGCTAGGTATTTTACTAGGCCCTCTAGAACCTTTTGGCAGCTGATTTATCCAAGTATTCCACAAGGACCTTTTGAAGCAGTTGGGAGCTAATTCCTCCAGGTATTCCTTTAGGGACTTTAGAACCAGTTGTGAGCTTATTCCTCCAGGTATTCCACTAGCGCCGTTAGAAACCAGTTGAACAATCCAAGTATTCTACTGAAGAGGCCTGAAATTTGGTAACGTTTCAAACTGGTCCCATCTATATAGCTAACGCTTCACACATATAAGAAACTCAAATCCTTAGAATTTGTAACGAAGCCCACTACCTTACCCCCAGACGCGTTAGTGCTCCCTAAAAGTACGGCCTCTTCCTGTCCTTTCTGAGAAATAGGCGCGGAATCTCATGGAAATACAGTTGTGTTTCCCAGGGAAATAAAACCTAACCTAACCTATAATTTTCAAGACGATTTTTGTTTACAAGAAATTTGTCATACCGATTTATACTCCCACAATAACATTTAAAATAGTTACATTACCCAGATTCCTTGTTAATGGGGATTTTTTTATATTTATTTATGTTGGTACGCATGTTTCCGGCCTTACATGCCAATCCCGTCCTAGAATGTACGTATCTATCTCAAAAATTATCAACCAATAGCATCAGACTGCCATTTATAAGGGCGATGATGGTATTACATCTCTTAGGGTCGCTTTCCCAAAGTACCCTAACTTAACTTATTTTTAAGTACAGTTTAACTTAAACTTTGGATAAAACTTACGTTTATGAGAAATACCGCATTGTCAACGTATTATGGATAGTGTAAACCTGGTTTATATTGAACCTAAATAGAACGCTGTTTAATGATTTTATTCTCTGATAGCATAGAATCCTGTGCAATATTCTGTGTAAATCCTGTGTAATAAATACTTTTTCCAGTTAATCTTTAGGGTAAACAAACAAAAAAAATAAATGATAATGTTGCTAACTTGATATTTTACGGATTAAACTAAACTGGCTGGATCAAATTTTGGGGAAAACAAATTGAGCCTTAATCTCAAGTCTAAAATAATCCCAGGTTTAGTTTTAACTTTAGTTGGAGAAAGTGGTCCTTAAACGTTACTAACTTGACCGATCCTCACATCATTTAGGTTAGTAACGTAACTAGTTAAAAGTTACAAAATTGAAGGGACCGTTTTAGAACCAGAGATAGAACCAGGACCTTTATACGACAAAAAAACATAGAACAAACTTCTTAAATTAGCAAAAGACCTTTTTTGTTGGCTATAAAAGCTGAAATTATTTTACACAAACAAACAATAATATAGATTCAAAATATTGGATATCTTTGTTATATTTACTAACTACAGCTCATGCTTGAACTGAAATTTGATCGATAAATATTTGGAAACGGAATAACTGAGCTTTAAATACACTTTCTTTTATCGCATTTGTTAGATCATTGTATTCTTACGCTTGCAAGCATTGTCAGTGACTAAACTAATACAACAAATATTAACAATTATTTTCATTCAATGATATCCATTTGTATGACTCAGTGTATTTTAAATTGTAATGGTACTATTAATCTGAAAGAAAACCCAACTATAATAATTAAACGTACGTGTAGTTTTGTATAATTAAAATAGAAACAAATAAATGAAGCTGTGACGCTATTTGCAACATTGAAATGTTTCTCATGTTAAAATTTTCATTGTTACAGCTCGTAAATGGCCAAGGGCTGTTTCTGCAAATTACAAATATATAGAAATTACATTATAATTTTATGTTCGTATTATTTGAAAATTATTTTTTTTTAGTTTTTGTAAATGTTACTGTTTTGTTCTGACACGCCTTAACAAATAATCAAAGCAGATTTTATGACACAGTAAAAAGTTATAAAATAATAAATTGTAAATTATTATTTAAAATCAGTTAGAATCTAGGAGGACTGTTAATAGTTTAGTTTTAAAATAATTTTAATTATACAATTATTTTATAAACACTAAATTAATTAATGTTTGGGTCAATTTGTTCGGGGTTTGAGATTCAAATGTAAAACGTTAAAAGGTTCAGTAACCTTTTAGATAAGAATGCAAATTTTAATTACTTCTGGTTAAAGGCTTAATTTCAGCTCAGGTAGGTTAGCTCTTGCGATAAAATTTAGTGAAAGAGTTTACAAATGTTTTGATATTTGGTTTTTACCTGTTTCTTAAAAAATGTCACTTTCTGAAAGCCCATGACAAAACGGTCAACTAGATTTAGTCACAGCGTCGAGTGCTGAGGTTCAAATAATAAATTACAAGTTTAATAACTTCATCATTATTTTAATATAAAAAGTTCGTAAATAAACCATTAAGATTCTATGTTAATTTCAGTTGTAGGTTCAAACTAATTCAATACTTGAAAACATAAATTTTATCTCTTGCATATAAAGTGAACGTTCTTTTTCCTGGTTTTGAATTACTTTAATTCACAGCTAATGCATATACAGTATACAGCGCACACACTGACTAGGCCCATTCCTATTATAGGGATGGGCAACTAATTTAATTGCGGACTCAAAAACAATGTTATAACATGCTGGTAAATCGTGGCTCTGGAGCGAGTCAATCAGCAGCCAGGGCACGTAGGTGTTACTGTTATCCGATATCAGTTTACCATTACTCTTGTTTCAGGAGGCCTTTTATCAGACAAGCATTTTATTTGGTTAATACTGCTTAAATATACATATTGTGGTAGAAGTGTTGTAATGTTATAAGTTAAAAGTTATGTGTAATAATAATTACAGTTTTATAATAGTACTAGATGTTACCCGCAGGCTTCGCCCCGCGAATTATTTATAAAAACTATGATAGTTTTGTGTGCTGCATTCTGTGGAACACGACGAATCAAGATCAGCTGTTTTTATTTTCATCATCTCAATAAAAAATGAATGCCCATAAGGAATACATGGGAACTTTGAACACCCGTGGGGCATAGCCCTAGATTCAAAATAAAAATAGGCCCATGTCCACCTCTGGTATATTGCCTCTAATCCTGCAAAATTTCAGCTCAATCGGTCCAGTGGTTTTCACGTTATGGAACTTCAGAGTTAAGCACAAACATCCATACTTTCACATTTATAATATTATAAGTATGATCTACCATTATAAACTCTCAATAGCAATCCTTTACCTATCTTAGGATGACAGAGGTCTTTTTTAAGAGTTTCCCACCAAAACGTAAAGACATCGTGCTGGCTCTGATACACGAAACACAATTTTAAATTTCATTGAGAAAGTGGTTAAGATGCTCATTGATGAGAAGGCGATTTTCACAACTGTGATGTTATCGACAGGCATATGAAATGAAGAAAGTAGTAGTTGTTGAACTAAATAGCTTTTATTATATTGTAGGCACTTTATAAACTTAAATATGGTACATTCTTTTACCTTTTTTAAGACTTTTATAATTTTATTTATCAACCTTCACCAACTACATTAAATAAGGTGGATCTTACTGTTTGGAAGTGACTGCGTCCGATAATCTGCTTTATCCGTGAACACTCGTCTGCAATAAAAATTGTTCCAGACGAATTAACAGACAGATTACTATACTTTATTTTAATTTTATATTTAAAATCATTTGCATTTCAATTATTCAAAACATGTGCTCTCAAACGAACAATATGAAACAGGCTTTACTTTAAATTTAATTTTGAGTTTTGCTTGGTCCTATATGTATCAAATGTATTATTGAGTACGGAAATCACCCCGTTACTTTTTAAGGCCTGATCAGAACTGACTTGTATTAATACAAATATAAGTCAGACATACTTTAATATGAAGTATGATACAATTTATAATTAATCGAAAGTTTATTTTTATTTTTATAATTTGTACTCAATGGTCGTGTCAACTTAAAGCTGATTCGCCCGTTCGTTCAACAAAACGCGACACCTTGTGTAAACATTAAATATTCGCTTTGCTCCCGACCAGAAAATAAATTCCTTTACAGCATTGCTAACTTGAGCACCTTTTAACTTTTCACGATGCCGTTTTTCCATATAAACAGCAGACAATATTTTTACTTATACAGTATATGAAACTGAACTGTTTATCCGATTCAATTCAATTCGGATAATAAAGAAGTATACTATAGTAGCCTATACTTCTTGAGAAATATTTAATGATGCTCATAGCTTATGGTGGGATTTTACCACGTTACGTAATTTGTATATGCTTAAGGCTGTATGTAGGTAAGGCGTTACAAAGGTATCACTTCTTAAGAAACCATCTTAATATTGTATCGATAGAAATTAAATAGACAAATATTTTTAAAGAAGGTATGACAGCCATTTCCTTTGTCGGTGAGTAGTAGGGAAAGGGGACTTCTGGCTCACTTGATTGATGGCTTCCGGTCACGTGACCGGAAGCGCTGCGTCATGAAAGACGTCATCTGAGGCTGAGCCAGTGACGTAGGCGGTTTTGTGACGAAATGAGTAAAAGTTCAAAGTTCAAGGTCACGGTGAAGTTTTTTTAAAAAAATCTACCTCGCACTCGTAAAACGATTGTGATTCGATAGTTAATCGATAATAAATATCGAATTAAACAATCGAATGAAGCAATCGAATGATACGAGTGCGAGGTAGTACAATTACAAATATTACTTTATTTTATTTACAATAAGTTATGTTTACAATAATTCATGTTTACAATAGTTCCCCGTTGTTGGTTGTCATCGATGTTGTTGATCCGGACGAGTTGCGGCCATCACTTTGCTTTCTGATGAAAGACGGTAGATACTTCGATCCCTGCGCAGAGTCCATGTTGTGTTTTTGACACCTATCTGTTCTGTTAGGTGTTTGCATTTCATTGCTGTCAGGAGGAAAGAATACGTGACGGCAATGAAATAGAAACATCTATCAGACCTTGAGTGAAATGATATTGTTATTTTGTGAAGAGCGTCTCGGAGAGCTCGATGTTCACCGGTCGAGAGCCGGAGGTGTACTGACTATTCGCTAGCTAGCGTTTTTGGTATCAAACAAAATGGTGGGGGTAAAAGTGTAGTAGAACGAAGCAGATGGTGGACAGCAGATGGGCGGCGGCAGGTGGCAGGTGGCAGGTGGCAAGTGTGCGGCAGATGGTAGTCCCCCACTACACCAGTCCCCCACTACACCAGTCCCCCACTACACCAGTCTCCCCACCAAGTTTTACATCGCACAATAACTAGTTTACATGTGTTAGTTAGGGTTTAGCTCTTAGACTGTCAAGACCTTACCTCCGTAACTAAAAACCTCAATAATGTTTGCGCTTCAACGCTGTATAAGTATAACAGCTACTATGATCTAAACCGGTGCATGTATTCATATGGTTCTTTTTGCGTAGCAAACAACTGGTTAAAAGTGTTTCAACCTCAATTATTCTTCGACGAAACCGCTCATTGTCCACTAAAAGTGTAGACCTTCTGTCTTCATCGTCAGGGAAGTAGAAAGTAGTGTCAAGGGGACTACTGAAGGTCACCTTCCTCATGTTCCTGTAAAACTGCGACATTTTTCAGACCGTCTAGGTAGATGTTCATACGACAAGAGCTGGAAGAATAATGATGTAGCGTTATCGTGTATAATAGGCATCTACCCCCACCACAACGTTACCTTGTCCTTCAAACCATCGTTTTTACGCCACGGATGCTATACTGTTGGTTAGATTTAAATTTAAATTGCACCTACTTGTTCGCCTTGTCAAGCTGCGTAATTGAAGTACCCACATGTTAGACCTTGAACAAAAAACAAAGAAGTTATTTAGGTTTGTCCTTGAAAATAGTTGTTTTTTCGCTGTTGCTGCTATACCCTTTGTTGGATCTGAATTCTGTTTGCACCAACTTGTTCGTCTGATCAATCCGCGTGATTTGAGTACCCACTTAATATATTTTAAACCGTAAATAAAGAAGTTATTTAGGCTTGCCCTTGAAAATAGTTGTTTTTCGCTGTTGCTGCTATACCCTTTGTCGGATCTGAATTCTGTTTGCGCCAACTTGTTCGTCTGATCAATCCGCGTAATTTGAGTACCCACATGACATACTTTGCACAAACTGTGTACCCCCCCCCCTTTTTTGGGTCATGTTCAAGGTCAAGGTCAAGGTCAAGGACCTTGGGACTTAGAAATTTTCACAAAGTGGGCTGCACACAAACATAAGACTAATAGTCTCCTGCCTATGTACAGGCCAAGTCCCTAACTTGAAATGCTTAGGGTGGTCCTGAAAAGGACCGTTTGTGTTTGAAGGAGATGGTGGATAAGGAGCGGTGAGCGGTAGTCAGTGTTTATTTTTCCTTTGTAACCCACTTTACTTGTCCCTTCTGCCGTACTAAAATCAAGTCGCACTTGGTCTCAGGAGGTGGCAGAGTGGACCTTGGAAGGTGGACCTTGACGTAACGGCCGCCGCCAAAGAGGTGTTGGAGTAGGTACTCATCATCGCTGATCTTCCCCACAAGTAGATACTCCACGTTTAATTTCAACTGCGCAAACTTGACGGCGACAGACTCCAGCGGCGTTACCAACTCGGTAAGTTTCACCGTAGCCGTCCTCTTCATTATCTCCTCAACAGTTGGTGGCGGCGATGAAGGTCGAAGCGATGAAGGGCGAGGTGATAGCGATGGTGAAGATGCAGTGGACGTCGAAGGCCGTTGGTCGAAGTAAAGTGGGTGGTTTCGAAAATTCTTCCGTATGCAAGATTTAAAAGAACTAGGTCTTTTGAATCCGCTCCTTTTTTCCGAAGACTTCTTCAAAGTCTCCTTCAAACGTTGCAGTTTCTCGGGTGTAATGGGAGAAGACATAGCGCAGAGGTGTATTCAGTTCGCAAGGCAAAGCTGGAATGAGGTACCAGACGGAGCAAAGCGGGTCGCCAAGTGTAACCGTGACATTTCCATATACGGGTAGAAAGCTAAAAACCGGTCTACATCCGGTTCCCCTTCCCCCGTGACGACACAACCTCCCCCCCCCCCTTTTTGGGTCATGTTCAAGGTCACCCCCCCCCCTTTTGGGTCATGTTCAAGGTCCCCCCCCCGTGACGTAACATCCCCCCCGTGACGTAACATCCCCCCTTCCGCTTCGGTGACGTCACTTTGCCTTTATAAGCGGGAGCAGTCCGCAGTCTCGTCGCAGTAGCTTGCCGCCCGCTGTTTGGGTATACGTCCCAGTGGGTTGCACTCTGCTGCAGCGTAGGTCTGTTAAGTGTGCGTTGGGCCCGACGCGCAATTAAGAGATCCGCGCCCTTGCATGTTTAGTTAGTTTGTTAAGCATGTTAGATAACGCTTGTAGTTTGCTGCTAGGTAATGTAGTTAGTCTAATATATGTTAGTGTTTGGTATCGGTTTGAAGTGTCTTATTTACTAATTAAATATGTACGCCCGGCCCTACAGGTCCCTCAACAACCTTGGTCAAAACTTGGGTTCGCAGCAGCCTGACGCCGGGTGTTTGGGTCTACGTCCCACCGGGTTTCAGTGATACTGTTGACCTTTGCAAAACCGACCTTGGTTGTTCTTGTAAAAGTAACGTTAACTGATTAATTTTGTTTACATAGTTGATGGTAAAGTCTTTATTTTCAAAGTAATGTATCTTGCTTCTCATCCTTTTCCTAACCCCTCTAAGGTATGGCGCGCAAACCGACCTTGTGTCAATACGGCGCGTAAACCGGTTGACATTTCCCATCTTAGCCTGAGAAAACTGTGTAAAATATAAAGTCAGTCTCTTGTTTAAAATCAGTCTCTTGTTTGTTGTCTTTTGTCCCCTTCCCAAATACAGAGCGGGGAATAGAGCAGTATGTTATGCTCTATTCCCCGCTTTGGCTTCATGTTCAGATGACCTTGGGACTTAGAAAATTCACGTACAAAGCGGGGAATAGATCGGTTTGTGGTCCAAGTGAGAATCAATTACTGCTCTATTCCCCGTTTCAATAATATGGCCAAACGACCTTGACCCACTTCGGGACTTAGAAAATCCTCGTATTGTAATATATCCCCCCCCCCTTTGACGTAACATCCCCCCTTCCGCTTTGGTGACGTCACTTTGCCTTTATAAGCGGGAGCAGTCCGCAGTCTCGTCGCAGTAGCTTGCCGCCCGCTGTTTGGGTATACGTCCCAGTGGGTTGCACTCTGCTGCAGCGTAGGTCTGTTAAGTGTGCGTTGGGCCCGACGCGCAATTAAGAGATCCGCGCCCTTGCATGTTTAGTTAGTTTGTTAAGCATGTTAGATAACGCTTGTAGTTTGCTGCTAGGTAATGTAGTTAGTCTAATATATGTTAGTGTTTGGTATCGGTTTGAAGTGTCTTATTTACTAATGAAATATGTACTCCCGGCCCTACAGGTCCCTCAACAACCTTGGTCAAAACTTGGGTTCGCAGCAGCCTGACGCCGGGTGTTTGGGTCTACGTCCCACCGGGTTTCAGTGATACTGTTGACCTTTGCAAAACCGACCTTGGCTGTTCTTGTAAAAGTAACGTTAACTGATTAATTTTTGTTTACATAGTTGCTGGCAAAGTCTTTATTTTCAAAGTAATGTATCTTGCTTCTCATCCTTTTCCTAACCCCTCTAAGGTATGGCGCGCAAACCGACCTTGTGTCAATACGGCGCGTAAACCGGTTGACATTACCCATCTTAGCCTGAGAAAACCTTGTAAAATATAAAGTCAGTCTCTTGTTTAAAATCAGTCTCTTGTTTGTTGTCTTTTGTCCCCTTCCCAAATACAGAGCGGGGAATAGAGCAGTATGTTATGCTCTATTCCCCGCTTTGGCTTCATGTTCAGATGACCTTGGGACTTAGAAAATTCACGTACAAAGCGGGGAATAGATCGGTTTGTGGTCCAAGTGAGAATCACTTACTGCTCTATTTCCCGTTTTAATAATACGGGACTTAGAAAATCCCCGTATTGTAATATATATTTACTCGTTACAACATTATTACCCCCACCGTATAACACTTGCACTCCCCACCACTATCAGTATGTATAAAAGAGGGTCCCCCAGCACTAGTAAAATCATTCTTCCTCTTGTGCTGTTATACCTCACACCATGGCACAAATTAGGAAGCAGACACAACCTCTCAAATTGAAACCTTCTGCTTCGTCTTCACCCGCCTCTACCACTCCGTCTTCTGCGGTTCCATCCATCCTTCGGACAGCCCTGATGTTAGCTAACATCGTCCCGGAGAACTGTCCACCACTACCTGCTGCGTCAACGACTTACACAAGTCCTTCACCTCTTCCGTCAACTTCTCGTGCTGTTTCTCCAAGTCCTTCACCTCTTCCGTCAACTTCTCGTGCTGTTTCTCCAAGTCCTTTGTCAACGTCTCGTGCTGTTTCTCCAAGTCCTTCTACATCTTCAAGTTGTTCTACATGTTCATCAAAGTCTTCCAAATCGTCTGCTTCTTCATCCTCATCAACATCAAGTTCGAGACCAAGCCAACCAGCCACCCAATCATCTTCTCCAACCAGACCTTCAGTAATCTGCACATATACTTCATCTCCTTCAGAGAAATTTAAACAACTTAAATCTGTACAAAGGATGTGCATGCTTCCTGCACAACAATGTAATTATATATTCAAAAAAGGTGCTAAGAAAGGTGAACGCTGTGTTAAACGTTGTATTTTAAATGAAGAAACGTGCAGTCTTCATTTAAAATTAAACCATGGCGCATCTCCTTCTTCACCACGTGCAACAGTGGTGCCAATTAAAATTCGAATTAACAGGCTTTGTAAAAACAAACGCTACTTCTTTGTTAAAATAAAGGACTTTGCAAAGGTGTTGGTTCAATGTGAAGGTAAACTGTACTATGTAGAGTTACCTAGAGCCATGGACCTCCACGTCAAAAAACCTACCCACAAGGACTATTTAATTCGAAATGATACAGGTATCACTGTGTGGAAATCATTAAAATAATAATATAAATAAAAAGACCAAAAGTTTATTCCAAATTAAATAAAGCATTTTTTCCACATTAAAAAAAAAAGTGTGGACAACCTATTTACAATTTGTAGCATATGTTGCAGAGTGTAAATAAGTTGTCCACACTTTTTTTGCAATGTTACAACGACCTTGACCTAGATAACGGACTTGGATAATTTACACTAAGTCAAAGATAAACTTAAAAGGAAAAAGGAGAAATATTATACTAAAGTCATTATTCAACAGTAAAGAGGGGAGGGGGTAAGCGGGTATTTAAGCGAGCGATTCGGAATATAATTATTAGTTGTATCATCATGAGCGTCAACAGCAACACATGGGGAAAGGAAATTAACGAAGAGGAGTTGTACGCAATTGCTGAGGCTGCAGAAATGACTGAAGTTTTTAAGATTAATAAGGTTGCGGAGAATGATGCTCAGTCACATCCGCAACAAACTACATCATCGATGCAGTCTACAACGCAGCAACCAAGACCCTATCATGTTATCCTGGAGGAGTATAATGAGGCAATGTGGTACGCCTTTACAAAGTGGTGTGCACAACCGCGTTCTCCTGAACAATGGGAGGAGCACGATGCAGACTTTCGCCTGGTTGGAGACTTAGAACTTGAGCTTCAAAGAGCAAAGGTTGCTCAGTAGTGAGAAGATTTATTGTTTACTTTAGAATACAGAGCGGGGAATAGATCAGTTTGCGGTCCAAGTGAGAACCACTTACTGCTCTATTCCCCGTTTTGGCAATTTGTTCAGATGACCTTGGGACTTAGACAATTTTCGTTTGGTAAAAAACAACATTGAAATATATATATATATATATTTCTTACAAAAATATCTCCTCCCTAAAACTTGCACCCCCCCCCCCTATATATGTGGGGGTAAACATATATAAGGCGTACAGCTTTAGAGTATAGTTATTCAGCTATGAATAGCCCAGCAGAGTTGATGCAGCCTACAACATCGACGCAGCCTACAACATCGATGCAGCCTACAACAAATAACAAGGAAAAGAATGATGAGGCAAGAAGAAGGAATGCTAGAGAAAGAGGAAGGATTAAAAAAATAAATCAAACATATAAGTTATTACAATCAAAATTACCGTTTATGGATAAAAAAAGTTCAAGGCATGCCATTTTGATACAGGCGATAAAATACATTAATGCGTTAGAAACGTTGTTAGAAGGTGCATCACTTCAACAAGATCTTCCTGAAGACCTTCTAGCATTCGTAATTGACTAAAGATGTTTTGGAAATACTGAACGGGGGGGAAAACAGAACGGGGAATAGATCAGTTTGCGGTCAAAGTGAGAATCGCTTACTGCTCTATTCCCCGTTCTGGTAATAAGTTAAAACGACCTTGACCTACTTACAGGACTTAAACATCCTTGTTTCATAAACATTGTTACATATATTTGATACAATAATACCCATTTCTTATCACTAGTTACCCCCACCACTTAAATCGGGGAATATAAAAAGAGATTTCTCATCAGTGCTTATCTCATTCTGCTACTTGTGTTAGCACTAGAATATATAGCAGCTATGTCACCAAAGGATAATATATTTCCTTCTGCAAAATCAATCGTAGGAATTATAAAACATATTGTGATTGAAAGTGAGGATGAAAATGAAGACGAATTGGAAGATTTTGAATTATTAAGTGATATGGATGCAATGGAAGATTTTGAATTATTAAGTGATATAAACAGTGATGATCTTGAAGCAGGATATATGGAACAAATTGAACCGTTAAGTGACGGGGAATCTGAAACCTATAGAATCTATCAGCATCTTCTCTGTTCTGAAGAAATACATGATGAAACTCCAACCACTAGTAGTAGTAGTTTGGATGGGTTATTTTTAGATAGTGCACGAGGGGTATATCATATTCGTCGACGACTATTTCTTTCCGATGCTTCTGATACAACTGATTCCGATTCATCAAATGAGTCTGATTAAGTGTTGTCTTTTTCTTGTCAACTGACAAACTTTAAATACAGAGCGGGGAATAGATCAGTTTGTAGTCAAAGTGAGAACTACTTACTGCTCTATTCCCCGTTTTGGTAATATCGTTGTATAACCTTGACCCAGTTACAAGACCCAGTTTCAATTTTTTTTTTTTTTTTTTTTGCTTTTTTTTTTAGAAAAAGTGGGGGTAACTTATAAATTTAATGGTGGGGGAACGTCTATTTAATGTCGATGCAACAGTGTATATTTATCATATCGGCATGATGAACCCACCAGGAAACTCCGTTTGCTACAGCTTTCCCCTCATCGATATCGATGATGTGATAAAACTTACATCAATAACAAAACGGTTTGAACTCGAAAGGCGACTCATAAAAGTCGACGTAATTCCACAAGATCTTCGTTCTGCAATGTTGACCATCGAATATGTTAAAGATGAATCTACAACTGAAGATCCCTATTGTTTTATGAAATTTTTAGTTGATCGAGATGCAATGTGTACAATCCGACTTCACATCCTAGTTTAAAATCTATCAAATGTTCCTGTTGGAGAAAATTGTCTTAGTTAAATACAGAGCGGGGAATAGATCAGTTTATGGTTTGATATGAAATCATTTACTGCTCTATTCCCCGTTTTGGCAAATATGTTCAATGACCTTGACCTAAATACAGAACTTTGTAGCCTTCAGCTACAATAGTAAATATAAAATGCAAAAAAATAGTAAACTTAACGTAATACGTACCCCCACCACTTTTGCTAGGGTATAAATAGAGGGGCATTTGCAGTGTTGTTCATTATTGCCTTGACCTTTGTGGAGATCGCACCTACATTATGCATCGCTGCGATATTTGCAAGTCTTCATTTAAGGATGAATTTCTTTTAATGATTCATAATGAACTGAAACATAACAACAACCAAGATGAAAAATATGAAGAAGAAGAATTGAAAGAAATAGATCAAATGTTAGCTCAACACCAACATTCCAGACCAACTGTAATTCAATATGCACCATCAACATCGACTTCTACCTCTGCTCTGTCTACACTTCACCTTCCTTCAACATCATCAGCTGCATCGACTTCTACGCCTGCTCTGTCTACATTTCATCGTCCTTCAACATCATCAGCTGCATCGAGTTCTACGCATGCTCTGTCTACACTTCACCGTCCTTCAGCATAAACAGCAGTAAATGTAGAACTACATGCCCGAGCACTTCCGGGTAATGTAGTAACCCACTTTAAAATTGACAATGCAAAATTACAACTCGAAGAATTTTTAAATAACGCAAAAGGATTGGTAAGTAAAACTCTGCAAAATGAATTAAAAAGATTAAATTTTATCAAATTTGGACTATTAATGGATGCTTTATTTACAAACATTCCAAATGAAACTTCACCAAGAGGGTTTTTAACAAAAAACCGTACCATTATGTTTTCGTCAGATATTGATTCAATCGTATCTGAATGTTTTGAGGAGCTCAAGACAAAAATACAAGAACATGAAGGAAGAGGCTCTGGATGGAGTTTGTTAAGCATCGCAGGGCTAGACTTAAGAGTACACAAACACGGCTATGGAATTCGAGGAAGTAGCTACATCCCTCTACCAACAAAGATTAGAAATACCTTTTCCTGCGTCAACGTACAAAATCAAGATACTGAATGTTTTAAATATGCCATGTTGGTCAAATATGTAACAGACAATCCGATAAGACCAAGTCACAAATATGAAGAAATACAACATAAGTATAATTTCCAGGGAATGAATTACCCTGTTGCAATTACTGATATATCAAAATTTGAAAAGCAAAATCCTTCAGCTTCTGTCAACATTTTTGGCTTAGATTCGTCAAACAATGCGTACCCCTTGCGCATAACACCTATTGAGCGCAGAGATCATACGGATTTGCTATTGATCACTAAAGGGGACATATCCCACTATGTCTACATAAAAAACTTTGCAGCTCTTGTATCTAAACAAATATCAAAAAAACACGGAGAGAAAACCATTTGTAAAAGATGTTTTTGTCATGTAGGCAAACCATTAAGAAGGGGAGGTTCAGAATGGTTAGTAGAACATCAAAGGTTATGTAATGGAAACTATGAGGTTAGAATTAAATTGCCACATTCCAGCAGAGCGCAGATAAAATTTGACAAAATAATACAACAATACCGTGTACCTGTTGCTGTTTACGCTGATTTCGAGTCTTCTTTACATCCACTTGAACAACAAGAAGAGGACGTTACAAGAAGAAGCAAATGCCAACTTCATTCACCAAACAGTTATTGCATACTAATTAAATCCACGTTGACTGAAGACCATCTTCAAAAATATGGACTATCATCTTCTCCAAAGATTTATCGCGGTGAAGAAGCAGCCAAATACTTTGTCGATGATCTGTATGAAATAGCTGCAAAGGTAGAAGAACTGTATGGAACAAAGGTACCCATGTCACCTATGGAAGAAGAAGAGCTTCAACATTATTATTCAACAACAACGTGTTATTTGTGTAATAACACCTTTACACTGGATAACGTTAAAGTTCGTGACCACTATCATCTTACGGGAGCGTATAGAGGTGCAGCCTGTAACGCTTGCAACTTTAACTACAAACTACCATATTTCATCCCCGTAGTTCTGCACAATCTGAGTGGTTATGATTCGCACTTCATAATCCCCGAACTAGGAAGAGATAATGGAGCAATAGACGTTTTGGCTACTACAATGGAAAAATTTATAAGCTTTTCAAAAAAGGTGGGTAAAATTAAATTAAGGTTTGTTGATTCATTTAGATTTATGCCTTCAAGCCTCATGAAATTATCTGAAAATCTAAGAAGAACAGATTTGATAGAAACAAGCAAAATTGTACCCAATAGTAAAATGGATTTGGTTCTTCGAAAAGGAGTCTTCCCCTATGATTACATCGATGGACTGCATAGATTTGATGAAACATCACTACCTCCACCAGAACACTTCAAAAACAAACTTAATGATTCGGAAATATCACTTGAGGACTATCAACACGCACGTCGAGTATGGAACGAGTTAGATATGAAGACCTTAGGAGATTACTCGGACTTTTATGTCAAACTAGATGTAACTCTTCTTTGTGATGTAATGGAAGAATTCCGAAACACTTGTTTTGCTGCCTACGGTTTGGACCCTCTACATTCGTATACTTCACCAGGATTAGCTTGGCAAGCCATGTTAAAAGAAACAAAATGCAAACTCCAACTTTTAACAGACATTGACATGGTTTTAATGGTTGAAGCTGGAGTAAGAGGCGGATTGACCCAAAGTGTTACCAGACATGTCAAAGCCAACAACAAATACCTACCCGATTATGATGAAACCAAACCGTCAACCTATTTAGGATATTTCGATGCAAATAACCTGTACGGTTGGGCAATGTCAAACCCACTTCCTTTTGATAACTTTAAATGGATTAATCCCGACTTTATTGGCGATATTTTACAAATTCCGAAACATGGTGACACTGGATATATTTTGGATTGCGATTTTGAATACCCAGAAAATTTACATGATCTTCATTATGACCTACCACTTCTTGCTAAAACAGAAATTTCACCAATTGGAAAACACCCCAAATTAATGATGACATTAAATAATAAACAACGCTACGTGGCTCACTTTTGGGTGGTTCAACAAGCTATTGAATTAGGACTACGTTTAACAAAAATTAATAGAGTTTTGGAATTTTCTCAATCATGCTGGTTGAAACCCTACATTGATTCAAATACCATCAGAAGAGCAGCAGCTACATCAGACTTTCAAAAAGATTTCTTTAAATTAATGAATAATGCGATATTTGGAAAAACATTGGAAAACAAAAGAAGACATCAAAATGTTAAACTTGTTACCGACGCAAAAAAATTACAGAAACTAGTACAGCAGCCAAATTTTGGAACATCGATAATTATTAATGAAAAACTTGTAGCAGTGTCCATGAAGAAGACGAGTGTGAAGATGGATCGTCCTTTGTATATAGGCATGTCAATCTTGGACATCTCAAAAACACACATGTACGATTTTCACTACAACAAAATGGTGGCGTTCTACGGAAGAGAAAATATATCTATTACATATATGGACACTGACGCTTTTATATATCGCATAGTAACATTGGACATGTATAAAGATTTACGTACATTTATTTACAAGAACGACTTTGATTTCTCCGATTATCCAAAAGATCATCCAAACTACGACAATGACAGACACAAAAAAGTACTAGGCAAATTCAAGGATGAGGCTAATGGTGTTCTACTTGAAGAGATTGTTGCACTGATGTCTAAACTATATTCTTTGAAACTCTATAATGAAAAAGAAGAAGAAGAAGAAAAGAAGAATAGCTATATTAAGAAAGCTAAAGGTGTAAAGAGTTTATATTTAAAGAAGAAAGTGCATTTTGAACACTACAAGCAATGCTTATTTGAGGATAACATCATTACAGCTAAATTCAACACCATCAGAAGTTTTAACCATCAGCTGTACAGCGTGACTGAAGTTAAAAAGGCGCTATCCTGTAATGACGACAAAAGACAAACCCTTCCAGACAACATCCACACTTTACCATTCGGTCACTATTCCCTCAACCCTATTGACTAATAACCCTTTCATCGTCCTAGATCCTCTATCCTTTTCCTTTTCGTAAAAAAAGGGGAAACACAGCAATGTTAAGCTGTGTTTCCCCTTTTTTTTACACAAGTTTTGAATGACCTTGAACTATATGTATATATATAAGCAGATTTATACAAAAGAATATTTAATACCATATCAGCTGCCTTCGTGAAACCATCATGTCAGACCTGAAGGAGAAGATTATTAATGAACTACACAAACCTGCAAGAATAAAGTTTCCAAGAAGAAATAATGTTATAAAAGGGATAAATGATCTATATCAAGCGGATTTAATTGAAATGCGACCGCATAGCAGAATAAACAAAGGATTTAAATATATACTCACAATTATTAATTGTTTTACAAAAGTTGCAGACGCTTTGCCTCTAAAGGACAAGACTGGTAAAAGCGTAACAGAAGCCATGGAAATAGCCATAAAAAGAGATAAAAACAAAATTAAACATTTACAAACTGATGATGGAACAGAATACTTTAATACAAACTTTGCACAGTTAATGAATAAATATAAAATAAATCATTATTCTACAAATTCAGAGAAAAAAGCTGCTATTGTAGAAAGATTTAATAGAACCTTAAAAGGAGCACTGTATAAACAATTTTCAAAAAGAGGTTCTTACGTATGGTATGATGTTTTACCACAATTAATAAATGATTATAACAACAGGTTTCATAGAACTATTGGTATGAAACCTAACAAAGTAAATAGAAGAAATGCAAAAGATGTATTAAAACGCATAAAGAAAAATACAAAGCCTAAAGTAGAAAAAATGCAGCCAAGAAAATTTAATGTAAGTGATAAAGTACGGATTAGTAAATATAAGGGAGTGTTTACCAAAAAATACCTTCCCAATTGGACGAATGAAGTTTTTACAGTGTATAAAGTGCAACCGACTGTACCTGAAACGTATATCCTAAAAGATAACAAAGGAGATTTGTTGCAAGGTGCATTTTATGGACATGAAATGTTAAAGTCAACAGTAGGTGATGTATATCTTGTTGAAAAAGTGTTACAAAGAAAAAAGGACGCAGTTAAAGTGCGGTGGTTAGGGTTTAACAAAACTGAGGATTCATGGATACCTATAAAGGACTTGGTTTAATACAAGCAACTCATTTCATCGCTAACCTTTGAGCAGGATGGAGATTATTCACCATAAAGATCGATTCAATATTAATAACATAGATGATTTAACTGTGGATAACGTTAAAATCAACAATGGTAAACACGGTAGTTTACTTCCAAACACTGTTCGATGTATAGTAAGTGGCCCCTCAAACTGTGGAAAGACCAATGTTGTCTTTAATTTGATCACTAATCCGCAGGGATTAAGGTTTAGTAACCTATATATTTTTTCAAAGTCTCTACATCAACCAAAGTATCAATTGCTGGATAAAATCCTATCTGATGTGTCTGATGTTAATTTTTACAAATTTAACGCTAGTGATAGCATTATGCAACCAAACGAAGCGAAACCGTATTCTGTATTTATATTTGACGATGTATCTTGTGAAAATCAGGATACTATTAGAAACTACTTTGCCATGGGAAGACATAATAACATCGACAGCATATATATAGGACAAACTTATAGCAAAATCCCAAAACAACTTATCAGAGATAATGCAAATATTCTAATTGTATTCAAACAAGATGATACTAACCTAAAACATATATATAACGATCATGTGAATGCGGATATGCCATTTGAAAAGTTTAAAGAGCTTTGCGGAAAAGCATGGGCGGAAAAGTATGGATTTTTGGTTATTATGAAAGATCAAGCTATAAAAGATGGTCGTTATAGAATAGGTTTTGATAAATTCGTTTTAATACACTGATTAGCGGTATTACTGTACAAGTCGTCAAGGTGTGAAGATGGTTAACCAGGAAAAGCTATTAAAGGAAATAAAATCACTTAGTGATTCTATTAGACAAAAAAACCGAGCTTTAAAATCAGGTATAAATGAAAGAGAGCAATTTTTAGAAACAACATTCAAACCTGTTACTGAACCTTTAAAGCGATTAGCACAAAATATGGAAAGACCTTCAATTCGCTTCGAAGGAGACAAAATGCTACCAATTTCCAAATATGAAGAAGAATTTCAGAATGATGAAAGTTCTGACCAGTTACAAACATCTGAAGAAAGCGACGAGTATGAAGAAAGCGGAGATATAGGAGATTTAAGGGAAAAGAACATTGCAGGAGATACAAGTACAGAAGATACAAGTGCGGAAGATACAAGAGCAGAAGAAGAGGATATCAACCCATCCAACTTAAGCAAATTAGGCACAGATATTATGTTTAAAGGAACACTTGGAAGAAAATATACATTAAAAATGTTACATGGCACAAATGCTAATCGAAATTATCATACATATGGAGCTAGAATAGAGGATAAAGGATTAATGATTGGAGATAGAAAGTTAGATATAAACGAAAATGATGATATAGTTATTGGTGATAAGAAATATAAAGGTACAACAGGTTTGTTTGAACTCATCTTTAAAAATAATCCTGGTAAATATACTAAAAAGGATTTACAATTGTTTAAAAATATACTAGAGTATACAAATGCACATAGAAAAAAATATTCCAAAGAACTACCTATTCATAGAAACAGGTCAATAAAATACACAAACATTATATCTAGTCTTTTCCCCTCGAAATCAAATAAAGCTCCAATTAAAAGAAGAGCTTTATCTTCTGCTGAATTAAATGTTTTGCATAAAAAAAGAAAAACAACTGATCCTACTACATCTGGAAGGGGATTATTAAAAAATTTGTATAAAACCAATATAATATATTACAACGATATAAATAAGTTAGTTGATCGAATGAGGTTATTACATGAAGCTATGGAAGCCGGGCACACTGGTTTAGAAAACGAATGGGTAGCTTTGGTTGATGAACTGCGAAAACGAGAAATAATTGTTCAGTAGACGTATATATATATATATATATATATATATATATATATAGTAAGAACCTAAACGATAGCGATTCAGTTACATCATGAGTGTGGACAAGTTTGGACGGTATTCCGAGTTTGGAGTAAAATCTGGATATAGTGAAAAAAGAGCTGGGTTTCCGTTAACACCTGATGGTAATTATAATTTTGAAGGAAAAGTAATTCAAAATGTTGGTGATCCGCTTTTGTCTTCTGATGCGGTTACGGTACAATACATGGATAAAAGAACCCCGATTGTACACGAAGACCATTGGGGATTTTCCGGTAAAAGGTTAAGCAATATAAAACATCCCATTTATGATGGTGAAGCAGTAAATTTAGCGACTTTAAAATTGTTAACGATTTACAAAAAGAATGAAACTGATACAAGCTATGATGTAAAAAAATTAAAATTGTCAAATGTAGGTGATTGTGAGCAGGATGGAGACGCTGTAAATAAGAAAATATTTGATATAGTACACAAGAAATGGACTACAGAATATGAAAAACATATGGAAAGGTTTGGTGCAGCTTTATTTAATTATATCCATCGGGCTTCAGGAAGAGCTGTAGCTTCAGATGTTGACAGCCACAATTATTTAGACTGGAAAAAGATACACAATCCAGAAAAACCTAATCAATTAGATAAACCGTCTGAGCCTTCTAAAGTCAAGACATTAGGAAAGGGGGATAAAGTGAATGTGATTAATGAACCAACAGAAAACGATGAAGATTATATAAGAGAAAAAAGAATTTAAATACCCATGATAAGGGATAAAGCATCAGTTATATTCGAGAGATGATACAGAGAGGATGATGGAATCCAATATTACTGCGTGGAGTTTAATATCTCAAGAGCCGAGATTTCCCCAAGGAGTGCTGACAGATGGTTTTGTTCAACGGTTTGATAGATATATGGATTGGGAACAACTTTCCATACACTACCTCTTCACAATGACTATGTTAAGAATTTATTTGCACAGAGTTAACTGGATTCATATTTTACAAAGACAACAGTTTTCAGAAAACTTCCTTGTAGAGATGACATCAAATTTTAATAACTGTTGGGAAGTAATAAGTAAATATCAAAATCTCTCTGAAAATTACATTGACAATTTTAAAGATAAACTAGACTGGAATGTGTTATTTAATTACCAACGATTAAGTGGCAAGTTTCTAAGGGAACATGACAACTATTTAGATTTTATTCATTTTACCGAAAACAACGATACCATCACCAGCGGAGAAACATTTGAAACATCTTCAATTACACCTTATTTCTATTTTTACTACTTTTATTTATTATGTCTACATTTAATTAATTAATCCATTTCTATATAATAAATGGATTTTAAACAGTATATATAATACAAGAAGCCAAGACTAATATTACATTCATTGTAAAACATTTATAGAGTGCACCTACTGATTGTAAGTTTGGCTATAAATAGTCATGCCGAGGGCTAAACGCATCAGTCATAATCGAGAGAGATTACAGAGAGGAAGGGGAATAGCATCAACAGCATTTTCTCTATTGAGTAAACCGGTTGGAGCTATAGTTAACAAGGCGATTGATTTATTACCTGTGGAATTACATTTACCTGGAGGATATCAATATTGTGGTCCTGGAACCAAATTAGAGAAACGCCTTGCTAGAGGAGATCCTGGAATAAATAAGCTTGATCAGGCTTGTAAACAGCACGATATAGCGTATTCCAAATTTGGTGATACAAAAAATAGATCAATAGCAGATAGAGCACTTTCTGAGAAAGCTTGGCAAAGAGTAAAATCTAGTGACGCGAGTATTGGTGAAAAAGCAGCGTCTTTAGCAGTAACAGCAGCAATGAAAGCAAAAACTACGTTTGGAGGAGGAAAGAGAAGAAGGCGTGGGAAAAGACCCGCTAAGAAACAAGGAGGTAATATCAGAAGAAAACGTCGATCTACTAGTGGTAAAGGTAAAAAGAAACCAACAATATGGTCAATGATAAAAAAGGGAGGAGGACTATACCTAAGACCGTATCGTGTGTATTAAATAAGAAAGAGCAATTAATAATTAAAAACAAAGAATTAACCAATGAAGAACTGATTACATATGCTTCTTGTTTGAAAATCCCATTTTTTAGAGGAGTATTTATGAAAGATGAATTACCGGTTAAAATGTGGAAAAATGAGACTGGTATAGTAAATTTGGATAATAGTGAAGGATTAGGCACTCATTGGGTGTGTTACAAGAAACTTGGTGAAACGATTTATTATTTCGACAGTTTTGGAAACCTTCCACCACCGAAAGAACTTCAACAATACTTTCGTGCGGCAGAAAATGTTTTTTACAATTATACAAGAAAACAACCTGATGATACATCCATTTGCGGTCATTTATGTTTAGACTTTTTAGCTAAAAGTGTTAGTCAACTTTAAGATGTCTTCGTATACAGTGTCATTAACCGGTAACTCATGTACTTTGCGCAGTATTCTGTTTCCAGCGCTACGTTTGCAAAAAGGAAGACTATGGGAAGCCGCATTATTGGATTTAACAACATATAACTCTATTCCAAACGTTAGTGAAGGAATTAATAACAAAATACATTATTACAAGACAAAAGATAATAAAGGAAAATATTCAGCTTTGGAAGAATTCAGTTTACCAACAGGAGCTTATGAAATTGATAATATAAATGAAGTTATACAAAAACATATGGGAAAAGAAAATATAACGATAAAAGGCAATAACAATACAATGAAAGCCGAAATTACTTCTAAGTATTATATTGATTTTGGCCAAGAACGTTCAATTGGTAGTTTATTGGGGTTTTCTAAGGAAACAAAGGTATTAGAACCTAATACAACTCATTCTGGGAATAGAACTGTGACGATCATCAAAGTAAACAGCATAGACATTACATGTAACATTATACAAGGATCCTACAGAGATGGAGAAAATCTGCATATATTACACACATTCTACCCATCAGTCGCACCGGGTTTCAAGATAGTAGAAAAGCCTCAAAACCTTGTGTACCTACCGTTAAACACCAGTTTCATTTCAGACATCGTGCTGAACATAGTGGATCAAGACGGAAACCTTATTGACTTTCGAGGAGAAGCTATTACTGTAAGAATACATATAAAATCATCCGCTTAGATAATGGGGTTATCATTTAAAAAGAGAGAGCCAACCAGCAAAGAGGTCAGTAGCTCATCAGCTGTAGAAGGATTAACAAGTGACAACATTCGTTTTCTAGAAGAAATTGGATTAAAGGTCATTAACAATGGATATACTGGATATAGCGCAGGGCCCAACATTCGACGAGACCTTATGGGAAAAGGAATATCACACGCACAACCCTTACGCTTCGTCCAAATTAAACAATAACGATGAAATTAGGATTCCTATACAACAACAAGACATTTATACTCTTCCATGCGAAAGTTATTTATATATTGAAGGAAAAGTAACAAAAGCTGACGGTACTGTTGGAACCACTGTTCCGTTCATAAATAATCCTATGGCATTTTTGTTTGACGAGATTAGATATGAAATTTCAGGAGTTACAGTCGATTCAACAAAAAAGGTTGGAATTTCCAGTACATTAAAAGGATTAGCGTCTTTAACACCAAATGAGAAGAATCTGTTAGCTGTTGCAG
Organism: Allygus modestus; assembly: GCA_963675035.1. Taxonomy (NCBI): domain Eukaryota; kingdom Metazoa; phylum Arthropoda; class Insecta; order Hemiptera; family Cicadellidae; genus Allygus; species Allygus modestus. Next base: position 292,235,309 of record OY776111.1, on the reverse strand, counting down.
GATGGGTTGCACCAGACAAAAGTATAATTACTCCTGACGCTTCGGGAAACTTTGATTTTTACGTACCTTTAAGATTACTTTTAGGATTTGCTGAAGATTACAGAAGAATAATAATAAATGTAAAACAAGAACTAGTTTTATTAAGGTCATCAAACGATAATGATATTATTAAAGCATCTGCTGGAACAACTGAAGCCAATTTAGACTGGAAACTAACATTAGACAAGATTGTTTGGAGAGTACCACATGTGCGACTAAATGATGAACACAGGATTACATTATTAAGAAAGTTAAAATCAGATCGAGACATTGTAATGCCATTCAGAAGCTGGGAGTTTCATGAATACCCCGTTTTACCTTCAACACAACGGCATACATGGACTGTAAAAACTTCTACTCATTTGGAAAAAGCGAGATATGTAATCTTTGGATTACAAACAAAGAAAAAAAGTATATTAACTGAAAATGCTGGTGAATTTGACCATTGTAAATTAACAAACTGTAAAGTGTTCCTGAATTCACAATTCTTTCCCTACGACAACTTTAATATCTCTTTTGATAAAAAAAGGTACAGTGTTTTATACGATATGTACGCTAGGTTCCAAAATTCATATTACGGCAAAACAAACACACCTCTACTATCTCCCGTACAGTTTGAATCGAAAGCTCCGATTGTTGTAATTGATTGCTCCAAACAAAACGAATCTGTAAAATCGTCTAGTGTTGATATAAAAATAGAAATGGAATTTCAAGAAAACGTACCTGCAAATACATCTGCGTATTGTTTAATTTTGCACGATAAAATTGTTACATACACACCGTTGACTGGTATCGTAAAGACGGTATTGTAAAACGTTGTACCACCACCGGCACCGCCACTGTCGCTAACCTATAAATAGCGGAGCAACAATGCAGGTCTTCAGTTGATCGTCTATCGTCGCATGGGCAACATCTTCTACAAAATGAGTTCTCCATCTGTTGTACAAGGTGATGCAGAGGTAGCACCGTTATTGGAACGTGATAATACTAGTGAAGAAGAAATCATCAAGGAAATAACTGCATTTTTAAAGTTTGGTAAAAGAGATAGAGAGGAGGAAAGTAATGCAGACCCATCAAAGGTAGTACCAAAGAGGAAGAAGAAAGTTGAAGAAAATATTCCTCCTCACATTTTAACTGAAGTTTTTTTGCGAATCTTTTACCCCATCTCAGCATGCATCAGTAAAAGTGTATCAGTTGGATTGATGAAGTCATTGGATTATTCCCCTACAGTAATACTACACCATGGAACAAAAAAGGTTTTATTTTCGCAAAATGCTTGGGAGTCATTTTTGAAACATGTACATTTAATAGAATGTTATTTAACTAACAGTTTGTGTGGAAGGAAAACACATATTCGACTTTTGGATTGTGACAATGAAATCGATATTGTTAAACATCGTGGACAACTACAAGTGCGAATTAGAGACTTGACTCAACATGAAAATAAGATTCTACTGTCACGTGAAGAATTCTACGTTTTAAACTACGCAACAGAACCTATTACAAGGTACATGAGACAGTTGGTATTTGCAAGCGCTATTATTAAAGAATATTTGGTCGATACTTTGGAAAAACAACCTGATAGCACCATCGTGTACGGACCTGTGGATACATCTATTTTTAATAGAATACCTCATGAAGTTTGCATGTGGAGAAAGTTAAAGGATTTTGAACCACTTGTAGAAATCGCTACAGAAGCTACAGAAGAAACAACACAGGAAGAAGAAACGGAGAAACAAGAAGAAGAAGAAAACGAAACACAAGAAGAAGAAGTTAAAAAAGACTAAAGTTTGACTTAGTAAAGAAGAACACACGTGGGGTAGGCCTATTGGGGACGGTGCCCACGTTAAATATACACCAACGCGCCTGCAACTGTACGGCCTGGTATTTAACCTACCGTGGTGTGGAAAACAGTTTAGTTGATCGCTAGGTGCCATGATGAGCGGAGGGGATGAAGAAGTGAGTGTAAAGCCTTGTGTAATAGAATTTCAAGCATTTCGAAATAATGATGATAGGTTTATTATCAAGGAATTAGTAATTTTAGACTTGCTTACATTTGTAGTTTACCCATTCACGTTTGAAGCTCCTTTTTCTTTTAACAACCTTAACGCCAAAGCAAAAAGTACAAACAAATGGATAACAAACTACTTTCATCACATACATTGGTATGAAGGATTTATAAGCTACAGTAATCTGCACAGTATTATGTTTAACTTTTGCAAACAATATTCACATATATACACAAGAGGATTAGAAAAAAGGAACTGGATACAAAAGTACACGCACGGTGATGTTTTCAATATAACCATCGGTAAGGACTTTAACATTAATCTCGGTAATATTTGTGTTGCTGCAAAAGATCCTAAACACGGACAATTAAACTGCGCATTGCACAACGCATATCGTTTGGCTGCTTACTTGGAACAAACGCAGAAATGTGGTGGGGGTAGCAAAGAACCGGAATGTGGTGGGGGTAGCGGGGCCTATAAATACGAGGAGCCAACACCGCTCCGGCACGAGTATTATTCGAGACTCCGAAGAGGCAACATCACAGAAGACATCGCAACCACCACTGACGAAGATGGCATCACAACAGTTTCTACAAACACTGGTTGATCAATTCAACACTCATTCAAAATCCGACCTTCTGCTAACTAAAAAGTGTTCAGAATTAAAAGAACAAAAACACTACATTATTCATAACATCAAGAAAGTGGAAACCACACATGGAGAAGCAATTCTAGTTTCATTGAGCGAAGCACCTTTAACTTCAGGAGATGAGCCGAAGTTTCAAGTATTTCTTCCAAAACGATTTGTTCAACTGCTACAGAATGAAGATTTGCGAGATATTCAACCGGGGACGTTGTATTTGGTATCACACGGTGTAAGCGGCAACAACTCAACGGAACTCACTCTGCACATCATGCATCCTTGTACATAATGTCTCTGTTTGTATTTCTCTGTTTGTATTTTATTGTTTGTATTTCTAGTCATCAATGTTAAACTTAAGTTTATTGTATTGTAAGATGTTTGTTTAATAAAGAAAAGAAAAAATATAAAAAAATAATATAAAAAAAATAAAGAAAACAGCAACACAGCAGTATATTATTTTATATACTGCTGTGTTGCTTTTTTTTAAATTCAAATGGATGACCTTGAACTTTCATTCAGGGTTAACTTATGAAGAGGTATAAAAGAGAGGGAGCAGTGAAGTTAGTCTCAGTCTTGTCTAACACACGCTGCAGCTAACATGTCGGTGCCACCTATGAACAATTTATTTTTCGATAACAATTTGAAGACATATTGTTGCGAGTTACAATGTTTTAAAATACCAGGCGATCAAGTTGACGGGAAAGCTTGTCGTAAGTGCAAGTGTTTCAGCTATTGCATATGTAGATGTAAAACGTATCAAATGAACCGACAAGATAAAATACAAGAATTACGCCGAAGGATTGCATTACTGTGGCGGCGAATGTAGTAGCAACGATCTGCCTCGCACCAGCTGCCACCTGCCACCTGCCGCCTGCCATCTGCTGTCCGCCATCTTCTCCGCCCCACCACACTTTTACCCCCACCATTTCGTTTCATATCAGAACGTTAGCTAGCGAATAGTCAGTACACCTCCGGCTCTCGACTGGTGAACATCGAGTGCTCTCCACAAACGTAAAACATTATATTAAAATGTCCATTAAAATTAGGTGTATTCATTATGACTCTATTCATCTTGCGACTTTCCAAGACCTCGAGGTGTTTAGTGAAGAGTTAAGACTTCTTATTGCGTCCGGTTACGATTTATCTTTGGAACTTTACGCATCAAAAAACAACATGGACTCTGCGCAGGGATCGAAGTATCTACCGTCTTTCATCAGAAAGCAAAGTGATGGCCGCAACTCGTCCGGATCAACAACATCGATGACAACCAACAACGGGGAACTATTGTAAACATGAATTATTGTAAACATAACTTATTGTAAATAAAATAAAGTAATATTTGTAATTGTACTACCTCGCACTCGTATCATTCGATTGCTTCATTCGATTGTTTCATTCGATATTTATTATCGATTAACTATCGAATCACAATCGTTTTACGAGTGCGAGGTAGATTTTTTTTAAAAAACTTCACCGTGACCTTGAACTTTGAACTTTTACTCATTTCGTCACAAAACCGCCTACGTCACTGGCTCAGCCTCAGATGACGTCTTTCATGACGCAGCGCTTCCGGTCACGTGACCGGAAGCCATCAATCAAGTGAGCCAGAAGTCCCCTTTCCCTACTACTTCGGTGTATGCGATTTTATATAGAATTGCATTAATATTATCGATTTTAATCAATAATTGTAATTATATTTTCGTTATTTAATAATTGTGATGAAATAGTATGGTTTATAAAATATTTATTTGTAGTAATTTGTATGTGTGTGAAAGAGAGAGAGAGAGAGAGAGAGGGACAAAGGACGCGTTATAGGAATAAATTTATAAATATAACGTTCATGACCGATTAATGTGTCCCATAAGAAACAGTCAGATGGTTACACCAAATGGACCTAGAAAAAGAAAGTAATAAGTTAGTCTGCCGACTAACCAGACAGCCAATGAGTACAAGTCTCTCCTGACTGAAAGTTGTTGGTTTGGTTTTGCCATACATTTGTCCAGCATTGTTGTATATTTGTGTATTGTTTAGACATCGATCATAGTCACACAATTCGGATATATATACACTTTACATCATATTCATTTTATAACCTAAATAAAAACTATATCTTCATAAGGTATCGAAATCCTTAAAGTTTTAACTTTAAAATGGTTGAACTAAAAAACGTTATACAAAAACAATTTTGATACATTTTTATTAAATAAAACTTATAGTTTCAATTGTTTAATACACTGATGAATAAAAGAGGATTTATTATTAAATAGATTATCAAACTAATCAGTCGTCGGCTCTTGGCACACTTCCTAATGATTAAACTTCTTGCAGTCCAGAATTAATGTCTGGTTTGGAGGTGCAAAATTATGGGCACTATTAAACATATGAAATCAAAACAGTAATTACTTCATAAATAGTTAAAGCCAAATTTATAAAATCTACTAAGGTCCAAGCACAACAAATATTTCTGTATTTCATCTTTATAACAAGCTATTATTTTATTTTATATGAAAAATTTGATCGTGAAAATACTTTAGATTTAATGTATAAAGTGAAACGAAAAAAATTAATTTACAAGGTTACTGAGTTGAACAAGTTTAATAAAAAGGATTTCATAACGTATAATTTATAAATATTGAATAATTTACTATCCGAACAAATGTAATTTTACTGGTCTGATTTGTTAAAAACTGTGAAATTGTTCACAGTTTCGCAAAACGTAAAATTAGAAATGATGCCATTTTAAATCAAATGTTTAGCTGACACAATGAGAGTATTTTTTATATTAACTGCAAATTTACCGCCCTATAAGTATTTCAGTTCAGTAAAGACTAAGCCTGTAAGAGAATTTTCATTATTATTTTACTATGTCAGCGTTCTAAACATAAGTATTACTTGAGTTAAAATAAATAGGATACATTGTACTAGTAAGTAGATTTAGTCTTAAATTGAAATTAATATAAATAGAACCTAGACCGAGTGCCTTTCGTCGCTCCAAGAACTATATTGGAGAAATATATACAAATAACCATCACATGTCAAAATCGGAGGTCTGGAAGTGATAGAAGAAGCCAGTGGGGCGGAGCTCTGGGGTCAGGGAAAAGTATACGAAGTCTTTTAGTCCCATAACAATAACATGTTATGGTCCGGGAGCAGATTTGACGAGCATTTTCGCAATAACCTGGAGTGCTCATTTTTCCGTAAGAATAACGATGGCAATGTTTTAGCAACTGGGTCGGAACCCTAAGGTCGGGGTTATATAAAAACCTACCCAAATGTTAGGGATCAATGACAATTGGATAAAATCACGCAAAGAAAACAGAAAAAAATAACACGACAATTTTGCCAGGGGGCGGAGCCCTACGGGGTGGTAGGGGGGACGTATCCTACGTTGCGTCATCATTCAAGACATGCGGCTTTTTAAAAAGATCCAAATAACCATCAAACGTCCAAATTGGACATCCAGAAGTGATATAAGGAACCAGTGGGCCGGAGCCCTAAGGCCGCGAAAAAATATCCAAAGACCTTTAGTCCTCAACAACGTGTTATGGTCCGGGAGCAGATTTGAAGAGCCGTTTTCGAGCCATTTAGTAAAAACCTTTTCTCCATAATAATAACATGGCAGCTTTTGGTGCCACTGGGGTGCAGCCCTGAGGTTTGGGGGAAAAACAAAAAGAATACGTACCTAAAATGGTTTGGTCCTCTACAACGTTGTATGGTCCGGGAGGAGTTTAGAGGCGCGTTTTCGAAATCACTTGGGACACACACACGAACAACTAGTTTATTAGTATGGACTACTACATTGGTATGGATTTTGAAGAATTAATGACTCTTAAAACTTGTCAATATGATCGATTATTTTGGAATTTCTTTTGACGTTTACTGACGTAAACTTACGGAAGTGTCACATTATGTCATTCAAAGTAATATATTCTTTAATATTGACATTAATACTTTAATGTACCACTTTATTCAAATAAATGGTCTGTTTGCTGTATGCAGCGTTCTTAAAAAGTGAAATTGCTAAAACAAAGTAAATAACACATAAGCGAGGTTTTATGTGGTCGGTTATCTTGTCACTTCAACCAGCGATTAACGACCGGTATCTTTTTCCAAACAGCTCAACTTTTGTTGAGGATTTTCTCGCCTATTTCCTTAACAGAATATAATTTTAGTAAAACGAGTTGGTTTCAAAAAAACTACCTAGAAATATCCATTAATGTGAACGTTAAAAAAATAAATAAAATAAAACATCCTCTCTTTGAATTCAGGGGAAAACTCACAGTGTGTAAAGACTCCCACCATCTCGTCAGCAGCCGGATGAGTAAAGATGGGCATACAAATAATAATTGTATTTTTCTAAATTGCTTTGGCAAGGATGAATTAAACAGACTTTGCGTATATTGTTCAAACCGCAGAGTAGTACACATAAAACTTACTGAAACAAATCAACAACTTGATTAATATTCCACTTTCGTTTTTGAGATCATAGCAAAGCTAAATTAATAAACTAACTAGGTGGGGCAGGGGAGAGAGTGGACAGAGAGAGGGAGAGGGAGAGAGAGAGAGAGAGAGAGAGAGAGAGAGAGAGAGAGAGTGAGTGAGGGGGTGGGGGAGAGGAAAAAAGGGAGTAAGGATGGGAGAGAGAGGTTTTAATATTTAAGTATTTTGCAGCTTTAATATAATTTGACTATTTCATTGCGCTTCACAGATCATTAGTTTTTTTACCCAATTATACTTCAGTGACCCGTATAATACAGTTATTACCCGTGTATGATTAAATTTAATATTTAATAACCCAACGCAAAGCGACCGGAATTTCATCGAAAACTCTTTCTTTATAACGAGATACATTTTAATAATGTATTAGATTTGTTTACTTTTATCCTGTACTCTAATGTGATTGCTTTTGATCTCAAAAACGGCTCCAACGATGTTCTTCAAATGTTGGAAATAACTACTAATTTTTTGAAAGGTCTCTTAAAATAAAGTAAGTAGGAAAATGTTAGTCGGTCATAACAAATAGGTTTTGTGATTGCTTAAATATTTTGTTTGTAATTTATTTTATCTTATTAAAATATCCCATTGATATTAGTACATCGACATTACCCGGTAGGTTTAGTAACAAAACAGATGCAAGAGAGAATTTAAGTAAGAACAGAAAACATTTAAATTAAATATGATTAATAAATTACATTGTTCTATTCGTTGATGGCATTAAAGTTTTGAACTCTCCATATTCTTCTTTTGAAGGACATCGACCGCCTTTAAAGTTAGTTTACTGTCCAAAAGATTAATATGGGAAATAGTTTTAGTTTTATTTAAGCTATTTATAATCAAAAGTATTATTAATACTCAAGGACATAATGTGATAAAGTAACGTGTTTATATTTAACAGAAACAGTCAGGTGTAATCAACAAGTTCTTTCAATTTTTTTAAAATTCGTTATTTAAATTCGTATTAAATTGTTCAATGTTGAGGTTGGGTTAAATCTCATTAAGTTACGACTGCCCCGTGGGTTGGTCGCCAACCTCACGCGGGAGAAGGTATCAGCGTTGCCGCACAATGCAGTGTGATGGGTGTCCAACAGCAGCATCAGCTTGATTGTAGGAAAGTCCGTCACGTGCTACATTGAATATTTATATCTATTTTAGCATTTGCTCAATAATATTCCTATTTAATCAAAAGCAGTCTCTTTTTTCTTTTTTGTAGTTAGTATAAACCTACGTTGGTAATAAACCTAGATTTTAAGTTATTACTTATTGAGATCAATTCATAGTTGTCTTTTAACTAATTAAAATTAATAAAATAATAACGTAAAGAAATTATCAGATACAGTTATATTAAATTATACGTATTTACCCTTCCTTACTCTTTTAGGCTCTCTCCGTCGCATTGCATCGCTTCACTCAACGACTATGTACTTTTGTAAGGCAAGGTATAATTCTAAAGTAGAATAGTTCCAAACTTTGTACGACACTTTTAATGATAAATATTGTTCTATATACGGTGTAGAAGAATCTTCGTAGATGGGAGTGATTCAATTTATCACAAATCACAATTACTCATGATTTAGGCTAACGCAACATTTCAGTATGTTGATTTCCATCGCTTTTCCCTGTGATCGAGGGATTGCCTATTCAAGAGGAGTAGCGGTTATCCATTTGATTATCTCTCCATTTATTCCATCTTTGTCCAATATCCGTTATTCATCCATTATCCATTATCCATTATCCATTATCCATTATCAATTATCCATTATTTCTTATTCAGGCTCCCAACTAATCGAAGCTGTCGATGTGGTTCGTGAAAGAAGTTATTATTATAAATAAACCCTTAATGTTAAGTTCACAAAGAGTAATTGATGTGTAACATATGTTCTATTTCAAATTATTATCATATGTTATATGTTTATTTTTAATATAATGTTTTTTTTCACCAGTTAGTTGTACTTTTACTAATCTTTTTAATAAAAGATCATGCTTTTGTTAAACTGTTTTATTTTATTAGACATGACGCAGTACGGAAATCGAATGGTTAAATAATGAAAAGAAACTGTAAAAAAGCCTAACTGGTTCATACAGTTAAGAATAACTTGTATTTTTCTGAAGTATGGAATTATCAAACCAGAACCACTCAAATTAAGTGGCGTGGCAATGTCTCAAATGATTTCAAGCTATTTAAAGAAGAGATTGTCATATATATCATTGCCAAAAAAAAACGACTAAAGAACGTAAGGAAGTCCAGCTATGAAGACTAAAGAACTTATTAGGATCAGATGGGCTCAAATTGTATGACTCAATAAAAGATAACTCTGTAATAGAAAGTGTTGATAATGTAATGGAAACATTGGAAAAGCATTGCACTCCAAAACAGAACATGACCATCAGCATACACACTCTGTTCAAGAAAACTACAGCCTCATGAAAACTTTGACTCATTTTATGCTGACCTAAGAAACCTCATAAGACCTTGCAAGTTTGAAGAACAAGAAGGAAAAATATTAAAAGCCCTTATGGTTCTTGTAATTAAGAACAAAGAATTGCAGGAATAACTGTTGAGAGAAGATACAAGTTTTGACAAAGTTTTAAACTTGTGTAAGGCTTCCGAGGTTGCTGAGCAGAACATGCAACGTATCAATAAGAATTGGAACGTTGATTGCGAGAAGTATGAAATTGACGCAATAAATAAGAATATATCAACTAAAGAATTCGGGACAAGCTCACAACAACAACAAGGTCTTAACACGCCAAAGGTTTGTAAAAATAAGACCTTTGTTGTACTTTTAATAGAATAAAAGATCATGCTTTTGTTAAACTGTTTTATTTAAGGTAGACAGTAATTGCTATTAATACTTAGGTAACTGGCTACGTACCAACAAGTCATGCGATGTATGGTTGCAGGAAAGGGCACGCTTTATTTGCAAACATCGTAAATCATACACAATGCTTTAATATGTATTATTTTTCCACAACGATTATGCTATGTACGTTGTATGTGACTACACAATTAAGAGCTCTGATGCTTATGAAAATATTACTCCCTTATGTTAAAACTTATAACAGTAGGGTTCGCCCCGATATAGCAAGCCAATCAGAAGCCAGCATTTTGGTCACGTGACTCGTGACGTCATTAGGCCCCGCCCCCAAGATGGCGGCGCCCATGTTTCCCGCCAAATTTTCCCGCCAAATTTTCCCGCCAGATTTTCCCGCCAAATTCCCTAACCTCACTTTTCTCCCTCCAGTGTTGCCAACCTATGGTTATTATATGCTCTATGCTATTATACTCTATACGCTACCAACCTAGCGGATCTAAATAAGGTAAGTAAAAAGTCAGTTTGTTATACAATAAGTTTAATATAAAAAAAGAATATAATTATACATAATATAAAAAGAATATATAAAAAAGTTTAACATAATGATAGTAATACATGATTATATATATATATATAAATTAATAATATAAAAAAAAAGCAAAGAGTAATATGAAAAAAGTTATTAATATAAAAAGAATATACATATAAAAAAGTTATTAATATAAAAAGAATATACATATAAAAAAGTTATTAATATAAAAAGAATATACATATAAAAAAGTTATTAATATAAAAAGAATATACATATAAAAAAGTTAATAATATAAAAAGAGTATATATAAAAATTTAATAATATAATAATAAAAATACATGATTATATATAATGCTATCGGTCCGCTTCATCCTCTATGGCCCTCAGCGGTCCTCTGTGGCCTCCTCCCTGAAACAAACAAAAACACCGTTAGTCGTTTGAAAATCCAGTTGTAACCTGTTAAAATACAGCTCTGTGATTGGTCGGAATAAACTCGCACCCCATTGGTCGTCTTAGGCGTTCTGATCGCTGATTGGTCCATCCATACACCTGTACCGTTGGCGGCTTACCTCGTTCACTCTGTTCCAGGCTTTTGTGGTGGTCAGAGGTCTCTGCGCTGCTCAGTTCTTTGATATTGTGGTATAGTGATAGTATTGTGCAATCGCAGTAAGTGCTAGCTATAATTTACCGTTAGTATTTAACGCGTATTATATTTGAGACCTAACCTCAAATTTATTGCATAACATAACCCTATTTTGCGTGTATAACATAACCTCACTTTATTATTTTAATTTTCTAGCCCTAGTGTTGTATTTACTCAAGTCGAGGTTTTACATAACCTCACTTTTTCCTAACCTCACTTTATTGTTTTGATTTATTATTTAAATTTTATTTTGACTTAAGTAGTAATGGCTAGTGTTGTTGAGCCTGTCGAAGTCCTCAGTGACGAGCAGGCGTATGTAAAGAAATTTCGATTGTACGGTACTAAAACTATTTTCAAATTTTCTAACCCTCCTCCCGATACTAGCGAGATAGATTGGCTCAGACAAGGTTTCGCCAAAATTGTGAATGAGATGAAAGGCCAAGCCCATGAAAATGATCAGCTCGGCTTTACTTTGCAGAGTCTTAACCTAAAAGGTAGAGATCTGGGGTTTGTTGCTTTTCGGCCCGCTGGTGAAATTGAGGAAGACATCCTTTGGCAAATTTTTGGGGGAATAGTACAGTCAAATTCTGAATCCATCAAGTCCACGGACACTTTTAAAGTAGAATGTACCCGAGTTAATCTCCCTGTAGGTTCAAGGGCCGCAAAAGACCCGGCTTGTATAATACGTTTGAAGCGGAGTGTAAGGTGAGGAAGGGAATCGTAGTTATTAACAACAAAGACAACTTGTGTCTCCCTAGGGCTTTGGTGGTGGCTATCGCTCATGCTACAAAAGATCCTCAGTACAAAGCGATTCGTCAGGATGATAAAAAAAGGCAAACCGTTAGGGCTCAGGAACTAATTCGGCGGGCTAGGGTGGAGATGTCCGAGGATGGCGCAGGAATCCCCGAACTTGAAAAGTTTCAAGACTTGCTGAAAGAGTTCAAAATTACCGTTTTCAACTATGACAATAAAGGCCGGGACGTTTATTTTGAGGGACGTGCTGAAAATTCAAAATTTCAAATCAACCTGTTGTTTAATAATGGCCACTATAACGTAATCACTAGTTTGACTGCTGCTTTTGTTTGTAAATATTTTTGCGAAGCGTGCCACGTCCCATACGATCACAAGGGCGCGCACAGATGTTCAAACATCTGTTCTCAGTGTCAAACCATCTCGCCTCCCTGCAAAGAGGAGCATGGGGGAATAGTTTGTCCAAAATGTAACATGACTTTGAGAAATCAGCGGTGTTTCACCGCTCACCAGGTCGATAGGTGTAAAGCTGTTAAAAAGTGCCTTGACTGTGGTAAATTAATTTGGATTAGAGACAGATCCACACCCCACAAGTGCGGTGAAGTCTTTTGCAAACCTTGCGGCTCCTTCCAAGATCCTAATCATAAATGTTTCATGCAGCGAGACGAGGGTAAGCCTAAACGCAAGGACTACCTATTCATTTTCTTTGATCTGGAGACTCGCCAAGACGAGTCTCTCCCCTCTGACCCCGAGCAAAAATTACATAAAGTAAACTTGTGCGTTTCTCAACAGTTTTGCTTTAATTGTATAGAGTCTAGATTTTGTATGACATGTAGAAACCGTACGAGAGTCTTCAACTCTGACCCGGTTAAAGATTTCATGGAATATGTCATGGAAGTCAGGAAACAGTTCAAAAATGTCTGTGTGATCGCCCACAACGGCCAAGGCTTTGATTTTCAGTTTTTGTTAAAGTATGTGTTGGAACAAACTAAATTTACACCAGATCTGGTCATGAGGGGAACCAAAATTATTCTCATGGAAATGGACAACGTGAGGTTTGTGGACTCACTCAACTATTTCCCCATGGCCCTCGCTGCGCTCCCTAACGCCTTCGATCTGCCTCCCGAGAGAAAGAAGGGCTACTTTCCCCACTTGTTTAACACTCTGGCAAACCAAGATTATGTAGGTCCTATGCCCGACAAGCAGTACTACTGCCCGGGGTCAATGTTTGAAAAGTCCCACAAGGCCTTTGAAGAATGGTACGATGCGAGAGTGGCTGAAAACTATGTCTTTGACTTTAAAAAGGAAATCTTAGAGTACTGCATCTCTGATGTAGAGATCCTAGCTCAGGCCTGTCTTAAGTTCAGATCGATATTCCTCAAAGAGTGTAATGTCGATCCTTTCCTAGAGGCTGTTACGATCGCTAGCGCCTGCAACTTGGCCTTCCGCCGCAACTTTTTAAAACCAAACACGATCGGCCTCATCCCAAAGAACGGCTACCGTTTAGTGGATAACCAATCAGCTATCGCCATTCAGTGGCTCAGCTGGGAAGAAGAGAAGCGTGAAGTGAGGATCGAGCATGCGGGGCGGAGTAAGGAAATAAAGATTAACGGGCTAAAAGTAGATGGGTTTGACGGGGAAAACATCTACGAGTTCCACGGGTGCTACTGGCACGGTTGCCCCAAATGCTTCCCGTACAATCGAGAGGCTCCTCTGAAGGAGGATCCCTCGGACTCGCTTCACTTGAGATACGAGAGAACCAAGTCCAAAATATCTAAGTTTAATGACTACGAAGTAGTCGAAATGTGGGAATGTGAGTTTCGAAAAGTAAAGAAAGACCAGAAGCTCGGACACTTGGACTATCTCCCCATACTAAACACACTCCCACTTGATCCTAGAAACGCTTTCTTTGGGGGCAGAACAGGCAACTCCAAGACTTACCACAAATGTGAAGGGGAAGAAACAATCCAGTATGTGGACGTGTGCTCTCTCTATCCGTATGTGTGTAAGTACGGTAAGTATCCCCTTGGTCATCCTACGATTTACGTGGGTGACAGGGAGTGCAGAGAGAGAGGGCTCGGTGTAGATGGTTTGATGAAATGTAAAGTCCTGCCGCCTCGGGATCTCTACCACCCGGTACTCCCAGCCAAAATGAACAAGAAACTCATGTTTGCCCTGTGTAGGACTTGCGGGGAAACTCAAAACCAAGGGGAATGTTTTCATGAGAGTGAGGAAAGGGCGTTGTTAGGGACTTGGACTATGGACGAGGTGAGGAAGGCTGTAGAGAAAGGCTACGTTGTCCTCGACATCTACGAACTGTGGGAATATAAAATGGCAACATACGAGAAAGGGGGGCTTTTCACTGACTTTATCAATAAATTCTTGAAAATGAAGCAGGAAGCCTCAGGCTATCCTAGCTGGTGTGAGACTGAACAGGACAAAGACAAGTACATCGCGGAATACTTCACTCATGAGGGGATCAGATTAGAGAAAGACAAAATTGTTAAGAATGGGGGCTTCAGACAATTGGCTAAATTAATGTTAAATTCATTTTGGGGAAAGTTCGGGCAGAGGGAGAACCAAACCAAGGCAATGATTGTCAGAGATCCCAAAACACTCTTTGAAATGCTGACAAGCCCCGACGTACAAGTCAATAGAATCCAGACTGTTAATGAGGAGGTTGTGGTAGTTAGCTGGGAGTACCTGGAGGAAGTCGGCGAGCCCTTGAGAAATGTCAATGTAGTGATCGCTGCCTACACTACAGCACAGGCTAGGTTGAAACTCTATGAACATCTGGAGGCCTTGGGCGGTCAGGTGCTCTACTACGACACGGACAGCTGTATCTATTTCTACAGGGGAGGTTTGTATAGAGTCCCTACGGGAGATTACCTCGGGGAAATGACAGATGAATTGGTAGGTGATTACGGGCCTGGATCTTTCATCGTTGAATTCGTTTCTGGGGGGCCAAAAACTTACGCGTACCTTGTCTGGTCAACCAAAGAACAATGTTTGAAAACCGTTTGTAAAATCAAGGGCCTCACCCTCAATATGAAGACTTCCGAAACGTTAAACTTTGAAGCTCTGAAAAAGATGGTCCTTAGTGAAACAGCTGAAATACTAGAAATTGAAGAGAATAGAATCAGAAGGACTAAAGACCGCGACATTGTAACTGTAAGCGAAACTAAAGTTTTCAAAATTACTGGACCAAAGAGGAAGTTTGAGGGAGAGTACGACACCCTGCCTTACGACTACAAAATTCAAAGACTTGAGTAAAACAACACCGGAAGTGCAAGGGGGGGCGAAACGCCCCCCCTAACCCGTAATGAGTCATACTTTCCCCTTCCGCGGATCGCTCTACCTCTGTCACTTTTGCCGCTGCTCCTGCCGAGGTAAGACGTGTCCTTACGTTGCTCTGATCTGTTCTATTGCACAATACTTGATATAAAATGTCTCACTTAACTTCTTATATATTTAATAACCAGGCCGTTGCTGTCCTGTTCGACAGAGAAAATAATCCTTGGTTCAAAGCAAAAGATGTTGCTCAAATCCTAAACTATCAAGATACAAAGCACGCAATCCGTACCCATGTAAGAGAAAAACACCGCAACAATTTACTGGAAGTACGAGGGGGCGAAACGCCCCCCCTAACCCATAATGAGAAACATACAATCTTTCTTAGCGAGCCAGGTCTTTATTCGCTAATTTTAAAATCCAAATTGCCCATTGCTGAGAAATTCCAAGACTGGGTTTTTGAAGAAGTCCTGCCTTCCATTAGAAAGTATGGAATGTATAAAATCCAACAAAAAAATAATGAGTTGTTACAATCACTTACAAAATCACTGGAAATTAACCAACAGCTAGCTCGAATTAACTCAGAATTTAAAACTGCAAACGACATAATGTGTAAAGAAAACCAGTCACTGAATGAGTTGTTGACTGAACAGGTACCGAAGGTTGCTGTGATGTCAGACGACGATGGACTAAAACATGTTTTATGTGTCCTTATTAAAGAAACCCTTCTGGAGCTGTACGGAGTCTGCGAGTACAAATGTATTCGCATACAAAAAATAAAATTTAACGAAGCTCTCATTAAAGCCAAAAATTAAGGTTTCGTACCTTGTTTCATCAAGTCTCCTGTTCCTAATGGGATTAATGTACTTAACAAAGCAAAAGAAGTAATGCAGAGTTATGGTATGCACTTTGACTCTGCATACAACAACATCCTAACTTCTCACAATTTTGTAAATATAGTTGAGCATGTCTTGGACAATGCATAAGTTCCCACTGTATGTATGTGTGTGTGTGTGTGAATGAAGGTCCCTGGCACGGGTGACGAAAAGCCCCGTAAACCTGAAAGGGGGTCTAGTAGATTGAGACGCTTGGCTAACACCCAGGCTACTCCTTCGAACGGTCTATGTATGAATGAGGGGTCTTACAGACCTCGGGTGAATGAAGGACTTTGTAAATTGAGTAGTCTAGACTACTCCTTGGAACAGTCCGTACGGTGGGGACTTGTAAAATTAAAAAGAAAAACGGGGGAGGCAGCTAGTTTACTTTTGGAAGGCCTCCACGGGCCATGGCGGTGGAGGAGCCATGGTTTATATTTTTTAAAAATACTCTATCCTTTGTTTGCTAAAAAGGGAGAGGACATTAGTTCGTTCTGGGCTACAACCAGGTAATCTGGATTGGCTCACGCACGGAATAATGTTTAACCTGGGTGCACATGCACGGGTGGTCTCAAACCCCACTCAAGCAAACAGATACTTACTTATTCCGAGTATACGGGGTTCATCACAGCGTACACAGGGTTTCTAGGCGGTAGCGGTGGTGGGAAAGGTGGTCGCTGAGGCGGCTGCGACGACACAGGTTTGACCTCCTCGTACAGGGGCTCCTCCTCACGACGATAAGTGACCGTCGGGGTAGGTGGGGCCCGAGGTACCCTGATGCAGGACACAGCGTAGCCAAAGCACAGCAGTATGCAGGACATCTCGACCAGTACTGACTGAGCGTTACTGCGGTGAGGGTTATCAAACAGGACGCTGAGGTTTTGATAACGAATATGGCGTGGTGCCTGATAAGCTCTTTAGCGGACAAATTATTTGTCTTTGCTATATTTGTTACGAGCTTAATATTTATCTATATAATGAGAATCACCGATGTTAGTATAAAACTAGTGTCCTCAGAATAATCGTATCATTAGTAAAATGGACGGTAAGACAGCTATAGCTGAGGAGCTGCACAGACCTGCCAGGAGAAACTATTCCAGGCGTAAAGTCACCCTTAAGGGTTTAAGGGACCTTTATCAGGCTGATCTCGTTGAAATGAAGCCTTATGCGAAAACTAACAAAGGCTACAAATATATTCTTACCATGATTAACTGTTTGTCAAAACTAGCTTTTGCCGTACCTCTAAAAGACAAGTCAGGGCCAGAAGTGGCAAAGGCACTCGCTCCTATCTTAGCTAAATATAAAATGAAAAACTTTCACACAGACCAGGGTACCGACTTTTTCAATAAACATGTAAACGCGTTTATGAAGAAATACAAAATCAACCATTACCATACATTTTCCGAACTTAAGGCTAGTATAGTAGAAAGACTGAACAGAACGATTAAGACAAAAATGTACAAGTTATTTACTGCCAGAGGTAGTTATGAGTGGGTAAGTCTATTGCCAGAAATCATAAAATCTTACAACAACACAAAGCACAGAACTATAGGTATGAAACCCAAGGATGTAAGACAGAAACATGTCAAAGACATTCTAAATAAAATAAATAAAGTTAAAAAACCCAAACATAAAATCCTTAAACAAAAATTAAAATTAGGTGACAGTGTTAGAATCAGTAAAGCTAAAAGAGTGTTTAAAAAAGGCTATTTGCCAAATTGGACAAATGAGACGTTTACAGTATATGCGATTAAACCAACAAGACCAATAACATACATATTACAAGACAACAGAGGGGAAATACTTAAAGGTGGGTTTTATGCAGAAGAAATTAGCAAATCAAAAACCGGTGACATTTATTTAGTTGAAAGAGTTTTAAAAAGGAAAGGAGACAGACTCTTTGTACGCTGGAAGGGGTATGATAGCAGCCATGACAGTTGGATTGACTCCAAGGACTTGGTGTGATAACGATTGACCGCTTCATCCGCTCGGTATGTGCTTATCAAGACCACGTCCGGGAAGTAAATATCATCTGTAATCAGTAGTGAGTAATCAGTCAGGATGCGGGTTGAGAAGCAGGAAGTCGAGCTTCCCGTTCAAAACTTTGACCAATATATCGGGTCGGGCATGGTTAAAAAGAATAAACACGGTATTTTATTACCTGATTCAATACGCTGTATAATATGCGGGCCAAGTTCCTCTGGGAAGACCAATGTTTTATTCAATTTATTGTTTGACCCAAACGGCTTAAGATTTGAAAATGTCTACGTTTTTTCAAAGTCCCTCTATCAGCCCAAGTACGAATTTCTAAAGAAGGTAATGCCCAAGGAGGTTGGTTATTTCGCGTATAATGACAATAGTCTAGTTGTACATCCAAACGAAGCTAAACCAAACTCTATAATGATCTTTGACGATATTTCCTGCGAAAAACATGACCATATACGCAGTTATTTCACTATGGGTAGACATAAAAATATAGATACATTTTATTTAGGGCAGACATACAGCGCTATACCCAAACAGCTGGTGAGGGACAACTGTAACTTTGTTATTTTATTCAAACAAGACGAAAGGAACCTAAGACATGTGTACAACGATCATGTCACTACCGACATGTCCTTTGACAAATTTAAAGAGTTGTGCGCTCGGGCGTGGCGAGATAACTTTGGATTCCTTGTGATTGACAAGACTCTAGACCCTTATAAGGGAAGGTACAGAGTAGGGATGGACAGTTTTATAACAGAAGTGTAATGGTACGCATCTACACGTACAACGATTTAAGAGGCTTTAACGCTAAACTCCATAATGTCAAGTCAAACTTGTGCTCTTTTTATTACAAGCACAAGAAGAAATTCTGTGGAAACTACTGCAGTAAGAAACCCCCTCATGGGTACCAGCTTAACAAAAGATGCTGGAGACATAAAAAACTAAAAAGATCCGCTGTGATACCGCCTGTAGTTTTATTAATTATATCTGCGAGTGAGAGAACCTATAACCGAGATACATGGCTTAGTTTTATGAACAAATGCGAAGAAAAAAACGTTCCTTTGGAACTTGTAATATATCACGAAGATATGTACAACTGTACCGTGCGAGACCCACAAAATATGATATCTAGATTCAGGCCGTTCCCCGAGTTCTTTGGGCAAGTTTTGCCTTTACGGAACTTGCACGGAAGTGTTAATTTTACACAAATCTGTAATGAAATGCTGCAATACGGATGTAAGATCCCATTTGCTTCACGGTGTATACTTCTGACAGAACGCAGTATTCCTATAAGATCACCAATGGCAGTCTATAAAAAAGCTTCAAGCTTAAAATGTCACATCGATATTAGTTATAATATCGGATACACAAACGTACCTCCTAGTGTCCCTAGATGCAACAGGAATAAACCGTTTAACGGTGTTAATAACCTGTGCCAGGGGTTGTATACTACAGAGTTTCTGAAACTGGCCCTGCCCACACTACCAGTACAGTGCGAGAGATTCGGTATAAGTCTAAACAATGGCGTGTACAGTGTAACAAACAGAGTGCTATTTGACCAGTGGAGAGCGTTCACAGGCGCGAACCCGAGCGAATTCTGGCTTTTAAATTCTTATTTACTGCAACACCTCAACGAGCCTAGGCCTATGGCGTTACTCAGACGATTCATGCAAAACACAATTGAAAGTGATAAATACACCGTAGCAGAAATACCTCAATGGAGAGACGGGTGGAAACGTACTTTTGTATTCAGGAGTTTTACCGGTCGTTATGTGATTCCCCGGTTCGATGCTAGAGAACAGAGGTACTACAGAGGTATGGACTTTAGCGCTGGTGTTTCACTGTTGGATATTATCGAGTTCATACGGAGGCATAAGAGGCGTGCCTTGTTTTTCAGGCAAGTCGAAATGCCTTAAATCTAGATGCGCTGGTTGAAATCTATCATTTATGACTATGAAGCGGAGCAGTAAACAGCAACTGACAAACCGGCTCATAGAGCTGCGTAATGCTATTAAACGGAAATATAAAATGTTTAAGGAAGGATCCGAGGAAAGTGATATTTTGCTTGAGAAGCAGTATAAACCAATTATTCAAGAACTTAGAAAAACTACAACAAACACAGCCGACATAAAAACTGAACCCGAAACCTTTAAAGAAGAGCCAATGGAATACGATACTACAGATGATGAAGGAGAAATAGCTGAATTTATTCCACAGAGTGTATCTACACCTGAAACCAGCGGGTTAAAGCAAATTGTATCGACCCCTTCGGGACTGGAAACAGCGTCCCAATATATTGAAAGTCAGTTTAGTAACCCCATTACGGTGAGATATATGACACTACTTTTAAAAGATGCTAGCGGTAAGGTCCGAGTTATTGATCATGACTACGGCCCTAGATACGAAGGCAGTACTTTAATGATGGGAGATAAGGTGTTAGACTTTGACAACGATGGAACTATTCTAATAAACAACACAAGATATAGACCTACCGAAGGTTTGTATGAGCTCATATTTAAGAGAACCCCTGACGAAGATATATACGATGAAGACGATCTTAAGACCTATAAGAGTATTATTATCGCCACCAACGCTCACAAGAAAGGATACAAATTCCAAAATCAAATTAAAAGGGACAACAATCTAAAGTACAGAAGAATTATAAAAGATTTGTTCCCGGCCAGAGTGGGCAAAGGTCTAGCGTGGAAGAATGCAAGATCCCGTGATATTATACACTGGGATGACGCCAATGAATTGGTGGATAGATTACGACACATAGCCATGTCAACAGAGACTGGAAACAGAGTCCATGGCAATGAAATACTAAGTATCGTGGAGGAACTAAGGGAGGCCGGCTACATAAAAGGACCTGGCAACAGTAGATTTAAAGCATTATTAAAATGACCATTGACAAGTTCGGACGTAGTAGCCGGAAATCCCGAGGTGAGGCCGTCAAGGGCCCCAAGGGAGAGGGTTTCAATTTAACGCCCCAAGGTGACTATGATATGCAAAATAAACGGTTATGTAAATTGGCTACACCGGTACAGCCACTCGACGCTGCTACAAAGAATTATGTTGACCATAAATCTATACCTTCTGACTTTCAGAGGTTCAATATGCAAAACAGAAGATTATGGAGTGTAGCTGACCCTGTAGATTCCTTGGACGCAGTTAACTTGGGCACACTAAAAAAACTGAGTATGACTATCTCCAACGATAATTATGACGCTAATAATAAACGAATAACTAATTTAGCTCTACCAACAGACCCCAGCGATGCAGTTACAAAGTCGTACGTGGAAAAAGAGATATTGCCTATAACCACTAACCTCGCTAATCAACAGTTTGACTTAACCGGTCTCAAGACCAGACTGTCAAAATGCGAAGGTCTAATAACTAGTAATAAAGATTTTCACGAGAAACAGTTGAGGAAATTTGGTACCATGGTCTTTAATTATATTAACAGAAAACACACTGGGAGGTCTGCCATTCTACCCACACCGGGTGAAAACGATTACTTAAACTGGGAAGATTTGTTTGCTGACGGGTTAGAAGGTGGTAAAGAGCCTAAAGAAGACGTCAAACCTCTTCCGCCTGATACTTATGACCTCTTTATGACTGAAGAGGGACTGAGTGGTTGAAACAAATTAAAGAGAATTTTCGTCTTGAGCCAACGGGGATATTTGGTGATACTTTTCCTTACCCCGGTCTCCTCAGGACAGAAGCTGAATATATAATGTCACTTAAACCGGGAAATACCGATTAGTCTACTCCGAACCGTCGAGGATGTTGGTTCTCTTACTGTTTATGCTACCTCTTGCCTCGTGCAACAAGTCAATAGAGTATCTTACATATTACGGCTATCTGGAAAAAAACGCTTTTACAGAGGACATTACTTCTGCAGTAAAACAATTTCAAGAGAATTTTCGTCTTGAGCCCACGGGGTTTTTTGACAATGATACCTTAGCGCTTATGAGCACTCCTCGGTGTGGCTATAAAGACAATATATTACCCTTCTCAGCTCTACCCAATAGAAAGTGGAATAAATCAGTAATAACTTGGTACCAATACGGAACACCACAGTACCCCAACTTAATTCAAAAAGCTTTTGATGTATGGGCCAAACATGCAAACTTAACTTTTAAAAAAGATATTAATAACCCCACTATAATTATATCCTTCTCAACTAATAGACAGCATATATTTTATTCTAGACGGGAGACTTGTCCATATGACTTTGATGGCCCCGGCTACCTCCTAGCTCACGCCTATTTACCCCATATGGGGTATAACCAAACGGACATACACTTTGATTCGGAAGAAAACTGGGATTTCACTATGAATTTACCACGATATGGAAACATTTCATTTTTTCAAACATTAGTACATGAAATTGGTCACGCCCTAGGCCTGGACCATTCAGGCGACGATAAATCAGTAATGTTCCCTTTCCATAGGAGTCCAATGGGGATTGTGGACATGAACGAATACGAGCTAAGCAAAGATGACCAACGCGCTATGGAGTTTCTATACGGCAGGCCCGCTAAGACATTTGCAACCATTCCAAACTATACACCACCCACTACCATGACAACAACTACAACAACAACCGCTACCACACCAAGCAGTACAACACCTGAGACACCACCTGAGATAACTGAAAAACGCGATATATGCGAGTTAAAAGGTCAAATTGATAAGTACGTTATTGTAAACAAGAGGATATTTGCTTTCTTTAGAGACTACGTATGGATTATAAGTTTGGACCCTGCAGACAGGACTCCTGAGGATTTAACAAGGCCAAGGAGAATCTCTCACTGGCTTAACTTTTTACCGCGAAACTTTACTGAAATATCTGCCATCTACCAGAGACCTAACAGGGAAATTGCCCTTTTTGTTGGCAATGATGTATACTTATTTAGATACCCTTCACTGTCTTTGGTAACAAAGAGTAGTACTGACACCATAGCCGGTAGACAGGTATATAAAGTTAATTCGGCCTTTGCCACTAACACGGGGAAGAGTTACATGGTTATTAATGGCTGGTATCTGATTGAAATTAACGAGTGCGACTTTACTGGCACTTTTATGGGAATGGTTTCGTCTACACTGTACGGGGTTCCTGCTCACAGTCGCGGTGCATTTAGATATATAAATGGCATGATTTATATTGCAACTGACAGTGGTGTGTTGGAGTACAACGAGTTCACAAACGCTGTGTCTCGTACGGTGCCTGACATTTTTGAAGTTTTGAAAATTCCGTGTATACGTGAGACTCTACTGAATAGACTGTACGAGGTGATTAAATACTTACAATAAAATAGCAAAGACTAGAAGGAAACCTCTCAGACGCAAGCTAGCGCTTGTACGAGGTGGAGGTATTGTTTCATCGGTGCTGAGCAAAGCTATAGATTTACTACCTGTTGAACTGCATATTCCTGGTTATCAGTACTGCGGACCTGGCACGAAGTTAAAAGAGAGATTGGCTAGAGGTGACAAAGGAATAAACGGGCTAGACACGGCCTGTAAGGTCCACGACATAGCATACTCCCGGTATTCCGACAGCGAGCGGCGAAGGCAAGCTGACAAAGAGTTGGCGGAACGCGCTTGGCAGAGATTCAAGTCTAGTAACGCCAGTGTTGGTGAGAAAGCCGCTGCTTGGGCAGTCACAACAGCCATGAAAGCAAAAACAAAATTGGGAGGAGGCCGTAAGAAGAAACGCCCTGCTAAACGCCCGAAGGGTAGAGGGTTGTATCTTAGGCCCTATAGAAAGGAAGGCGCAGGCTGTAAAAGAAAGAAAAGGGGAGGCCGCAAGAAAAAAAAAAGCATCTCAATACCAATAAAGCCACTTACAAATTACGATTTGATCAAATACGCGAGGTTATTGAAAATTCCTAATTTCAGAGGGGTTTATATGAGGAACAGTCTACCGAAAACCCCGAGAAAATGTGAATCTGCTATAGTTAACTTGGACAGTACAACCGGTCCAGGCACGCACTGGGTATGTTACAGGAAGATTGATAAAAAGGCCTATTATTATGACAGTTTTGGAAACCCAAGACCACCACCGGAAATTTCTAAGTACTTGGGTGAATGTGAGATGTACTATAACTACGAGAGACAACAGAATTTTGACTCAGTTGTTTGTGGACATTTGTGTTTAAAGTTTCTCTGTAGTAATGTTCTGTCTAACAGGGGTAACTAGTGTTCTATCCCACGAGCTAGCGTTTCCTATTGATGTTAGCGAGGTACATGGGAACTTGGTTTAATTGAACTGACCACTTATAACTCTATACCGAACATTGAAAAAAACATAAATGATACGTTTTACTACGGTGATGATAAAAGTATTACGATCCCTGAAGGGTCTTACGAAATTGAGGACATTGAAAAGTATATACAGTCGCAACTACCAAAAGAAGTACAATTTACTTTGAAACCTAATAATAACACTTTAAAAGCTACGATATGTTGTTCTGAGAAAATTGACTTTACTAAAGAACATTCATTGGGAACACTCTTGGGCTACAAAAAACAAATATACGGGGCTAAAGATGAACATGTATCGGAACTGCCTGTAGATATAATAAAAGTTAACTCCATAAGGGTGGAATGTAATGTCACACGCGGGTCATACTTGAATGGGGTTGAGGGCCATGTCATACACGAGTTCTACCCGGCTGAACCACCGGGCTATAAAATAATGGAATTACCGAGGAATGTCATTTATTTACCTGTGATCAGCCAGAGGATCAACAACTTGACAGTGTCTCTAAAAGACCAGGACGGTAATCTTGTTAACTTTCGCGGAGAAAGAATTTCTGTTAGACTAAATCTTAGACGCAGTAATGGGGCTACTATTTAGGCATATACCAGGAGGGCAACAAGTCAGTAGTGTTCAGAAAGCCAAGGAGTTAACTTGTAAAAGCATAACGTTTCTTCGCTCTCTCGGTTTTAAAGTAATAAAGAATGGCGCTATTAGCGATAGACAACCAGGCAGAGTATGCTGACTTGATAACAGGGATGGAGTTGCACTCACATCAGCCGTATGCAAGTACAACTTACAATAATAACGATGAAATAAGAATACCGATATTACAGCAGGACATAATAACCGCGCCTTTTGAAAGTTTTATTGTGATACACGGCAAGACCAACGCTACAAAGGCCGACGGGACTCCTCAGGATGTTTCCTTTATTAATAATGCTATATCTTTCTTGTTTGAAGAAATCCGCTACGAGATTTGTGGCAAGGAAATTGACAGGACAAAAAATGTCGGTATAACTACTACTTTAAAACATATTCTATCTATTCGCGAGGAGGAGAAAAATACTTTAAAGAATGCCTGTTGGAACGGTCCTGGTAGTACTGAAAAAGTGACAGATTTTGTATATTCAATCCCTCTAAAACTCTTGCTAGGTTTCGCTGAAGACTACAGACGAGTGCTGGTAAATGTTAAACAGGAACTGATACTCTTACGTTCGGCTACAGATACAAACGCTGTAAAATTGATGGAGGCCGGGACTTTAACATTAACAATTGACAAAATCTACTGGCGAATACCTCACATAACAGTGAACGACGCTCAGAAGTTAAAATTGTACAAGTTTATTGAGAAAGACCCCGCAATACATGTTCCCTTCCGTCAGTGGGAAATGATTGAATACCCGAACCTGCCGAGTACAGACACGTTATCTTGGACACTTAAAACATCTAACCAAACAGAAAAACCTCGGTATATTGTTCTAGCCTTTCAGACAGGCAGAAAGAATGACTTAACAAAGGACATGTCACGGTTCGACGCCAGTGATTTGCTTGATGTTAAACTGTATTTAAACTCAAATTTCTACCCGTATGACAACCTTCGCGGGAACACTTGCCTGTTTTATGATATGTATGCGAACTTTCAAAACTCTTATTACGGTAGAATCGGCTCACCGATATTAAACTTTGATGATTTTAAAACAAAGTGTCCTCTGTATGTAATTGACTGTTCAAAGCAGGACGATACTATTAAGACCGGTCCCGTAGATGTAAGGCTTGAGATTCAAACTAAAACAGCAATCCCGGCTAATACTTGGGCGTACTGTCTCATAATTCACGACTGTCACTACACATACACACCGATCACGGGAGATGTCAGGAAAATATCGAGTTAGTTTCTCCAGCCCGGTAGTTACAAAAATATACAGTTTGCCCGCTGAAGATAGAAAATCAGATTGGGAACAGTTAGCAAGGGATAGGGCCAGGTTTTTGAGACGTATCAAATGTACCGATGACAAAATATCCGTTGTACTCCAAAACCAGTGGACTCGGCGTGTAGCCCGGTCACTTGGAATGTATGTACATGGGGGCTAATCGCCCCCTTGGGGCAGGGTGGGGAAGGGGTAAAAGATACATATAATATTCAGAGGGTTAGTCTCCTGCTATCACTCAGCGAGTAAACATGGGCGAGTGGGTTATTATTCAGTTTTATAACGCCGATAATGTTTTAATAGGTACAGCAAAAATGGATTGTTACAAGATATACTGTGAGAAGGAAATATCTGATATTCCTGAGGGTACCACCACCGTAGTTGTTAAACTCAGAGACGATGGAGACTTTAGCAGTGATGATGATGAGGAGGGTATAGATGTTGTGGGTTAAGAGATTTTGTTAGTCTGAGGTGAACAGTCAGTGAGTAAACATGGGTTACTACGGTTGGATTAAAATTGAATATTACTACAAGAAGGTTTTGATGAAAACAGATTACGTAGACAGTTATAAGTTCGCTAGTGTTGAAAAGGAGTTTAAATTAATGCGTGGGATCGATAGCATTATAATTAAATGGCGTACAGATTTTGACAACAGTGAATCCTCAGAATCCTCTTCAGATTCTGAGGAGAAGGAGGGGGGAGGGGAGGGGGTAGATGAGGTTGGGTGTGGACGTTTATTAACGGGGCGTACCGATTAGTAGCAGAGATGCCATCGGCCGAGACGGAGGTGAGTACGGGAGCTATACCCATCCCTAAGGGGAAAGAGCCTATAAATTTAATGACCGGAGTATTTCTAAAGTCAGTCCACTTCTTGGACCCTGAACTCACCAAGTGCGTAGTATCGGGTATTTTTAAAAACAGGGACAACAGCCTCGGAGTATTAATTAAGGGGAGGAAAGGTGTTGTGTTTTGGTCTTACGATTCTTACTGTCAGCTGGTTGACAGGTTCAATGAAATTACTTTAGCTTTTGAAGGCAAGTATCAATGCTTTGTAAAGACCGATACGGGAGCTGATATTAAAGTTAACAGTATTTTTGGTCAGCAGTACGCTTGTGTCTCTGACGGAGAACACTCCTTGGCTCTCAATCGACACGAGTGGAATCAGCTTGTAATTAACATTCCTTTGATCGGTCGCTCTCTATTAGAATTGTTTTATTTGGAGGATATTATTAAAGTTTTTATTGATCAGGTTTTATCGGGCGCTGAAGCTTGTACAGAACAATTACCACCTCAAGTAGCTGACCGTCTTTTTAGCGAAGTCTCATTATGGAAGCTGTAGTCGAGTTTCACGGGTTCAAAGACAATAATAATAAATTTATTGTAAAGGAGTTTGCTATAGTCGGAAAGTCTTACAGAACTCAGCTGGTATTCCGACCTCCTTACTGTTTTAATTTTTTGAATAGCAAGATGAAAAGAACAGCCCGCTGGCTCACTCGTCACTTTCACCATATAAAGTGGGATGAAGGTGAGGTACATTACAGCGAAGAGCTTTTACGCTCACTGTGTAAACCCTTCGAGGCCATACACACAAAAGGCCTGGAGAAGGCTCAATTCCTTTGGACGTTTCATTCTAATGTTAAAGAAATAAATGAAGGTTTGTATATAGATGATGATGATTTTACAGTAGCCTGCATTATACATAAAAATAAAAACGAAACTTGCGCCTTGAGGTCCGCACAGTACTACGCTCGAAAAATATTTTCGAGTGGGGCCTAATAAAAATAAGGCCCGGCAGTCGCTCACCCAGCAGGCAAGGCTAAACCCTTTGTAAGTCCAGGGGTGTGGGGAGGTTGGCCTAAAAAACCGTGAAACCGTTTGTTGTAATCCTCCGACTGTCAGGGAAATGCGAATTAAAAGGCGCAACAAAAAAAAAAAATAAAAATAAAAACCAAATAAAAAAAATATAAAAGTAAAATTCTCTGTCTATTTTCTAGGCTAAACTGAACGGACACAGTCTTAGTAAATAGCCTAGAAACAGAGAACAAAAAATATTTATCGGAGGCAGCATTTTTGTAATGGAGTGGCTGCCACGAATCACTGCGTTGGTTGGGGCAGTGGTTAAAAACAGTGAGAATAGGCCTACTGGGGATACTCACTTTAATAAAAAACGCGCCGAGACCCTACCCCCTGGGTGGTGTGGAAATATGGGTCATACAAATACTTAACTTGGACTCTAAAAACCGAATAAAAATAATAACATACCTTATCGAAAGCCCTCCGTCCAGCTGTAAGTCAGTGTAACACCGCATACGCCGCAAGTGTACCGCAGCGTCCAAGTGTACTTTATACTGCCGCGGAGATAAGGTACCAAACAATAGTGGTAGCTCACTTGCAGGTGTGGAGAGAGCTCCACATGGTGTCCCGGCACACAATATTCCCCGTACAAGGGACACAAGAATGTACTCAACACTTCGAATTCCGTACACACCGGCTCCATGACTGTAACTGAAGTGGCGTGTGTGACTCGCGCCCTAATCGCTATCACAGGAAGTGATAGCGCGGATGACTAGTGTAGCAAGCAATGCTAGACCCCTTTTTGAAAACAAGTTTCCACCACTGTCTAACGCTTGCTACCCTGTTCAAAAATAAGAACAATAATTAATACAATTACTTACTGAACAGCGTCGTGCTCACAGGACTCGATAGGTGGATGGTTTCCCCACTCCTCCGGGGACAGCTCCTCACACTTACAACATATGTCGTAGCCTACCCCTTCTGGGGTAAGCCACAAC
This sequence comes from Allygus modestus, assembly GCA_963675035.1. Taxonomy (NCBI): domain Eukaryota; kingdom Metazoa; phylum Arthropoda; class Insecta; order Hemiptera; family Cicadellidae; genus Allygus; species Allygus modestus. The sequence continues at coordinate 292,206,239 of OY776111.1, read as the reverse complement.
ATATTACATGAAGTAAGTTTGCCGCAGGCCTCGCAGTGGCTGTAATGGAGGTGCTCCATGGTGAGACGCGAATGAGTGAATGCATGTGTCGCAACAGTTTCACGCCTGCGCGGTACTGATAAGAGTTTCCTCTGATTAGAACTTCAAGCGTTTCAAATGGATAATAAAATAGAAAACTAAAACGTGAGTAAAAATCATAATAGCTTACGATGATTGAGAGGCTAAATAATAGCCGCTAATAACCGGGTCCAGAAGCTCGTTACAACAAAGTACCGCTCAAGATGATTGAGCGGCCGAAAATTACCATCGATTACGAGCCGGCCCAGACGCTCGTTAAATCCAAGTATCGCTCAAGGTGATTGAGCTCACGAAAATTACAGTCTATTTGTCTAATGGTTACACTGTGTGTTGTAAAATATTGTACTTACTATATTACGCAGGAACATCTGCTAACGGCTCTGCTAATTTCAAAGTCGCATACATCGCAGAGCCGCATCCTCTCCTGCGGTATAAAATCCGTGTAGCCGCAGGTCTCTCTTGCCTCCTTCGACCTGTATGGAGGTAGATTGCCTCCACTCAGGATGAGGGCTTCCTAAAACATTTGTTATAAAAACATAAATTAAAATGCAACAACCCTTTTTAACAGTGTACTTAATTTAAGTGTACTTAATTTAAGTGTACTTACAAGAGTGCAGAAGACACACAAGACCAAGTCGTCTTCAAACTCGAACCAAAAACTCTCGAGGGTTTTACAACACCTTTTATGCTCATTAACGAGTTGAAGACGCGTAGGTTGCGGTAACGGTAGGTTTAAAATTTGATCCAAGCGCGGGTTATTAGCGCAGACGGCCTCCAGACAAATCTGTACGAGAGACGAGGCCATCGCGTACTGCCTGATGATTCAACTCAAGGAGATAGGGAAAGCTACTGTGATAAGGTCCCTGGTGACTAAGGTTGAGGGTGGGGATAGAGTATAAATATGAGCGTTTGCTGTCTCTCGATTACAGTATTCCATGCATTCTGTAGTAATGTTCCGTCTACTGATTATTGTGACGATTCTTCGCTTGTCCTTTGGGGACAGTGACGGCGAGAACCCACCACTTCAACCCGGGGTATGTAATTAATTCAGTGTTGTTAATTTAGTCGCTGCTGCTAATTAAATAGTTTCTTAAATGTAACGTTTTGTTAATTTATTTACAGGGTCCCAGACCTTCGAGCCCTGACATTTTTGCCGATGAAGACTCTGATGTAAGTGTATAGAGTAATTAATTCCAACATTTTAAAATTAATATTATTACGTTTTCTTATAGTAATGTAATTTTTATATTTTCAGAGTGATTCGACTGACTTAGATCAGCCTCTTAACGGATATCGGCGTCGGACCCGAGCGACAAATATGCGAATAACTGAGATAATGGCTAGTGTAAGTATTTTTAATAATTGTGAAAATTTAATAATTTTTAATAATGTAAATAATTAATTTAGTCGACTTACTACCGTCCTTATAATAATATTTTTGTTTTAGTGGGGAACTGATTGTCTATTTGACGAGTATAGCCGGAGCGACACAGGTGATGTGTTCTTCATAAATCGGCACAGGGACATCCTCTCATACTCCATGCCCGATGGAGATACTGACATGACCCTGGCGCCTCTTGAAGGGTTTCACCCGATACATTGGGTAAGTAAAATAACAAAAGTGTAAAATTGATCACTAGCTTATATATTCTGCTGAAATATATTTATATTCTTTTTGTTTTTTTTAAGGATGATGCTTACGATCGCTTATCGGATTGGAGACTATTTTCAAGCCCTACCGTGGAGACTGGAGCATATATCTATGAGGAGACCTGTGTAGTCGACGGTATTTTATGGATACGTTCTTCTTGGATGGTTAGTAGTTTTTAGGATTATATATAACATTAGATTAAGAATTGAGGTAATGGCTTGTACTTATCGGTTTTAATTTTCAGAGGGGTATTGAACGCGTTCCGTGGGGCTATGAAATGGACCTACGGTCACTACCCACTTGCTGTAGAACGCGCAATGGAACCCGGTATGTGAGAGAGCATTCCGAATCCCTCCGCGATGCTGTGCAGCTCAGACAGCTCCAAGCTCTTGTGGTAAGATATCGATCGAATAAACGTTTTAAAAGCCGGTAATACTTTGAAGAATCTAATAATTGTTTGTTTTTCAGCCAGCGTATGTCATGGAGGATGACATACATTTCATGAATGAAGAGGAGGACATCCTCATTTATGAAGAGAATCCTGCCCCATCAGCTCCTAGAGGATTTCGCCGAGTTAGCTTTGTAAGTAACGTAGTATAATATAATAATAACTAACGTACATTACTAGACTGTTTTATTCTTACTTACTGATTTAAACGTTTACAGGCGAGTGCTGAAACCCGTTTGAGGGAGATGGAGGCGCTTGCGTGGCCTTCGAGGCAGTCCCATGTGTACGTCCTCACTGAATCTACCTACTGGGCCAGGGATCGCTGGACTTTAATTCAGTTGAGGGTACGTAGGTCAATTTGCTAACGAACTTTCACTCTCTCACCAGGGTACAGATACTTACTCACAAATCTTTTGCAGAGGGAAGACCAGCCGCTAGAAAGGTGTACCCTCGGGGCTCGTCGGGTTTGTGCTGGCGTATATTACGTCCACCGACAAGCCACGGGACTTCGTACGCATCTAGGGGTAATTATATTATTATTCTGTTTTTTTTAATTTATATAAATCATGTTTCAAAATTAAATAGTAATTTTTTGTTTTCAGACAGTAACAGTCGGTTTTCTTTATTTTAGCTTGAAGACGATTTACTAGGGCTGAGGATGTCACGTCATCCAATTACGAGTGCAAACACCTCCGCGGGGCCTTCCAGGAGAGTTGAACCTGTGGTGAGTTGAATACAACCCTTAGGGCTATTGTTTTTTAATGAGTATATGCAATTAACCAGTGTATTGTGTTCCAGCGTGTGTATGATGACCCGTCGCAGGCACAGGGGGCCGAGAACCTGCCTCCACCTAGCCCACCACCGCTGCCACCACAGCCCGAGAACCCGCCTGCACCACAGCCCGAGAACTCGCCTCCACCTCAGCCCGAGAACCTGCCTGCACCACAGCCTGAGAACCCGCCTCCACCTCAGCCCGAGAATCCGCCGCCACCTCAGCCCGAGAATCCGCCGCCACCACCACCACAGCAGCCCTGTCCCCACTGCCGTCGTGAGGAAAGGCTGCATGAGCTGAGGCATGACGCTTTTGGGATGGTGAGCATATAATAATAATAACTTAATGTTATTCATAAATTAAACTGTGTTTATGATTTCAGGGTTTATATAGGTATATTTTATGATTTTAAGACTTGTTTATGATTTCAGATCGAGGCACGACAGGAGGGTGTTGACCGTGCGTCTTGGCGGGCTGTATGCCACCTTACCACCGCTAGGTCAGAGCTCCGGGAGGTTCTCCACCTGTCCGAGACCGTCCTGGTGAACGCAACCCGTCAGGAGATGTTGGAAGTCGCCCCAGTCGTCTGGACCGAGATCCAGACTACGCTGGAGCGCATCCTCACTCAGACGGGGAGCCATATGGACCAGGAAATCTTCCGGGGACGTCCACCGCCTGCTACAGAACCTCCTAGGGCCCTGATGTGCAGGGTCTGCCTAGATACGCTCCCTACGGTGGTGCTGTCACCGTGTCAACACACCCTCTGTCCCGCGTGTGCAGTTCGCCTCCACGTGTGCCCGTTCTGCCGCTCAACAGTCGTCGGCCGCAAGCGGATTTTCTTTGACGGCTAGTTTTTTATATTAATAACTTTTTTATATGTATATTCTTTTTATATTAATAACTTTTTTCATATTACTCTTTGTTTTTTATATTATTAACTTTTTATATGTATATTCTTTTATTATTATGTTAACTGTTTATATATTATATTTTATTATACATATATACATATATCTATTTCATTATACATATATACATATATCTATTTTATTATACATATATACATATATCTAATAAACTTATTTTATAACAAACTGACTTTTTACTTACCTTATTTAGATCCGCTAGGTTGGTAGCGTATAGAGTATAATAGCATAGAGCATATAATAACCATAGGTTGGCAACACTGGAGGGAGAAAAGTGAGGTTAGGGAATTTGGCGGGAAAATCTGGCGGGAAAATTTGGCGGGAAAATTTGGCGGGAAACATGGGCGCCGCCATCTTGGGGGCGGGGCCTAATGACGTCACGAGTCACGTGACCAAAATGCTGGCTTCTGATTGGCTTGCTATATCGGGGCGAACCCTACTTATAACATTTATGCAATGCAATGCATTTCGGTAATCTCTTGCATCAACAGTTTTGTTTATAATAAATGGCCTACCTTGGTTGCAGAGTAACATGGCGTGTTTGTATTTGCATTTCCTGCATGAACGATAAGAAAATCCCATCCAATGTTGTCTCTGTCAATATCATTGAATATGAAATTCTCCTGTCGCCTATAATGCAGTGTAAAAGTTAGGAACTAAACGAGTTCACCTTCAACACCTTATCATCTTAAAATATTTACATGAATGAGTCTATGGTTTTTTACTGCATTAATTAAAAGTATTAATATCGTGCGAAAAGCTGAAATTGATCAAAGTAGAGGAGAAAACAAAAGGGTAAAAGCTTACAGACAATTCAGTTCAATATGTTAATTTCTTAACACTATTATAGTTGAATACAAATTAAATATTATGTAATGCAACGCCCTTTTTCTTAGCAAAACATAATTACAATAAAGAAATAGTTAATTTTATTCCAAATTTTTCTTAATTTGTTATAAAATAATTATGAAAAAACTATTTATTCGAAAATTTGTTGGCTGCCAGTAAATATTTGTTTCAAATCCATCCGTGTAAAAACCGTCTGTTAATTAGTTTTCTGACTTTAAAGATCCAATCATCTTTGAAATTGCATTTCACCACATTTGAAACGTGTATCTTACCCTACCATGATACCGGTCAGACAGGTCAATTTTTAACATTCGAATGTGTTGCATTATATAATTATTAATCTGACATAAACTCCCTTGGCTAATGCAACAATGTAAGTAATTACTTGATCAAATAAAATATCCTCTAATAAATTTGTCCTCGAAATACTATTTAAGCCCTTGGCAATACTTTATTATTATCATTTTTATTTTGTGTAAACCCTCATTTTGGGACCGTTCATCTTTAATAAAGTAAGGTATCTATCTGGTTAAAATAAAGAATTATCAATAAAAAGAAACAAGCTTTCACAAATAAAAAAATTTCGTCGCCACGCGACGTCTGGCAATGTGAAAAATCTGTTTACGTATTTGGATCTCTCTATTGACCTGCCAATGAATTTATGTCCAAGCGAGTGCAATATCCAAGATAAAGCTTTTGATCTTTTAAAAACAGTTTTTATTTTTTTATAATATTTTAATATAAATAATAATAATTTCTTTAGCGATATTTTTAGAGATTTCGAAAGGTAATGTTTATTAAATTATGTTTAGTAATGATGTTATGGTAATATTAATAGATTAAGTTTTTAAAATACGTTTTTAAATATTTGTGCGTACCCTGTTAGCTTTATTTTAAAATGTAAAAGAAAAAGAATTAGTACTTTAAAAAGACACTAACACGGAGATAGCTAAGGGAGGCAAATAAAAAATAGTTATTTAGGATCTGTGACAAGAGGTGTCATTAGCCTTAGTGCGAGAACACGAAAATTACTCGAGAGAACCCTACTAATTGTTATCTTCCTCTCAGCTTTGTTCCTTGATTAAAGTGGGCGCAATTAAATCAGTTAATTGTTTTCTAATTTTATTTCAAAGACCACAGTTTTGAAAAGAGGTTTTGTTTTTCAGGCTTGATGTTTTCTTGATATATATCAACAAAATGATGTGGACTATCATTCCACTATTAAGTAATGATTTATGTTTATTTAGTCAAGTATGGATGGCTCCATATAAGAACACCTTAAAACATTTCGTATCGAGGGGGCTTTGCATTTTTTAATGGGCTGTCCCCAAAATTTCAAATTTTAGACAAAGTTGGGATACTGATCAAAAAGATGATTTTTTTACCAAACAGGTGTGCTGAATTTTGATCCTCTATTACGACCTGTTGAAAGGATGAGACTAATCCACATGATTGACTAACCCTGTATTCGCTTTACTAATGACAATGAAAACATACTTAATCCAGATGCTAAATAAAATGCCTTATTTGATAAAAATAATCATTACTAGACACAATAACAACATCGCCAATACGATGTAATTTTAATATATAAACTTAAATAAAAATAAAAAGGTATGCTATTTAATGTTATGGTTTTAAAAATAGTTTATTTTGAAGGTTATATGAATATGTTCACAATAATCATGGCATAAACGTCTGAAACACGTGTAGCAAAGTGTTTAAATTTAAATTATGTCAGGATACTTTCCTCTTTTCAATTTCATCCAAGTAAAATTTCATAATATTTAAAAATATTTACATAAAAATACTACTTTTAATAAAAATACTACATTTGGAAGCTAGGTTGTTAGCACGATGGGAAATTGTCATAATTAACTTTGTCATAACCCTGAGATCAGAGACGTAAACTAACATAATTTGAAGTACTAGCCAACAACAACAAACATAGTACAATTATAACCCTCCATATCTTAGTTTTTTATTTCTATTTCAATTTGTTTAACACTAAATAAAAGTTTAAAACTGCATCATTTGAACTACTACAAATAAATTAAATAAATCAAAAATATACTTTTCTAAGTAAACAATCATTTTGTCGTACTCAAGAAATAAAATCGAATATACGAATGGACAATCTGATATAATAAATTAATACCCCCGTCGCAGCAAACCTGCGTACTCAGCGAATTTCCAATGCATAATATATGTCTTAATACCACATAAAGCCGCAAACCAAGTTTCATAAAAATATATTCACATATAAGCGATTTTAATTATTCTCCATAAGAATAACATTAGTAATGAGTATGTAGGTTTGCTGAAAAAAGGAACAGAAACAATTGGTTTTTATGCAAATATAAATAGAATTTAACTAGGCGAAGCCACATACTAAGTTTCATCAATATTCAATCATAAATAAGCGCTATATAACATTCTAGTTATTCTCCATAAGAATAACATGGGGGCTGAGAAAGCAGGTTTGCTGCAACAAGAAACAGAAAAATGGGTTTTTATATAATTATCAATATAACTCAACCAAGTGAAGCTACATACCAAGTTTTATTAATTTATGTTCATAATTAAGGGAGTAATTACATTTTACTTATTCTCCATAAGAATAACATGGGGGTTGAGTATGCAGGTTTGCTGCTACGGGAATAATCAACAAAAAATCAATTTTTTGTGTAAATATCAATATACCAGTACTACGTGAAGCCACATACCAAGTTTCATCAACATACATTCATAAATAATCGAGATATCAAATTTTATTTATTCTCCATAAGGATAACATTGGACAACGTACTGTGTTTAGCACTTTGAATATCTCAGCAACGGTTGGGCGTAGAATCACAATTTAAACACCAAAATGATTGTTTTGTGGAACTGAACAGATTGGTAAAAGCAAATGTGAAGTTTACATTTAAATAAACTGTGGAAAAGCCAAAAACCTTTTTCCCATAAGATTAACATGGGAGATTTTATGAGCAGGTTTTTTTGGATTTTCTCCGCAACCACTTAACCTAGGTTAATAATTCAAAATACTGAATTATTTGTTTTTTTAAGCTCTATAACATGATCAAAACCAAAATTAAGTTTTTTTTTAAATTGTAGGGTGAAAAATGCAAAAAACTGATTTTTGGAAAATTTAAAACCCCCATAAACCCCCCTTCTCATGGTCCGATTTTTCTGGTTTTCGAACTTAAAGTCATGAATGTCATTTTACACATTTGAGCCAAATTTCATCAAAATCGGACGTTTTTTACTCAAGTTATCGTGTTAACGGACACATATATATATATATATATATATATATATATATATATATATATATATATATATATATACATATATATAAATTTGAACGAATAGTGTTTTTGGCATCTGGGGACCTCAAAACAAAAAGTTATCATGGTCTCGGGCTTAAGTCTTACCATGAGACCTACGGTAATAGCTTCTTCCCTATAGGGGAAATTCGCTAAAAGGTAAATTTGTCCGTCAAATACCTATTTTATAAAGCTAAAATTATAAATTTTTCGGTCATTGTTGTTTTAACATGTAGGCTAGTTAAATTGTATTTAAGTTGTAGCTCAAGTGCAATTCAAGATGTACTACGAGTATAATGAAAATGTATACCCCATAATTCACACAGATATCTCAATTATTTATAACAAGTAGGAGGGCGAATGGCTTGATGTATCATCGATCTACTGGAGAAGTATCACACGTATTCTCACCCAACCCCACCCACCCCTGTGGAAACCTTACTGTTAAAGGTGGAGGGGGTCTACCTCACAACTTATTGGTAGCGAGTAAACGCTCTTGCCAGGCGAACTAAGCTCGCAGACAATTGCTACCATTCATATAAATAAAGATGACAACACACACACAAAAACAATTTACTTGTATTCAGGAAAATTAGGTTAAATTTATGGAGACATGTAATTACTTACTCTAAAACATGTTATGTTGAAAAAATAACGGTAAGAAACTTAATATAATATTGTCATAAGTTTTTAACTCGAAAATAAATAAAACATTGTATTTAATTAAAACATCGTCCAATTACCATTACCGATATTAACTATACAAAATATTAATCGGTTTTTATAAAACTTATATTACGAATTAGTTTTCTATTTTAAAAAATACAGAAAACTTATAACATCGACAAATTTATCTAGTTTTACGAAGAAAATTTAAGTATATTCCTTCGTTGTTTACATATTGAATATAGTTTTAAATATTGTCTTTATTTGGCCGTGGTAAAATTGAGTTTTAAGGTTTTGCTTTTTGGCTGTCACCTGTTGGAATTTAAAAAAAAATATTTAGTAAAAATCTGTTCCATGTCAAATAACATACCAATTCTTGGAATACACAAGAGTGCTGTGACGGATATTTTTAAATGTGGAATTAAAAGAAAATACACCATTCAAATTAAAGTCAATAAATAACAACTATTGATTGTCAATCGTGGTAAAAATTTAGGTCTGACATTAAATTGAAATTAAACTCCAAAATTAAAAATCCTGTTTCATCGTTTGATACGCCAAGCAATGAAAAACAAATTTTCCCAATGATAAATTCCTTCAAGACAATATACTGGGTTTATTCGACTTGAAAATAATTTAATAACTCAATAAGTAGGCTAGTTGTAGTAGACTGCTATTAAGGGGCTTAAAACGTGTTTGCTTTTTACGTAAGTTTTATACATATTACGTATAAACGAATTGTGCATATTTGATGTTCATATGACCCAATAACGACAAATTTGAATTTTGTAATCCCAAAGAAGGGATTAGGGTTTTCTGGTGGGTTCTACCAATGAACTCTCGTCCATCTATTTATATAAAGGAAAGTTCCTACCAAATATTAAGTCAATTTGACAAAAAATGCGAGCACTAGAGTGCAAACACACACACATATACTGTATATTTACTTTTAAATTTTAGCGACCTTTCCCCAAAATGAGTTCAGGGATTCACGTTAGGAACTTCTACTGTGGTCCTAGGCCAAAGTCTTTCCTTGTGGGTCATGTTAATAGCTTGCTTTTCTATAGGAAATTTGCTAGTAATAGAAATAAGAAACAGTGGTACGCCAAGACTCAACGAATTTCTTAAGAGGTACACAAGTATTTTAAGTTGTAAAACAGTGATACGAATGTCTTACACACTATAAGATTGAAGTGCCAATGTTCATTCAGTTGCTGTTCTTTCTGCTCTTTTAATCCAGTTTAGTATAAACAATGCCTAGAACGAATATAAGATCCGTAGTAGAATGTATGTAGTTACGAAATTTAACAGTTCTTTTTTTGGGAAATAATTCTTACCAAAAAAATACTTACAAGAAAATGTTTCATACAAAATGAATGGTGTTGGTAAGATTTGTTTTACTACATTTATTTGAATTTGTATTTTATAATATAATTTGATGTCTAGCGGACTAAAAATTTAATTGCTTACGAAATAATCTAAAATGCAAATCGCTGCTAACCATATTAACTGATCCAAATATATATTTTGTATTCTTAGGTATGTTTTATTTTCTCGTAAGTAAAAACAACGACTAATAGGCGTTATTTGTTTAAATCTGCCAAAATTTGTTGTTTGATTTCCTTCTGGATATCAAACAGAGTTAGGTGTTGACAATCCATTACTCTAGATTACTCAGCAAACACTTCACTACTGAGGAACCCATTGTCCCAACGTGTGTCTCTATCCTTGCCGTAAATGTAAATGGTTTGTTTGGATCCATTGAGATCTTATATCATATGTAGTTAATTACCCAGTTTTACTTTCTTTCCCTATTCGTAATACATGAAGAAAGTATTATTGTAATGTTGTAATGTGTATTGTGTGTTAAAATATTTCTAATGTAACGTTTAGGGTAAATTTTTGCTTAACTTATTTTTTTTTTAGATTAATTTCGTAGTATTACTCAGTTCGTCCTGTGTACCTGCGAACAGACCTATAAAACTCACCACTGCCATTTTTCAACGAAATTCGGTATGTATAGATGACATTTTATATTACTAGATGGTAGATTGTATTATTATTTTCTGGACCATTTTCCCAAATTTGTATAGTTGTTCTTAACAATAATTGTAATTATAATTCAACCATTTGTTGTGCTTCAATAACCAACTACCAAATAAAATAAAACTTCTCTTACCTCCAATAAAATTCAGGATGAAATTTTATAAAGACCCAAGCCTTAAAATAAATGTGTTCCTTTTTTTCGTAACTATTTGTTTTTATTAAAACAACACTCTTATCATTAAAAAACAATGTATGAATGAACATCTATACTTTGAATTGTTATTCTAAACTTAGTTGCGGAGAAACCTGTAAATTGAAGTAATTGTATATGTTGTAAATTGTAATGATAATTATTAGGGTACTTTTAATTTTACCAGAAACCGCTGGATCATTTTAGGCGTTTATATGAGTAGTAACTGCTCTAGTACGCTCTATTTTAAGGGGTTCAAATAATACTGCTTACAACTTACAATGTCTTAACAAGAGTATTTAAAACAACTCTTACTCTGCTCTTACTGTATCGGTGGTTTACTGTGTTGTTACTTTTAAATTACTCTTTAGTAATTTAAAACTAACAATTAATTTTAAATACTCTTAACGAAACAGAAAATGTTTTTGATGGGCTTCCAAAATATCAATTTCAGGTCCATGTCCACACACTTATTACCTTCTTTCCTAAATCTTATCATAAAATATCCTCTTTTTCATCCAGCTAGATTAAAGATCGTGCATTTGACCATTTTTATGAGAATCTACATAGCGAAATGGACGAAAGTGTCCGGAAATAAGTATAGGGGAAGTTAATTTCCGGATCGGTATATGCAACATGAACTGTGTTCCCTAAGATTTAATCCCTAAATATCCCTAAATATCCCTAAATATATTGTATGTTTAGTAAAAATTATGTATTGTAGTAGAATTTCTTTGAACGGGTTAAAGACAAATAACACTATTGCACCGTTTGTATGTATCACGTATTTTCTTAAAAATCATTAACTATTTGTATGCAAAGGAAAAATCCTCAGACCTTATCTTCAGTCTAACCCAATGCCTAATTACGTAATTCACAGGTTAATTAATATATTTATTATATAATCACCAGTAATTTTCTGTCCGATGTCCGGATGAAAATTTCTCAGTAACCAGAAGTGTCCCAACTACAAGATTTGAAATATTTTAAATAGTTTGTAGGTCGTAGAGGTGCAGGAATATATTTTAAAGTTCATTATCCAAGGCCCCGTACGGTAAAATATTAAGGAATATCGAGGAAACAGCTGATTTGTGTAATGAAAGGTTTATAGCAGTAATTTATATCAAACATGTAGTTTTCAGTATTTTACTGGCCAGTATATAATTTCAAATTTTACTATATGGTTTATGATGATTTTGTAATATTGAAGCGCATTTAAAAACAATCGGCTTCAATTAGTTAATTTAAGTAAACAGTAGACTATTTATTAAAGTTTAGATTGGAACTGCTGTTTAAAATAATCTCATTATATTATTACCAGTTTCGAAAAATGTCCGATGTTTGGATGACATTACCTCAGAAAGCAGCAGTGTCTCAATTTAAATTTAACCTAAATAGTTTTTAGGCTATATAAATATGGGAACATATTTCAAATTCAAAATCGAAGGCTCCGAACAATAAACAGTTGATTTAAGCTACGAGTTTCGCCAGTTGTCATGTTTTTGTTTTCTTTTATAGTTAATTGGTTGCTTAATGAACAACACTTATCCAATACAATATATTTACGAATATATTTGCAGTTTTCAAGGGGACAGCTGACTGACATTAAGAGTGTTTGGTCAAAATATTAATTTGTAATATATTATTTTTTTCTAAATCAGGATGCAAATTAGGAAACAAAATAGATATATATTAAAGAATTCGCATTACTATTAAGGGAGTTATGGGTCTTAAAAGTAGATATTTTGTCAAATGTTAGGAGAAGGTCAGTAAGAAAACCGTTGGTCCGATTTCAATGAAAATTTGCAGTTGTGTGGGATAAATTCAGGTTATTATACCATTCACAGATGCAGACACTTTGAGAAGGTGCTTTTCTGATACGCAGATCGTTAAGGCGGGTGTGCCCCAGGGCTCCATTCTTGGACACCTGTTGTTCATCTTGTACATCAATGACCTGAAGAGTTGCCTGACAAATGCCCACTTGTGCTTGTTTGCAGATGACACATCAATTGTAATTGACAAGAAATGTCGTTCAGAAATGGAATTAAGTGCTTTCATGAAGTCAAATTCAATTGTTCAGTGGTTTCATGAAAATGGATTGGTGTTGAACAATGATAAAACTATGCTGGTAGATTTCTCAATAACTTCTCGTCATGAATCTCTTAGCATTTGGATTGATGATAAGGAGATGTGTTCCCAAGCAGATATAAAGTTTTTGGGATTATCTGTGGACAGAAATCTGAAGTTTTCTTCTCATATAGATAATGTTGCTCGTAAGGTTTCTTCTGGAATTTTTGTGCTACGTAGATTAGCACTTTTCACCAACACTGCTGTTCTTCTTTCAGCATATCACGGTTTAATTTTTCCTTATTTATCCTATGGTGTCACCATCTGGGGATCTGAAAAATCATCAACAAAACATATCTTTATTTTACAAAAAAAAGCAGTGAGAATCATAGCTGGAGTTCGTCAAAGAGAATCATGTAAGCCCCATTTCCAGGAGTTAAGACTTCTCACTTTTCCCAGCATTTACATTTTTCGGATCTTAGTTTTCATGAAACAAAACTATAGTTCTTTCCAGTCTTTGCTACCCCAGTCAACTTATAGCCTTAGAAACCGTTCCAAGTTTAATATTCCCCCACATACCACTTCCTTTTTCAAACACCATACCTATTTCAGCGCCATAACATTATTTAACGCACTTCCAGATGTTAAAAGAACTGAACACAATTTATTACGTTTTAAGAGAAATCTTAAGCATTTCCTCATTGAAGAATGTTTTTATTCTGTGGAGGCTTATTTGAAACACAAGTGACTTTCATGTTGTTTTAATTTTCTCTGTTTGACTTTTATTTATAAGGAAGAAATTGTATAGCTAATTTTAAGAGCTATTTTGTAACTTTGGACGCAAGCCAATGCATGTAAAATGTTTTAATGGCAATAAAGAATATTTGAATTTGAATTTGAATATTATTACTAATATAATTTTATTTCAAAATAAAAAAATAAAAATATATTTTTCACTTTAAAAAACTATTAAAAGTATATTAATAAAATGTTGTGGTATAAACAATAGATGTAGTTGTGCGGGTCAGTATGATATACATGTAAGAATTTGTTTGAAGTTTATATATTTTTCGTTTGGTCTGTGACCTGCTCCTTTGGTTCTTGGAAATTGCCTTCCCGGCAGAGTAGGCCAGCCGCACTACGCCTCACTAACACAAACTCACACGCACAGCGCCACCACGCGCGTACCCCATGCACGAGCGCGTAGTCCAAGGTCGCGCCACCCCCTACACTCCTTCCAGCCACACCCTCCACGAATCTCGCCACTGGCACAAAACGAGCACCGCGTGTCCGCGTTTTCCAGTTTCCATGGTATTATAATATTACTGCAACCGTAGCAATTAATGCCTTGTAAGAAATATAGGAATACAAGAAATAGAAAAGCAATTGCGAGTAAAACATTGTTGTGTGAAACAAGTTATAGGCTACCTGTGATGTAACTGAAGATCCAGCTTCTTCTGAAGATGTATTTAACTATGAGATAGGAAAGTGTAAATTTACGATTTACTTCAAATTTCGTGGAGACATTCCTTTCTACAATCAGTTGGACAAGTTCATTTTGCAAAGCAATCAGAACACCCTAACTTCCTTTTTTGGAGGATATAAAAATTACAAATGTTGTGTTTTTGGGTCCCAAAAACGGTAATAAGAGATCGGGATGTAAAATTAATGCATATTACATTATATGACATAAAAATCCAGAAAATGTAGACCTAAGTCCTCTCCCATAACTTTAGCACAAATATTTATAGCCAGATAAGGTACTCAGCTGAAGTGTAAATTCTGATATTTAATTTAATACATAATTCTATTCGATTTTGAGAGTATTGTTCAGCTTTGACACTCGACTTCTAAATTGTGAATAAAGATTTGCTTGTATAGCCAGGTAGTAGAGTGGTTACACAAGTCCACCACCACTTGTTATTATTATTTTTTTTTTTTTTTGTATTGCAACAAGTAAGCATTTCCAATTCCATCTCAATTCAGTTTGGAGTAATCAAAGATAAAATATGAGGATTTTTCACTGAAAATGTACGATATTCAAATATATTAATCAAGCAAATGAATAACAGAGAAGACTTGAACAGACATAGTGAATGTTTTAACTACTGATATTTTCAATATCATATTGAAACAGATTTCCTGAAGCCTTACTGTTAACTTTTTAATATATTTTATAAATAAATAAAGAGAACCATAAAATCCATTTATTTACCAAGCAGTGTATATTTTTTATTTGAGCACATATGTTTTTAAATCAGTAAATATTAAAAATAGGCGTTCATTGGCGATAGAACGGGGTCGAATCGCCGACTGTATTCGTAAAATATACGTTCCGGTAGTCGTTCGGACCTATAAAATGGAATCCGGTATCATTTTTCGCTGGGAAAATGTGGTCCGATTGGGTCCGATTGCCAATAATTGTTATGATTAATCACGGTTAGATTTGAATTTTGGCATATATTGAGGCTCTGTCATTTGTGGCCGTCGATTTCGGACTTTAGAATGCGAGGAACGGTTGTTTCCGGCAGATATAATGCTGTGAAATTGCCAATTTTGTTTTGCTAATTCCGTGGATAATATGCGGTTCGCTTGCCGCTTCAGGCCAATAAAACGCGCTCTACTATACCAACAAATTCAGTAGTTTTGGTGTTTTTGAACACAATGTTGGGCAAAATTTATGTTTTACTGATAAAACACGGCCTAAAATGCGTTTCGGACGTCGTTTTTGGTATTTAAAACACGACCCGGTTTTATTTATTACCGAGAAAATGCGGTCCGATTGCCGTTTTTGAGCGATTAAGTACATTTCCGGCATAAATTACGGGTTGTACTCAATTTTCGGCCGATAGCAATATTTGCGGTCTTATATTTATGATTCATGTATATATTCAATGGTAATATGCCGTAAAATGATCGCAAAAATTTATCGATTATGGCTGATAACTACACATGCCCGGTCAGTAAATGTCTCTAAAAACCCATTTTAACCGTTTTTAGGCTAAAATGCGGCTCGATTGACGTTTTAGACGGCAAAATTAGAATATATTGCTATTTTAGGCCGATAAAATGTGTTTCGATCATAGTTTCGGTAAAATCTTCGATTTCGAAGATTACGTACTTTGATACTTCCGCTGGCGTGTTAGCCTCTAAGATGACCACACACTAACGCACTTTTTCCCGAACAAAACATCGGACCGAGCAGGATTTGGGGTCGAAGGGAGAAAATCCAGTAGTTAGTGGGGCCTCTGAATCAGACATCGAACAAGACTTCGGACCAGACATCGGACCGAGCGCTCTCGAGGCGTTTTTTTGAGGAAAGATCAAAGAAAGATCGGTCCGATGTCTTTTTCGGGGTCTGGTTTGGGGTTCGGTAGTGTGTGGTACCGCCATACGCTGCTCCGAGCGCCGTCCCGAGCGCCGTCATGAGCCTCGCCGCTAGCGATACGACGACAGTGAGGGTTGCGGTCTTGACTGTTATCATTTTAGTTTCCAGTTCACTAGTTTATGTAAAGTAGTCTGTACGATGGAGTGGTCTGAGCAAAGCACTTTGATGTTTATTTCCGAGTACAACAATCGGCCAGTTTTATGGGACCTGTCTCATCCTTCACTACTACAAAGTGAAGAGGAATGACGCTTGGAGAGAAGTGGGTGAAATCGTGGGGATGTGGGTGAAATGGGTGAAGTGGGTGAAATCTACACACAAGTACACTGCCGACTTGCACAACGGCAACTAAAGTCGTCCTCACAGTTTTTACCCCGCCCGGTGGTTTTCGCGCTCAATCTGTCCGATCCGATGTGTTGTTCGGGGTCTTGATCGGGAAGAAGTTCTGAGTGAATTTAGCTACCTTCGTGCCCTACTCCCTGCTCCCTGCTCGATCCGATGTCTTGTTCGGGCAAAAGTCCGGTAGTGTGTGGCCGCCTTTAAATTGCGGTTTGGGTATAAACTATTGAGGTTTTCTTTGGCCGATCAACTACGTTTAGGCCTACTTGTCGTTTTCGGTTTAAAAGTTACGGTGACCATGAATTGCAATAAAATTGCACTTTTTTATCCGAAAAAAACGGTCAAATTGCTGATTTTGGTCCATGAATTCAAGACAGTCGTCTTTTTAGGCCGATAACACACTTGTTGTTCAATAAAACGCGTTCGGCTATTCTTTACGG
The DNA here is from genome assembly GCA_963675035.1 of Allygus modestus. NCBI lineage: Eukaryota > Metazoa > Arthropoda > Insecta > Hemiptera > Cicadellidae > Allygus > Allygus modestus. The sequence goes on along the minus strand of OY776111.1, from coordinate 292,189,053 downwards.
CCGATCAAATTATTATTGATATGGAATTTTTATCAAATTTCCGGGGGAGGACTCCCGGACCCCCCACCCCTGAGGGATGTTCTATACACCCAACACCCACAAAAAAAAACCCGGGCATTTCCCCCCACCCAATGTGACTTTCTGAATCCACCCCTGACTGTGCCTGAATTTTACTTTGTAACAGTAACAAATTATTCTTTAGCTTTAACAACAAACGGATACTAAATTCCAACAATAGCGGTAAAAAATACATCCAACAAAGGTTAGTATGTTGGTGATTGGAGTAAAATATCCCACAATTGTATATTTATGGAAACATTTTATGGAATAGTTCCGGGACACCCTGTACATTTATTTAATACAGTATTTGAAGAAAGTAATGGGATCAATGTATTATGATGAAATATATTTGTTAAATTTTAATTCTTAAAATTAAAAACCATATTATATTTATAATTAATGTTTATTAATAAATAATTTTATTTGTTTTTAATACATTAAAGATAGGATAATTCGAACCTCTATAATTAAAATTCAGTTTTTTGATAGTTCGAATTTTATTACCGCGGTTCCTTGAGATTCGAACTATCTGAGTTCCACTGTATTTAAAAGTGCTCACAACTGTGTCAATCATTTGTAATGATAACATCTATACAGGCTACAAGAAATTTACTCATCAAAACTGTAAAGTGAACGCTCAAAATAAAAATATATTTAAGATTAGGGCCTAGTTGTCGGCGACATTGAAGGCACATCAGTGGAAAATAGTAAGCAACCCAACCCTACTACTCAACCAGTCGAGCCGCGGGCCGGGGCCGTGTGCCTCGGACCGACGAAGAAGCGAGTAGACAGTGCTGCGTGGGGGGAGGGGGAGAAATGAGTAGAACACGTTCCTCTCTCCCCCCAGCCAGATCACACACACTCACAGCACTGCCCGAGTTGTCTTCCTCGTCCTACAAGGTGGTGGGTGACTTGTAGAACTACTGCTCCTCACCGCCAGACTAGCCTAGCGGCCAAACATGCATTTCAATTATGTGGCTTTCAGTTAATAATGATAAGTAGCAAAATACGATTATATTGATGTTCTACGTATTGTAATGTATTTATTGTATTGTAATTGTTAATTTAATTTAATCAAACACTTGCGTAGGTGTAATATTTTCAGCGTTGGTAGAAAGGCCGCAAACACTGGCTCTAACTAAATGTTGTAAGCAATACATCTCAGGGAAACTACGTGCCGGCCACCATTTTCTGGTAAATGCTCTGGTCATGTTGAAAACTAGAACGGGTCGCCAAAGTCACACTACTTAACTAAATCATTAATTGGATAATTGAACGAAGTGAAAGTATCCTTATACACAACTTCACTGCTTAGACTGGTAAGAGAATCAACTCAACTGGCGTGTCTGTGACCACAATAACTCGAGAATGCCTCCACAGTTAAACTTAAAATTTTCCAGAAAAATTTAACAGGTCAAAATCTCGGTCAAGTTCGTTATTCAGATAATTTCGTTCAGTATTAATCAAATTATCTTACCAAATTTATTTTTTTCTCCATAAGAATAACATTGGAAGCCATTTTAGTGGTACTTGAATCGTTAAAATTTAGCCGACGTCTATGTTTCAACAACAGAGTAACAATAGTTAGTTTACTAGAGTATACTTTGTTATACTGGATAACAACAGTTTTTTTACCAACAAAAAACACACAAGAGAGATAAATCGAAGTATATTTTTAAGTTGTGAGCATATTTATTATTTTATAAATTATTAAGTGTACGTTTAAAAAAAATATCCATACAGTTAATATTCCGTTAGTACGTCTACTCTGTGTCAATATCGTCAGTCGGACAGAGGCAACGATTGTAAGAGTGGCAGACGACAGACGACGCGTGTGGCAGGTCGAAAAACTCAAAATACCTTTGTAATGACTGTAGATACTAAGATATTAACTTATAAAATAGTTTGTTTTATTACATTTTCTTAGACAATTGGTAATATTGTGATACAAAGTAATACTGTGTGTGTAAAAAGTATACAAGCCTCAATTTGTCTAGAAAGCGTTGATGAAGTTAGTCACAGTAAGCGAACAACCTTAAAATTTATTTTTGTAGGACAATTATTTGCTAGGTTATATTTTCACTAAATTAATAATAAAAATTGTCTACATTACGTAAAATACATTACCAGTAATGTAGTAGGTAACCACAATAAGAGCTATAGATTATCCTAACCAAACAGCTTTTTTTCGGGAGGTTATCTTGGAATGATTTGACATAGCCTAGGGTTGGATTACAGTAAGAGTAAGCCGACATTAAACTGGCAATACAATGTTGTAAAATACTTTAAACACATTACCAGGAATGTTGTAGTGAACCAAAATAAAAGCTTTAAACTATTCTAACCAAACTAAGCCTTTTATACAGGTTATCTGAAATGATTTAACAAATCCTAGGTTTGGATTATACTGAGCTCTTTTCATCATAAACTTGGACCTATGGTTATAAAATGTAGGCCTATACACTTAGGCTACTTGCCATTTTAGAAGTTTCATGTACGGTCTTGGACCAACCCATGTTCCATGTTTATAGAATTTAATTTCATGATAGCCTAGGCTATTGAAATATCATTTTGTAAAATACAACTGTTGTCAAATACTTTAAACACATTACCAGGAATGTTGTAGCGAACCAAAACAAAAGCTTTAAACTATTCTAACCAAACTAAGCCTTTTGTCATTGATTATAGGATGTATAATCAATGCTTTTGTACAGGTTATCTGAAATGATTTGACATCTCCTAGGTTTATATTATAGTGAGCTGTTTTCATCATAAACTTGGACCTATGACTATAAAATGTAGGCATATACACTTAGGCTACTTGTCATTTTAGAAGTTTCATGTACGGACTTGGGCCAACCCATGCTTATAGCATTTAATTTTATGATAGCCTAGGCTATTGAAACAATATATTGAAATCTCATTTTTTCATCTAAATAACTGGGCCTGACAATTTATTGTTAATCCTTAAGGATATTTTGACTTGGCCTATAGAAATTGTTAACATTAGTTCATACAGGAAACTCGCTGTTCTCTTAAAAGTTAAATTAACCACATTGCTAAAGTCACTGCTTAGCCCAAAATGCTCTCTGTTTGTTCTAAGATAACGCACCCATGCCAATCCTAACAACAAACCATGCCTGAAATCTTCAATTTATTTTAAAAATAAATTTACGTATTTATACAACATTTACTTTGATAAAAACAAGTGATAAATGTATGTATGTTTTTCTACGGATAAAATGTCAGTAGGTTGGCGGCGGGATCCGAACCAGTGACCTTTCGCTCCAATTGCCAGTGCGATACCCCTCAGCTACCGCGACAATTATCTCTTAGAGAAGTGACTAAAACTATAGCTATACTGAATAGACATAAAATCCGGATTTGGCGGCAGTTAAATGATAACGGAATGTATTCTGATGATGTTACTCAAATCAGATATTGAATTTTTTATGAGACTCGATTTAAGTTTGATCATGTGTTTCAATTATCCTTATACGCGAGGAATGAGCGTACACCTAGTTATTTAAATATAACATAATAAGGTCACATTCATTGTTTGACTGTATTTTACTTTATTATAAAGCAATAATTAACACAGAAACATAACGAATAAAATAAATTAGAGTTTGAGTTTTTTAGTGTTATAAATTCAATTCGATTCGATAAGCATTACTTAGGAGTAATCATCAATGGCACTGGAGTTTATTTGTTCTCAACGGCTCGGCGTTCCAACGTAAAATAGTATTTAGTTAGGGTACGTGTACACCGGAGACGGGATAAGAGCATACTCGCATTACGGCATACAAGACGGTTTATTTTAGCCAATCAGAAGCTCGGAACTAGGATGGTAGCCGGGATAGAAGCAGTGAGCAAGGGTCAGACCTAGGATCAGATCCAGGATTGTTTCTGGATGTAAACAAAGGAGGTCATTTATCATCTGATTAAACAAAAATCTAATCATTTGTTTAGAACCATGTAGACTTAAATACTCTTTCCTATTTACATTGAAGTATGTACTGAATAATGGATTTACAAACATACTTACAGCCTACATTAATTAAATGTTGTAAAGACAGAGTTTTAACTGATTATTGTACTTTGATCGAGAATATTACAACAACTTAAATAGAGCCTAGTTTATGTATACGTTTTTTAACTGTAATTTATTTTTTTATGAAAATTGGGGAATGACTTGCGACGGAAGTAAAGTTTATGTGGAAATAATATAAATGTTATTAATCGTATAGCTGTAAATATTTGTTGTTATTTTACTTTATTTCTTAAATAAATGCTTATTTGAAGGTTATAGCCTGAGTTACCGTTTAAAACGTGATATTCTTTGGAGATAAACATATTTTTCTATGTGAAAACTGCGTATAGGTTATTAGGCCTTCATCAGGCCAATACATTTTACATAATCTCATTATTATGTTATAAATAATTTATTTTATGGTGAGTAGCCTACTAATTAACCAAGGATAAACTGTAGGTAAAAACCACCCAACCTATCTTACCAGAAATCATAACTTACTATTGACGCCGATTGCGGGGGTGTTGGAGGGGGTTATTGTTTAGGCCCTCGCCCTCAACACTTCAGTTGTCCGTCTACCTACAACCTAGTGACATCTCGGAGGCTCACGATTAGATTCATTTTCAGGCTAGATTCATTTCATTCATCAGATTTGGTTAATTTATTTACGTCCAGTTTTAGATATTGGTTCACCTTTTGATTTGCCAACTGACAATAAATTCAGTGATCTACAACAAGTGTTTAATTTACAGATCCTAATTTGCGTAAAAAGTACGGTACGTATAGCTGCGCCGCCACACGTACTTTTCATGTTCATACAAAATAATTGTTATCAGTTGTTACATTCTTTCTATTTAAAATAGCTCGTCTTCATCACAAGATTCGTCTCTTTTTTATATTGAAAAAATTACAAAATAGAAAGATTACAATACACTTAACAACGTTTACAATTACTGCAAAATAGTTCAAAACATGATTTAAAACCAATGAGTTTACTTATTTTGTATTTGATTTTAATCAAATATTTCCAAACAGCTGACTAAAATTATAACAGCTGAGTATATCGGCTGCTATCCCCGCTTGTATACCGGCATAGATCTAGGGTCAGATCTAGGATCAAAGCTACCATCGCGGGTACCAACCCGGGTCCAATCCCGGCTCCGGTATGCACGTACCCTTAGATCCCAGTGGTTGCAAATAAATAAATATAAAGTAAACAAATGATTTCACATTTTTGTAGAATGTATCAGTCGATCGGAGCAATGACAGGGAAATTAATCAACCATGGTTTTAGTGACCTGTAAGATCGCTCTTTGTATTTTTGACGTTTTTTCGAAAGAACTAAGAGATTGCGGTGCTTAAATCATGATAACTCTTTTGGATTTGTATTTGGTGCTTAAATCATGATAACTCTTTTGGATTTGTATTTGACCACTTTGACAACTATCTTTACCCTATAACTGATGACATGTTTGGGGAGAAAAACAGTGGTTTCCTGTCTGCTTGAAATTGCAAGTACTTTTTGGTAGTCTTTCATCGATCGGAGTTTTTTGCTATAATGTCCAATCGAAACAGTTGGCTTGGTGTAGTGTGAGTAAAGTGGTAATTTAAAATAAGGTACCTTAACCATTCAAGGTCGTGGAAAGAAGACACCGAGTACATCAATTAGGTCTACACATGTATTTATAAAACTGCTGTTCAAAATCAGGACTTCATCTGAGAGAAAGAGTATTTCCAAATTCTACGATTTCAGGCTCTGCGATATAAACTTTTCTGCCGAATCAGGGGTTCTTTTGGACATATTAACATAAAACTTTCATTATGATTTGCAATTTTAGAATGGACATAATGATCATTTCAGTGAGCCTATATGTAACATTCGTGGTTTGTTATTTTTTAAGGGTAAAAAATTACACCACGCTTCCAAACTGAATGTATGATTATTATAGTGGCAATACAAATCCTCCTTAAGTTAGTACTCGCGTGAGATTAAAACATTGCAAAAACGATGTTCATCACATTTTTTTTGACTGTCTTCAACTGGATATCAACAGTCCACAGCTAAATTAAAACAAATATGTTTACATAGGCAACACCCGTTATAAGTTTTCAGAATTATCAATAGTCATAATAACTGCCGTTGATTTTTCAACGGGTGTTACATTAGTTAACTATAAATGAGTTTTGCCATATGACACGTTCGCCTTTGAACGGATGCTCTTAAGTTTAACAACTCAGTGACCTCCAGTTTAATGACAATAATTTATTTGTGATAAACATCCGGTCCAATAAATTATCGTTTCAATTGCTAGAGACAATAGTCAACTGCTATCATAATTGCATACATTTAAAATTTAAATTATTATGCGTTATAAACATTTCCTGCAATATGGCCTTCACAGAAATGTTAGAACATAATTGTTTATATAATTTGTATTTCAATCAACTGTTTTATTTAAAATTCATATCGTTATTTCTATTAGGATTGCAATTACTGCATTTATATAATCGAGATACATTTTATTTCACCTAATTATTATTTTTTAGGGCTACATAATCCAGGGAGCGGGACTGCAGGGACTTCCAGAATCGCTTGTAAGTTTTTCAGTGAGTTAATCTGAATAAAGATTCAATCAAAACATTTTTACTAACACAGTGAAGTTTATTTTAACACTTCTCTTTGCATTTTTAATAGTACAGTATTTAATTTAGTAATAGTTTCCCCGAACTAGACAACCCAAAGCTAAATAACTTATTGAGTTATCTTTTTACAGTGGTTAAGCGGGCCAGGAAGTCAAAATAGGCGATGCAGTCTAAGAACGTATAATTGGTTAAGAAAGCTTCTCCCAAAGTAGGAAAATAAAAGGGAAAAGACTTTGTCACGTGCATTACTCGGTACTGTTAATTCATCTACAAGAAGTACGCGTGGTTTGCAGTCATTATAGGAAACTGAATTTTCCCAAAACTGTGTGAATCACAAAATAACGCAATCTATTTGATTTCCGCTTATTGAGTCTATTGACTTGTTAATATGTAATAGTGTAAGAAAATGTTAACAAATTATTTTTAACCTATTCAAATAGGTCTGCCGATGTCATAATTTTGAAAAATGTCAGGGCTCAAACTATTTTTGTTGTTTGAAAATTACTAAGAACACTTGATTTTTAGATAACGTATTTAAGATTAGGCCTAAGTCGTAGATGTTCATATTTCTCAAAGAAAAAACGTAGATAATTTGGTATGGACTTGGACACTTCGGTAGTTTTTAAATAAGGTTATTGAAAGAAACTCGAGGTTGGAATGGGAGGATTCTACCGGAAGTAAAGACGATGGCGGAAATTGATTTCCGTTTCCACTCTTAATCCAACACGAAATACGTTCGTCAGGAGGGAAGGCAGAAAATCAAAATATATTTTCTACTTTTCTCAACTCAAAAGTAATTGTTTATTTAAACTATTCTGCCTTTTAATAAATTACACCACTGTAACTGCAGTCTTACGGACACCACTTACTAAATAAAATATTTGCTAGAGTGGGGCAAATTTTTAACATAATTACTCTCATATTACATTTACTGGTTTTGGGATGAAAGATAGAGTCTGTATAACATTTACAAAGTTAAGTAATATTCAAATTATCCAAAAGTTATTTACTTATTGTTTTATTTTGTCTAAAAGCTTATCATTTATAAAAAGGATCTCAAATAAACGGTAGGCCTATCAGAGAGCTGACACATACTTTCTCCATTTTAGCCCAACTTTAATGAATAAATTATTTTGTATTTACTAAATATAGAATAAAAAGTACGGTCGTATGTACAGATAATCTTCTAAACAATTTGTTTTCAAAAACATCCAATCAAATCCCTTTTTTGGAGGCACTACACAATCCTTTGCTACACACAATGGTTTTAAGAGGGGAATTGCTCCCTCACCCCCCCCCCAGGGTTAAGAGGCAACAAATTTGAATTTCCTCTGTTGGTCAATGCTAAATTTCCAAGCATATCTAGTTTAAACTAAATTGATCAGTAAATAAGAGAGAAATTGTAATTGTTGTATTCCCCATAAGACTAACATTGGACAATGTACTGTGTTTCCCGCAAAATGAAAATTTAAATTTTCTCCGCAACCAGCAATCGTAGAATATTAATTCAAAGTACTTATTTAAAGTACAAAGTACTAATTCAAATTACTTAAGTAATTATTTAGTTTTTGAGCTCTTTTTAATGGTAATAATTAATCCTTTTTAATATTTATGATTTTTATGAAAAAAAACTTAATTTTTTATGTTTTAAGTGTTTTAAATTCTGAATTCGAATTTTCCCAGATATGCGAATGGTGTCATTTTGTTGGAAACATAAAGCTCTACAAACCACTAAATTTTAATCAAAATCGTTAGAGACGTTTTTAATCACTTTAGATTTTTCAGTTTTTAGCGGTTTATCTGGGATAATTACCCTTAAAAATCAAAATTTCAAAAAAATGAAAAAGCAAACTCCTGGCGATATCGTGGATTAGTACATCAAAATCGGGCCACGGGTGCTGACTCCAGCTCTGTAGGCCCTACACGTCCAGACAGACACGCAGATAGACAGACAGACACATCAACATCACTCCGAAAATATTTTTTTTAGAATCAGGGACCATTAAAATGAATATTTCCACTAATAACTCAAATTCGACAATTTTGACTAAAACAATACTTTCTCCAATATACTATGTATAAGGGGGAGAAAGCTAAAGTGAAACAAAATTATATTAGTCAAATAAACAAGGATGACTTTATTTTTTAAACATAAATTAACTAATATTTTTTTTTTCATCCATTCTAGTTCCTCACATTTAAGTGAGGATGATTATTAGTGTATTCTACGAAGAACAGTAAATTACGAACTATCAAGAACAAAAGCCTTTAAAAAAAGTAATATAAGCCTCCACGTTTTAAAACGGTAACTTATAAATTTATCAAATGGAAAATCCGCGGTACTACATTTGAAGATGTTATTTTTAAATATAAAAAAATATGATTTTACGATAGACTATGATATTACAAAATAGTATTAATAAATGTGAAGTTAGTAGTTATTGAAATAATTGTGTCAAGTATTAAGAGTTGTGAGTTATATTTTTTGTAATAACTGAACTAGCAAATAAAGATTATTTTAAAACATAAGAACAAAATACGCTGATTCTAAAGACGAATTCTCAGGAGGTCTAGCAAATCGCCATTTTTAGCAAATTTCCGATTTCCCCCGGGAGAGTTTCTGTAACCCAGAGGAGATGTTAAGCCTCCCCCTCCTTCAACATATCAGAAATGTTGTGTGGTTATCTGGTAAAATTGTAAATTAATGATAGCAAGGTGTTTTTAGTTATATGCGGTACGGTTTATGGTATGCGTTTTTACAACAGTGACTCAAAACAGCATTTTGCCTTAAGCGTTTATTTTAAATGGATTTAACTAATGAGTATTCCTTTAAAATATATCCTAGTTCTACTAGCTATACCAACAGGGTTTAATTATGAGCTTGCAACCACTGAAAAAACTCATTAAATAAGTACACATTTTATAAAGTATGGAATATTTTCTGTAGCGATATAATCATTGTACAAATACTGTCACTTTTCTTCCTTTATAAATTGAGAAATATTTATTTTAATCGACATTTTCAAATTTGAGTTTTTGGTTGAAATATTCGTTATGCTGCCCCCTGAACCCTACTATGTGGTTTCGAGGTGATGGCTGTCCGTCAAATTTTGTAGACACCTAAAGACTACACCACTAGTCCATCCGATATTAATGAAATTTAGTACTAATCCACGGGATCCCCGATATTTTATTTTTATTTTAAAAGTTCATTGTCCCCTAAACCCAATAAAAACTTGGAAATACAAAATTTCTCACACAAGATTTTATACTATTTTGATTTTAATTTGGTAGTTAATTTTGCTTCTAGTATAAATGACACCACCTAAATCTGTAGGAAAATTTGCAATTCGAAATTATTTGGTGTAAAAGATTCCAAAATTCCGTTTTTTGTTTGTACGAAACCATTAATTTGTAATTATATGTACTTGCGACTCCTAAAAATATTTCAAAATAAAATAGTCCGTTTAATTATTATTCTACTGCTAATAGTAACACTGTGTTGCCACCTGACCCCAGGGTGAGGGGGGGAATTGGGTATTTCCCTACATAAAACTATGTGTGTAGCACATCTTTTAATGCCTCCAGAAAAGATAAATAGATCAACATTTCTGAAAAAAAAACGTTATTAGAAACTTTCTTTTTTGGGCCACCGTACTTTATATTCTACAAATACTAACAGTATTTATTGTCTTAAAAGAGGTTTAAAGGGAAGGGAAATATGTGTCAGTTGTTTATATTTAGTCGTTTAGTAAAAATGTTTCAAGGGTAACCTATGTGGTTACCTGTGGGGGAACCTGTGAACACAATTATCATATTTCCATAGAGAATGTTTCATTTAATATTGTTAATTGCAGTAATGTCTACTTACCCCTGAACTTAAACTAACATAACAATAATGAAACCAGCAAATAAATAAATCCCAAAAGAGTGCATTATATCAGAGAGCTCTAAATGGTGTTATTATATTCCTATGGAAATCATTTTATCAACTTCTAATCTCATATTGCGGTGAGACAGTACTGGTCGAGCCGGATATATCGATGAAGAAGGAAATCAATTTCTACTACTTTATTTTGCTCCTACACGAGATGAGTTACTAAAATAAGAAGAGTGGGCCGAATTTTTTCAGTTGATTTAATCTTTCTAATTGTTATTTGTATTTTAAAACTTTTCCAAAATAATTAAAAACCGAGTTCGCACGCAGCGCGCTGACATGAGAGAAGTGAATTTCCACGTAACAAACTTTAAAAATTCAAAAACTGTGATAAAACATAGACTTATTCCAATTTGTAATGGAAATCTTAAAACATTTAACTTTTTGGCTGTTCTGATGCTCCTGGTTCTATTTACCTGCAATGCTGGGAAACAATATTGCGCATTTTTAGATTAGGAGAAGGTTCAGTCAGGATAGAAATTAGGCGTGGAGATAGTGGGAATGATAAAACTACACCTCTATTGAATAATATATGTAAAATCCCCATAAGACAACGTACCGTGTTTAGTCAGTATACATTTTCTTTAATAACTCGGTAAACATTTGTGTTAGAATGGTAAGAGAGGGCTTAACACTTTCGCCTTACTAATCTTCATGCATTAATTACATCCATTACATGCATTAATTTTACATCCGGGGCTTTTCTGGCCCTCTTTGGGCCCAACACCTCAAAATTTGAAATATAAAATCCCAAAAAAGGGGGTTAGAGTTTTCCAATTGTTTTGTCCAACGAACTTGTCTAACTGATTACAGAAAGGATGGCCCCTACCAAATTTGAAGTAAATCGGACAAAATATACAACCGCTAGAGTGCAAACACACACACATATATATATATATATGTAGGAACTTCTATGGTGGTCCCGGGCTTAAGTTTCACTGTGCAAGTCATGCTAATAGTTCAATTTTCCATAGGAAATTCACTAATAATGAGTCAAATGCTAGAACAAGTTTCAATAGATCCAAAATGAATTAAACTTTTGGCAAGAGCAATATTAGTTGAACAGATAGTTTAGTTAAATTATTCTCTTTGTTTATTTGAGCTTTTTGGAATTTGCAATCACCTGAGAATTCAAAAGTGAAATTAAACTAAACTAATCAAGCAACTACGTTTTTCTTGAGTTCGTCTCAGAATATGAACTGTTGGGTACGACATAATTAAATATTTCTTATTAAAATAAGTTTTTGTAAGTACAGTATTTTAATATGGCTTTAATTCCAAATACTTGTTTTCAATTTTACATAATAGTTTATAGAAAGGTGTTCGTTTAATGATGCTAAGTGTTCTTCTAAAATGTAATTCAAATCGTAATGTAAACAAAATTACCTTTATCATACTGACGTTGACTCGGCATTGACTTATACGAGTTAGCTGTGATTTTAATATCATTATAAGTATAAGTTTAAAACTAAATTAAGTGATTATACATATAAATAAAACTAATTAGATCTTCATTTAAAAAATAGGTAAGCTACACTTTTAGATTTAACCTCTCTACCAGTATGTACTTCGTATGCGGTGAAAGAATCTCAATTACACGTAACCAAAAAATTTCCTATCATAATTCTAACGACTTATTATTCCAGACATAAACATGTCATGTTGTGAGTTACGAAACTATATCAATGATAAAGCATTTCAGCTTGTTCATGGGTTAGGTTTTATTCGGCGTTTCTCTTATATTTCCCAAGTGTACATTCTGTAATGTCTCTTAAACTAGTTGCCAATAATAATAACACTCGTTTACTGTTAGATCTAGTAAACACTCTAAAGTTTAAAGACTGCTCTTGGGACAAGGTTTCAACTCGACAAAGAGCGTTACATTTGAGAGAGTCCGCACTTAGGTCTGGATATGAATAACAAGTGGTAGGTTCTGCGAAACAACTCCCCGGGCATGTGGTGACTTGACTGTGATTGTCTGACTCATATGCTTGGAGATAATGGATAAAAACCTGCTGAACTAGAACAGACTTTTTACACTAGTAGAGGCAATATGGGGGTTTAACACCACTTTTAATAGGTTTTCCCCGTAAGAATAACATGGGATCAGTTTTTGCGCAATTGCTAGATCCTTGCCTAGACCAATTTTCTCTTTAGTCTATATTCTTGCCCACCCCCAAACTATACCAAATAAATACATCCAAACCCTGTCTGCCCTTACATTTTTTTAATTAATTTTCAAAATTACGCCAAAAAACTAACTTTGGTGTTTATGGTCCGATTTTTTACTCGGAGGGTTAAACTCGGATATGTTATTGACCTAGGCTAGTGTATATGTTAACACTACCTATAATTTTCCAAATTAAATATTACGGTCAAATTAAAAAATATATTTAAAAAATACTAGCATATCAAAATATTTCTACCACTACTACTGCCACTACTAAATGATTCATTCCTCTCGGGGTTTCACCAGGTGTCTGGGTGGGAACGGAGTCAGGAGCGTTGGCGGGGTTGAGTCTCGTCGCTGTAGCAATATCTGAATCACCAACGTGGATTGTTAGTACAAGTAATATACAACCTTTCAATGCATATATATATATATATATATATATATATATATATATATATATATATATATATATATAGCATTATAGACTGCAGTATAACACTCCCTACACGACTGACTCCAGGATATTACTCCCTGCTGGGGAGTAAAGTTTGGGAGTGCTAAACCTGCAATTTGTACTTACTGAAAGCAGGATAGCACTCCCTAATACACAGAATCGAGGATATCACTCCCTGAATTGTTTATTTACTCTTTTTTACAGTTTACTCCCTGGTAGGCTTAGCACTCCCCAGTAATACCAACATAAAATGATCACAAGTTAAAAATAATGTTGTGAATCATCCGTTTATCACAGCTTAATTTCATAACTGTGTTTTAAACGTACTGTTTGGCAAAGAATAGTTTATTTTGTAGACATTAAATTTACTCAACCTTTTAAAGTAATACTAGCTGTGTACCCGTCCTCCGTACACAGCTTTGAAAAGAATAAAAACCGAATTAATTTTACAATATTTAAATTACATTTTACATTTTTAATTATAATTAAATAAAAATTAACGAAACATACTGGCAGATAATTCAGGTACTGTGTTCAGGGACACTGTCAGGTAGTGAATGGCGTGCTACTGGTTAAAAGGACGGTGTTAACAAATTGATACACCTGTTCCTCGCTTTTGAAGGGATACGCTCTAGAATTAAAATCATTTTAAAATAATTTTTAATATCTAAAGAGGACTACAGTGTCCAGGAGTTTTTAACTGACAAAAGTATTGTTTAGTTGTTAACTGTTTTATTTCTTTTTATGTAATAGTTTATCCTGTATTTTTACCTTATTTATTTGTAACAAAAGACCATTGTCAATGCTACTTGTATAGTTACATGACAAATAAAAATTCTCGATTCTTGATTCTACATCACCTTTGTGTTATCTCTTATGCTTGTTCATTGGTGGACGTGAGGATGGCACAAGACACTTTCGAAATTAATCTGTTTATGAACCTCAGGAAAAAAACTGTCAATCAGTATTTCCTGTTATTCGTTGATTGAACAGAGTGAAGGAGGGATGTTTATGAGATAACATGTTTTCCAATGTCCTGTTCCCAACTTTAAAAAAACCTAATAAAACTCCTTAACCCCTTAATCTTATCCCAAATAACTTTCAAATTTACTTTTAAGTTGAGACACTCAGTAGTTGGCTACATAAAAGATCTATTTAGAGAGGTAAAGATCTCGTCACCCCCATAACCCAAGCACACAAAGTATCTGTATGAAATCTCTAGAGAACAACACCATGACTCCCCATTATGGGCCGTGTTTTTATTTCTGATGTCCTTTAAAGTACAGTAAAACCCCGCTTAACCGGACCTTGTTAAACCGAAACCCGGGTTAACCGGAATAGTCTACAATAAATGGATAGTCAATAATGAGAGAATAAGTCCAGCATATTCCACCGGCGCGTATAATAAGTTTAGCGCTGAAGAGGGCCCAAGCGCCCTAAAACAGCCACAGTGGGCCAGGGACTTTCCTGCCCACTGGAACCTCACGAAACAACAACAAAAGCGCACCAAGAGACCACCCGTCGCGGCAGTCACTGAACTTAGGGGTTGTTTTGACGGGTTTTGCCATATACCTGATCCGCCCGCGAGGGGGTGGGGGGTTGACCCATACTGCATTTTCCGCATTTCATTATCACTCTAAAGGATCAGTCAATCAGTCTGAATGTGGTGACAACGCAGTTACTGTTGTAGTTATGTTGTGTAATTTGCCAGATTGATAAGTTTGTTCAGTAGATATTCATAAAACGATTTCCATGATGTCTACGAAGAGAAAACTTGTAGTAATTAGCATTAGTGATAAGTTGAAAGCTATCAGACGCATAGAAACACACGAATTTGATACACTCGCTGATTTGAAAATATGGCGAGATAAGACTGCCCGCAACTGCTTTAAAAATGTGCAGCAAAAGATTGTTGATTATTTCAAGAAATAGCCTATTTAATGTACATTTTTTATTATTTAATATTTATTTAAACTTACATTGGGAAAACTCCAAGATGTATGAGTACTAATCCGAAATTAACCTTAAAATAATAACAGTTGATTATCCGGAAAAATGGGGTATCCGGTTCGGTCTCGCCCCTATTATTTCTACTAAGCGGGGTTTTACTGTACCACCTTTCAGCTCTATTGGTTGAGTAGTTTGTGATGATATTAAAGGTCAGTGGGGCAGAGACCTTAAGTATTTTTTATCTGCTTTTTTGCTACCGAATTTCATCTCCATCAGTCCAGTACCAGGTGCAAGATTAATTATAACCTTCAGAATAATTATTCTGAAGGTTCGGGGGTGGGGAACTAAAACACGTTCTTAACGGGAATAGGCTTGTGTTTGTTGTGATATATTAGGTATGTTCCTACCGAATTCAACTTAAATGGTCCGAACTAATGCTCATAAGATTGCCAGCAATAAAAGTAAATTAGGGCAGAGGCGGGTATGATTTTATTTCAAAAATAGCCTTATTTTACATCTGCAGAATAAGGGGAACCGCTATGCAAAATTTCACCTTCTTAGACATTGTCGTTTTTTAGTTACAGTGATCACAATGTGAGCGAGTGAATGTGTCTGAAAAATATAGATTTCGATAATATGTCCACTCTTTATACTTCTGTTATTTATTATCAATCTTCACTCAACATTTTAAATTAAAACTACAACAGCTGATTATGGAATAAATATCCTTAAGTCATCAACTGGTTCAGTATAAATAAATACTTTGGCTATAACCATAAGATGGTATCTTGAAAATCCCATGGGGTGTAGCCATGAGGTGAATCAAAATGTTGAAGTAGCTTATAATCTTCTAACGTACGTTTAGAACATAAAAACAAAGTTTCATCTAAATCAGTTCACCCGTTTCTCTGGGAAAAGTGATCAAACACGATCAAAACCGCACGAAAACGTTTTTGAGCGGCAGCCATTATTTTAAAAAAAGGGTATGACAGTTTAAAGTAGCCTAAATCCTTCTCACGAATGTATAAAACAAAGAAACAAAGATTCATCAAAATCAGTGCACCCGTTTTCCTGTGAAAAGCGAACAAAAACACGTTCTTGAACGTTATCGGAAGGACAGAAATTGAGATAAGACTTGTTTTAGCTCCCCTAGGGAGTAAAACACTAAAAGTTGCAAAAATGTCATAATTCCAAGCAATTTACAGACAAAACTTAAATATATGATATAGATATCCTTTCTGTATACTTATGTCATTTATTGCTAATTGTTGACGCCAATTGTGGGGGTGTTGGAGGGGGTAATTGTTTAGGCCCTCGCCCTCAACCCTTCAGTCACTTCAGTCGTCCGTCTAGCGTCAACCGAGTGACATCGAGATTCGATCCAATTTAGACTATATAGATCCATTGCTTTTGACAAGATACATTCCATTAAGATTAGATTAAACTATTTACATCCAGTTTATCCATTTATCCAGTTTTATATATTGTTTCACATTTGACTATACCAAGTAACAATAAATTCAGTATTAAACAAACGAGTGTTTAATTTACAGAACCCTAATTTGCGTAAAGCGGTATGTAGCGTGGCCGCCACACCAATCTTCACTCAACTTGTTAAATAAGAACTACAACATCTGTTTATAAAATAACTATTCTTAGGTAATCACCTGGTTCAATATAAATAAATACTTTGTCCATTAGAATAACATAGGATCTTTAAAACCCCGTGGGGCAGAGTCCTAAAGTGATTTACAAAAATCCAATTAACCTAAAACCTTCTAACGCACATATAGAACATAGAAAAAAAGTTTCACCGAAATCAGTACAACCGTTTGCTTGTAAACGCGAACAAAACACTACCAAAACCACACGAAATCACGTTTTTGAGCGGCCGCCATTCTTTCCCCAAATGGCGTATGCCGGTTTAAAGTACCTTGAAACCTTTTCACGTATGTATAGAACAAAGAAACAACGTATCATCAAAGTCGGTGCACCCGTTTTCCCGTGAAAAGCGAACAAAAACCCGTCCTTGAGCGTTACCGATAGACAGATAGACAGATAAAAATTGAGGTAAAACTTGTTTTGGCTTCCCTTAGGTATAAAACGTGAAAATATGCAAGCATTTCATAATTCCAAGCAATGTACAGACAAAACTCAATTTTATTTATATATATATATATATATATATATATATAAAACCCTTTTTATATTTTATGAGATATTTATTTGTATAGAAGACTGATTTTAACCTTTGTTTTTGTGGCTTATCATTATATTTAAAATACAAAATCAAAGATTTTCCTGAAGAATGTGTGATACTTCCATTGGACCAATTTACACAAAGGTGGTGTCAAATGAAAGGGGGAAATCTCTATACTGTATTTGCAATATGGACCTTAAATTTTGGTATCTGGTCAATAACTATTTAAAAAACGGCATTGAAAGTGTTCTTAAGGCATTTTAACAAGGGGTGACATTTTAGCTTTACACGTCTTTGAACAGTTCATTTGAGGTCTTTCCTGAACCGTTTTACACACGGTTTGAAAAAAGAAAGATCATTCTCTTTATACTTGCACAATCTGTTACATTTATAATACAATTTCATTTAGTTTGTTAAAAAAACATTTTAAAACCCATTTTATCACAATTTCAAGCTTTCTGAATCAGCTGAATATTGAAACACGTATAAATTGTGTATCTAAAACAGTAAAAATATATATTTATATATATATTGGATATAATGGATATCGGTTCACAACCGATGGGTGGATCATTTGGTTAAATGTCGACTATCGTATTATGAACTATCGATTCTAGCTTTGTGTTTTTGTAACATAATGAAAACTGAGGGGACAAGCCATTGGGGCAATTCGGCGTTGTGGCAACGGTAGTCTCTCGCCGGGTCCCGTTTAGCGGAGCCAATCAAACGCGAGCTCGCCGCAACGATCAGAGCCAATCAGCTTGTAGCTCGCCGAAGCACCTGACAGCCGAGGTTTTACTATATTATAATTTATAATTGTTAAACTCTGTTCTATGAGTACTAACATAATTACTGGAGAAAAAATATCCGAATGCATTGCTAAAAAAATAACAACCCTTTTTGCTGCAGTTATCTGATTAGTTATAGTTGTCTGATTAGTGGACCAGCTGGTCTATTTTCCTGGCTTCAAAAATTAACCAGTCTTGGGTTAATATCTGTTAAGTATTCAAAATCAATGGTATAACTACATGCAAATGTGCAACTGTAGCAAATTTGCATATAGTTGTTGAAAAGACTTTTTCGGTTATTATTGATCCGATCTTAATAATCTTTATACCATATTTTTGGGGATCTTTAAAAACAAAAACAAAATGCCGCCATTTTGAGATGGTAAAAATGAGAAACCCCTACCCCTTGAGACTCCCTACCTAAGTTGGTTTTGTTAGTCGTTATACGTAAACCAAGTTTTAATTTAACACCTTAAAAAAAAAATTTTGAGATCTAATTTATTATACTAAAAACACATACAGACGGACGGACAAAAAAGTAAGCCATTTAGGACATACCTTCATAAGACTTTGTTAGTGTTTGTGTTAGCAAATATATATATATATATATATATATATATATATATGTATATACATTTTCAGACACTTCTAAATGAGTGTAAAGTGTCTACTTTAAGCTACCTTTACACTCCTAAATGAGTGTACGTACGGACACATATCCTTGCGCAGGGGTTTGTGTCCAGCAGTACACACCATAATAAATATTGATAAACACATAACCCTAAACGTCGATTCTTTCTGTCACTTACCCCTACATCGGTTCAGACTTGCTAACTATGATATAAATGTTGAAAAATGAACAAAATTATTTATCAATAAAAAACTTATAAATAATGTAGTTAATGATAGATTATTTGTAATTATTCACAAAAATAAAAAATATGCTGAACAATATTGGTTCAGTAATATTTTCAGGTTATTCTAACCGTTATACCATTTTTGGCAGCTTTCGGTGTTAATGAGACCACACAAGTAAGAAGTAAGGAACCGTTCGTCAGAATACTAAAGTTTATATGTCGACAACAAAATCCAATGGAACCATTTCCAAACTTTCAAAATGTTTAGGCTATATTCATGAAAACTCGGAGAATTTAAAACATTGAATTTACTCGCTAAGATTTGACGATATATCAATTTATTACTATACCAAACAAATTAAAAAAATATGTTGAACAATATTGGTTCAGTACCATTTTGTGGTTATTCTAACCGTTATACAATTTTTAGCGGCTTACCGCGTCAATGAGACCGCGAAAGTAATAAAAGTATTTTTTTCTAACTTATTCAAATAAATAGTGCTTAATAACATTGTACCGAATTTCATAAAGATCGGGTCTTTTTTTGGAGGGTTATTTTGTTAACGACACATAAATACAGGGTGAGTTTAAAATGAGCCTCCCTTCCCCTAATTATTTTTAAATTTCTTAAGAAATCGACTCCGGACCACCACCAATCAATTTTGATCAACTTATACTTCATTTTGACTTAGTTCATATGTGAAGCCACAAATTTGAATCCACCATACTGTATTTGATTTACATTTTTTTTTTCAAATGTAAAGGTGGGGTTGTGACTCATCATATTAAATTTGTTTACGGTAAACACTGTGCCAAAAATCACAGATGATTTGAAAGTCGCTATTCATTCTCATTAAATAGGTGATTTTTACTAAATTATTTTGAAGTTAATTTTAAATGCCCCAACCTTAAAATATGCCCCTACTCTCGTCATTACATATTATAATAACCATGTAGTACTACCGATCATTGTTGAGTGGCATTTGCTTCATTTAGAACAAACATAATTTCTGCTGCCACCAAATTAGAAAGAGATAATTTTTTAATGTAAAGGTGGGGTTGTGACGCTTTTTTATTTCCTCATTTCTTAATTTTGTTATTTTCCAACTGTTTCCATGCTGAAACCAATGCCGCAATCTGTTTTTAAATATCACTTTTCGTTCAATCATAAACAATGTTGTTGAAAGATTTCGAAAAATGGAAATAATTTGTTAAGTGTTTCATAATAAAGAGAAAACATAAGGCATAATATGTTTTTTTCTTTACGCTTACACAACCATACCACAATGCTAGCTATATCTGCATTCAAAACAGATCTCGAAATTGTGTGGAAGGATTTAGCTTAAACATTAAAAACGAGTGTTTTGGTCTCAAAAAATTGGTTGACCAATTCATTAATCTAGTTTTTTCTAGGATGCTCGTTAACAATTTTTTACATTGGGCTTATGGAGTTTAAAAAAATGAAAGAATCACAAAACTTCCTAAAAACCAACCATTGAACTGTGAAAAGAAATACTCACTTGGTAACGCATCAATGTATTCGCCTTTTTTATTCAAAGCTTGGCCTCCAAATAAAATCAAGTATTATGGTAAAGCTTTAGTTGGATGCATTAAAGTGTATAAACATATATTTTAGTTATACTTTAGGTTTTCATTTTTATGTATAAATCAAAAGCAGTATATCATTTTATTTTCTTGCTCCACTGTCTGATTAATCTCCTATGTCTTTTTTACCTGTCTTCAATATTTCTTGAATGATTGAAAGGTTTATTTTCTTCTTCATTCTCATATTCTAAGGACCTCAAAATTTACCAAAGGACCACTATTTCTCTCTATAAATGTCTGTTGTGATTACTGAAATCGAACAATTATAGTTAACCATAAATATAAATACCAAATTTTTAGTAATTTTGTAATTAGTCTCCTATTACACTTATTTTGTCTTACATCATTGACACTACAAAATGTGGGATTCGCTAAAGATGGGTTGTTTTCTTTCAGAACACTACATAAGAGTAGAAATTGGGTATTGTTAAACATTGTTTATCATATGTATCATAAGATATACTGGTGTTTTTTTCTCGATAATAATGTAAGAACCACTCGATACATTTTATAGATATTTTAAAGAAAAGGTAATTTTGAGTAGAACGTAATGTCGAAGATATAATTTAAATTTACGTTTTAAATATTTTACAAACTTGATTTTAGTTTTAAAAAAGACTACCATTCAACGCTAAAATGTTAAGTTTATTTTGAATAAGCTTTCAAATCATTATGAGTGAGCATATGTGAAAGATTCAACCCATGACATGTGGATTAGTTAAAATGGTTCCTAAACGTAAGGGTATAGAGTGAAAATCACACGTTAATATTCCATACCAAATAAATCAAAGAAGGTACCGATAAAAAAATATTCTTTTAATGAAATGCCCATAAGAAACAATGTCATATGGTTGACTAGTAAATTTAAATATAACCGCCAATTGTGGCTTTTCAGACGTATAAACCCTTGCAAATTGCAGTATGTCCCTTGTTACTGAGGATACTGCCTCAAATTCTTTTCTTTCTCTTAACTGAACTCCAATACGAAATTTTGTTAGTCTTTTAAACATAGTTTTTCACACATTCCCAAAAAGAAATCGGATGGAGTAAAGTGTGGGCTTCTAGGAGGCCAGGATATTGGACCACCTTGAAATGTGACTTGAAGCCTAATCATAAATGGTTTGTTACAAAACACGATGTTAATAATGAAAGATATGTTTTTACAGTTAGTTTAAACAAAACTATGTGAGCTATATAGAATCCAGTGCTACCTGGATTTTCTAATTTGCCTGGTATTTGTTTTATAAGCAGTCTAAACAGCACAATTCTTTTATGATAACCCTGTATATTAAAAGAGACTGATTTTGCAAGGTTGTTACCACAACTACTTTGACGGATATAAATTATTATCCATAAGCCGTTTGTAATTTAGCTGTAGGTAGCAACCTATCAGTTATTAGGGGTTCAAATTTTGTAATTTTTATTTTACTTTAAAAAATTCTAAAAGTTAAAATTAGGCTACCTTAACATATATGTGTGTTTTATTGTAGATTATGACTGGGATTTAATTAATGCAGCTACAAGATGGTTTGACTTAATTTCAGGTTGTTGTTATTATTACAGTTTATTGTTGAGCGAACAATGTGAAGGGAATATCAAAAATGTGAATATAGTCTAGATTGAATTCACTTTCCTAATTCTGTGTTTCCGTACGATAACTTAAAAATTACTCAGCTTATTATAGTCAAAGTATGTTCTTTAGGATGATAAAGAGACTGTAATTGAAAATGAAGGTCCTACGTAACACTATTTACACAATAATGTGTTTTATAATCCCAACTTAATTCTCATAAGAAAAGCATTGGGTACGAACCTTTGGTGATAGGAGCGTGCTAGATAATAATGAAACGTGTATTCATTTTTTCCTATTAGAGGTAAGTTTATGTATGCATTTATTGATTCCCGTTGATCTCGTAGAAGTGTTAAGATTATGTAATGTTACGAAATCAGGCTCACCAAAAACCTAATAAAACTGAATTAGGCAACATAGACATGCATTCACGGCCTACGTTGATGAGTTTACTCACAGGTTGATGTAAATAGGGTAAATATTTACGTAATACCCTTATCAAGAAAAATGTGTTATAACCCCCACTTAAACCCAATACGAAAAACATAGGATAGCATTGGTGGTCGTAGGGGCTTGTTTGATAATAGGGAAGTGTTAATTAATGGCTTTGCATGTTTGAGTAGGTTCATGTACGCATGTCTACATTCTCGATGATCATTTAGAGGTGGTCAGATAATGAAATGTTACGAAAACATGCATACCAAAATCCTGTTAAGATTAACATACCACGGCATCATTCACGGTATATGATGCTGGGTGATTTGGGCGCCTCGGGCGACAAAAGTGTATGCGGTCTGGTATACCACAGATTTATGTGGTTTAAAAAAATGTATGTTAAAATATAGAGTTACACGACGTCTTAGGGCCCACAGGCCCAGAGAGGCAGGCATTCTCCATTCTCCTCACTGGTGCTCGGATTTCGGCTTTTGAATAAGTGGAAAATATATCACTACGAGAACTAACACAATATTGATTCCCAAACTCTCGTGTAACTCAAACCTTTTCATATTTTATGTTTCTTTAAGTGATATTTTTACACACACAGTGTACTTGGCCTTTTTTGGAATCACTTATTTTCATACGTGCGATACGAACGATAGATGTTGATATGCAGTTTTAGGTTTACTATAAACCTATAAAAATAAAATAAATAATAATAAAATTAATAATAACTCCTCCAACTCAATACAATATAATTAACCCTATAACTAGGGACACGCTTATGAAAAAAAACGATTTATAGTGATAGCTCCGCCCCACACCCCCCCACCCATCACAACACAGAGTAACAATCGCATATTTGACTCTATTCGGACCGGATTTATGTGTTTACGGATAAAGTTAATTGTGCAAAGTGTAGCAGCTGGCTGAAACATATTTACAGGGATCTGTTGTTATTAATTTGTTTACAAACAAACGTACTCATTTTGACGTTTTAAAGGTAAACAGTAGCGTGCGTGACGGGACCAAGTTGAATTACCAGGGACACCTCAGCACCATATTCTCCTCTGAACTAAGGGAGAAAACTAAAATAAAATAACATGGTGTGCCACTACTTATAGGCTTTATGTTGTTGTTTGTTTTTGGGGTGATTAGGAGGCCCCAGCAAGCCGGCTAGGCACGTCTCCCTTGGGATAGTGTGCAGCCACCGGAAAGAGGGAAAAAAGGGATGGGAAATATGGTAGGACGAGGTCAGTCTGCCTCGCTCCGGAAAGGGAGAGAGAACCGTACCTAGCTCCCGGGCTCTGTGGGTGACAACACCCCAGGACGATTCGCCCTCTAACCCGACGTTTCTCTAAGTCCACCAGACAGGGACCACCATCGCACAGAGCCTCCAACCTCTCAGGGGTCGGGGGGCCCCAGGACGGTTCGTCCCCCACCCCGGCAGACCGGAGACCGTCGTATACATTGATAATCATGACCGTCATTAATATCTATATCTAAAAATTAATATTTGTTTCTTTGTAAAGATCGCAAAATCGTGTTCCATCTGATGCCCACATCAATATCTACAAATGTTGGTTTTTAACTATGTACCGTATTAAGTAATACCATGCTCATTTCTCAATCCTTATTTAGCTCATTCCTCCAGTAAAAGGACGAATGTCCTTTAAATGGATAAATGTCGTTACCACAGCCCCTTGATAAGTCGGTATTTAATACCTTTTGTTCTGAAAAAACTTTATTATTTCTTAGTTGACAGTAATAAAAATAATTTTAAGTTGCAAAAGATGCACGTTCAAACTAAGTTTCAAACCCAAAGTCCTTCACTAATTTGTATTATTATGATTAATGATTGCGGATTTGATAAACTTGCCCTAACCCAGTAACAGGAATAGGCTAGGTAATATTTAAAATAAACTTACTGACGGTATTGTAGAGCACCTTATTTTACTGAGTTTACATTGTAGATATTGTATATTTGCAATACATTGCCTTGATATTGAGCTACAATTGTTGAGCCTGTCCCCTAACCCCATAAATTGTTTAATATCCGCCATGCTTTGCCGTACTTAAAATTTGCAGATTCCATTCAAGCCAATTTAACTTAAATATGTTGTTCTTCTTGCACAAAACTCAATATGATATAATATAAAATATTAGGAATGAACAGCCAAAAACAAATTGATTAAATAATAGTATCAGCATTACTAACGTAGTCATCAGTTAACGTAGGGCACTGAGGAGTCTTATGTGTTTAAGGTTATACTAGATAAACAATTAATAGTAAAAATAATAATAATAATGATAGAATAGATTTTAGCCTCTTTTTGTATTATTTTTTCGTGTTATGTATCTGGATTTGAGAATATTTTTAAGGTAAAGGTATTTTTTTTGAACCAATTTACTCAAAACGATCAGCACTGCCCTGGTCTCGATGAGGGTTACGGGACGTATGCTTGTCATTGTTGACAACGCTGAATCATCAGATTGCCCCCACACCCAATTTAAAATAACGTAGGAAGATACGAAAGCGAATGATAATATTTCATGGTGTCATCATCAAGTAAACTTAGCAACAAAATAATGTACAAACATATACATTATAACTTACTTTTGTATACATTTCCAAATATTTAAACATTTAAGAATATTTTTGTGTTTTTTATTATCAAATGCATCTCCAAAAAGAAAATTTTAAAAAGTTTAAGGTAAATCAAATCAAATCAAATCAAAATCATTTTACTGCCATTAGACTATACAGGGTGTCTCAAAAGTGTCTTAAAAACATCAATAGCTCGTAAATTATGAAGGATATGATAAAAAATACATTATTTTTTTTGTTGGAAATAGCATATAACAAGCCTGTGAAATATGGTCGTCGACTTTTGAGACACTCTGTATACATAGCATAGAAAACAAGTCACAATTTGTTACATTGTGTAAATGCTTAAAATAAAATCAATAACCAAACAGAAATAATAACTAAACAAATCTGAAATTAAGTTACAAACTTGTCTTTGAAAAAATCATGGACACTGTAATATTCTTTTTTTATGAGAAAAATCTTTGTCTGACGTCTAAATTTACTAACATCTTATTCCTGTTTCAGGTGTATGGGCAAAGAGTTGAACAGTTTTATAGATGTTATTAGATACAGTATTTTTATTTTCAAAATGTGCGTGGAATGGAAAGGGGAAGATTATTTCTGAAGCTATAACGTGTATTTATTTTGATTGCGACAGTGAAATATCTCATTGTTTTTTTACCAAAAATGTTAAACATTCCAAGATATACAAGCTAGAGAATGTCAGCATATTGTTACAAGAAAAAAGTCCCCAGCATGAGATTCAGACCTTTTCATTCAAAAAATCAACCAAAGCGCTTTCTTTTGACAACGATACACTTACTTATGCTTCTCCGTTTCGAACCCCCAAATAGCTACCCCGTAGGCCATATGGGGAAAAACAACCATAATAAAGTGACAGCAGAACTTCTCTATTTGAAAAAGGCCAAACGACAAAGGATAAACAAACAACTGCTCAGCGTAACCTTAGCAATGTGAAAAGAAAAATTAAGACGGGAGTCAATGACAAGCCCCTAAAAGTTTGGTTGCTGACTAGATTCAATTTCAGTATCACCAATCGTCTCAGTGGATTTAGTAAATATTCCACGAAGGTCTTTAAATTTAAAAACAATAAACTGTGTTTTATCAGAATTTTCAAGAAGGTTACTTTTGCTGAACCACTGTAACAGTTGACTGCACTTAATGAAAGAATCTATCTCAAGAAAGCTTCTACATTTGTTAGAAATACTAAGGGAAGTGACGTCAGCGAACAAACATAAATCAACGCTAGGGACACTGCTGGCAATATAACTAATTAAATATAAAAAAAGATTGGTCCAAGGACCGATCCTTGCGGAACCTCGGAGCTGACGATAATTTCCTCTGAATGATGTTTATTAAGAAAACCACCCTTATCAATGTAAGAGATCTCCACAGTCTGTGATCTTCCAATGAGAAACGAAGAAACCCAACCAATTGTTCTTCCTCTAATGCCAAGATGGTTAAGTTTCTCTATGAGCAGTTTATCGTTCACCATATCAAACGCTTTAAGGAAAATGTTATCTTTGAATTAGGATTTAACCAGAGCGATTAAAACCTTTATGCATCCTGAGTATGGATATGATACTCTGCAATACCCTCACTTTGAACATATAGTTATTGATTTTATAGCCAAAATATGCAGAAAGAAGGAGTTTTTACCCTCTATACTGTGTGAAATACGATTTAATAACGTATATCCAGCAGTATGTTGATAAAAAAAGTTAAATAATTCCCAATCAATGTATATCGAATTCAAACATTTTTACATGCATGCTCGTATTTATGTTAGGGGGTCCCATTTTTGAATACGCCCGGGGCCCTGTAGGTCCTAAAATCGGCCCTCGTCATCTAACCAGTTGGCCATGCTCAGTGCGCGCTAAAATTGGGGTGTTTGTTATGTAACAGAAGATTAGGACGGAGGGGGAGAGTGTCAATTAAATTTTTGAGCCTGTCGTTTTAATCTTATTGCCAGGAGTCATAAACATATAGTTTGACAACGGAATCAATACAATTAGACAAGCCGTTTTGCAGTTAGAGTTATTTTATCTCCGTATTTCCGCACAGAAGTTTAACGGCTCGAATACGGCCCTGGGATTGAACATACGGGTAAATGTTACGCACCGATATTTTTTAGTGCAATTTTTATGATTTTTTGGTACTTTCAAAATACCCTTAGCGTTAATAATGTTTGCGTGGTTATTATTTTGATATTCATTGAGTTTTCATGCGTGGAGCTTAATAGCTACGGAATACTGTCTCTAAAGTGGTAAAATCGTATTGCTAGGAGTCATAAACATATACTTTGACACTGAAATTAATACATTAGGACAAGCCGTTCTGCTGTTAGAGCTATTTAATCTTCGTATTAGCGCGCAAAAGTCTAAAGGCTCAAAACTGGCCCTGGGATTGAACATACGGGAAATTGATACTAGACCAGTATTTTTAAGCGTAATTTTTATGATTTGTTGGTACTTTTAAAATATCTGTAGCGTTAATTATGATTGCGTGGTTATTAAATTAATATTCAGCGAGTTTTCATGCGTGGAGCTTAATCGCTACTGAATACTGTCTTTAAAGTGGTAAAATCATATTGCTAGGAGTCATAAACATATACTTTGACACTGAAATTAGTACATTTGGAGAAGCCGTTCTGCTGTTAGAGCTATTTAATCTTCGTATTAGCGCGCAGAAGGCTAAAGGCTTAAAACTGGCCCTGGGATTGAACATACGGGAAATTGTTACCGGACCAATATTTTTAAGCGCAATTTTTATGATTTGTTGGTACTTTTAAAATATCTGTAGCGTTAATTATGATTGCGTGGTTATTAAATTAATATTCAGCGAGTTTTTATGCGTGGAGCTTAATCGCTACGGAATATTGTCTTTAAAGTGGTAAAATCGTATTACTAGGATTCATAAACATATACTTTGACACTGAAATTAATACATTAGGACAAGCCGTTCTGCTGTTAGAGCTATTTAATCTTCGTATTAGCGCGCAGAAGTCTAAAGGCTCAAAACTCGCCCTGGGATTGAACATACGGAAAATTGTTACTGGACCAATATTTTTAAGAGCAATTTTTATGATTTGTTGGTACTTTTAAAATATCTGTAGCGTTAAGTATGATTGCGTGGTTATTAAATTAATATTCAGCGAGTTTTCATGCGTGGAGCTTAATCGCTACTGAATACTGTCTTTAAAGTGGTAAAATCGTATTGCTAGGAGTCATAAACATATACTTTGACACTGAAATTAGTACATTTGGAGAAGCCGTTCTGCTGTTAGAGTTATTTAATCTCCGGATAATGGCGGAGAAGTTTAATGGCTCAAAACTGGCCCTGGGATTGAACATACGGGAAATTGTTACTGGACTAATATTTTTAAGCGCAATTTTTATGATTTTTTGGTACTTTCAAAATATCTGTAGCGTTAATTAGGATTGCGTGGTTATTAAATTAATATTCAGCGAGTTTTCATGCGTGGAGCTTAATCGCTACGGAATATTGTCTTTAAAGTGGTAAAATTGTATTGCTAGGATTCATAAACATATACTTTGACACTGAAATTAATACATTAGGACAAGCCGTTCTGCTGTTAGAGCTATTTAATCTTCGTATTAGCGCGCAGAAGTCTAAAGGCTCAAAACTGGCCCTGGGATTGAACATACGGGAAATTGTTACTGGACCAATATTTTTAAGTGCAATTTTTATGATTTGTTGGTACTTTTAAAATATCTGTAGCGTTAAGTATGATTGCGTGGTTATTAAATTAATATTCAGCGAGTTTTCATGCGTGGAGCTTAATCGCTACTGAATACTGTCTTTAAAGTGGTAAAATCATATTGCTAGGAGTCATAAACATATACTTTGACACTGAAATTAGTACATTTGGAGAAGCCGTTCTGCTGTTAGAGTTATTTAATCTCCGGATAATGGCGGAGAAGTTTAATGGCTCAAAACTGGCCCTGGGATTGAACATACGGGAAATTGTTACTGGACCAATATTTTTAAGCGCAATTTTTATGATTTGTTGGTCCTTTCAAAATATCTGTAGCGTTAATTAGGATTGCGTGGTTATTAAATTAATATTCAGCGAGTTTTCATGCGTGGAGCTTAATCGCTACGGAATATTGTCTTTAAAGTGGTAAAATCGTATTGCTAGGATTCATAAACATATACTTTGACACTGAAATTAATACATTAGGACAAGCCGTTCTGCTGTTAGAGCTATTTAATCTTCGTATTAGCGCGCAGAAGTCTAAAGGCTCAAAACTGGCCCTGGGATTGAACATACGGGAGATTATTACTGAACCAATATTTTTAAGTGCAATTTTTATGATTTGTTGGTACTTTTAAAATATCTGTAGCGTTAATTATGATTGCGTGGTTATTAAATTAATATTCAGCGAGTTTTCATGCGTGGAGCTTAATCGCTACTGAATACTGTCTTTAAAGTGGTAAAATCGTATTGCTAGGAGTCATAAACATATACTTTGACACTGAAATTAGTACATTTGGAGAAGCCATTCTGCTGTTATAGCTATTTAATCTTCGTATTAGCGCGCAGAAGTCTAAAAGCTCAAAACTGGCCCTGGGATTGAACATACGGGAAATTGTTACCGGACCAATATTTTTAAGCGCAATTTTTATGATTTGTTGGGACTTTTAAAATATCTGTAGCGTTAATTATGATTGCGTGGTTATTAAATTGATATTCAGCGAGTTTTCATGCGTGGAGCTTAATCGCTACTGAATACTGTCATTAAAGTGGTAAAATCGTATTGCTAGGAGTCATAAACATATACTTTGACACTGAAATTAGTACATTTGGAGAAGCCATTCTGCTGTTATAGCTATTTAATCTTCGTATTAGCGCGCAGAAGCCTAAAGGCTCAAAACTGGCCCTGGGATTGAACATACGGGAAATTGTTACTGGACCAATATTTTTAAGCGCAATTTTTATGATTTGTTGGTACTTTTAAAATATCTGTAGCGTTAATTATGATTGCGTGGTTATTAAATTAATATTCAGCGAGTTTTCATGCGTGGAGCTTAATCGCTACGGAATATTGTCTTTAAAGTGGTAAAATCGTATTGCTAGGATTCATAAACATATACTTTGACACTGAAATTAATACATTAGGACAAGCCGTTCTGCTGTTAGAGCTATTTAATCTTCGTATTATCGCGCAGAAGTCTAAAGGCTCAAAACTGGCCCTGGGATTGAACATACGGGAAATTGTTACTGGACCAATATTTTTAATTGCAATTTTTATGATTTGTTGGTACTTTTAAAATATCTGTAGCGTTAAGTATGATTGCGTGGTTATTAAATTAATATTCAGCGAGTTTTCATGCGTGGAGCTTAATCGCTACTGAATACTGTCTTTAAAGTGGTAAAATCGTATTGCTAGGAGTCATAAACATATACTTTGACACTGAAATTAGTACATTTGGAGAAGCCGTTCTGCTGTTAGAGCTATTTAATCTTCGTATTAGCGCGCAGAAGTCTAAAGGCTCAAAACTGGCCCTGGGATTGAACATACGGGATATTGTTACTGGACCAATATTTTTAAGTGCAATTTTTATGATTTGGTGGTACTTTTAAAATATCTGTAGCGTTAATTATGATTGCGTGGTTATTAAATTAATATTCAGCGAGTTTTCATGCGTGGAGCTTATTCGATACTGAATACTGTCTTTAAAGTGGTAAAATCGTATTGCTAGGATTCATAAACATATACTTTGACACTGAAATTAATACATTAGGACAAGCCGTTCTGCTGTTAGAGCTATTTAATCTTCGTATTAGCGCGCAGAAGTCTAAAGGCTCAAAACTGGCCCTGGGATTGAACATACGGGAGATTATTACTGAACCAATATTTTTAAGTGCAATTTTTATGATTTGTTGGTACTTTTAAAATATCTGTAGCGTTAATTATGATTGCGTGGTTATTAAATTAATATTCAGCGAGTTTTCATGCGTGGAGCTTAATCGCTACTGAATACTGTCATTAAAGTGGTAAAATCGTATTGCTAGGAGTCATAAACATATACTTTGACACTGAAATTAGTACATTTGGAGAAGCCATTCTGCTGTTATAGCTATTTAATCTTCGTATTAGCGCGCAGAAGCCTAAAGGCTCAAAACTGGCCCTGGGATTGAACATACGGGAAATTGTTACTGGACCAATATTTTTAAGCGCAATTTTTATGATTTGTTGGTACTTTTAAAATATCTGTAGCGTTAATTATGATTGCGTGGTTATTAAATTAATATTCAGCGAGTTTTCATGCGTGGAGCTTAATCGCTACGGAATATTGTCTTTAAAGTGGTAAAATCGTATTGCTAGGATTCATAAACATATACTTTGACACTGAAATTAATACATTAGGACAAGCCGTTCTGCTGTTAGAGCTATTTAATCTTCGTATTATCGCGCAGAAGTCTAAAGGCTCAAAACTGGCCCTGGGATTGAACATACGGGAAATTGTTACTGGACCAATATTTTTAATTGCAATTTTTATGATTTGTTGGTACTTTTAAAATATCTGTAGCGTTAAGTATGATTGCGTGGTTATTAAATTAATATTCAGCGAGTTTTCATGCGTGGAGCTTAATCGCTACTGAATACTGTCTTTAAAGTGGTAAAATCGTATTGCTAGGAGTCATAAACATATACTTTGACACTGAAATTAGTACATTTGGAGAAGCCGTTCTGCTGTTAGAGCTATTTAATCTTCGTATTAGCGCGCAGAAGTCTAAAGGCTCAAAACTGGCCCTGGGATTGAACATACGGGATATTGTTACTGGACCAATATTTTTAAGTGCAATTTTTATGATTTGGTGGTACTTTTAAAATATCTGTAGCGTTAATTATGATTGCGTGGTTATTAAATTAATATTCAGCGAGTTTTCATGCGTGGAGCTTATTCGATACTGAATACTGTCTTTAAAGTGGTAAAATCGTATTGCTAGGATTCATAAACATATACTTTGACACTGAAATTAATACATTAGGACAAGCCGTTCTTCAGGTATAGTTATTTAATCTCCGTATTAGCGCGCAGAAATTTAACGGCTCAAAACCGGCCTTGGGATTGAACATAAAGGTAAATGTTACTACAGAATTAAAGTTCTACTGTATATTCCAAAATATATTCCCTCAAGGTTTACCAACCGATTGATAATGATTAAATCCTTCGGTTACCGGTTGTCAGTTTTTAAAGTATGACTATTGATCCGATTCAAACGTAAGGAATAGAATTACCCGTATCGGGCTTTCTTATCCAACAAATAAGAAGTATTCTATATTATGTAAAACTTAAAAAAACTATAATAATTATAATTCATATCCAGCAATACCATTATACACATATCGGTACGGCATTAACTTTATTGATCTTGTAGACGTTTTAATATAAAAAATGAATGTTGGTAGTGTGGTAAAATCCTCGGGGGTCTGGGGAATTTAAGTGATTAACTTTAATCAGATGGAACTGCTGCAAGTCCAGTGGAACGTTGTTTAATCGTTGTTTTAAAATGACGGCTGTAAGTCATCAAAAAGATTTTATAGCCCCTTCATTATCAACCACCGAAATAGCTGAAAAGGTTATAGAAAATTGACATGTAGTAGTTATGAAATTAAATGGTATTATCGGTTATTAATAGATAGGGTCAATACAAAAGGGTATTAAAATGTAAGATAAAGGGCAAAACATTAATGAAAAACAAGTATGAGTTTTAATACAGGTTTTAAGTAAGATAGCGGTGAACCTATTAAGGAATTGAGCCACAGTGAAAAATTGTACTGATCGGACTGTTTCGATAAGAATAGGTTTAGGATTAGTTGTGATCTATCTTTGTAATCATTCTTCTAATGTACTTAACTAAAATGTGCCTACTGAAATGTATTTCTCTAATAAATAGAAAAATGAAAACATATTTTCATTAAATCAAATCCCGTAAATAAACAACGGATATTGAGGACATATTACATAGAATTATATAGTTTTAAGTTTCCCACGTATAGAAACGACCGGCATGACGGATCATTGGTTTACGTAAATTTTGTAAGATCGAATGAATCATGTTTAAACTAAAGTGTATGTGTTACAAGATAATATTACTAGGCGCTTCTGATAACACAAATGTTTTAACTTATGCCTTATCAGTACGTTATGATTTCCCAAAAGCTTCGCCATCACACCGCCGTCGTCGGATGTTTGAGGCTCTCAATTCTAGGTCAAGCGAGCGTGATTGTTATGAATAGTGGCTCGCGCTCAAACAACAAACACCCCCATCCAGTTCCCGCGCTACTTCAGTTTCCGTACTACGCGCTCCACTCATTTGCCGGGAAGGGAAATACCATTTGCTTTCGAAGCGCACTCACAAGCCCCCGGGCCTAACACTGTATCTCCCAATTTCATTTTGGGCCACCCAAAACTATGTTGGCTCAAGAACAGGTACGGATACTCAAAAAAAAGAAGTGAATTGTTTGATTTCACATTAAATATTTTTCAACATATATATCAGTTTTATATAACTTTTAAAAATATTATTGGACATGAAACCACTTAATGAATATCCAGACTCCAGCATTCATATCCAATTTAAAAATACTATGAGGCAAATTAACGCATCGAAGGATCTAACTTAAAAGTGGTGAGAGGAGCGATCGAGCCCAACGGAAAACTAGTATGCAAAGCCCATAGAAACGATTTGATTCACTCTACTTCGCAAAAGTACAGGCATTATAGGAAGGTGGTCATAGCCTAAGAGAATAATTGTATTGATTATTGAAGTTGTTGTGAAATAACTTATATTAATAAATCGGTGACATTTGGAAAATAAGTAAAACTAATGGGCAAGTTGTTACTTTCTCTATACTTAAAATGACGTTCAAGTTAATACATTTTGTTTTAAATTGTTTACAATTGTCTTGTTCATAATAATTCTTAGTATCTTAATAGGATTGTATTTTGAAATATCAAGTAATTGCATGTGGTTTTTTCATTCATCCAGATATCAGTGTTTTTTCCACATTAAAGTTAATTGTCTCATAATAATAAGCAGTAGATGACATCTTGTAGTAGTATATCATTTATTTTATTACGAAGATTTTTACTACGTTTGACAATATTTAAAAATAATACGTAAATACAGGAGTATTAAAGTTTTGCTCGTGTGTATATGCTAAAATCACTTTTTAATTTACAGCGTGTTTTTAAGATCATTAGGAATAATTAATCTTCATTAAAGTGGTTTTACCTCACAGGAAATTTAAATAGCCTACTTTCAAAAAATATGGTTGGATAAAACATTAAACATTAATATCATTGTTAAAAACAGTGTTTATTGAATAACAACGCCGTTTCTTATAAAATCCTAAACTATTTTTTCCTGGCTACAGTGATTTGGTTAGAAATGTCTAATATGCATATTCATATAATAATTGACTATATTTTTACCTAAACAAGTTTTTCACCCTCTTTAAATATATAATTTACCGTCTTGTACGTGAGTCCATTATAAGTGTATATATTTGTTGTATGAAGTGAGACGTAATTTAATGTATATTGTTTAATTGTAATAACATATATCATGCTACTCAAGAAATGGTTTATTTTATAAATAGCCAGATGAGGAACTTATAACTCATAACTCTAAAGACTCATACGCAACTAACTGAGTAAGACATGAGACAGTAAGACACAGTACAACTACATAGAACAAAATATTATAGAGACGAAAAGTGGCGGGCTTTAGCATATGTTGGTTTTGATAACGTAGCAAGCCGGCACGGCGTGCCCAGCTGTTAGAGGCTCATTCAAGGGACAAATTCCGTTCCTCACTACTCCCCGACGTTGGAACGTCCTCCCAACTAACCTTAGGACACCGCCCCCTGACAAAATTTCCATGTTATTATTTACGTTTTTCGTGTGATTTTAACCAGTTGCCATCGATCCATAACATTAGGATAGGGTTTTATAACCCCAATATTGGGGCTCCGCCCCACTAGCTAAACATTGCTATGTTAATCTTATGGAGAAAAGAGTACTCCAGGTGATTGCGGGAAAGGCTCTTCAAATCTACTCCCGAACAATACCAGGTTGTTATGGGATTAAAGACTTCGGATACATTTTTCCCCAACCTTAGGGCTCCGCCCCTCTTTGTTTTTTTGTTGTTTACAAATCCGCATCTCTTGAATGATGCCCCACATCGTTGGATACGTGCCCCCACAAACCTTGGAACTAGGCCCCCCTGGCAAAATTTCCATTGTATTCCTTTTTGTTGCGTGATTTTAGCTAGTTGATTGATCTTTAACATTTGAATACGTTTGTTTTTGTAACCCCGAACTTAGGGCTTCGCCCCACTGGCTAAAAGTTGCCATGTTAATCTTATGGTGAAAAGAGTACCCCAAGATATTGGGAAAAGGCTCTTCAAACCTGCTCCGGACCATACCACGTTTTAGGTGAACAAACAATTTTAGATACCTTTTTTTCCCCAGACCTGATGGCTTCTTCCCACTGGCATCAAAAGTTGCTATATTAATCTTACGGAGAAACATTTATTTATAAATGGCTCGAAAACGACGCCTCAGGGCTTGACCCAACAGGTTTCTTCTATCACTTCCCGACATCCAATTGTGATGTGTCATAGTTCTTTAGAATATCGTTTGCCAGAGCTAACGAGTATTATCAATGCTACATTAATCTTTTCAACATTAAAAATGTACGTTAGTTAGGTTGAACAGTGACCCGCATGTTACGCGAAGTCAGTAGACAAACCAGGACGGCTGCTCGACAAAGCATTTCGTGGTGTACAAATTATTGCCCGTGACGAACGTGATAGTGTCCGGACTCCTGTAGTGGTGGGGTGTATTCCCTTTCTATCACTTCTTAAGGGACGAATAATTTGTAAACAACTATAAGAAACAAAACGAAAAAAATATCCTCACAGTTTGTTTTTATTGTTCACTCTCAAATCACACTAAATAACAGAGGTTTGATAGCTTTTAAATTATAGCCTTTACGGACAAATGAACTAAAAAATCAAAGTTATAAAAATGAAAGAAAATTTACAGAGGAGATTTTTTTCTAAAATTTCACCATTGTATTGGTTCTAGATAACCTCACAAAGCAATTATTAAAAATGTTAAAATAGATCGTGGCTGGCATTAGAGGGCGCTCCAGTCACGAAACCTTTCGCGTTTCTACCTGCTTCGCCCATAAGGCCAATGTTAACTTTTAAAGCCCGTTCCTCCTCAACGGATCATTCTATATCGTTGATTTATGGCCCATTTTATAGAGCAAAAATATAGAGTAAATATATACGTAAGCAGAATTTCAATATCGCAAATAATAATCGATCAGTAAAATTCCAAAATATTCAATATTTACGATTTGTTTATGTGCAAAATATTTATGATAACGAAATTCTGCTTACTGAAATCGCTAGATATGTTTTTGATCTTTAAAACGAACCATAAATAATCAATTTCGGACAACCCCTTGAGGAGGGACGGACTTTGAAAGTTAACATTGGTCTTATGGGAGAAGCAGAGGACTGGAGCCCCCTCTTAATTTAATTAAATGCTAAACCAATTTAGAAGACTATTTTCAAATAATTATAATCTTTGTTTAAAATTTCGTTCAGCTCTACATCCTCTGTATCGTAGTTAGGGTTTGTAAATATTGTTGTCTATCTAAAGGGGCAGTAGCTTAGAAGTTGATAACCGAAGCACTTAACATATCAGATCTTTCAAATATTTGTTTGAGACAGATAATAGCCCATAAACCATTCCTCATGTAGAAATGAATGTTTAAAAACCTAGCACTACTGCTTAGTTGGTTCTGACCTGATCTCTTACTTTATGATTGCCACTTAATCATTCTATGACAAAATTATGGTGATGTCACCTTTACTAAACTGTGGACAACATATTGTGCATAGTGCAAACTGTTTGAAGCCATTAGTATTCATTTAAAATATATAGCTTAAGTTTAATTACTATTTAATTAACTATTTGAATTTTTCCGTTTTTTAAAAAGTCCGGAAACGCCTGAAGATTGTAGATTATGTACATGATTATAACATTCTAGTGGTCGCCCTTAAGGGAATTATTTGCTTAATGTCTTTTCGGGTTATGTTGTACATCACAGGAAAGGAATTGCATACAGAACTATGAATCGGACACATATATGACAAATCTGTTTAGAATAAACACATATACAAATGTTATAATATAGTTAAATGCTGATGCAGTCGTTTGTTTAAGGTCAGAGTTACAGCAATGTGCTGATGTACAAGATATCCTTAAAATGGGGTATGAATTCATCTATACTGAGAATATATTTAGGATTTTCAAAAGTCACAGGATAAATCCCCGAGACGTATCCAATTGAGGAAAATGTAGATTAAATGTATCAAATAGTTGGTACTTTGAGAAAATTACCCTAGTGTGAAAACTACATAACCACTTATAAAGATATTTTCCTAAATTATAAAAATTATACCAAATTCTGTGTCTTAACTGTCTCACTATCTCAATAATATAATATATAATACCTACGTTTACTAAATACTAGTGTTCTTCAATATTAATAAACGTGGAAAAAACCTTTTAAATTAGAAAACAGAATACGATAAAACCTGTATTGCTTGGTAAGTATAACAAAACTGATCTTCAGCATTTTTAATCGTGAGGCCCAATTCAAACTTACAACCCCTTGTTAAAGGCTGTTTAAGTAAAATTGAACATTCATTCAGTTATAAGTGGAAAATTTGGATTTCACCATGCACGGTTAGCGGTAACAACTCGTTTATGCTTATCACGTATTAACTGAATGATTTGTACCATAAACCAGTTTTAATGCAGCGTGGTAGCTGTGGGGAATTATTGAACTACAATTGATATAATGTGTTGTTTGTTTACTAGCAAAAAACAACCTGCTTTACGTTTCACGACATTCCAAATCAGTTGAATTAAAAATACCCGAGCTTTATATTGTTTACATCTCGTTGCCTACAGATAAACATAAAACAGAATACTCAAACTGTCAAGATGAGAGGGGCGATATTAAAATGAATATATATTTCATCCCCTTCTTACCTATGCTTAAATAATAATTAGATTTTTAAAATAGAGACAAAGCATTTTTAGCATTTGGAATTATTAAACTTGCCCCGGCTATACGGGTTCCCATTTAGTTATGTATCAAAGTAATAGTATTCTCTATATTGATTTCAAAGTTTTGTGCTCTATATATTTTAGTTATACATTTACAAACAATAAGCTTTTATCAGAAAACTGGATTATTGGATATAGATGCAACTGGAACTTGCATCTCTATTATTTGAGAAGAAGCACCTTCATCAGCAGGAATGCAAGCATTTTTACTGTGTGGTATTTGAATTCAGTAATTCAAAACGAACAAGTTATCGTTTACGCGCCAAAGAATTACCAACGGACAGGATAGGGTCGGGGCCGAACGCCAAAAACCTTACTCTACATTATAACTGCCTGCAGTCTTAGATATGCATCAAATTTACTTCTAAGAGCCAATTAAAAAAAAATAAAACTCGACGTTAAAATCATATTACCATTACCATTACTAATAAAATAAGGAAAGCGAAAACACATTTAAAACACACGTGTTTCAATCAAACAAATGTATCAACATTTTTTTACTAAATAATAAAATTTGAATCAACAGTTGGCAACACGAGATTTAGGGAGTATTATCCTGGTTCCAGTATAAACTGGCGGGAAACAGTCGCCTCTTCGTTAATACAGATGTACGCTAAAGTAGAGACAGAGTCGGGGTTAGCACTCCCTGACCTTGACGCCGGGTGTCGGGCGCGGCCGGGAGTGTTATCCGCGTTTCAATATCTCAGGGAGTATTATCCCTTTATACATCATTATATATATATATATATATATATTTGAAGAATCACATCGTTTAAGTATTTATGAAATCTGTTATAAACGATCTTGATGAAATTTGTTATAAACGTGTAAGGCAGCATCTATTTTCATGAGTTCGAGAACCATACAGGTCGCTCTACTTTAAGGGGGGTTTGTACCCCAAAAATGGGTTTTTTGAACTTTTTACATATAATTCTTACTAAACCCAAATTTTGGTTTAGACCATTAAATTCAGCTTAAAAAATCAAACAATTTAGTATTTTGATCATCGCTCTACGTCAATTGGTTACCGAGATATTGAGAGTACTAAACACAGTACGTTGACCATTCTTAAGGATCTTAAGGAGAATAAGTAAAATTGTATATTTTGCTTATTAATGAAACTTGGTATGTGGGTTTATATGGTTGGGTTTTAATGCTACTGCGTACAAAACTAATTTTGTGAGTCCCCATGACAGCAAACCTGCGTACTCAACCTATAATGCTATAATGCTATAATGTTATTCTTATGGAGAATAATAAACATGTAATATCTTGTTTGTTTATAAACATAAATTGATAAAACTTGTACGTTGCTTCATTTGGAGGTGATCCATTGGTATTTGCATACAAACCTGATTTTGTGGTCCTTGATGCAGCAAACCTGCATACTCAGTCCTAATGTTAATCGTATAGGGAATAAATGAAATGCCATATCTCGTTTATTTATTAATATGCTTTGATTCAAGTTGGTAAGTGGTTTCATGACTTAGTGAAGTACCATTTGAAATTAACCGAGTATGCAGGTTTGCTGCAACGGGGGTATTATTTATATAGATATAGATGTGCTGTGCTGTGTACCGTACATGATTTAGTAAAATAATGTGTAATTTTTGTCATATTTCTAATAGTTACAACTGAGCTATACTTCTTCTTCAGGCATTTGCGTACTGTAAGGTAAAGTGCATTAATTTTAAAAGAAACTGTATTCTATACGTTAGCGTCGAAAAATGAGTGTTTCATAATATGTCTACAAAAACACTACACAAAGGTTCTGCACTACGATTTCCATACACGGATACTTCAGAAATTCTTTGCACCTCCACCCCACGAAAATAAAAAACATTAAAAAGTAGTCTGAACAGAAATACACAAAGAAAGTTTACTTGCAGACAATTTCTTTCCGAGAGAAAAGTTGAATCCTAAATCCTTTCTCTAAAACTTAGCTGAAAACAACTCGAGTGAAACATTGTCAATTCGCAATTGTCAAGTTGTTTGGGAGTTTTCTCCATGGAATTACTTTCTTTGTCTTTGACTATATTGCTAGTTTTGCAATTGCATGTGAAAATTTTAGTTCGTTACGTAGGTTTATACTGTACACTTCGGTGGAGACGATTGTCGTTTGGTTTTTATACATTAACATACTAAGAGTGGTTAGTGGATAGATTCGGTGTTGTTTACAATTATTTATAAACGAAAAACATGTAAATCCTGAGTTCTTGCTCATATTACGTGACATTATCTTTCCCCTCAAACATAAATAGTGAATAATAAAATAAATTACTACCATTGTATGCACACTAAAAAAGTTGTAACAAGAACAAAATGAGGAATAATCCCCCCAAGTTTGCATCCTTTATTCTTAGCATGTTTTTGATTTTGATTTTCAAGTTCGGCTTTTTAAAAGCTCAAGAGAGTCTATATGCATTAAATCACTTGTATATGTATTCCCCCTGCCCACATTTTCTTTGGTATTTTCCACATTACGTAATGTTTCTGATGAAACGTCTCCCCGGGTTATTATTTTTTTAATATCAGTAATTGGCTACCTACAAAACAACAAAATAAATTATAGTTTACGTAAGAAGTAAGCAGCAGTTTCTAGGCTGAACAACTCATTTTGTCCTTAAACAGATAAACTATAATTTAAAAACGAACATGCATGTGGTTGCGGATAAAATCGACAAAACGAAGCCTATTCAATAAATTCTCTATGCCAATATTACTTGGAATAAATATTTAGCTAAAACCGTTTACCAGTAAATTTTAGCAAAACCCTTCTACAAT
The DNA here is from genome assembly GCA_963675035.1 of Allygus modestus. Taxonomy (NCBI): domain Eukaryota; kingdom Metazoa; phylum Arthropoda; class Insecta; order Hemiptera; family Cicadellidae; genus Allygus; species Allygus modestus. The sequence continues at coordinate 292,147,757 of OY776111.1, read as the reverse complement.
CCGCTCATAACAACATTATTTTTGTAGCTTGTATCTAAATTTGTGTTATAAACAAAATGGTTATATGGATCACAAAACTTTTATGAAAAGAAGGCACAGAATGTGCATGGACTTGTTATGTATAAATAACATGCATTTCATAAGCTAACATGATTTATTTTGCCAACTGAGAAAACAAAAATAAACAAGAAGTAGGCCGTAGTTGTAAATTAGAACATCTGTAGGATTTACAAGACCTTTAAAATTATATTGGATCTGACATATTATGTTACTGTTATCCTCTTCTATTTTAAAAACTGCAAGGAAACACTTGAACTGTTGAAAATTGAAGAAATGTTATCAGTAAAAGATACAATCCATTTTGTATATAATTCCGTTGGTAACTCACTGAATTTGAATGTTTCTGGTGACGCAAACGGGGTATTTCCACGTTTAAATAATAAATTGCTTGCTAAATATCACAATGATTAGGCATTACCTCTAAATAGATAAAATAAAACCGTCCTTCCAAGTTATAGTTTATTTTAACTGAACGTATAGAGCCGGAAGTTAGAGCCTTGTTTACAAACAAATAAATCTCATTTGATTAACGGAAAGAGGCTCGGTAGTTGTGAGAATTATTTATAGATGACGGCAAGCGGTGTCCGCTAGACAGTGACAGTCTAGTCTGGTCTGCGGCATGATCGTCTTCTTGGCTGTCGCTCTCTCCGTGGTCGGGGCCTGCCCCCCCTGCGACCCCTCGTCGTGCCCTAAGGTCAGTGACTAAAGTATGCCACATTTATATATGATGCTCATTTATACTCACCTACAATGACGGTTTTGTTATTGCTGTTGTTGGTTACTTTTTTCGCGAAATCACTGAGTGTGTTCTGTGTAAATGTTTTCGGAGTATCAGAGTTCCCCTCCCTCACACCGAGTTAAATGGTAATTGTACTTGCATACATTTTAAAACGATCCCCGTTACCATTACCTGAGAGTCTTCACCCATTAAACACATCTAAATAACTATAAACGTTTTTATAACAAATACGTTAATAACAAAAACTCTTTTTTTCACATGTAATTTTTATTTTAATAAAATTTTAATTTACACCATTGAATTTACCTCAACAACAAAATGTGGTGTTTTTCTAATTGCTCTACGTCAATTGGTTACCGAGATATTGAAAATGCTAAACACAGCACATTATCTAATGTTATTCTTATGGAGACAAATAAAAATGTTATATCTCGCTTATTTATGAACATACACTGACGAAACTTGGTATATGGCTCCATATAATTGTGGTCTATTATTATTAGCACAAAACATAAATTTTTACCGATGATTCTCATAGCAACAAATCTGCATACTCAGTCCCCATGTTATTCTTATGGAGAAAAAGTAAACTATCATATCTCCCTTAAGTATGAGCATAAATTAATAAAACTTGGTATATGGCTTCACGTAGTTGAGTTACATTGATATTTGCATAAAAACCAATGTTTTGTAGATGAATCTCGTAGCAGCTAACCTAGGTACTCAGCCCCTACGTTGTTCTTATGGAGGATAATTAAAATCTTATATATCGCTTATTTATGAATATGGATGAAACTTGGTATGTGACTTCACTTAGTTGAGTTCTATTAATATTTGCATAAAACTCCATTATTTTGGGTTCCTTGTTGCAGCCAGCGAGGTAGAAACTATCGAGAGCTCGCGCCCATAGTCGGGATAGACCAAAATTCGGTCCGGCCGGGCTCAAGGTCACATCTCAAAGTGTAGGACTCGTCGCAGCGCTCAGTACAGCGTCTTAAGGGTTATTGGCGACACGTGCTCAGTTAAATGAGGTTTACGGCGCGAGGATTTTTTTGTTTTAAAATTGTTTTCTGAATCGTATCACTTGATAAATTCTTTATCTTTTGGTACTAAATTCAAATGCTTTTAAACTCTAATTATGACGTAAAAACACGTGTAGTTTTCAATATTAGTATAAATATCTCGAGCTTCACGTACTTACTTAACGTTGAATTTTATCGAAAAAAAATTTACGACTCAATAGCTGCCATATTTACTTTACTCGATACATTTCTCAATTTTTGACATAAAACCAAGCTATATAACAACTATTGTAAGGTTTTTGGAGAGGCTTAGTTTTGAGTTTTGACATAAAAACATTGATTCATATTATTTTATTAATATTTTCGGTATAAAGGTTTATTAACAACTAAACCTATACCTTCGTATTCAAGTTCCTTGATATGTTCCTCTAGTTTTAACACCAAACATATTTGTATAGGATTGGTTATGTTGCTGGTATAGAGGATTAGTTTTGAGTTTTGATATAAAACATATATTTATTCGTTATTTTAATCCAATTTTTAGCTACAACAATTCATTTACGGCTAAGAAGCAGATAATTTAAAAGGAAGTAGGTTTTGTTTTATAAAAAGGCAACGTTATGTTTTTTTACTAAAGTATTTTATTTCATTATTGATTAAAAGAAGTTTTTGCTTCACGATTAAAATATAATAACTAATCAGATAATTTTTATCTTATTATATAATGTTTTATTCTTTCTTACAAATTAAGTTTCTTATTATTTACTGCCTAATTTACTTTACATATCAAATTATAAGATTCCTCATGAGCCTAATTACATCTAGATAGCTGAATTTGTTATAAAAATTGAAAGCTATGTTGAAAAACGATAATCTCAAAACAATATGGATTAAAATGTACATTATTAATATTTCACAGGTGAAAATCTAAGTAAAATGAGAAGCATTTAACCATGCTGGATGTGGTAGAACAGCGTGGAGCCGTGGTCCGCGACGGCGGCGCGCGTAGAACTGAACATTGCGGTTATTTACATCGGATTATTGAACAAACTATAAGTTATATCGAAAATTGTTTTGAATGAAAATTTAAGATCATCTAATTAGCTACAGCTTTCTCGCTGGATGTTTGTTTCTACCTTAAAAATAAAAAATTTCTCGCTTGCTGACTTTTTCATGTCATGCTGTTACAGCTTGCTAGTATTTTCATTATTAGAATTACACATAATTTTATACTAAAATATATTTTACTGTTGGATGTGGAAATTCATGCAGAAAAGTAATATATAAATTTCATTGTAGTTTTATTATTATTAAGATGTACAGGAGCGTGTACACAACTCACTGCTCGGGATTACTCAGTTTTGCCGTGTCCTACACTTTTGGTCTAGCCTGACAATGCGCGGACCGTTTTCTGTCCATTTGGCGAGCTCTCCATGGTTTCTACCTCGCTGGTTGCAGCAAACCTGCGTGCTCATCCCCAATGTTATTCATAAGGGGAATAATAATAATTTTATATATCGCTTGTTTGTGAATATATTTTTTAGTAATCTTTATAAGTGGTTTTAAGTATTATTAAGACATATATGTACATTGGAAATTCGTTGAGTACACAGGTTTGCTGCAACGGGGTATTTATTTATTTTTCGATAGGTGAGTGAGCGAAGCGAACGAACTAATCCGGGAGGCGAGTGAGCGAAGCGAACGAGCTCATATTTAAAATGAACGAGTATTTGACATAATACAAGTTCAATGACGTTAGGACAGGACAACGTCTGTCGGGCCAGCTGGTACTTCATACTTCAGCATCTCATACTTCATAATTTAATATGTAAAATAAATAGATTATTTTATTTTAGTTTATAGAATGCCTTTATCTACATATCTAAAAAATTCCTGCTTTTTGTTCACCCACTTCCTGAAGTTAATACTTAACCGATTTTGATTTTTTTTATTTAAGAGATAATTTCAAGTTTTAAGTTATTGTCGAGTCAGAATTTCGACTTAGGCCCCAGGGCTCTGACCCACGGGACTTCCAAGTTCCCATGTTATTCATATGGAGGAGAGTTTTATTTGGTTTATGTCACACACGTGTTTTTTTTTTATTTATTCAATAAACAGCTGTTACAAGGATTATATCAGCAAAATATTGCGGGGTAGCAGCTCGTTTTATTTTAAATTCAAATTGTATAAATAACACAAAACAGTTGTTTTAAATATGTGTTTCATTTAAATTAGTCTGTAAAGAGGATACTTGCTTTAGAAGTGTTTCAAGCATGTAAATAAGGCTGTAAGGTTGAGGTTAACGGTCAAACTGGAAGACCTTCCAACTTCACTCCGCTGCAAGTCAACAGACAGTGATGGTGGTTATGGATGACCAATGCTGTATTTTCATTGTGCTGAAGTGACAGATTTTTCCTTCTAGTTCGTGAGTCTGATTTACAGTTTTAATGGTTATCAGTGTCCTTTTTTTCATACAAACAAATATTAATGGCAAGTGTCATCAGCTCCCTTTTCTAGTAAACTTACTCAGAATATAATCTGCTCAGGCAATTTATATACGAATACAAGCAAACTTTTTGGCGCGTTCGGCGCATATGATGTCATCAGTGGTCATTGCAGCTCTTCACTCAGACAGTTGTAGACTATTGGGAGGGATTCCAATCCGAATTCCGTCTCTTAGAAATCCCGGGATTTTCGGGATTACGAAAATATGTAAAAATAGTGATACAGAGAAGCTTTTTAGATTATAATCACAAGTAATAATTTTAAGTAATTACAAAACAGTTAAAAAATGTAAAAAGCTAAAATTTATAAAATTTAATTTACATCAGGTAAAATAACTAAATATTTGTTATGATTATATCTATAAATCCGAAAACCCAATCATCCCACAGACCAAACCTCTACACCTACAACCACGAAATTCGGCAAGAATATTCTTTCCATAATGTAGGTAACCAATAAGAAAGGATTTTAAGAAATTCCCATAGAGCTCCGCCCCATGGGGAGACAAAGTTCCAATCCTGTGTTATTCTTGTGGACAATTTATAAATACGAAAAACCGATCATCCCCCAGGACAAACCTTTACACCTACAACCACGAAATTTGGCATGTATACTATTTTCATAACGTAGGCAACAACTAAGAAAGGATTTTTAGAAATTCCAATAGGGCTCCACACAACGGGGAGTATAATTTCCAATCCTGTGTTATTCTTATGTACATTCACTTTAGTTTGAGCTGATGAGAATTCAAAAATCTGATCATGTTTCGTAGTAGGTCCACGGGTTAACCACAGAATACAGCACACACAACTGTTGTATTCCCGGGTGAAACCGGGTACGATAGCACCTAGTCATTTAATAATACAAAGTTGCTATATCGCAAGTTTCAAGAGGATTATATTTTCGTTTTAATTATTAATACCGAATCATTTTACAAGGCAGGTTAAGTTTGTGTAGTTATATTATATAAGTTTTAGAGAATCCTTTGTTAAAATATAATTTATTTTTCATTCTAGGCCTATACAATATGGTAATACATATTTTATGTGTCATGAAATATAAAATACATTTGTTAGTATTTCAGGAATAAACACTGAGGATAGCTTCATTTCGATATCCAGTTCCATTATTAGAATAGATAGAACCAAGAGTATTCGTCCAATAGTTTTATAAATATCTATTGAGCAATATTTTTGCATTAAGGGCTAATAAAGGTGTGTTCGTGGTACAAGAATTTATTATGGCAAATGTCAGACACTCAAAACTACACTGTGTACTGCATGCACAGGTCATTGTGACAAATGGTTTAAATTACTTTTTCCGTCAGTGGTCTTATTCGTCCTCAATATAGGCGACCAATTTTGTGGTTGTTTGTAACCTCATCTTCAAGCTAAAATTCATGTATGCCATTCACTCACAAGAGATCGTCGAAAATTAGAAACAGTGCATTAAACATATGTCTCGGACGCACGAAATAACAAAGAATTAAAGTACCCCCGTAGCAGCAAACCTGCGTATTCAGCGAATTTCAATGCATATATGTATCTTAATACCACTTAAAGTTACATACCAAGGTTCATCAATATACATTCATAAATAAATGATTTATGACATTTTAATTATTCTCCATAAGAATAACGTGGCGGCTGAGTATGCAGGTTTGCTGAAACCAGGTACACAAAAAAAATTGTTTTTGATGCAATTTTGTTATAACTCAACTAGGTGAAGCCACATACCAAATTTTATTAATTTATGTTCATAATTAAGGAAGATAACATTTGAGTTATTCTCCATGAGAATAACATGGGGGCTGAGTATGCAGGTTTGCTGCTACGGGAACTATAAGCAAAACATTGTTTTTTGTGCAAATATCAGTAGACCACAACGATATGAAGCAATATAGCAAGTTTCGTCAGTATAAGTTGATAAATAAGCGAGATACAACATTTTTCTTATCCTCCATAAGAATAACATTGGACAACGTACTGTGTTTAGCACTTAAATATCTCTGTAACCAATTGACGTAGAGCAATGATAAATACCCCCCGTCGCAGCAAACCTGCGTACTCAGCGAATTTCCAATGCATTGATATGTTTCTCACTAGTACATAAAGCCACTCACCAATTTTTACAAAAATACATTCATAAATTAGTGATTTATTACATTTTATTTATTCCCCATAAGAATAACATTAGGACTGAGTACGCAGGTTTGCTGCAACGAGGAAGATAAGAAATGAGTTTTTATGCAATTATCAATATAACTGAACCAGGTGAAGCTACTTACCATGTTTTATTAATTTATGTTCATAATTAAGGGAGATATCAAACTTTACTTATTCTCCATAAGAATAACATTAGGGCTGAGTATGCAGGTTAGCTGCTACGGGGACAATCAACAAAACATTTATTTTTTGTGCAATTATCAATATACCAGTACAACATGAAGCCACATACCAAATTTCATCAATATACATTCATAAATAATCAAGATATCAAATTTTATTTATTCTCCATAAGGATAACATTGGACAACGTACTGTGTTTAGCACTTTGAATATCTCTGCAACGGTTTGACGTAGAATCACAATTTAAACACCAAAATGATTGTTTTGTGGAGCTGAAGTGATTGGTAAAAGAAAATGTGAAGTTTAAAGTAAAATGAACTGAGGAAAAGCCAAAAACTGTTTTCCCATAAGATTAACATGGGAGATTTTATGAGCATGTTTTTTGGATTTTTTCCGCAACCACTTAACCTAGGTTAATAATTCAAAATACCATATTATTTGTTTTTTTAAGCTCTATAACATGGTCTAAACCAAAATTAAGTGTTTTAAAAATGTTAGGGTAAAAAATGCAAAAAACTGATTTTTGGAAAATTTAAAACCCCCATAAACCCCCCTTCCCATGGTCCGATTTTTCTGGTTTTCGAACTTAAAGTCATAAATGTCAGTTTACACATTTGAGCCAAATTTCATCGAAATCGGACGTTTTTTACTCAAGTTATCGCATTCACGGACACATATATATATATATATATATATATATATATATAGATATATATATATATATATATATATATATATATATATACATATATATAAATTTGAACGAATAGTGTTTTGGACATCTGGGGACATCGAAACAAAAAGTTATCATGGTCTCGGGCTTAAGTCTTACCATGAGACCTACGGTAATAGCTTCTTCCCTATAGGGGAAATTCGCTAAAAGACCAAATTGTTTGTTTTTAAGCTGAATTTAATAGTGAACACAAAAATTGGATTTACTAAAATATTATTTGTAAAATACTCAACAAAAAAAACATTTTTGGTGTACAAAACCCTCAAAAAATACCCCTTTGGATAGAGTGATCTGGCTGGTTTTCAAACTTAAAGTCATAAATATTGCAAATTCATAAAAATCTGATCATTTTTATGAGAGTTATCGCACCCACGGACACACACACACACACACACACACACACACACACACACACACACACACACACACACACACACACACACACACACACACACACACACACACACACACACACACATATATATATATTTATTTATTTATACAGATTTGAACGAATAGTGTTTTTGGCATCTGGTGACCTCAAAACTAAAAGTTATCATGGTCTCGGGCCTAGGTCTTACCATGCCGACTACGGTAAAAGCTTCTTCCCTAAAGGGGAAATTCGCTAAAACTGCATATTGACATTGATGTTTGGCCAAACTAAATCACGACGACGACGCGGCTGGGTGGTTGTGTGCTCTTACGAGTAGGATCACTGACGGAAAAAGATAATTTAAACTGTTTAAGTATTCATAAAGTGATCCTGGGCCATACCAACACAAAAATCATTTTAAAACACACAAATTTTTTAACATTTTAAACAATGTAAAAAATAATTTGTTGTAGCAGCTATCTGATTAAATATCTCTACATATAATTCTGTCAGCAAAATTCATAAGTCAAAATTGTAGGTGTTTGGAAATTTTCAGGATGGGAGACGGCTCAAATTGAAGGTCTTGATCCCAGAGACTCGGGAAAAATATCAGTGTTACTAAAATGTTACCAGCAAACGAAAATAACGTAAAACATCCCCCATAAGAAAAGCATAGATTTAAAAACGTCTCCTTTGTTTACATTAAAACATGTGATTAAGTGAAAAATTTGTTTATGAACTGTCATGTGTTGAAATCAGATGAGACATGTTGGAGCAAGGTTAGGGGCGTTGACCCCTCAAGCCACTAATATTCCAAATGTGTACAAAATTGCCTAGATAGATTACAATGTTATAACTTACTAACTTTAAACATGAAAACCTGAAAAATAAATCTGTCCCTGTTATTTATACGCAAATTTATGTTAATCCCGGGATTCTTCAACGTAATCCCGACATCCCGGGATTGAAAATATCATCCGAGGTTGGATTCTCTAACTAGTGGTCAACGTCTGGGCCTTCAATTCTCAACTTCCCTGGTTCAAACCCACATGACAGCTAAGATATTTTTATTGTTTATTTTGCATTGAAATATTATTTTTCGTTTACAATTTTATTCTGGTTCAATGTATACTTTACATTATTCACAGAAATTATAACAAAGAGGCAAAATAACAATATTAGGCTCGCTTCGTTTGAAGACACCCAGGAACTTATTTAAAACTTGTTAGTTAGAATGACAAATTAAATACAGAAACATTTGTAAATAAAACTCGAACATGAATTGATAGAGGTTCTTAAATCAACTCACCTTGCATCTCGAAAGAATGCTAAGGAAGCCTTGCTTTTAAACGCCTCCCCAAGGTCGGTTCTCCTAAGTTGAATGTAACGTCTCCAGGAACATGGTGAAGATTAGACAGAAACTTTCTTATACTTTTTCTTATAAAGTGTTCTACTGTGTCGATTCCCAGTTCTTCGTGAAGGTGATTGGTCCTGATGAACCATGGACTGTTTACGGCAATCCTTAAAATTTGATTTTGTAAAATTTGAATCTTGTTTAGTTTTCCATAAGAAATACACGTCCCCCACACTGGACAAGCGTACATGATCGAGGGGCGAAGAATTGTTTTATGAAATATTATTATTTCACCACTTGTAGACTTTTAAGGTTTATAAATTTAAATTGTGTTTATTTCCATAAATTTTGTATCAATATTCTAATTTGTCATAAACTTTGTTTTATTTTACTTCTGCTCATTAATTGATCCATCCTAAAGGAATCAGTACCTATTTTATTATTTATTATATATTATATTTTATATTATTATTATTATATTATATTTTATTATTTTATTATATATATATATCTTTATATGTTTAGGCCAAAGAGAAAATTTATGACTTTACTTTAATAAATCTCTTACTTTGAACCTTAATTGAATAAATAATAAAATAGGTACTAATAAATAAATAGGTAATAATAAATAGGTAGTCATAAATTTTCTCTTTGGCCTAAACATATAAAGATATATATATCAAAGAGAAAATTTATGACTTTACTTTAATAAATCTCTTACTTTGAACCTTAATTGAATAAATAATAAAATAGGTACTGATTCCTTTAGGATGGATCAATTAATGAGCAGAAGTAAAATAAAACAAAGTTTATGACAAATTAGAATATTGATACAAAATTTATGGAAATAAACACAATTTAAATTTATAAACCTTAAAAGTCTACAAGTGGTGAAATAATAATATTTCATAAAACAATTCTTCGCCCCTCGATCATGTACGCTTGTCCAGTGTGAGGGACGTGTATTTCTTATGGAAAACTAAACAAGATTCAAATTTTACAAAATCAAATTTTAAGGATTGCCGTAAACAGTCCATGGTTCATCAGGACCAATCACCTTCACGAAGAACTGGGAATCGACACAGTAGAACACTTTATAAGAAAAAGTATAAGAAAGTTTCTGTCTAATCTTCACCATGTTCCTGGAGACGTTACATTCAACTTAGGAGAACCGACCTTGGGGAGGCGTTTAAAAGCAAGGCTTCCTTAGCATTCTTTCGAGATGCAAGGTGAGTTGATTTAAGAACCTCTATCAATTCATGTTCGAGTTTTATTTACAAATGTTTCTGTATTTAATTTGTCATTCTAACTAACAAGTTTTAAATAAGTTCCTGGGTGTCTTCAAACGAAGCGAGCCTAATATTGTTATTTTGCCTCTTTGTTATAATTTCTGTGAATAATGTAAAGTATACATTGAACCAGAATAAAATTGTAAACGAAAAATAATATTTCAATGCAAAATAAACAATAAAAATATCTTAGCTGTCATGTGGGTTTGAACCAGGGAAGTTGAGAATTGAAGGCCCAGACGTTGACCACTAGTTAGAGAATCCAACCTCGGATGATATTTTATATTTGATATTTGATTTGATATATATACATTTGAACGGATAGTGTTTTTGGCATCTGGGGACCTCAAAACAAAGTTATCATGGTCTCGGGCTTAAGTCTTATCATGCTACGATAATAGTTTCTTCCCTACAGGGGAAATTCGCTAAATTCAACAATCCGATCTTTCGAACTACTACAAAAGTTCTTACCTCCGTTAAGTTAGACAGGGATAACTTCATCATGGGTTGTATGCACATTGATGACCTCTGACACCTTGAAGAGAACTAAATCGTCTCAAGAGAGAAAAACAAGAACTGTAACTATTTTTGTAACTCTAAACCAAATAATATAATAAATTCCCTATAGGGTAAATTCGCTAAAATGGTTTTGAAAGTCAAGTTTGACCTCCTCAACTAAAAGCCAAGTGGAAGGAGGAGAAGTAGCTCACCATAAAAAGAAATAGTTTTCAAAATTCTGATACAAGATTCTTTAGTTATTCTTTTGCACTTATTTACTTCTCCCTCAGGTAATTAACTCTGGTCACCTGACTCTGGTCCACCCACAGTTACCTTAAAATAATGTTCCTTCAGGACCCAGAGCGAGACTGCCTCCTAGGTCCTGCCCCGGACCCGTGCCAGTGCTGCAACCAAGGCGTGTGTGGTCAGGACGAGGGTCATGCCTGCTACAATACCTCCATCTTCAGAGACCTCCCGGACAAGAGGCGCCTCGGACCTTGCGCCTCCAACATGTTGTGTATCCTCAGGAACGACCTAGGGCCTGTGAGTTGCATGTACCTATTTGATGTATTAAGTGGCCCATTGCCAATTACATTTTTCATTAATTAAAATGCAAAATGGTCACAAAAGTTTAACAATACACATGACAATTCATCATCCATAAACAATGACAAAAAACTCCTAAAATGGACATATTTTAAAATAATAATTATACTTTCAGAAATACAAGAACATAAAGTTTTTAATATATAAATAGAAAAACCTCAATTACATTTAAGGATAGCAAAAGTAATAGGAAATTTGGACCTCAATGAGTTGCTGAAAAAAATAATTTTGCTAAAAATAAAATGGGTTTTGACTATTTATAAAATGTAATGGCTTATTTACATTTTGCATTGAGAATTTGAAAGTGGTATCTGCTATTGTCCTATACGGAAGGTTGGAAACTATGTAGGTACTTTGTTGTTTATAAAATAATTTAAACGAATTTATGAATGGACAAATTGAAAAATATTTATAACTAGCTGATATCCCGGTTTCACCCGGGTATAAAAAAGTAAATTACTAATGTCAGCTGTTTATTTGAATAACATTAAATAAATAGCAGAAATATTATGGAACCGTATGGTCTCATTTGATTAACATTGGAATTTTGGACGTCCCACGGGGAGTAGCCCTAGAGGATTTAGAGGAAACTGAGAGTCAGGTACAAGAGCTGTAACCTAAAGGAACCTACCCTGAAAATTTCATGCCTTAACTCCTTGCAGTTTAACCGTACAGTGATCCACACACAGACAATAACTCTGCTTTATTTATATAGATTATTTTACATAGATCTTATTTGCTAATCTAGACTACAAGCTAATTAATAAATCTCAAAATATGTAAATTGATATTATTATTGTTCCTAGCACCTTCTAACATTTAAGTTCAAGGGCAGTAATTTGTTTTTATTATTACAAACCTCAGAAATTTATGAGGTACCAATATTGAAATCTATGAATAATACTACATAGAGTCAGTAACTAATTTAGCCAGACAGACAAGCAGCTTGAAAGTTTTGAATTTGCTATTCCAGTATTACTTACCTTTTGTATTTAAAACTACCCTGCTCTTTCTTATAAATTATAATTACAAGATAAACATAATACCCCCGTCGCAGCAAACCTGCATACTCAGCGAATTTCCAATGGAGATAGAAATGTCTTAATACTACATAAAGTCACTTACCAAGCTTCATAAAAATATATTCTCAAATAAGAAATATATACAATTTTAATTATTCCCCATAAGAATAACATTGGGGTGAGTACGCAGGTTTGCTGCATTAAGGAACACAAAAATGGATTGTTATGCTAATATTAATATAACTCAACTAGGTGAAGTCATATACCAGTTTTACCGTAAGTGGCATTTATTCATTTATGTTCATAACTAAGGGAGACATAGTATTTAATTATTATCCATAAGAATAACATGGGGCTGAGTACGCAGGTTTGCTGCTACAAGAGCCTTTGACAAAAAAATTTTGTTTGAGAAAATACTAAATGTACCACAACTAGATGAAGCCGTATACCAAGTTTCATCAGTGTACGTTCATAAATAAGCGAGATATACAATTTTTCTTTTCCTCCATAAGAATAACATTAGACAACGTAATGTGTTTAGCACTTTCAATATCTTGGTAACCAATTGACGTAGAGGAATGATCAAAATACCAAACTGTGTGTGTTTTTTTAAGGTGAATACAATGGTAAAAACTAAAATTTGACTATTTCCAAAAATGTATATAAACAATTCAAAAAACTGATTTTTGGGGTACAAAACCCCCCAAAAATACCCCTTCGGATGAAGCGATCTGGCTGGTTTTCGAACTTAAAGTCATAAATGTTGCTTTACACGTTTATACCAAATTTCATCAAAATCGGATAATTTTTACGAGAGTTATCGTGCTCACAGACACATATATATATATATATATCTACAGTTTTGAACGAATGGTGTTTTTGGGGTCTGGGGACCTCAAAACGAAAAGTTATCATGGTCCCAGGCCTAGGTCTTACCATGCCGACTACGGTAATAGCTTCTTCCCTATAGGGGAAATTCGCTAAAATGTACACTTCATTATTCTGTTATCGTTCTAACCCATTTATGTCCCCCAGAATCATTGCCTTAACCCTTTCTTTCCCAAATTATAAAATAGTTTATGAAAAAAAGATTTCACGTTATTCATTTATAGCTGGTCTACAATAACGACAGATATTTTATGTTTTATCTACTAATTATTGAACGAAATTCCAAGAGTAAAACATTCCTCTATGGGAAGTAATGAAATTACCATAAATAAGAAAGTGATCAAGTTGGAAAAAAAGGAATGCTGTACAATATGTATTACCATCAGATCCAAACTAACTTATTCCATCAAAAACAATTTTATTGTCAAAGTAGTAGATAAAAATTAGTATACTAATAAATACCCCCGTAGCAGCAAACCTGCATACTCAGCGAATTTCTGATGCATATAGATGTATCTTAATACCACATAAATCCACATACCAAGTTTCATCAATATACATTCTTAAATAAACGATTTATTATAATTATTCTCCATAAGAACAACACATGGCGGCTGAGCATGCAGGGTTGCTGAAGCAAGGAACACAAAAAATGGGGTTTTATACAAATATCAATATAACTCAAGAAGGTAAAGCTACATACCAAATTTTATTAATTTATGTTCATAATTAAGGGAGATAACACGTTACTTATTCTCCTTAAGAATAACATGGGAGCTGAGTACGCAGGTTTGCTGCTACGGGAACTATCAGCTAAAAAATTTTTTTAATGCAAATATCAATAGACTACAACGATATGAAGCAATATACCAAGTCTCATCAGGATAAGTTGATAAATAAGCAAGATATACAATTTTTCCTATTCTCCATAAGAATAACATAGGACAAGGTACTGTGTTTAGCACTTTCAATATCTCTGTAACCATTTGACGTAGAGCAATGATCAAAACATCAAATTGTGCATCTTTTTAAGCTAATTCAAATGGAAAAAAATAAAATTTGACTTTTTCAAAAATTATATGTAAAAAACTCAAAAAACCCATTTTTGGGGTACAAAACCCCCCCAAAATACCCCTTCGGATAGGTCGATCTGTCTGGTTTTCGAACTTAAAGTCATAAATGCTGCTTTACACGTTTATACCAAATTTAATCAAAATCGGATAATTTTTACGAGAGTTATCGTGCTCACGGGCACATATATATATATATATATATATATATATATATATATATATATATATATATATATATACAGTTTCAAACGAATGGTGTTTTTGAGGTCTGGGGACCTCAAAACGAAAAGTTATCATGGTCCCGGGCCTAGGTCTTACCATGCCGACTACGGTAATAGCTTCTTCCCTATAGGGGAAATTCGCTAAAAGTAAAATTATCAAAATTTATTTATTAGAATACCTAGCTGATGCCCCATTCTCCGCACAGAAATCTAGTAGACATGGAGCCACATGTTTTGAAGAGTTTACATTATGATCAGCTGACTACCTAAATAAAATATAACTCCACTAGCTGATGTACCCGTCCTTCGTACGGGTTGTACATAAATGGCAGATTAACTAAAAATATTAACAACCCACATAATTTTACAATATTAAAATTACATTTTACACTTTTAAAGTAGAATTAAATTAAAGTTAACGAAATATACTATGGCAGATAGTTCGGGTACTGCTGCCAAGTCGAGGAACTCTGTCGGGTAGTGAACGGTGTGGTTTTTGCTACTCCAAATCGGTACACGTAACACTTTGGATTCGATTTTAGAAATAAAAGAACTCAAGTACAACAAAATATTAACCCTGTTTAATATAATATTTTAAATACTTTGATACATTAATCTTTACATTCCAATAAATGAATAGTAATGTAACGAAACATTAAACTTTAAAAACATTGACAAACCACTTTTAAAATCACCATTCTTGCCAGGTCCTGTTTTCAATATAATTGTAAATAAACAATTTAAACTTGGAAAAATCATATGTTTTAAAAACATATGACTACTTGATTTTATTTAAATAAATGTAAATCAATATATACGAACTGTTCTAACAGTGGTCATGGTTAAATGAACGGTATTAAATATTGTATATGTTCATTCCTCCCTTTGGAATAGTCCTACATTTGTGTTGATCTCCGTTGCTTGTTCATTGGTGGACGTGAGGATGGCACAATCACAGAGCCAGGCACTTTCCAGATTAAACTGTTTATGAACCTCGGTGTAACAAACTGTTAATCAATAAATCCTGTGATTCATCGATAGTGCCGAGTGAAGGATAGATGTTTCTGAGACCTTAATTTGTTTTCAATGTCCCAATCTCAACTTTTAAAAGCGCATAAGAAAACTGATCAACCCCTTAATCTTCTCAAAAATACATTTTCATATTTACTGTTAAGTTCAGACGCTCAGTGGTCGGCTACATAAAATATATTTTTAGAGAGGCGTAGACTCGTCCACTCATGTCTCACTTACGACAAAGGGTCTGTGTGAGATCTCCAGAGAACAACACTGTGACTCCCCATGATGTTGTTTCTTATTTCCTTTAAGGCATCAAATTTCAGCTCTACTGGTTGAGTAGTTTGTGTGTTATGACTAACGCGCTTATATTAAAGGCCATTGGGCCAGAGTCCTTGAGTATATTTGTGTCTGGAGTAGGTAAATGTCTGCACTGAGCTATCAGCTACATTCCTACCAAATTTCAGATCCATCAGTCCAAGAGTATGTGCAAGATTGTTAAAGTATTGTATTTTGAAATTCCGGGGGGCGAAGCACATAAACATTTTCGTAACAGGAATAGGCTGTGTTTTTTTTCGGATGAATTAGTTATGTTCCTACCGAAATGTAACTTACAAAGGTCCAGAAAGTACTAATACTCATACAATTGCCATAAAAGTAAATTAGCGAAGAACCCTATAGGACTTTTTTAAACGTATTCTTATCGTGAATCTGCAGCATAAGGGGAACCACCATCCAAAATTTTATCTTCAATAGACATTGTCGTTTCTTGGATAAAGTGATCACTATGTCAGTGAGTGCATGAGTCTGACAAATATAGATTTAGATCATATATCCACTTATGTTATTTATTACCAATCTTCACTCAACGTTTTAAAAAAGAACTAAAAAACCTATTTATAGAATAACTATGCCATCATCTGGTTCAATATAAATAAATGCTTTGTCCATAAGAATAGCATAGGATCTTAAAAACCCTATGGGGCAGTGTCCTAAGGTAATTTAAAACAATCCAATTAGCCTAAAACCTTCTAACGCACATATAGAACATAGAAAAAAGTTGCATAAAAATCGGTGCACCCGTTTTCCTGTGAAAAGCGAACAAAACATGACCAAAACCGCACAAAAGCACGTTTTTGAGCGGCCGCCATTATTTTTTAAAAAGGCGTATGCCAGTTTATAGTGCCCTAAAACCTTATGACGCATATATAGAATAAAGAAACAAAGTTTCATTAATGACACTGCACCCGTTTTCCAGTAAAAAGGGAACAAAAACCCGTCCTTGAGCGTTACCGGCAGACAGACAGACATAAATTGAGATAAGATTTGTTTTGGTTTCCCTAGGGTGTAAAACGTGAAAATATGCAAAAATTTCATAATTCCAAGCAATGTACAGACAAAACTCTAATTTTATTTATATAGATTAATTATACGGTATATTGAAATAAATATATATATACTTGATGTACACGTTCTTCGCACAGGGGTTTTACTTACCCGTTCTATAGTCAATGCAAATTTCATTTTAGTTAGCTTGAAACAGCTGTTGTTCTTGCTTCTGCTCTTTAAGTTGTCAAATGTAAGTGCCCTCAGCTGTTCGGATTACAGTTTCTGAATGTTTACTTTCTTATGAAATGTAAACATTGAAACTTAGAACTTCACGGGGCGTAGCCCGAGGGGATTTTAAGGAAGTGAATAGGCCTATGTGTTGCATGGGTTCAAGATCTACCTTTGTGTAAAGTTTCAGCCCAGTCGGTTAAGTAGTTTTTGCGTTCACCCGGAACATCAGACAGACAGACAGACAGACAGACAGACAGAAACCACCTCTTCTTTATAATATTATAGATAGATAAGATTGTCATAGAATTTTACTAACAGCTGTTTAAGTTATCGTGTTTTATTTAGTTTTATAATCATATTGTATTTGTTTATTATGCTTCAGTAATGTCTTGTTCTGCTCAATAAAACCTTGGTTTAAGGTCTCATTCTTTTCTATTCTTCATATCAATTTATTGAGCAAGCAAATTCATGGAGAGATTATTAAGGCCTGAAAGATTAAACATAGATCCAGAATCCACTTCAGCACTTCAAGATTATCAACACTGGTTTTGTACATTTCAGAACTTTACTATCACAAGTCAGGCCAATGAGCAAGAAAAGCTACAGTTGCTTATTAATCACGTGTCACCATCCATATACGAATACATAAGCGAGGCAGAGGACTACAATGATGCAATAACAATACTGAAGAATGTTTTTGTCAAACCTGTCAATGAAGTTTTTGCGAGACATCAACTAGCAACAAGAAAACAGATCCAAGGAGAGTCAGTTAGCAAATACTTAGAATCACTGAAACTTTTGAGCAAGCAATGCAACTTCAAGTCAGTTTCAGCAGAAGTTAATCGAAATGATTGCATCCGCGATGCTTTCATTGCCGGTTTACTTGATTCAACTGTCCGACAGCGACTACTAGAAAGTCCAAACCTCAACTTAAATGATGCATTTACCCAAGCAAGATCGTTGGAATTAGCTCAGCACCAGAGTAGATTCTTCCAAGATCCGCCAATGATTAACTTCATGAAAGAAAATTCAGCAGAAGTGATAGTAAATCGGTCAAGTGGGTCAGATGACATTGCAGCTGCCGTAAAAACTCCATGTTACTTCTGCGGGCAACGTAAGCATTTGAGGATCAACTGTCCAGCAAGAGATGCGGTTTGTCATCAGTGTGGTAAGAAGGGTCACTTTAAAAATGTCTGCCAACAATCGTCATTGAAAGTAAAAGGTATATCATCTTCCACTAATCATGACTGTATAGCTAGTGTAGCATCTTGTCTGTCAAAAGCTCTAGTAACTGTAGAACTTAATGGAGTAAACGTGCAAGCACTCATTGACACTGGCAGTTCATCTAGCTTTATTAGTAAGGCTTTATCACAAAGATTAAATCTTAATGTCAATAAAGCTAGAGGCATTCAAGTCTCAATGGCCAACACATCCTTGCGCTCGTCAACTCAGGGTGAGTGTACTGTCAACATGAAGATAAAAGAACATTCATATGATTCTGTCCGACTCAATGTACTTTCTGATCTCTGTTCAGATATCATTATTGGTCATGATATACTAGTTCGCCACTCCTCTCTTAATATTCAGTTTGGTGGAAACCAGGAACCACTTGAAGTTTGCTCTCTGGCAGTAGCAAACTTGGAACCTGTCATTCTCTTCCCTAACCTCCCTCCAGATATAAAGCCTATAGCTGTTAAGTCTCGTCGTCATTCGTTCTCAGATTCTAAGTTCATTGACATCGAAATCGATAAGTTATTAAGAGAAGGGGTTATTGAAGAAAGCCTCTCGCCCTGGAGAGCACAGGTCTTGGTAGTCGCTGATGAGAATCACAAAAGGCGAATGGTTGTTGATTATTCGCAAACGATCAATCGATACACCACTTTGGATGCCTTCCCATTACCAAGGATTGATGATATCATCAACAGAGTAGCTAATTATCAAGTATTTAGTACAATTGATTTAAAAAGTATGCATATCATCAGGTACCCATCCGCGAGGAAGATCGGCCGTTTACGGCGTTCGAAGCTCGTGGAAAGCTCTTTCATTTTAAGCGAATTCCTTTTGGGGTTACTAATGGCGTCCCTGCGTTCCAAAGGCAGATGAGAAAAATAATCGATGACCAAAAACTAGAAGGTACTGAGGTTTATCTAGATGACATAACAATCGGAGGAAACACTCAAGAAGAACATGACATAAATTTGAAGAGATTTGTGACAGCAGCGTCTAAATACAACTTAACTATCAACATGGAAAAATCCAGATTCTCTTTACAAACAATTCACTTACTAGGATATGTCATTAGTAACAAATCAATTCAACCCGACCCTGAACGTTTGAAACCATTGCGAGATCTACCTATTCCGAAGGACACATCATCCCTCCGTCGAGCTCTTGGAATGTTTTCTCATTATGCAAATTTTATACCACGTTTCTCAGAGAAAATCCATGTCTTGACACACGGTAATCTTCCTCTTAGCCCCGATGCCATATCAGTATTTCAGTCTTTGAAAAAGGACATTGAAGATGCCGTGGTATCATCCATTGATCCTAAATCGCCATTTGTTGTAGAAACTGATGCATCCGAGCATGCTATTGCAGCTACATTACGACAAAATGGCCGTCCTGTCGCATTTTTCTCCAAAACGTTGACATCATCTGAGCAACGCCATTCCGCTGTGGAAAAAGAAGCGTACGCTATCATCGAGGCCGTCCGGAAGTGGAGGCATTATTTAATGGGACAGTACTTCAAGCTTATTACTGATCAAAAGTCAGTCTCGTTCATGTTCAATGCTTCTAATTTTGGTAAAGTTAAAAATGAAAAGATCCTACGCTGGAGACTCGAGCTATCTTGTTTCAACTACGAGATCATTTATAGACCGGGCAATCAAAATGAAGCAGCTGACGCCTTTTCTCATTCGCTATTGTTCTGCCACCTCCGAGATTTCTTTGAAGAAACTCACAGATATACACGAAAGTCTGTGCCATCCAGGCGAGACCCGTCTGTATCATTATGCTCGTAGCAAGAACTTGGCTTATTCGCTCGAGGAAATACGCAGAGTGGTTTCGTCATGTCGAGTTTGTGCAGAGGTTAAACCTAGATTTTTCAAACACGAAGGCCGTCTAATCAAAGCCACACAACCTTTTGAACGTTTGAATATAGACTTCAAAGGACCTTTGCCTTCAAATACAAGAAACAAATACCTTTTGATAATAATTGACGAGTTTTCACGCTTTCCCTTTGCATACCCTTGTCAAGACCTTTCGTCGCAATCTGTTATTGTTTCTTTGAAAAATCTATTTTACGTTTTTGGTACACCTGGTTACATTTATTCTGACCGTGGCTCGTCGTTTATGTCAAGAGAATTAAAGGAATTTCTTGATTCGTGTGGTGTAGCCTCAAGCCGCACAACACCTTACAATCCTCAAGGAAACGGGCAGGCGGAACGGTATGTTGGCACTATTTGGAAGACGATCGAGTTAGGATTGAAGTCCTTAAAAATTGATTCACGAAGTTGGGAACATGTTTTGCCTGAAGCTCTCAATTCAATTCGATCATTGTTATGCACCTCGACTAATACAACTCCTCATGAACGCATGTTTAGTCATGTACGCCGATCAACCTATGGCACATCAACACCAACATGGTTACTGACACCTGGTCCTGTACTTTTAAAACGGCAAGTACGACACTCAAAGTATGAACCACTCGTGGATGAAGTTACTCTAATGGAAGCTAATTCTGAGTATGCCCATGTAAAGCTGCCAGACGGAAGAGAGACTACAGTGTCTACAAGACACCTGGCACCAGTTGGACAAGAGATGACTATTTCTTTGCCTGGCGAAAACGAAAACGTTAGGCCTGAAGAAGAAACCATCAGTCGCTACACAGAAACTCCGGTCCAAATCCATTCAAATTCTGAGCCCTCAAAAGATCCACCAACACCTCACATCAAAGAAAGACGAGAAAAGCGTTATCAAATGGAAAATGAAGAACCACAAACTCAGTCATTACGTCGCAGCCAACGTACCCATCGCTTTCCTGCTTATCTTCGCGATTACGTTCCCAAACCATAGAGAGGAAGAATGTCATAGAATTTTACTAACAGCTGTTTAAGTTATCATGTTTTATTTAGTTTTATAATCATATTGTATTTGTTTATTATGCTTCAGTAATGTCTTGTTCTGCTCAATAAAACCTTGGTTTAAGGTCTCATTCTTTTCTATTCTTCATATCAAAGATTAACCCTGGGACTTTGAAGGCCTGTAAGTGGTTGTTTTTCAACCCTCAAAAGGCACATATAGAAGGTAACAGCTTTCGACTAATACCAAATATATATATAAAATAATAAATTCATGGGTCGAAAATCGCCGAACAAAAATCAAGAAATTCTTTTAATAATATAGATTATTAGTGAATTTCCTATGGAAAGTGAACTATTAGTATGACCCGCACGGTAAAACTTAAGCCTGGGACCACCATAGTTCCTAGCGTGACCCCCTGAACACGTTTTGGGGGGTCGTTCAAAATTAGATAGACGAGTGAGCGAAGTGAACGAGTGTGTAATAGTGTGTAACTATTTAAAATGAACGAGTATTTGACATAAAACAAATTCAATAACATTAGGACAGGACAACATCTATCGTGCCAGCTACTATATATATATATACACGGGTTTCCACTCAAGCGGTCACATTTTTTGTCCGATTTACTTCAAATTTGGTAGGGACGTTCCGTTCTATAATCAGTTGGATAAATTGGTTGGGCAAAACAATCAGAAAACTCTAAACCCCTTTTTTGGGGATTAATCTTTCAAATTTAGAGTTTTTGGGCCCAAAAAGGGTCTGAAAAAACCCAGATGTAAAATTAATGTATGTAAAAAGATGGGAAATAGATGGGTTTGCTTTTAAGGCCTTTATCGTCATTCTAGCATAAATGTTTACTGAGTTATTTAAAGAAAATGTGTATCAACCAAACACAGTGCATTGTCTTATGGGGGTTTTACATTAAAACAGCCTGTTCTTCATTTTTTAGTGTACTTTTATCATCCCCAGCAACCTCACGCCTACTTTCAAGCCTGTCTGGACCTTCTCCTAACCTTATAATGCGCAAAATTGTATTCCCAGCATTGCAGGTAAATGAAACCAGGAGCATCAGAAGAGCCAAAAAATCAATGTTTTCAGATTTCAATAAAAAATTTGAATATATGTATGTAGAAGGCTGAACATTGGAACAATCATAGAAAATTAGATGGAAAAAATCTAACAAAAGGTGATTTTTTGTTTTTTCCCCTTATTTTCCTTTTAAAATGTCCTTAAAGTAAACATTTCAAAACATTAAAATGAAATAAATGCCAAAAATCACAAATATACAGTTGTTATAAAACAGCGTGATTGCATCACTTTTTACTTTCTCCCCCTATATACATAGTAGCCTATATTGAGAAAGTATTGTTTCGTCAACATTTTTTTTATTTTAGGTAACAGTGGAAATGTTTTATTTGATGCTCCCTGAACCCAAAAAGTTGTTTCGAGGTGAAGTCTGTCTGTATGGTTGTTTACAGATCTCAGAGGCCACACCAATTGAGGCCAATTTTTATAAAGCTTAGTGAGCAGGTAATTCATGGTATTTCAAAGCTTTTTTATTTTTTTTTAAGGGTAATTATCTCTCAAAAACCGTTAAGAACATTAAAATAAAAATCAAATTTCTCACTAATGGCTCTAATGATTCCAATTAAAATATTGTAGTTTATAATAATGCTTCAGGTCTCTTAATACCAGGATCATTTCTGGAAAAAATTCTGTTTACACATTTTAAGGCTTAATACCCCCGTCGCAGCAAACCTGCATACTCAGCGAATTTCCAATGGAGATATAAATGTCTTAATACTACATAAAGCCACTTATCAAGTTTCATAAAAATATATTGACAAATAAGCGATATATACAATTTTAATTATTCTCCATAAGAATAACATTGGGGCTGAGTACGCAGGTTTGCTGCAACAAGGAACACAAAAATGGGTTTTTATGCTAATATCAATACAACTCGACTAGGTGAAGTCGTATACCGGTTTTTATTAATTTATGTTCATAATTAAGGGAGATAGAGCATTTAATAACATCCATAAGAATAACATGGGAGCTGAGCACGCAGGTTTGCTGCTACGGGAGAATTATGCAAAAAAAAGATTTTTTGGAGCAAATATCAATAGACCTCAACGAGATGAAGCTGTATACCAAGTTTCGTCAGTGTACGTTCATAGATAAGCGAGATAAAAAAAATTTCTTTTCCTCCATAAGAATAACATTAGACAACGTACTGTGTTTAGCACTTTCAATATCTCGGTAACCAATTGACGTAGAGGAATGATCGAAATACCAAATTGTGTGTTTTTTTAAGCTGAATCGAATGGTTAAAACTAAAATTTGACTTTAAAAAAAATTATATGTAAAAAACTCAAAAAAACCCATTTTTGGGGTACAAAACCCCCCCAAAATACCCCTTCGGATAGGTCGATCTGTCTGGTTTTCGAACTTAAAGTCATAAATGCTGCTTTACATGTTTATACCAAATTTCGTCAAAATCGGATCATATTTACGAGAGTTATCGTGCTCACGGACACATATATATATATATATATATATATATAGATATATATATATATATATATATATACAGTATCGAACGAATGGTGTTTTTGGGGTCTGGGGACCTCAAAACAAAAAGTTATCATGGTCCCGGGCCTAGGTCTTACCATGCCGACTACGGTAATAGCTTCTTCCCTATAGGGGAAATTCGCTAAAAGGTTTCTTTTATTGTTTGGTATTGTTCATAAAACCAAAAGAGTTACTTATCACCATTAACAAAATTTCAAAAATCAAAATATAATTTGAGTATTTTTAATTAATAATCTAAGACTAATGGTTGTAGAGAAAATTTGAATTTACTATTAGTGATAAATTAAGTGCTTTGTCAATTGTTATTTTTATGAAGAACAACAAATTGATCATTTCACTTTTATTTACTGGTCAATATTCATTAAAACTTGTTATATAAGATAACATTGTCAAATAGATGATATTTATACTTGTTGCCACCTGACCCTGGGAAGGAGGAGGAGGATTTCCCCTCATTAAACCACTGGATGTATCAAATAACATTTTGCTGCCTCCAAAAAAGGGATTTAATTGGCAATTCCTGAAAAACAGTTTACTAGAAGGTGTTCTACACATGATCCGTACTTAATTTCTGTATTTATTAAATACAAGGAATTTATAGATTAAATAGGGCTAAAGGGGAGTAAGTATGTAACAGTCATCTGGTACCGTTTATTGTATACAACATTTGCAGCAACTTCTAGCACTCTGTCAGTGCTACCAATATGCCCAACACTAAATTGACCTTCTAACCTTGAGTATTTAATTATTCACTGGAGAAGTAAATTACAACATTCAAGAGCGAATAAACCATGAGCAAAAAAGTACTCTGTGGAGAGGAAAGGGTTTTAATGAATGGAATGCCAATAAAAAATCTGATCTTTAGACAAGATTTTATTTAAGTGGTTGTGAGCCAACCTAAGAAACCTATATTTAAATACAAGTGTGTAAAATGACACGGCCAATATTAAATATTATTTGACAAATGTAAAATCTATAATCTATAATATTATAAAGAAGAGGTGGTTTCTGTCTGTCTGTCTGTCTGTCTATCTGTCTGTCTGTCTGTCTGATGTTCCGGGTGAACGCAAAAACTACTTAACCGACTGGGCTGAAACTTTACACAAAGGTAGATCTTGAACCCATGCAACACATAGGCCTATTCACTTCCTTAAAATCCCCTCGGGCTACGCCCCGTGAACGTTCTAAGTTTCAATGTTTACATTTCATAAGAAAGTAAACATTCAGAAACTGTAAGATTACGTATCAGTTTTCAGTGCGATAATTTTTACTTTTAGTTGCAAGTTTTTATTTGATTTTAAGCCGTGTTGGTGTTCTGTAAGTAGTTTTTTGTTTGTACTTTTTGTTTCAATCTTCATTGTTTGTGATTTCTCCGAAATTTAAAGCAAAATCCTTGTTCAAAAAGAGGGTACATAACCCTAAAATTCGGATGATGTCCACAAATGTCAACACAAATGTAAACAATGTCAGTTCTATCACTAATAATTCTGAGCAATCAGAAAATTCAAGTGCAAATCAAGAAGATTGTCCATTCATCTTCCCTCCTAAGCGTAAAGTTGCAAAACTACAATCATCTGATTTATCTCAGCAAGATCGATATGTTCCAAATCCTTCTCAATTGTCCTTAGGGAACAGGTTTAACAGTCTTATTGATCATGACTATGCAATAAACTCTGACGAAATGCACACTGATTCGCCCGAGAATTCTGTTAAAAAGATCAAACTCCCTCCAATATTTTTGCATAATGTTAATAATCATCAAGCGATCGTTTCTGACATTAAATCAATTGTGAAACATGAATTTACTACTGCCCTTAGAGGTTCTTCTCTTAAAATTAATCTTGAAGATGTTGATGATTATAGAAACCTAACACGCTTCTATGACAATTCTAAGGTGAAATTTCACACTTTCCAATCACCCCAGGATAAAAAGCTGGAAGTTATCCTTAGGAACGTCCCTCTTTCCTTAACTGATGAAGAAATTAAAACTGAACTACTAGATTCGGGTTTTCCTGTTATAAAAGTTGTTAGATTAATAAACAAAAATAAGTCTTTCCTTCCCTTATGTTCAGTTTTACTTGAAAACAATGAGAAAGGACTAGACATTTTTAATCTTGAAAAACTCTATCACTCAATAATTCAAGTTGAAGCAAAACGTAAGAGTAAGGACATTCCTCAGTGCGTAAGATGCCAACGCTTTGGCCACACTAAAAACTTTTGCCGTCTTGATCCGAGATGTGTCCGGTGTACAGGTCAACATTTGTATTCTGATTGTACTCTGGCGAAAACGGTTGAACCTAAGTGTGTTAACTGTGGTGAAAAGCATACTGCTAACTACAGGGGGTGCAAACATTATCAAGATTTAAAAAGTAAAGTGCTACAAACAACCTATAATAAAGACAAACCTGTAAGGAAGCCTTTTGTCAATGTAACCATAGAACCTTTGGTTAATACCCAACCTTAACATTCTCCTAGCGCGCCTTCTATGACCACAGGTGTAAGAGGAAGCTATGCTGCTATTACTAAAGGCAACGTACAAAAACAATCATCTCCGGTTCCTCTTCATGGGCCAAACCCTGAATCTGCTTCATCTAGTCAGGACTTATCACTTGACCTTGATGGGTTAATTATGAAATTAGTGAAGTCAATCATCCCGGTAATAAAGGAGTTTCTTTCCAATATTCTCACCTCAATGTTGTCACATGCCTCAGCCTAATCATTTAACACTTCAAAACTTAAAAGTCCTTAATTGGAATGCAAATGGTCTAAAATCCCAAAAATCGACATTTTCATCATTTTTAGTTCGACACAATATTGATATAGCTTGCGTGACTGAAACTCATTTCATTAATGCTGAGCCTTTTAAGATACCTGGATACGCTATATATAGAGAGGACAGGACGGCCCCAATTGCTTCGGGAGGAGTTGCCATTTTTATTAAAAGGTCAATCAGTCACCATTCTTTATTTTTGCCTAGATTGATGAATATTGAAGCTGTCTCCATTAAAATAAATTTATCTAATAACGAAAGTTTATCTATTATTTCCGCATATAAATCTCCAAACAAGCGACTTCAAGAAAACGACATCAACAACCTGTTTTCGCTAAACACTCCTACCCTTCTTGTTGGCGATCTGAATTGTAAACACCGGTTCTGGGGTTGCAGGATTTCCAACCCCAATGGCGAACGTCTGCTTCGAATCATGCCTGATTTTAACATCAATATTTCTGCTCCTGATAAAGCCACGTTCCATCCTTGGCAAATAAATTGCCAACCTGATATACTAGATATTGCTTTGCACACACAGTTTAGTGCTCCTATTCACCAACAGGTGTTGCCAGAGCTGGCTTCGGACCACCTACCTGTAGTTTTAAGTTTCTTTCTCCAACCTCAATTCTCTCCATTACCTAATAGACTAATTACTGGTCGTGTTGACTGGGCCATGTTTAGATCTAAACTCGATGAATTTCTCATTGTTCCTCAAAACCTTTCCTCGGAGGATCGGATTGATTTGGCAGTAGCACATTTTACAGATTGTCTCCAGAATGCCACAAAAAGTGCTATAACCAAGCACTTTGCCCAACGATCAAACTCCTTCCTGCATCCTCCTTTAAGGATTTTAAATCTTATTAAGGAAAAACATAAAGCTAGAAGACAGTGGCAAAGGTATAGACAACCTTGGATGCGGCGAAGGTTAAATCAACTCATTCGGCAAGTTAAATTTGAGCTGGATAACTTCAAAATTAACTCTTATAAATTATATATACATGGTATTAATCCTAATGACTCAAGCCTGTGGCAGGCTACCAAACGTGTTCTTTGCCAACCGACGATAATTCCTCCACTCCAACAAGACGGGCAGTACTTCCAAAGTGATTCTGAAAAGTGTGAAGTTTTTGCAGACTTCTTTGAAAAAGCTTTTTCGCCTAATGATATAATTAACCAAGAAACCACTGATCTTGTTGACGCCTCCCTTCAAAACGTAACACAGACGGTTGAATTGCCAATACACTTTTCTTCCCCTGCGGAAATATATGAATTAATAAAAAGGCTCCCAATAAAGAAGACCCCAGGACCCGATCTTATACCGAACATAGTTTTGAAAAATCTTTCACGTAAGAGTCTTGCGATTCTCTCGTCCATCTTCAATGCCTGCATCTCTCGTGGGTATTTTCCAACTGCTTGGAAGGAGGCAGAAATTATGGTAATTCACAAACCAAACAAACCGAAGAATTCTCCTTCTAGCTACAGACCAATAAGTCTACTATCCTCTATATCAAAGCTGCTGGAAAAAATCATCCAGAAGAGATTATTACACTTCGTCGAGTCATCTGAAACTATCATCCCTCATCAATTTGGCTTCCGTCCAAAACACTCCACTACTCATCAAGTTCAGCGAATCACCGAAGTTATCTACAACGGGTTTGAAAGAAAAGAGCATTCACTGGCAGTTTTTCTCGATGTTGCCCAAGCATTTGATAAAGTTTGGCACAATGGCTTAATATTCAAAATTAATTCATTGGGTTTCCCGTTTTATTTGAAAAATTTGATTAAATCCTTTCTCTTTAACAGAAAATTTCACGTAAAAGTAAATCATTCTTGTTCAACAACTCGTGGTGTCATGGCTGGGGTTCCCCAAGGCTCAATATTAGGGCCCATACTATTTAACATATTTATGACAGACATCCCCATTCCACTGAACGCTTCACTTGCATTGTATGCCGATGATACTGCTATTATAACTCAGCACTCTGAAATTCACACAGCACAACAAAATCTGCAAACTTCCGTCGACACGCTGGTGGAATGGTTCGACAAATGGAGGCTTAAGTTAAACGCTTCGAAATGTGAAGCCAAAATCTTTACTTTAAGGAAACCTCAACTTCCTCCTAATATTACTATAGGTAATACTATAATTGAATGGAATCCCTCTGACCAGTCTATAAAATATCTAGGAATTCATCTCGATCAAAAGCTGAATTGGAATCTACATGTAAATTCAAAATTGACACAAGCTTATTCTCGGTTATCAATCCTTTTTCCACTGATCAACAGGAAGTCTTCACTCAAACCAAAACATGGAATTTTAATATATAAAAGTATTTTAAGACCTTTAGTGATGTACGCTTGTCCTATCTGGGGATTATCAATCTCAAAAAGTAAATTAAATAAAATTCAAGTGTTCCAAAACAAAATCCTTAGGATCTGTACAAACTCTCCATGGTTTATTCGAAATAAGCAAATTCATGAAGAATTTGGTGTGGACTCGATTTACAATTTCATAAAGAAAAGCGCAACTAAGTTTCTCGACAACATTGGACTTGTTCCTGGTGCGCAATTTTTTAACATTGGTGAACCAACTGCCAACAGGCGGTTAAAATCAAGACTTGTCCAAGATCTTCTTTTAGATTAGATGTTGAACTTTGGTTTCAGGGTGTCTCCGAATGGAGCGATCCCAATAATGTTCCACTATAAGTTATTTTATGAAAATACTAGTTAATACGTTCTGTGTATAATACTTGTTTTGTATTGATCCGGAAAAATAAAGAATAAAAAAAAAAAAAAAAAAAAAAAGAAACTGTAATCCGAACAGCTGAGGGCACTTACATTTGACAGCTTAAAGAGCAGAAGCAAGAACAACAGCTGTTTCAAGCTAACTAAAGTGAAATTTGCATTGACTATAGAACGGGTAAGGAAAACCCCTGTGCGAAGAACGTGTACATCAAGTATATATATATTTATTTCAATATACCGTATAATTAATCTATATAAATAAAATTAGAGTTTTGTCTGTACATTGCTTGGAATTATGAAATTTTTGCATATTTTCACATTTTACACCCTAGGGAAACCAAAACAAACCTTATCTCAATTTATGTCTGTCTGTCTGCCGGTAACGCTCAAGGACAGGTTTTTGTTCGCTTTTTACTGGAAAACGGGTGCAGTGACATTAATGAAACTTCGTTTCTTTATTCTATATATGCGTCATAAGGTTTTAGGGCACTATAAACTGGCATACGCCTTTTTAAAAAATAATGGCGGCCGCTCAAAAACGTGCTTTTGTGCGGTTTTGGTCATGTTTTGTTCGCTTTTCACAGGAAAACGGGTGCACCGATTTTTATGCAACTTTTTTCTATGTTCTATATGTGCGTTAGAAGGTTTTAGGCTAATTGGATTGTTTTAAATTACCTTAGGACACTGCCCCATAGGGTTTTTAAGATCCTATGCTATTCTTATGGACAAAGCATTTATTTATATTGAACCAGATGATGGCATAGTTATTCTATAAATAGGTTTTTTAGTTCTTTTTTAAAACGTTGAGTGAAGATTGGTAATAAATAACATAAGTGGATATATGATCTAAATCTAATCCCGGAATTTCAAAATACAATACTTTAACAATCTTGCACATACTCTTGGACTGATGGATCTGAAATTTGGTAGGAATGTAGCTGATAGCTCAGTGCAGACATTTACCTACTCCAGACACAAATATACTCAAGGACTCTGGCCCAATGGCCTTTAATATAAGCGCGTTAGTCATAACACACAAACTACTCAACCAGTAGAGCTGAAATTTGATGCCTTAAAGGAAATAAGAAACAACATCATGGGGAGTCACAGTGTTGTTCTCTGGAGATCTCACACAGACCCTTTGTCGTAAGTGAGACATGAGTGGACGAGTCTACGCCTCTCTAAAAATATATTTTATGTAGCCGACCACTGAGCGTCTGAACTTAACAGTAAATATGAAAATGTATTTTTGAGAAGATTAAAGGGTTGATCAGTTTTCTTATGCGCTTTTAAAAGTTGAGATTGGGACATTGAAAACAAATTAAGGTCTCAGAAACATCTATCCTTCACTCGGACTATCTGCCATAGTATATTTCGTTAACTTTAATTTAATTCTACTTTAAAAGTGTAAAATGTAATTTTAATATTGTAAAATTATGTGGGTTGTTAATATTTTTAGTTAATCTGCCATTTATGTACAACCCGTACGAAGGACGGGTACATCAGCTAGTTAATTATAAATTACACAGTACAGGCAATACTATTGATCACACGATGGCAAAAAATTATATTGACACTTTTGACTCTGCTGAGCCAATAGAAGTAATTGAAGAGACAGCTGCAATTCAAGCCTTGAACAAGGCCAGACATTACAACACATTGTCTTGACCCTAATTTACATTCATTCAGTAGAAAACCTTCCTAACTATACCCAAGCCAAAGAGTAATACAAGTCGGTTCAAACAAACTATGGTCTGTTGAGTCTGCTACATGAATGATGGATTCATAAATTTAAAAACTAAACAAGGCTCACTAAAATTGAATTAACATAGATAACCAACTAATGGGTGGTTACTTCATGAAGTACTTAATTTCCCGAACAAAACTAGGCAGGTATATAATTAAATTCTCAGATCACTTTGTAGGCTTTATAGTAATTTGTAGTGATCAATCAATGATCAGTAATAAGTTATAATACTTATACACTATAAGTATTTCAGTATTTACATGGAAAGTAGCCCATGAGTTACACCACAGATAACTTACTTATTTTTCATTGTTATATATTTGCAAAATACATATAATAATCAGGAATTTAAAACTTATAAGTCCCTTTTATTCTGTACAGACAATTTAATTGTTCATGATGGTGACACATTAATTAATGGGTAAAGAAGTAATATTTAAAAACCTAATAAAGGAAGTTTATATATGTATTTAGTGGATACTAGTGGCTTAAAGGGGCCATAGCCCCTAACCTTGCTTCAATACTCTGCCTTCTTTGATTTTCTACTCTTTACATGCTGAGGAAAATAAAATAATATAAGAAGGAACACTT
Organism: Allygus modestus; assembly: GCA_963675035.1. Classification (NCBI taxonomy): domain Eukaryota; kingdom Metazoa; phylum Arthropoda; class Insecta; order Hemiptera; family Cicadellidae; genus Allygus; species Allygus modestus. Next base: position 292,115,921 of record OY776111.1, on the reverse strand, counting down.
GTCAGTTCATAAACAAAGTATACACTTAATCACACGTTTTAATGTAAACAAAGCAGACGTTTTTAAATTTCCATTCTTTTCTTAAGGGAGATGAGCTACTGCTATTTTTACCGAGTCCTGGAGACCAAGACTTTTAATTTGAGCCCTCTCCCATCATCCTGCGATTTGCTAAACTCCCACAATTTTCACTTAAACATTTTGCTTACAGAACTATTTATAAAGATTTCTCAAATGCTGTCAGCGAGAGGAAAGAAGACCCCTCTTCTGTGTTCCACGCTTATAGTTCTATCATGTCTAGTTTATGGTATCATGGTGTCACCAGACACTTACGATATGGTAACAATGAATGCCGCATAAAACGCTAGCTTAGTAAAAGCGCATATGGAAGCTAGCTTAGTGTGGCGCATATGGAAGCGCCTGGAATTTTTGTATATGCCAGACTCTAGGGATCTTCTTTTTCTCGCTGACAGTATTTGGTATCTGGATGTATGTGTTTGTGCATTTATCTTACAACACTAAAAAAGCTGTTCAAAACCAATAAATCTTGATCAACATTTCAGTTCTAAGCTTTTGAAGTTTGAAGGGAGTACTGTAATTGAATCTGTGATGTTTTAATATTTAATGCCTTCTTTAACTCTTGAACATTCAACCTGATAACGATTTGCTTCTAATGGACATATGCAGTAAGGATGGGTAAAAAGTAGCTAAACACCTGATCGGATGTGCAACTCAGAAAGAATTCACCCATCCCGTCAGCTTTGATCCATGCCATCCACCATTTGCTTAAGGTCCGCCCTCCCCTTTAACTCTGCCACAGATAAATGAACGCAAGTGAACATGAGTGGCACATAAAACCACCGATTGAGACGGGATTCAAAACCTTGATCCAAGTGTTACCCCCTGATTGGGAGGATATGGTGTCTTAAACTGCATAGCCACTGATCAGACTATCAGCTGTACTAGAAGGGGTGGTATTATAGCATAGGCGCTGGACAGGTTAGTTCATTTTAGCGAATTTCACCTATAGGGAAGAAGCCGTACGTCTAATGGTAAAACTTAAGCCCGAGACCATGATAACTTTTTGTTTTGAGGTCCCTAGATGCCAAAAACACTATTCGTATATATATATATATATACACATGTGTCCGTGAATGCGATAGTGGCTTTATGTGTTAGTGAGAATCATATGCATGCATTGGAAATTCGCTGAGTACACAGGTTTTCTGCGACGGGAGTATTTTGTTACACCATATATGTTAGACGCAGTCAGTGCTCGTAATGGTACAATTGCTTGTACATCAATATAAGATGTTTTCATTACTAAATAGTAGGGGTGTGCGAGTAGTGATTTTTGTAATCGAGTCAAGTCGAGTAGTACTAATTATTTTCGAGTTTCGAGTATTTTCGAGCGAGTATTTGCCATCAGTTTGTAGTTTAAAATAGTGTAATGGGATTTGAAAATCACCCTAGGTTTGACAATCTAAACATGGTTTCTAACTAATACATGAGTAGCAATACAAATTGTTGACCAATACAATCAAACTGGATACGTATTGACAAACAAAACACAGTTTGACATTCGTTTCCAGACAAAAACCAGAATGGTTTTCTAAAGGGCCATACTCCCCAAAGAGGATACAGTCCTTACCTCACCAGATAAAACAAGGCAAAAATTAGTTTATCCTACAATTTTGTTTTTAGTTGAAAATAAACAAAACTGACCTTATTAATTAAATATGTTGTTCTTTTCAATTATTCCAGGGTGAATTAGAAACAGTATGCAAGTGTGCAGAGCAGAGAGTTGCATGTGGATCAGACAATAAAACTTACGAGTCCACCTGCAAGATGTACAGAGCAGAGAAGAATACCAGAGTAACCCTGCAGCATTGGGGGCCCTGCCATCATGGTCAGAGGATAGTTTATTTACTTTCTCTTTTTTAGAAAATTTCCCCTATAAGGAAGAAGCTATTACCGTAGGTGGGATGGTAAGAGTTAAGCCCGAGACCATGATAACTTTTGTTTTAATATTCCCAGATGCCAAAACACTATTCGTTCAAATTTATATATATGAGTCTGTGAATGCAATAACTTGAGTAAAAAATGTCCGATTTCAATGAAATTTGACTCCAATGTGTAAAGTAATATTCATGAATTTAAGTTCGAAAACCAGAAAAATCAGACCATGGGAAGGGGGTTTTATGGGGATTTACAATTTCCAAAAAATCAGTTTTTTGGATTTTTTACCCTCAAATTTTTACAACACATAATTTTGGTTTTGACTATTTAATAGAGCTTAAAAAACAAATAATACAATATTTTTAATCAGGTTAAGTGGTTGCGGGGAAAATCCAAAACCATGCTCATAAAATATTTTATAATTTCTCCCATTTTAGCGAATTTCCCCTTTAGGCAAGAAGCTATTACCGTAGTCGGCATGGTGAGACCTAGGCCCAGGACCATGATAACTTTTCGTTTTGAGGTCCCCAGACCCCAAAAACACCATTCGTTGGAAACTATATATATATACAGTATGTATATATATATATATATATATATATATATGTATGTATGTCCGTGAGCACGATAACATTCGTAAAAATGATCCGATTTTGATGAAATTTGGTATAAACGTGTAAAGCAACATTTATGACTAAGTTCGAAAACCAGCCAGATCGCTCTATCCGAAGAGGTATTTTGTTCTGTATCCCAAAAATGGGTTTTTTGAACTTTTTACATATAATTTTGTAAATAGTCAAATATTAGTTTTTACCATTGAATTCAGCTTAAAAAAACACACAATTTGGTATTTTGATCATTCCTCTACGTCAATTGGTTACCAAGATATTGAACGTGCTAAACACAGTACGTTGTCTAATGTTATTCTTATGGAGGAAAAGACAAATTTTATATCTCGCTTATTTATGAACGTATACTGACGAAACTTGGTATACGACTTCATCTAGTAGTGGTCTATTCATATTTGCTCAAAAAAACAATTTTTTGCCAAAGGCTCCCGTAGCAGCAAACCGGCATACTCACCCCCATGTTATTCTTAAGGTGAATAATTAAATGCTTTGTCTCTCTTAATTATGAACATAAATGAATAAAAACTGGTATACGACTTCACCTAGTTAAGTTCTATTGATATTAGCGTAAAAACCCATTTATTTTCTTCCTTGATGCAGCAAACCTGCGTACTCAGCCCCAATGTTATTCTTATGGGGAATAATTAAAATTGCATATATCGCTTAGTTGTGAATATATTTTTATGAAACTTGTTAAGTGGCTTTATGTGGTATTAAGACATGTATATCTCCATTGGAAATTAACTGAGGATGCAGGTTTGCTGCGACGGGTGTATTTTAAATTGAGTTGGATGTATAGATCTCATATGGCCATGGCTTTTTCACTTGAGTTTTACCACTCTATATGACACTTTCTCTACTTTCTTCCTCAGTACCGGCTCTAGGGCAAGCCCCTTCACCAGCATAGGGGATGCTTTTGGGGGGGGCGGCGCTCGACGCTCATGACAGGTCACGGGGTGCAGGGTGGGGGGCATAGTCCGCAGGGCTACAATAAGTATTTGCAAATACAGTAGGCCTATATATAAACCCGACTGATTTTGTGATTTTTTTCAAATTATACAACTTTTTATGTATTATAAGTTGTTGAAAGGTATTATCGGGAAGAAAGTTGTGTGTTCACCGTGTTGCACCTTCATTATACTTAAACATTAAATTTACATATCAGATAACACAACTTCCGCCCCCTTCGTTCAAAAACGAGAAGTTGTTTTGACCTCTATGTTTTATGACAACTTCAGGGCATTATGATTGGTACTGAGAGTGTGAATAAAACTCGCAATACGATGCAACCAATTGTTTTAATCTGCCCTCTTTGATTATCTTAAACTACTTCCTAGATGAGGAAAGATAATTATGGTTTGGAGGTTGGAGAGTATTGACTCTAGATTTAATCTTTAATTGAAATTACAATGATTCGAGTTTAATATTGCTCTTATTATGTATTAAGGGGGAAAATATGATGCACCTCCCTCAGATTTTAGCGCCCTCTTCATTCGTTACTTATAAGGTCCACTCCTTTATCTTACTTTGCAAAATATTGTTTATAGTTCCATCAGTTTAGTACCATTTCAATCAAGTTCTTATTTGTTAACTCATTTTGGAGCATTGGAGATGGAGTGGGAAATGTTAAGTATTAAAAATACTTCACGTCATTACAGATTATTTGCACTCTGGTCATGGTTAATCGACTTATCATCTGTAATTCTTCCAAAGTGGCAGAACTCTAAATGAGTTGCAATAGTATATCACAGTTTTGTATTAAAAAAAAAACATGTTTACGCCCAACTTTAGTTGTTAGGGTCACTGGTGTCACAGATGTCACTTTTAGAAGGTAAGATTCAAAATATCAGAGAATCAACAAAATGTTTAAAAATAATTCAAACAAACCTCAAAACTGAGTAGGAAGGGGGATGTACATACTGATAACAACAGTATAACTGTTCTGAACGTGGAAAAGATTTTGTCTGAGGGAACCAAAACCATCATCAAAACCGACCAAGATTCTGACGGTTCCGGAAATCTATGAGGCTGAAGTTTGCAAGCTACACAAAACCCTAAAGATTAAATACTCAAAGATGAGTCTAGATAACTGAAAAACAGGTTATTCATTAGAAACAATAAACAGAAATTATATTCAGAAAACATTAGTTTTGTCAAAAACTAAAATAACTCTAACAACAAACTTTTCATTGCAAACTTCAGCCTCATAGATTCCTGGAATCGTCAGAATCTTGGCCAGTTTTGATGATGGTTTTGGTTCACCCAAACAAAATCTTTCCCACGCTCAGAACAGGTATCCTGTTGCTATCAGTATAAACTATCAGTTACTCAGTTTTGAGGTTTATTTTTATTTTTTTTAAGAAACACATCATTGTTGATATGCAGTATATTGTGCATTTTAGCGAATTTCCCCTATAGGTGTGATGATTTATCATGTGTATAAACACAGCTGTTTGTTAAGTTGAAGCAATTTATATTTTTACAAAATATTGTTCATTTCTAATTCTACTATGTGAGTGTTTTAAGTTATTAAAAGCCTACGTTTTCAGGTAATTATTTGTATTTATTTTACCACAATAGGGAAGAAGCTATTACCGTAGGTGGCATGGTAAGACTTAAGTCCAAGACCATGATAACTTTTCGAGGTCCCCAGATGCCAAAATCACCATTCGTTCAAATTTTGATTGAGCGTAGCTCTTATACTACACTCTAGCTTTTTATTTCCACGTACTCCTCCTGAACGGCTGAAGTGATCCGCACAAAATTTGGCATATTTGTCATAGTAACCAACCATGGGACGATATAAATCTGAAATGGTCCAAATCGGACATCAGGGTTCTGCCTTATGGCCCTTTAAAGTTGCAATGCATAATGGCATCTAGTGAGGATCCAGCGATAGCATCCCAAATGTTACAATCAGGGTTGAACGATCTCTCAGAATGGCTGCAAATTGGAGGATAAAGGTGAATGAAAACAAATCCACGCATACAACATTCAAAAAAAGATTAAGTACATGTCCCCCGGTCTCCCTAAATAACATTAAAATTCCTCAAACCAATGAAGTTAAGTATTTAGGCATGATTCTTGACAGAAAACTGACATGGAAAAGTCATATATGGAATAAGAGACTCTAATTGAATCTGAAATTCAGAAACTGTTATTAGCTATTAAATAAAAATTCTAAATTGTCATCTGAAAACAAACTGTATTATATAAAGTAATCTTGAAACCAATCTGGACGTATGGTATTCAACTTTGGGGGACATCCAGTAATTCAGATTTAAGCATCATTCAAAGGTTCCAATCAAAAGTTCTAAGGTACATTCTTCAAGCACCGTGGTATGTAAACAATGAAATCTTACACAGAGACAGTCGTATTCCAACCATAAGAGACGAAATAATAAGGTATAGTGCCAAGTACCTAAATAAATTAGAAAATCAGCCGAACTATCTGGCTTTAAATCTTTTGGACAATAGCAACTTTGTGTACAGTCTGAAAAGATGCCACGTTTTGGATTTGAGTACTAGTTTTGTTAAGTAATTAACTCTTTTTTAGTTTAAATTTGTATTGTATTATACAGGGTGTCACAAAAATGCTTAGCGTGCTATACAGAACCGGGTTCTACATACAAATATAAGTCGAAAATGTACAGTAACATTTTTTCGATTTCGGCTTAGTTTATCCGTAATCCGCCATTTTGTATTTTTTTGAAAATAATTAATAATTCAAAAACCCTTAGAGATATTTTTATGAAACTTGGTATTAACTTTAAGTTTTTTGTTATTAACATTTTCCAAAAATATTGTTTATAAAAATTATCAAATTTTAAAATGGCGGTCATTTAAACATTTCAAAGTCAAATTCCATGAAAACTAGCAACTAAAACAAAATTTTACTAGATATCACATTTAAAGCAATTTTTAATCCAGATCCAACGACACTTTGATTTTTAAAATCGGTTAACAAATAACGAAGCTTTGATAATTTTTTAATTATAAATTTCAAAATGGCGGCCATTTTATAATTTCAAAGTCAAATTTCATGAAAACTATCAACTAAAACAAATTTTTGCAAGACATCAAATTTAAAGCAGTTGTAATTTTACACCTTTTAAAACTTGGTTTTAGTTGCTAGTTTTCGTGAAATTTGACTTTGACATTTTAAAATGACCGCTATTTTGACATTTATTTCTAAAATTTATCAAAACTTTGTTATTTATAAACCGATTTAAAAAATCAAAGTGTCGTTGGATCTGGATTAAAAATTGCTTTAAATGTGATATCTAGTAAAATTTTGTTTTAGTTGCTAGTTTTCATGGAATTTGACTTTGAAATGTTTAAATGACCGCCATTTTAAAATTTGATAATTTTTATAAACAATATTTTTGGAAAATGTTAATAACAAAAAACTTAAAGTTAATACCAAGTTTCATAAAAATATCTCTAAGGGTTTTTGAATTATTAATTATTTTCAAAAAAATACAAAATGGCGGATTACAGAAAAACTAAGCCGAAATCGAAAAAATGTTACTGTACATTTTCGACTTATTTTTGTATGTAGAACCCGGTTCTGTATAGCACGCTAAGCATTTTTGTGACACCCTGTATAGTGTTTGTGTTGGCTTTTTCAGTGGATGAAGACCGACGAATGTTTTGTTATTTTATCAAATTTACTTAATGTTCAATAGTTTTTAGAACAGATTGTAAATAAAATAAAGTTAAAAAAACAAAAACCAATTTTAATAGAAGAGATATTTTATTTGGTTTATTTACTGTGTGTTGATTATACAGCTGTTATAAGGATCATATCTAACTACAGACTCTGTTACTTTCAGCTGTTTGTAAATATAGTACTTTTCTGTGCAATTGTTGTTTTGTTTAAGTCAATGGTTTGTTTACCTTGAATAATTAATTATAACTAATGATTGTGTTTGTGCTTACGTAAATGCCACGTTTACGCAGAGGAGGCGCCAATCTTGGACAACGCACCGTTGATGCATCCTGACATAATCGACAGGAGAATATTGCACATACAACTGATGAATCGTATGCTCAGAGGTTATTTAGTTTATCAAATGAATATTATTTAACCCTTTGAGTGCCACGCAACGATATATCGTTGTGCACGGAACATCCGAAAAATACTTCACAACGATATATCGTCGTCGGTGGTCTTACCGAAAAATACATTGCAACGATATATCGTTGATATGGAAAATTTTTCTTACGTCATTACTTTTTATTATTTCTTTCAGGACATTTCCAGGATATTTTCTAGCTCTATAAATCTAGTAGTTTTTTGGTGAAAATCTTATATTTGAACAATGTTTATTTATCTGAAAAAATATATAAAAAATTTCCCGCATGTATAATATGTACCTATTCAAATTTTTTATTTTTATTTTTTAGATATTATATATGTGCATAATATTATAGCTAAACTTTAAACTTACAAAACAAAAAAAGTTTCATAATAATATCTTACCAAATAAAAAAGTTATTGATTTTATGTACAAAACCCTTGCAAAATGTTGATTTTGTGAATCGTTGTTATAGAACATTTTTCTTACGTCATTACTTTTTATTATTTCTTCCAGGACATTTCCAGGATATGTTCAGGTAAACATATACTCCATAAATATATGAGGCCTAGTTAGTCTGCTTTATGAAATAAAATTGTAATAAAACTTAAACCCTTGAATAAAGTTAGGCTACTGTCTTGTGTACTAATTTGCCGTTTTTATATTTTTTTACATTTATGGAAATAACTTGTCCGCCTAAAGCCCCAATTTGATGAAACTTTCAGGAAATATTTTGGGAAACATGTACTCTATAAATCTAGTAGTTATTTGGTGAAAATCTTATATTTGAACAATGTTTATTTACCTGAAACAAATAAAAAAAATTAAAAGAAATTTCCCACATACATATATATATATTCAAATTTTTTATTTTTTATTTTTTAAATATTATATATGTGCATAATATTATAGCTAAACTTTAAACTTACAAAACAAAAAAAGTTTCATAATAATATCTTACCAAATAAAAAAGTTATTAATTTTTTTGCAAACCCTTACAAAATGTTGATTTTGTGCCTGGCACTTTTTGGATATACTGTGTTAAAAACTCTGGCACTCTAGGGATATGACGACCGAAAAACTCTGGCACTCAAAGGGTTAAGGGAAAAATCAATTTGTGGTTACATTTCTCCAAAGTATTGATTAAAAAAATACTTGCTCCGCTCAATATTGCAAGCAGACGACTGCATTGCATACCTAGTATATGTATATATATATATATATGTTTGTGTGTGTGTGTGTGTGTGTGTGTGTGTGTGTGTGTGTGTGTGTGTGTGTGTGTGTCCGTAAGCACGATAATTCTCTTAAAAAAGGTCTGATCTTAATGAAATTTGGCACAAATGTGTAAAGTACCATTTACTTGAACGAGTTTAAAAACCAGACGAATCGCACCATCCGAAGGAAGGTTTTGGGGGGGTTTTGTACCCCAAAAATGGGTTTTTTGGGGTTTTCACATGTAATTTTTATTTAATCAAATTTTAATTGTTACCATTGAATTCAGCTTAAAAAAAATTTGGTATTTTTAAGATTGCTCTACGTCAATTGGTTTGTGAGATATTGAAAGTGCTAAACACAGGACGTTGTCCAATGTTATTCTTATGGAGAAAAATAAAAATTGTATATCTTGCTTTTTTAGGAACATAAACTGACAAAACTTAGTATGTGGCTTCATCTGGTTGTGGTTTGCACAACAAAAAATTTTGCCTATGGTTCCCGTAGCAGCAAACCTAGGTACACGGTCCCCATCTTATTCTTATGGAGAAAAATTAAAATGTTATATATCGCTTATTTATGAATGTATATGGATGAAACTTGGAGTGTGACTTCAATTAGATAAGCTCTATTGATATTTGCATAACAACCCATTATTTTGTTCTCCTTGCTGCAGTAAACCTGCTTACCATCCCCCATGTTATTCTTATAGAGAATAATGGTAATGGTATATATCGCTAATTTATGAATGTATACCGATTAAACTTGGTATGTGGCTTCACCTAGTTGAGTAATAATGATATTTACATTGAAACCCATATTTTGCGTTCCTTGTTGCAGCATACCTGCTTACTCAGCCCCCATGTTGTTCTTATAGAGAATAATTAAAATGTTATATATCGCTTATTTGTGAATATATTTTAATGAAACTTGGGATGCAGCTTTATGTGGTATTAAGACATATATACATTGGAAATTCACTGAGTATGCAGGTTTGCTGCGATGGGGGTATTTTGTTTTTAAATATTTAGGGTTTTCAGAAAGCAATACAGATGTGACTGTTGTAATAATTTCAAGGTTGTAAAAAGCCAGCATTTCCAGGACGATAATGTATCAAATCAAGATTTCAAATTACACAAGTCTCTGAGCTCAAATGTGTTCCATAGCTTGCCATTTCAAGTAATCAGTATCGCATGGAACCAGAAACAACGCAAACGCAATAAGTGAGGTAGTGCAGCGCACAAGTGTCATTCTTATCTCAGAGCTATGGGGGGGAGGTTTTGGTTGATTGGGATGGGGGCGGGGGTGTTTGGTCATTTGCATGGTCGCTGAAAAACTGACGGGCCACCCCCTGTTCTTCCTACATGTTCATTGTTCAAGTCCACTTTATTCATTCAATTTGCACAATAATCCATACATATGGCCAAGGAGAGATAATTAACGTCAGGTTACCAGTGCCGGGTAAACCAGTCCCAAGGGTATACCCGTTCTTGGCTATACCGGGATGCCTCTTACTGCACGATACGCTGTTGACAGGGCCTGATTAAGAGATGTGGCCCCTGTAGGCTTAAGTTGATTTGGCGCCCCTCCTCCCCCGCCTCCCAAACAAAAAGAACTACCAGGAAAAGGATTTAAAACTTAAAAGTATTTCAAGATGTGTCAGTTTCAGTTCTCAGTAATTTTATCAGTTTATGGGGAAAACCGAATTTGAGAATCAATATCTCTCGGTTTCAGTTCCATCGTACATGACAGCCAGATCGCATAACATTGGCCGTAAATGACGATGGCACCGTACAGCATCGGCAATTGACGATCGCACCACGTAATATAGACCGTAGAATATAACCGGACCATGCACCATCAACGTAATAGATGACCGAACCACATGATAAGTTGCTGGACTTGATGATCGCAACGCGTGCCTCGGCTATAAATGACGATAGCAACGGTACCATCAATACAAAAATTATAGACGATCGCGCCGCCATCCGCCAAAACATAAAATCAGACCACGTGATATTGGCGGTAAATGATGTCCGTATCGCATAATCACAGCCGTAATTGACGATCACCCTACGTGATTTTGGCATAATTGACGATCGCACCACATGATATAAGCCATAATTGACAATCGCACTACCCGTTATATCGGCCGTAAATGACGATCGCACCTCATTATTACGGCCATAAAGGCAACAGCACCGAAAATGACCGTTTTGAATACATAATCCCCTCTCGACATAATCCCGAGTAAAATAAATCCCGCCCAATAAAACATGATTATTTTTCCGCAAAAATTTTCTAAGATTTCGGGACCTGTCCATCCCTAATCACGGGCTAAGGAACAAATATACTAAACTTCTTTCAAACTTCTTTCAAAAGTGTTAAACTGAGAATAAAAAGCAGGTAAGGCGACGGGAAAAGGCGTGCGGAGATAAAATTTCCTCTAGCCAATTGATCACCCCACTTCCAATATTTTTTTTTTAAATTGTGCCACTGTACAGCCCTTGGCTGACTGGCGCCCTAGGCTGCAGCCTAGTCAGCCTAATGGTTAATCATACCCTGGCTATTGACCAAAACGTATTGAAACCACCGACAAATTAAGTGAGCAGGGACTAGGGACAGGAAAAAGACCCCCGCAGCAGCAAACCTGTGCACTCAGTGAATTTCCCATGCATATATATGTATCTTAATACCACATAAAGCCACATACCAAGTTTCATCACTATACATTCATAAATAAACGATTTATGACATTTTAATTATACTCCATAAGAAAAACATGGCGGCTGAGTATGCAGGGTTGCTGAAGCAAGGAACACAAAAATGGGGTTTATACAAATATCAATATAACTCAAGAATGTAAAGCCACATACCAAATTTTGTTAATTTATGTTCATAATTAAGGGAGATTACACTTACTTATTCTCCATAAGTATGACATGGGAGCTGAGAACGCAGGTTTGTGCTACGGGAACTATCGGCCAAAAAATGTTTTTTTAGTGCAAATATTAATAGACCACAATTATATGAAGCAATATACCAAGTTTTATCAGGATAAGTTGATAAATAAGTGAGATATACAATTTTTTCTTATTCTCCATAAGAATAGGGATGTAATATACCCGGGTATTTAAAACTTGGGGTAAATACCCAAAATTAATAAATACCCGGGTATTTTGGGCATTTATGATATTTTACGTAAAAACACCAATGTAATTCATATCTACCCTTATACTAGCCTTGTTGTTATCAATGTATAACATTTGAGAATATTTTATTGATTACATTTATTAATTACTAGCTGTTACCCGGCAAACGTCATGCATTTAACTATTACCAACTAAAACCAATATCACCAAGATCACCTGTTCAAGAAAACATGTCCATTACCTTTTGTGTAAACAAATATATCTTTCCATAAGGTTTACATGGGAATCCTTTTGGGCCTCTTGGGAGGATCCCAATTGAGTTAGGACGAACCTTCTCTGTGAAATTTTACACATATATATATATACCAAGTTTCATGGCAAACAGTCCAACGGTGTCCGAGTCCATAAACTTCAAATATATTTATAAACAAACAAACCAAAATCCTTTTTTATAAATATAGATAAGTTACCAATAAATAAAATAACACATAGCAATTTTTGTAAAAAGACCTGTCAAGAGTACAAACCACACTACCGCCAAACTATAAAGGAACTGGTTAAATACGAGACATTCGATACAAATTTTAAAATATGTAATTTTATCATTGGACAAATACAGAACAAAATCATAATGTAATTGAATTTAAATTATTTTCCTCATTTTAAATTTAATACAATTTTAAATTTATTAAACAGTCCAAAAGATTATCAAAGTAGTAAATACCCAGTCCTGGGAATTTATCTCGATCTTGTACAGAAGTTAAATGCTTGAGGTAACCATGTTATAATCTTCAAAACAGTTGTTATGGTCATTTTATAGTCCTTACAGCATGAGAATTTCAATGAACCTAATAAAAATCCCCTAAATGTTATAACAATCATAAATACCCATGTTTTGGGTATTTACCCAAGGCTTGGGGTAAGTACCCGGGTAAATACCCATTTTTTATTTACCTACCCACTGGGTATTTACACGGCCCACATCACTATATAAGAATAACATTGGACAACGTACTGTGTTTAGTACTTTCAATATCTCTGAAACCATTTGACATACAGCAATGATAAGAACACCAAATTGTGTGTTTTTCTAAGCTAATTCCAATGGAAATGACTAAAATTGGACTTTAAAAAAAATGATATGTAAAAAAACTCAAAAAACCCATTTTTGGGGTACAAAACCCCAGCAAAATACCCCTTCAGATAGGTTGATCTGTCTGGTTTTCGAACTTAAAGTCAAAAATGCTGCTTTACACGTTTATACCAAATTTCGTCAAAATCGGACTATTTTTACGAGAGTTATCGTGCTCACGGACATATATATATATATATATATATAGTTTTGAACGAATGGTGTTTTTGGCATCGGGGGACCTCAAAACGAAAAGTTATCATGGTCCCAGGCCTAGGTATTACCATGCCGACTACGGTAATAGATCTTCCCTATAGGGGAAATTCGCTAAACCATAGAGCAGAGATAAACTCACTTAACGTTCCACAATCATAGCTTAGCAGCCTCGCAAGCAGCATGGGCAGTGAGTTCTGTCACACCACTGCTTTTGACCTTGAGGTCTGCAAGAAGGACTGGGAGCAAGTCCTCCAAATTTGGAAGGAGGCGGAGGAAATCTTCTCCCAATGGGATGCCTTGTTGAAGCACACGTCAATGCGGGCAAGGTCCGGAAGAATGTAAACCGCACAGTACAGGACGGCAATCCTGGCCTAGCCGAGCTGTTCAGCAGACTGGAAGGACCTGCGCAAGAAAGAGGACCAGGTCCTCCACACCAAACCTACACCTTCAACCACAACATTTGGCATGTATGACTGTTTCAGTATGTCTATAAACAACTCGGATGAAGAGGTAAGAACATGCAGAAAAAGGTACCAGTCGTGGATACAAGGACGCCAGTTAAAGGATGCTGTCTTTGCAGTCGGGCAAAGGTGGTCTGTGCGAGACTGATTCCGAAGGGGGATGCAGGCTGGAGAAGGGTTCGGACTGGAAAGTTATCGCAACAGTCCTGGGAGCAGTGGCAGCGACAGTGGCTACAGTGGTAGGGCTGATGGAAAGCAACTTCGCCTCCGACAAACAGGTTTCTGTTGGATGTGAGACCTCAATCCCCTCAAAAGACTTCCAAGGTCACGAAGGCCTTATACAAGGTTTTTGGTAGGCCCAGTGACACCCAAAATGCCTACCAATCTAGAGGAAACTGAAGATGGCGATCCTTGACCTTACCGAGTGAGAGGCCACCAAGCTTCTCAAACTCGGCCACCTTCAGGTGGGTTTTGTTAGCTGGGTCCAAGGCATGCCGCGTTTTCAGGCTTGTCCTGGGATAGACAAAGCAGGATGAAAGGCGGCAGCCAAAGGCAGTATCATCACAGAAAAGGAGGTAGTTTATTTTTTTCCGAGCCCTGCAGACCTTAGCACACCAAATCAGCAACACGGGGCTCTCCCCGAAGTAATGTAGCAAACAACTCCGGGGAGAGAAAAGCCTGGCATGGGGGGGGGGGTTTTGTGGGTAGGGCTTCGGCGAGACCCACATAGAGTTTTCAATCCCAGAATTATTGGGACTGTCATTATTTTTATGGCTTTTGAAGATTTGTGGTGGTTAACTACTACTGAAACTGGCAAAAAAAATTATTTTCAAACACTTTAAAACCCTAATATTCAAATGTTCAGCAATTATTGTTTGATTAATATTTAATAATTAATTTTAAAACTACACTTATTGTTCGACAAACCATGAGAACTACTCAATTCAACAATGCCAAAAGTTATCTCCTAAAGTATAAAGTTGCCCGCATCCGTACCTGAATGATTCCTGGAGCACAGAGTATTTTTCTTATCCCTCCGAAATTCCGGAGCGCTTACTTCCCATGATTGACTTTACTTTTGATGGATTTATTTTAGTCTTACTGAGCCTGAGTCACAATATTTTCAGTTGGAACGCAAACTAAATACAATGTGGACTTATAAGTAGTTGTATACTTTATTTAAGGACATATTGTAAAAGGAGAATTGGAGACGTGTGAGGTAGGTTCAACATCGGAGAGGGGCATGAGGTACGGCAACATCGAAATTGCCGACCTCCAATCGGACAGGCATTAAAAACAAAAGCTGTCGGTTGTTAAACTAACTGTCCGGATAAGCATAGCGTTTCCCAGGGTGTCGAGTTTGTGAACTTGGTGTATTCGTATAAAATAAGAAAAACCGATCATCCTCCACACCAAACCTCTACACCTTCAACCACAACATTTGGCATGTATTCTCTTTCCAGAATGTAGTCATCCACTAAGAAAGTATTTGAATAAATTCCCAATGAGTTCCGCCCCACGGGTAATCAAAGTTCCAATCCAGTGTTTTCTTATGGACATTCCCTTTGGTTTGAGCTGATGAAAATTCAAACAGCTGATCATGATTCGCAGTAGTTCTACGGGTTAACCACAGAATGCAGCACAGGCCACAGGTTTTATTCCCAGGTAAAATCGGGTAAGATGACAGCTAGTTTGTTATAAATTTGAGTAAAAATGTCTTTAGCATTGTTATTAAATAGTTTTTTAATCTGATTCCAATGGAAAAATACTAAAATTTGACTTTTTCAAAAATGATATGTAAAAAATTCAAAAAACCCATTTTTGGGGTACAAAACCCCCCAAAATACCCTTTCGGATAGGTCGATCTGTCTGGTTTTCGAACTTAAAGTCATAAATGCTGTTTTACACGTTTATACCAAATTTGGTCAAAATCGGACTATTTTAACTAGAGTTATCATGCTCACGGATACATATATCATTTTATATATATATATATATCATTTTGAACAAATAGTTTTTTTGTCATCTGAGGACCTCAAAACGAAAAGTTATCATGGTCCCGGGCCTAGGTCTTACCATGCCGACTACGGTAATAGCTTCTTCCCTATAGGGGAAATTTGCTAAAATCAATGTTTTTCACCTTCCTAATATTATAGTCCAAATCTTTTTTGTTAATTAGTCTATCTGCATTTGCAACATGATCCAATTATTCCCTATTTCCAACTAAAGACCTGCAGGAGTGCTCAAGTTTTTACAGTTGTCTTCCACAGACCTTAATTTGAAACAACCCAACCCACTTTACTATTAGTACAGTAACAATCTTTTGTTTATTGTACCAATTTTGCTTTGAAAAAATTATTAAAAGACTGTCATTTAAAGTTTAATGATTTATTTAACCACAGAGCTAAAAAACTAAATATGCTAATAAAACGATTTTTAATAGGTTTAATTTGTTTTGAAGTCTTCTACTAGGCTTGAGTTACGCAACACATTTGTGGGGGGGGTATGCTCAAGCATTACGGTGTGTTACATGGTGGAGGGGGGGGGGGGGGTTGAAATGACGAAAAAATGTGTTACATAATATGTGTATGGCCCCTAAAACTATTGGACAACATCATGCAAGGCCAGACATTGCTCTTGTACATTAAAGCGGACATAAGAGCAATACACTATGCTCCTTGATATAAAAGGAAAATAGTAATTGTTAGTTTAATATAAATTAATATTATTATTATTAATGGAAATAGTAATCCTATATTTTGCCACTAACAGCTCCTCAAGTGACGACAGGGCCAGAGGGGAAGACTGTGTTTGTTGGGCATCCAATAGTTCTGGACTGTGAAGCCAAAGGGTTCCCTGTGCCTTCGGTAACTTGGGAGCTAGTAGCTGCAGACAACAGAGTGATGGTGCTTCCAGGTAATTTACACTTATTAGGTCTATTCATACGATACCTTGCAAACTATGAATGTTTCCACATGACGAGAGCAAGTAACTAGTTAATTACCTACTAGCCCTTAATTACCTTAGAAAGCCCTTAACGCGTTAACCTAACGTACACAATGAGTGCAGAAGGATACTAGAAGTTTCTAAAGGGACCCTAATTATACGTTTGAGGGAAGCTAAAAACTTGTATTCCTTGTATAAAAAAAATGTGTAAAAGACTGGTTATATTTTTAAAATCAATACATAACATTCTACTTAAATGTATATACTTAAAGTAAATATTTACATACTTAAACTGATGGTACTTTCAATAATCTACTTTTCAGGAGAAGGCAAATTAATATTTGCAAGAATATTACGTTTATACTACTTTAAAGTTCTTTCAAAACATGAAATGAGTTAAATCACAGAGAACGTATAGACAGATACGTCAATAGGGATAGGGCAATAGGGTACGCTCCGCAGTAGTTCCAAACTGGACCACCAATGTGCGCAGGCATCGCTACATGCAGCTTCGGTGATGCCTCTCGCTCCTCCTACCCACCCCTCCTGCGCGTGCGTGCGACTGCCGCTCGCTTGTAGACGGTACACGGGACGGGACACAGAACTGGTCTCTGACTCTGTGTTGCTTTGCTCCTACACCTTCACGCGTTGCTGCCCTGATCAGCTCTCTAATATTTTCGTTGACATTTGAATGTATGGTGTATTTTAGCGAATTTCCCCTATAGGGAAGAAGCTATTACCGTAGTCGGCATGGTAAGACCTAGGCCCGGGACCATGATAACTTTTCGTTTTGAGGTCCCCAGACCCCAAAAACACCATTCGTTCGAAACTGTATATATAAACTGTATATATGTGTATATATACACATATATATATATGTGTCCGTGGGTGCGATAACTCTCGTAAAAAAGGTCCGATTTTGATTAAATTTGGTACAAACGTGTAAAGCAGCATTTATGACTTTAAGTTCGAAAACCAGATGGATCGACCTATCCGAAGGGGTATTTTGGGGGGGTTTTGTACCCCAAAAATGGGTTTTTTGAGTTTTTTACATACAACTTTTGAAAAAGTAAAATTTTTCTTGCCATTTGAATCAGATTAAAAAGACGCACAATTTGATGTTTTAATCATTGCTCTACGTCAATCGGTTACTGAGATATTGAAAGTGCTAAACACAGTACGTTGTCCAATGTTATTCTTATGGAGGATAATAAAAATTGTATATCTCGCTTATTTATCAACTTATCCTGACGAAACTTGGTATATTGTTTCATTTCATTGTGGTCTATTGATATTTGCACAAAAAACCCATTTTTTGCCCGATAGTTCCCGTAGCAGCAAACCTGCATACTCAGCCCCATGTTATTCTTATGGAGAATAATTAACGTGTTATCTCCTTTAATTATGAACATAAATTAATAGAACTTGGTATGTGGCTTTACCTAGTTGAGTTATATTGATATTTGTATAAAAGCTCATTTTAGCGAATTTCCCCTATAGGGAAGAAGCTATTACCGTAGTCGGCATGGTAAGACCTAGGCCCGGGACCATGATAACTTTTCGTTTTGAGGTCCCCAGACCCCAAAAACACCATTCGTTCGATACCGTATATATATGCGTCCGTGAGCACGATAACTCTCGTAAAAATTATCCGATTTTGATTAAATTTGGTATACACGTGTAAAGCAACATTTATGACTTTAAGTTCGAAAACCAGCCAAATCGCTCTATCCGAAGGGGTATTTTGGGGGGGTTTTGTACCCCAAAAATGGGTTTTTTGAATTTTTTATATATAATTTTGGAAATAGTCAAATTTTAGTTTTTACCATTGGATTCAGCTTAAAAAAATACACAATTTGGTATTTTGATCATTTCTCTACGTCAGTTGGTTACCGAGATATTGAAAGTGCTAAACACAGTACGTTGTCTAATGTTATTCTTATGGAGGAAAAGAAAAATTTTATATCTCGCTTATTTATGAACGTATACTGACGAAACTTGGTATACGCCTTCATCTGGTTGTGGACCATTGATATTTGCTCAAAAAAACATTTTTTTACCAAAGGCTCCCTTAGCAGCAAACCTGCGTACTCAGCCCCATGTTATTCTTATGGAGAATAAGTAACGTGTTATCTCCCTTAATTATGAAAATAAATTAATGAAATTTGGTATGTGGCTTTACCTCAATGAGTTATATTGATATTTGTATAAAACCCCATTTTTTGTGTTCCTCCCTTCAGCAAACCTGCATACTCAGCCGCCATGTTATTCTTATGGAGAATAATTAAAATGTCATAAATCGTTTATTTATGAATGTATAATGATAAAACTTGGTATGTGGCTTTATGTGGTGTTAAGATACATATATATGCATTGGAAATTCGCTGAGTACGCAGGTTTGCTGCTACGGGGGTATTTAGTGTTCCTTATTTCAGCAAACCTGCATACTCAGCCGCCATGTTATTCTTATGGAGAATAATTAAAATGTCATAAATCGTTTATTTATGAATGTATATTGATGAAACTTGGTATGTGGCTTTATGTGGTATTAAGATAAATTAATATGCATTGGAAATTCGCTGAGTATGCAGGTTTGCTGCTACGGGGGTATTTTTTACTTGATGTATTAAACACTCTGTTCCCGTTGCAGGTGTTTAATACATTTTTTCCAAGAAAAAGTTTAATGTATTACTGTTTACTAAAAAATCTTTATTATGTTGAATAAAGAAGAATATGGAAAAAAATCATGATTTTATTCTGTAGAAAAATATTTGAACTTTTTAATAACCAAAAAAATCATATAGGCCTAGTTGTTGATAATATGTAAACAGTAAGATTGGCGTTAAATGATCTTTACAGGCCTTCTGGCATTATTGATTTCTTAACTCTATTAGCGAATTTCCCCTATAGAGAAGAAGCTATTACCGTAGGTCTCATGGTAAGACTTAAGCCCGAGACCATGATAACTTTTCATTTTGAGGTCCCCAGATGCCAAAAACACCATTCGTTCAAATTTTTATATTTGTATATAAATATATATATATATATATATATGTGTCCGTAAGCATGATAACTCTCGTAAAAAAGGTCCGATCTTAATGAAATTTGGTACAAATGTGTAAAGTACCATTTATTTGAACGAGTTCGAAAACCAGATGAATCGCACCATCTGAAGGGGGGTTTTTGGGGGGTTTTGTACCCCAAAAATGTGTTTTTTGGGGTTTTCACATGTAATTTTAATTTTAATTTATACCATTGAATTAAGCTTAAAAAAACAAACAATTTGGTAGTTTGATCATTGCTCTTCGTCAATTGGTTACCGAGATATTGAACTTGCTGAACACAGTTGTCTAATGTTATTCTTATGGATAAAAAGAAAAAATGTATATCTTGCTTATTTATGAACATAAACTGGCAACATTTGGTAAGGTGAATTGGGGTATTTGGGCCATCTTTTTTCGCCTTAAAACAGATTTTTTTAACGTTACTATTTCTGAGAACCATACAAATGTTTTGTAAGAAGTTGCAATAATTTTTATCATACAATGTAAGGTGTAGGCTTTACAAATATGATAGTCAAACATTCAATTTATTATATTTAATAATAATAAAAAATAATTAAAAATTAATTAACCAATGGGCCCAGTTACCCCCAGAAAAAGGGGTAACTGGACCACCATACCTTAGTTTCCATTTAAGATGTCACAATTGTAATTGGGGCATGTGGGCCTATTCACATGCAAAAGAGCTTTATAAAAAAAATTACAAACATTAAATTAAATTTTATTTTATTAATTTTATTGACGATGTAAGTCGACCCCGTAGAAACACTTGGGCCAAATCAGGGGAAAATAAAACTCAGATGTTAAGTGTAAGTTTACTATTTATTATCCAAATAATGTATAAGTGAATAGGATACAAAAAGTAGTTATATTAACTTAAATTTTACTTTTTTTAAAGTCTTTTTCTTCGGTTAACTTACGTTCAGCTAACTTGTTGAATGTTCTTAGCTTGAACAAAACTAGTGAAAAAGCTTCTTAACTTAGTGAAAAAGATTCAAAAGTAGTAAGTTTACTTGAACTTATATTAACTTAAATTTTACTTCTTTAAGTCTTTTTCTTTGATTAAGTTACTTAACTGAAGCTAACTTGACTTACGTTAAGCTATTGAATGTTCGTCAAATCACTGAGGTCATTTGGAAAGCTTAGCATACCTTTGTATCTCGTTGATTTGATTGTGGAAGGCTTACTTAACTTCCTTACTACATCTTTCTGTCTAACGTAGGATTCTTCTTCTGTTGATATGAATTTCATTGTTTGTGGATGACGTTTAAAAAATCTTACATCATACCCACCCTTAGTTTTCTTAGTGACTTGTACTAAGTACAATCTGAATGTATCTTGTGATTTGCCATAAACCTTTACAATGCAGTAATCATTTTCTTTTATTGAACACAATTCAAGTTCTTCTTCTTCTTCGGAACTTGATGCCTGGTCAGAGTCATTGTCTTGTACGGAGAACGTGTCACTTTCGTCAGTTGTCTCAACATCGGTATTATTGTCTTTTCCTTTTTTTCTGGTCTTCTTTGTAGGAGGATCAATTTTCTTTACAGTTTTCAAATTTAAGTCTTACTTTCTTCATAGATTTTGCTTCTTGCTTGATTTTTTTTCTTTTTGCCACTTCTTCTTTCTCTTTCTCTTCCTCCTCTTTCATCGCCAGATATTTCGGTGTGGTGATGATTTCACAGTTAGTTACAATTCTTTTTCGTTTTTTCTCAGACGTATCTGGTTTTTTTTCTTTCTTCAATAAATCTAACAATAGTTCCTCAAAACTTTTGGGATTATCACCCACAGGCCTGGATGTACTTACCACCGGAAGCTCTGTGGCACTGGCTTGGGCTGCACCAGCTGGCACTGAAACTGATGGGGTAGTCGGTAAGTCTTCTGCAGCTGATGGGGAATTTGGTACTTCCACTGTCACTGATGGGGTAGTCGGTACCTCCACTTCTACTGCCACAGTCGGGGTAGTTATTACCTCCACTTCTAGTGCCACAGTCGGGGTAGTTACCTCTACTTCCACTGCCACTGTTTGGGGTGCTTCCGCTGCTACTGTTGAAGTTGTGGGCAGGCCTACTTCTTCTGGTGCTGCATTAGGATTTGGGAGATTTTTTTTATACCTATCTAAATCGGTCTTCTTGAATATGCTTTCCGAAATACGTTTTCTGTTGGGTCCTCTCTCCTCATCGTCATAGATGCCTGTGGTCTTGAATCCATTCGTAATGTGTAATGCAGGCACATCTTTGGCTAAGTTTGTTATAAGAGCCACAAACTCAGCTTTAGGTATTTTCTTACGTGGATTGGCTCTCTGCCACTTGCATAGCTCTTTGTCCCAGTTTGTTTTCAGGCCTTTAAAAACAGCGACGTCCAAAGGCTGCAAGACATGTGTGGTGTGTGGGGGCAACTTCATAATGGTCACTTGATTTTCAATGGCTAATCTTATCAAATTGGTTGATATATGGGTTGTGTGCCCATCATAGATAAGGATCACAGGCCTCTCCTCACCTATATTCTTCAAAAAAACATCACGGAACCAGTTGAAAAATAAGGTTGTTTCCATCCACCCTCGAGAGGTTACTGATATTGCAGTTTGTGTTACGATGTTTTGGTCCAGCCAATTCTCCATTACAAATTTACCTTTGAATACACAAAGAGGTGGCAGCATTCGTCCATCAGCAGAACAGCATAAAAGAACGGATGTGTTTTCACGACCAGAAGTACTTGTTTTACGTTTACTTTTCTCGCCAATCATTCCTAAGACTTTTGTTTTCGATGGGTCATGGCAAAATGATGTCTCATCGCAGTTAAAAATTTGGCTCGGTTTGCCAGTCAGCTTCAGATCATTTATGACATCATCTAAAACATCAAAGAAGTTGTAGATAACCCAAGGATTAGTTTGGTCGCATCTTACATGCTCTATACTTTGGGGCTTTTTTAATGACAAACGATGTCTAGCTTTAAAAGCTATGAACCAGTCTGCGCCTGGTCGCTGGTCCTTAAACCGACATTCAATATTGTTTTGTCTGATATAACTTTGAACCAGATCCAGGACCTCGTTTCTTGATAAACCAAAACCATTTCTGTCCATCACTTTGATACAATTTGCAATCTCCTCTTCAGCCGCAGCAGACAAGAAAGAGTGTACCCCACCACCGCCCTTGCCATCTACGGTTATGTTGCCTTTGCCCCGAGTCCCAAGAATACGGTGTTTTAGGGTAGATCTTGGAATGTTGTAATGTAAAGATGCTCCACGTGTGGTTTTATTCCCATTTCTTACATCTTCAATTGCCTTCTCTAAGTCCTCATGGGTATACGTTAAGCCAGCTCCTCTCTGTGTTTTTCTCACATATGTCCTCACCATTTTCTGGAAAAAAACACACAGTTTTAGAATATGTTAAGCTTATGTTTGAAATTTTTTATATTATTAAAGCGTAGATAAGCTGAGCTCTTGAGCTAGATACTCTGTTTGTTGTATAGCCTATAAGTTATCATTTTCTGAATTAAATTACTAATAATAATTACTTGGGGTAAATGGGTCATATCGGGGTATCTGGGCCTGCAATGAACCCAGTTACCCCGACCCCCTGGCCCAAATACCCCGTTTTGAAATATTTCTGGGGGTAAATGGACCACCCACTCTAGACAAAAAACAGAATGATGAAATATGCTGGCAATGACATTTATTCTTTGTTATATCCATAAAGAGTATTATAATCTAATGCTAAGATTAATTGGACTTACCTTGAGTGTGTAGAAATTTTTTAAAGATGTGTGTACGCCACGTTGTTTTCAAAATTTTGATTCATGAAATTCAACATAATACCACATGGCAGCCATTAATCACAGACAGGTTAAGCTTGTTGTTTGAAGAAGAAGGCTTGGTCTAGCAGTGTGGCCAACTGCTGAAATTGATATTACCCTTACAAGTTTCTTTAAAAAAACCTATGGCCCATTTACCCCTATGGCCCAGACACCCCAGCTTACCTTATATGGCTTGATCTGGTTATGGTTTATTGTTGTTTGCACAAACAAAATTTTTCGCCTATGGTTCCTGTAGCAGCAAACCTAGGTACTTGGTACCCATGTTATTCTTATGGAAAATACTTAAAATGTTATATATCGCTTATTTATGGATGTATATGGATGAAACTTGGTATGTGACTTCACTAAGATGAGTTCTATTGATATTTGCATAACAACCCATTATTTTGTGTGCCTTGTTGCAGCAAACCTGCGTACTCATCCCCAATGTTATTCTTATGGAGAATAATTAATATTTTAAATATCGCTTGTTTGTGAATACATTTCTTATGAATCCTGTTAAGTGTTATAATGTGTTATGTTATATATTCATTGGAAATTCGCTGAGTATGCAGGTTTGCTGCGACGGGGGTATTTTATTTTTTTTCCCTTACAATGTAGCTATTATTAGTGAATTTCCTTTGGAAAGTGAACTATTAGCATGACCCGCACGGTGAAACTTAAGCCCGGGACCACCACCATAGAAGTTCCTAACGTGACCCCCTGTACACGTTTTGGGGGGTCGTTCAAAATTTTATATATATATATATATGTGTATGCACTCTAGCGGTCGCATTTTTTGTCGGATTAACTTCAAATTTGGTAGGGACGTTCCTTTCTATAATCTGTTGGACAAGTTCGTTGGGCAAAACAATCGGAAAACTCTAAACCCATTTTTTGGGGATTAATCTTTCAAATTTCGAGTTTTTGGGCCCAAAAAGGGTCATAAAAGCCCCAGATGTAAAATTAATGCATGTAAAAAGATGGGAATTAGAGAGGGGAAAGTTTTAAGCCCTCTCTTGTCATTCTAGCATAAATATTTACCGAGTTATTAAAGAAAATGTGTATCGGCTAAACACAGTACGTTGTCTTATGGGGGTTTTACATTAGAAAAGCCTGTTATTCCTTTGTTAAGGTACTTTTATTATCCCCAGCAACATCACGCCTACTTTCAAGCCTGTCTAGACCTTCTCCTAACCTTATAATGCGCAAAATTGTATTCCCAGCTTTGCAAGTAAATGAAACCAGGAGTATCAGAACAGCCAAAAAATCAATGTTTACAGATTTCAATAAAAATTGGAAAATGTATGTTTTTACACTGATTTTGAGTTTTAAAAGTTTTTATGTGGAAATTCACTTTCCTCACGTCAGCGTGCTGCGTGCGAACTCGTTTTAATCTAAACGTCCATTTTAGCAAATTTCCCCTATAGGGAAGAAGCTATTACCGTAGTCGGCATGGTAAGATCTAGGCCCGGGACCATGATAACTTTTCGTTTTGAGGTCCCCAGACCCCAAAAACACCATTCGTTTGAAACTGTATATATATATATATATATATATATATATATATATATATATATGTGTCCGTGAGTACGATAACTCTCATAAAAATTATCCGATTTTCATGAAATTTGGTATAAACGTGTAAAGCAACATTTATGACTAAGTTCGAAAACCAGCCAGATCGCTTTATCCAAAGGGGTATTTTGGGGGGGTTTTGTACCCCAAAAATGGGTTTTTTGAATTTTTTACATATAATTTTGGAAATAGTCAAATTTTAGGTTTTACCATTGGATTCAGCTTAAAAAAACACACAATTTGGTATTTTGATCATTTCTCTACGTCAATTGGTTACCGAGATATTGAAAGTGCTAAACACAGTACGTTGTCTAATGTTATTCTTATGGAGGAAAAGAAAAATTTTATATCTCGCTTATTTATGAACGTATACTGACAAAACTTGGTATACCGCTTCATCTGGTTGTGGACCATTGATATTTGCTCAAAAAAACAATTTTTTGCCAAAGGCTCCCGTAGCAGCAAACCTGCGTACTCAGCCCCATATTATTCTTATGGAGAATAAGTAACGTGTTATCTCCCTTTGTTATGAAAATAAATTAATGAAATTTGGTATGTGGCTTTACCTAAATGAGTTATATTGATATTTGTATAAAACCCCATTTTTTGTTTTCCTTCCTTCAGCAAACCTGCATACTCAGCCGCCATGTTATTCTTATGGAGAATAATTAAAATGTCACAAATCGTTTATTTATGAATGTATATTGATGAAACTTGGTATGTGGCTTTATGTGGTATTAAGATACATATATATGCATTGGAAATTCGCTGAGTACGCAGGTTTGCTGCTACGGGGGTACTAAAATATACCGTAAACAAGTTATTGCTTTGTGAAAATTTCATAGTAATAATTTAATATAAATGTTTTTGTTGATTTTAAAATTTCGAGCTAAATATGTTGCTTTATTTTTATTTCTTTATTTCTTTATTGGTAAGTATCTTAATTGCCATAATTAAATTATGGTTAAGACTAAATTACATTAACAGAGTATGTAATGCTAATAATAACTGATAGAATTTTGATTATTTAAATCCTTGAATCTTGCAAAATAATCTTCGTCCAATCTTGAAACACAACATTTTGATTTTAAATTTATATTATATTTTCATTGTTGTTTTCATTTAAAAAATCTTCAATTTTGTATGGACATTTAACGATAAGGTATTGCTTTAATTTATTTTTGAATTGTCTTATGTTACTTAAAGATTTTATTTCTGAAGGAATTTTGTTGTAAATTTTGATTGATATGTAGTCTGAGCATCTTTGTCGGAATGTTGAATTTGGATGTGGCAAGTCTATATGGTTAATATTTCTCGAGTTATAATTATGAATTTGTCTTCTAAAGGAAAATTTATCAAGGTTCAAATGTACAAAACTTGCTGCTTGTAATATAAAAATTGACGATAATGTTAGAATATTTAATTGTTTGAATAGTTGTTTGCACGATGTTCTTCTTGAGACTTGACAAAGTGTTCTTATAGCTTTTTTCTGCATTTTAAATACAATTTTGGCATTTGGGCTTGAACCCCATATAATTAGTCCATATGATATATGTGAATGGATATAAGCATAATATACCATTTTATTTATGTCTAGAGTGCAGCATTTAGAAAAACATTTTATCAAAAAGATTCCTGAACTGATTTTTTTGCAAATTTTATCAATGTGAGATAACCATGAAAGATTTGGTTGTAATGTTAATCCAAGAAATTTATACTCAGTTGCCAGTGGTATCGTAGAGTTGGCAAGTTGAACAAGTTGAATTGTTTCATTATTAAATTTTTTATTATATTGTAAAGCTGAGGATTTCAAATCATTTACTATCAAACTGTTTTCTGTAAACCATTGTTCCATTTTAGAAATTTGAACAAAAGAAGATATCTCTAATTGTTTGTTAGAACTTTCGGTAATATTGAGAGTTGTATCATCTGCAAAAAGTATTACTTCTCCTTTATCTATGGATGGTAGATCATTCATGTAGATAATGAAAAATAATGTCCCTAAAGTAGAACCTTGTGGTACTCCATGAATTATATCAGATGATATTCTTGATTTTGTTGGATGTTTTCTATTCTTTAGTTCTGTGAAATGTTTTCGTCCTGTTAGAAATGATTTTATCCATCCAAGCGCTGACCTGTTAAATCCCATCAATCGAATTTTATCAAGTAGTCTATTATGATTAACACTATCAAAAGCACGGGATAAATCAAGAAATATACTAAGAGATGGAAGATCTGTATCAATGTTTGCCATTACATTTGTTACTAGTTTGTATATCGCATCAATTGTAGATTTGTTTCTTTGAAATCCAAATTGATTTGGGTTTATTATTGAGTTTTCTATAATATAGTTTGTCATTTGGTTGTGAACAATTTTTTCAAATATTTTAGAAAAAATTGTGGTCAAAGCAATTGGACGTATATTATTAATTTTAAATCCTTCTTTTTTGTTTTTTATTATTGGGACTATTTTAGAGAGCTTCAATTGTTCTGGAAAAATGCCTGATAAAAATGAATTATTCAATATAAATGTTAGAGGGTGAACAATGGACGGGGCACTATGTTTGATAACAAGAGAAGGAATATCGTCTGGGCCAGTGGTCAAGGAGTTGCTAAGGTTCCTTATAACAGATTCAACTTCAACAACTGTAACCTCAAGGAAACATGACAAGGAGTGGTTAGGAGAGTTGTCACAAATATAAAGAGGAGAAGGAGTCTTTAGACCTTTTTCCTTGAACATATTTGGAATAATATTGTAGAAGTATTCGTTAATGTTTTCTGCAATTAGTTGAGGGTCAGATAATTTACTACCATCCATTAAGGTAAAAATCTCTGTATTATCAGATTCATTGTTGTCACCAACTTCTTGGTTAATAATTGACCATATTTTTCTTGGTTTGTTGATGGCTTTTTTGATAGAAATTGAGTAGTATTTTATTTTAGCCGCTTTCAGTACATTGTTATAGATTTGTTGGTATAATTTTAAATAATTACCGAATTCAGTGGATTTATCAAATATCCTTCTTGAATATAATGACTTTATATGTTGTCTTGATATTTTTATTCCTTTGGTTATCCAAGGTAGTTTTGCACTTTTCCGTTCTTTTTTACGTGTTATTGGAAAACAAGTATCAAAATTATGTTTAAATATATTATGGAATGCATTAAACTGATCATTGACGGTTAAAGCATTATATACTACATCCCACGATGCTTCGTTCATGCACGATTTAAAATTTCCAATATTGGTTTCATTGAATTCCCTTTTATAAATATATTTAGGTGTATTGTCTTTATTTTAACTACATTTTATTGTTATTGATTGTCCCATGTGGTCTGATACGGCAGAATCTATTACATCTACTGATTGTATATCCTTTGGCTCATAATTTGTAGCAATGTTGTCAATACTTGAAATTGATTTGGTTGTGATTCTAGTTGGAATGTTAATTGTTAGATAAATTCCATAAGTTTTGAATAAATTCGTTAAACTATCAAAACTTTTTTTATCCCTACCGAGAGAGTCAATGTTATAATCACCACAAATTATAAATTTTTTGTTATTCGATGTTATAATATTTGATAGTGCTGCTTCAAGATTATCGAAAAAAGTGTTAATATTACCAGCCGGAGATCTATAGAGGCAAATGATAGCCAGTGATAATCCATTTAGTTTGGTCTTAATTCCACATACTTCAAAATATTTATCAATAGTTACTGAAGATAAATTTATGCTATTGTATTTAATGTCTTTTTTTATGAAAATACATACTCCACCGAATTTAGATGCTTCCCTGCAATGATATGAAGCTAGTTTAAGATTAACCTTTAAGCTAGTTTAACCTTTAAGATTAATTCTCATTATGTTCTCTTTCTTTATGTCATGATCAGAAATACAAAAAATATCTGGGTCTTCCTCCTCTAGAAAAATCGATATTGAAGCAATTTTATTTGAGAGTGTTTGGACATTTTGATGTAAAACTTTAAACGTAAATTTGTTATTTTTAACAAAATCTTTTTCAACCTGATATTCCTTGCAGTGATTTTTTGTGTCAGGAATAGTACGTTTTTGGTTCAAGTTTTCGATTAGATGGAATATCTTTTTCAATTAACTTAAATATTGAATTGGCTAGTTTAATTTTGCCATAACGATTTAGGTGCAATCCATGTTTTGTAAAATGGTGTCTTTTTAGTATATTAAAATCAATTACATTAATACCTTGACGAACTGCTATTTCTTTTATATAATGATTTGCCAATTCAATATCAGCGTGATGAGGATGACTAATCCCTAAATCATATCGTTGTGGAATTGTTGAAATGTATATTTTCTTTGAATTTAAATTCTTAATGTTTTCTTCAAGATTTGTATACACATATTTTAATGATCTTTTCAAGGAATCATTTGAGCCACTTAATAATACAACATTTTCATGAAAATTATTTGAGGCGCTTTTAAACACTTGTTCACTAACTGCATTGGGCATCACAGTGCTTTCACAATAATGCTCTCCGCATAATTCATTAATTTGTTGAGATAAACCTCTTCCCTGACTATCAGTATAGAGTGAAAGAGGTGTTTTGTTCTTTCTATCTGCCATTTTAACCTCTCCCGTTTGTTTAATTTGTTTGATATTAACGTTATTTACATGACATGTTCTGTTTTATTTACTATTTAGATACATATTTGGACGATTAACTGGTTGAGATCTATCTTGAATCTCTTCACAGTCAATACTATTCAATAATTCATATCTATTATTGGATACAAAAGAGTGATCTTTAACAGATCTTGTAGGATTTCCTTTTGTTTTTTGTTTGATTTTTTCCCAAGAACTATCTTCTTTATCTTTTTTCTTTTGATGGGATAGCTGATTACCTTGATCCATTTTATTTTTAAGATTTTGAAATCTGTCTTTTATTTCTTCAAATAGATTATCATTCCCCATGATCGTTTGGATTTTGGCATCGTTTGCTGCCCTAAGTGTGGAATTACAATCATACGTATCACAGTGCTTTATAGTGCTAAGTGAGTGATCATTATCATTGATACTCTTTGTGTTATCTTTATCAATCAGATTACTAAGTTGCCTTTTTAAGTAGTTTATTTCAGAATTTGAACTTTCTAGATCTACCTGTAAATCGACTAATTTTCTCATTAAGTTATCCTTTTGATAAGTTAACCATTCGATTTTATCCAGTAAACAAGTCATTGGTTGGTAAAGTTCATCAGTTTGAGTGCTTACATTTACTGAACAATGTTGTATGTTATCAACACCTTTAGCTTCAAAATGGATGATTGGATTGGATGATGGATTGATTTTTACATGTTTTATAACATTTACTTCGGTTGAATTGTCTACAATGTTAGATTCTTCTTTGATCTTTTGTGAACGTGTTCTTATTATTGGAGAAAATTTGTTCATTGTACCTAATTTGAACTTTAATGTTTTTTTTGAGGTTATAGGTACTCTTGTTCACTATATAATGTCTAGTAAAATATAAGGCAATTGATTTTTAATTATTAATAACCAGGATGTACTTAAATGTATTAATTAGTATACAGCAATATTCACTTACTTAAAAATTAATTCTTAAATTTAAAAAATATTCACCAGAAAATATGATGTGAGTAAACAATTTTTGCACGTCAGCTGTTTTTTTTTATTCATAACTGTTAAAACAAAAAGTATTGCAGCTATTACAATATTGAAATTACTATTAAAATATACAGCGCGCCAATAACACAGTATCTTTAAACGTATTAATGTTCTCTTAATCCCTTGATGCACATTCATCAGTTATATCAACAAAACACAAATATGAAAAAAATAATTATTGTAGCATTGACATAAGAGACATAGGGATAAATTTAAAATAATACTTTTGCAAATAACTTTAATTTTTAAAATGCAAATTATTATAGTTGCTATGTTCCAAATATTTTATATATGTTACAACTCTGAAATATCTGCATCACTGTTTAATACAAATAATAAATATGAAAGCTAACTAAAAATGTAATGATGATTAATTAACAACAATTTAATATTAATCAGTTTACCTGTAAAAATGTTGCTAACATAAATAGTTTAAACTACTCGTTGTGAAGTATACGAATCTTGCTCATTGAACTATCCTTATGTGAGTCACTGATCTATTCAAGGGCGGTTCCAGAGAAGGGGCCATGGGGGCCATGCCCCCCCCCCCGGAGATTTTGGAAAATATATTTTTTTCTAACTGAAATTAAGTGGACTAATACAATTTTTATGAACTAGCGATCATTTCCTATGAAAACAAACCATCAAAACAGCATTTTGCAAGCAACAAAGTATTTAGCCAGCTCTCAATGCCAGAACTCAATCGTATCAGAACCACTAATGTATTGACAAAGATAATTGGAAACACTGGCAGTGTCTATTCCTCCATCTTGAAATTCTCCTCTCTCTCTCGCCCGTCGCGACCCTTTCGTCACAGGAACACGGACTAGGCCTTTGCGCATGCGCCAAAAATGAACGACTCTTGTTCCTTTGATTCTGTTCTATAAGTCAGATTACTGATTCGTGAATGATTTAAGCTCGAACTGGACCCATAATAATGCAACACCAACCAATACTCAACTCAATAGTACCATTCCCTCGCATTTTAATAGAGGTACACCACAGATGCATACAACAATTTAGGAAGTTATTAAACGAAAGTATAACTATTTTGTTCGTTTAGCCTCAACTTTTATTTTATAGAGAACATTAATTGATGACTTTTATTTTAAATTTCTTTGGCAGTAAATAGGCCTATGTCTTTCAAAACATGAATCTGTATGGCTATGCCATTTTAATAATAGTTATATTTTTATATTTTGTAATCTGTTGATAACTGGCGGTCGCCAAGACCGAGATCGTCATGCTCACGCGACGGAGGATCCAAACAGTAATCCCTATGACTGATGGTGACGTGGAGGTCCAGACGAAGACTGTGGCGAAGTATCTGGGAGTAGTGCTCGACCACCGCCTCACATGGTGGGAGCACATCCAGGCGTTTTGCAACAAGGCAACGAGGGTTGTTCTGTCGCTCAGCAGATTGATGGGGAACGTCGGAGGCCCGAGGTCTAGCAAGAGGTGACTTCTCATGTCCACCGTCAACGCCACTCTCCTGTACGGCCCAGAAGTGTGGGCGGGTGCCATGAGAGTAAAAAAACACAGCAAGAGAATTCTCTCCGTTCAGCACAGGGCGGCTCTTAGGGTTGCCTGTGCGTATCGCACTGTGTCTGGACTGGCTGTAATGGTTGTGGCTGGAGTGTTTCCCCTCGATCTGCTCGCCGCTGAGAACATCTTTCGCCGTGCCCCTGATCTCGGGAGAGACCAAGCTGCTGCGGAAGCCAGACTCGAAACTCTGCGAGTTTGGTAGGAGCGGTGGGACGGTGGACTGGAAGGACGATGGACGTCTCGCCACATCAGAGACATAAGACCGTGGTTGAGCCGTGCCTTTGGGGAAATTGACTTTTTCCTGTGTCAATTCCTGACGGGCCACGGGTACTTCAGGGAATACCTTTTCCGCATGGGGAAGGTGAGGTCACCTCAGTGTAGTTACTGCCCGGAGGAGGTGGATGATGCTCATCATACTTTCTTCCGGTGCAGTCGTTTCGCTGAAGACAGGAGGAGGCTAGTCTCTGCTGTCGGCGATCTGTCCCCGGACGTCGTAGTGGGGGCGATGCTTCGAAATGAAGACTCCTGGAGAGCGGTTGCGCTCTTCGTGCAATCCGTTCTTCGGGGAAAGCGAG
The DNA here is from genome assembly GCA_963675035.1 of Allygus modestus. Classification (NCBI taxonomy): domain Eukaryota; kingdom Metazoa; phylum Arthropoda; class Insecta; order Hemiptera; family Cicadellidae; genus Allygus; species Allygus modestus. Next base: position 292,082,921 of record OY776111.1, on the reverse strand, counting down.
ACGAGGGATGCTTAGGTGACCTCTAAGTTTCCCGAAACGGTGACGTGACCCGTCTGGGTGCAAGACACGCGGGCCAGTTCTGAAGTTGTCCGATAAGGGTTCCGGCCTGGTTTTTCCCTGCGGCTCCGTAGGAGGTTTAGTGGGTATACCTCGTAAGACGGAGTCCCACACTGTTCCTTTGGGTTCGCGCATAAAGCGTTCCTCCTACGTAAAAAAAAAATAAAATCTGTTGATAAGCAAGAAATATGTATTAGATGTCAAGCATTGCAACATGCATTGGACATTGTAAAAATAACTGCAGGTGTACGTTAATTCTTCACGTAAGAGGATGAACAAAGATTTGATTTACAAATAATATCCTGCAATACAATTTTACTTGCAATATAATCCAAGTACAAGTGATTACAAATGTTATAGATTCATTTCAATTACAATTTGTTATAACATGGTCGGAGTGGCATAAGAGTACCGATAACTCCAATGTTTGATCACAATTAAAATGTTGTCAACGGTAACAGAGTCATATTCTGTAAGCAATTTCAAAGGACTGCCAAAGAGGATATGTAAAATGAATATGCGCAAAACCGAACACAATATTTAAATAATACAAAGAGATTTGTACCGAATCCCGCTGAAATGGAAACAAAATGTCCTACGTTAAACTACTTAGACAAACACTGGCAAAAATTAATTTTGTTATTTATGATGTAAATCATCGTTCGTGAAATAAACCTAATAAAGAACCTAATAATATATGCTCTCCTGATACTTGATAGACAACACCAAAATTTATATAAAGGACCAGAATTTATATTATTAATGATGATACAACGGAGGGTCGTAAAAAGGTGGTTAAAATATTTTCTTAAGTAAATTTTTGCGAGGAATCCGATGGTTCAATCATATTTTTAATCGGACATACAGTAAAGGAGTTATATTATTTTACCAATTTCAAAGGGCCACCATACGGAAACGGTGTAAGTGGATAGGCCAATTAATGAATTTGACCTAAAAATCAAAGCAAAGAATTTGTATGCCAAATTTATAACTGTAATATACTAAAGCGTTCTTGAGTTATGCGACCAAAACACAAACAAATTGGAATGAAATTTGTTGTTGAGTATATGGACTCACTTCGTTCATCCAATTAATGTTAAGGCATAAACCACACAGCAATTATCATACCAGGTTTCACATGACTATAAAACACACAGCAATTATCATACCAGGTTTCACATGACTATAAAACAAGGTAGGTCGGAACGCTCGTACATCGACACAATACAACCTAACCCTCCTCCACCCAGGAAATTTGTCACGTGAATGTTTAAATTGCTTTTACAGCTTGTCCTCTTTTCACAGATAGGGCAAATAAACTTATTATTTTCCATCTTTATGCATCTCTGAACTTCAAACAACAATTTTTATTTACCACTTGTTTTGTACTGTACCAGCACTCTTTCTTTGCCTTCTAAGGAAGCGATTAGTGAGTGAGTGAGTAGTTAGAACTTGAACAAGTCGTTATTTTTATTGTACAACACAAACAAAATAACAAAAGCCGTTCATTTCTGGTGCATGCGCATAAGCCTAGTCCTTGTTCCTGCATCGAAAGGGTCGCCTCCCGCCACTCGCCAGTCTGTACTCTACTCACAGTATAGGCGCGAAATGGTTGGTAAAATGGTTTTTAGGCTTAACCTTCTCAACATTAAAGAAGAGTTAAGACTTGGGTAAGGACAAGAATGGGAGAAACACGGCTCATGGATCTTTGCTTGCTTCTCGTTCACAGAGCCCTTGAAGTGAACACAGATCAAATCATTTAAAGATTTGCGAAAAAGGGTGCCAGACGATTTGATTTGTTTTATAAAGACGTATAGACACAACTTGGCAGTTCTTACAGTTTAACAGTTATTTTATTGTAAGCTATATTAATAAAACTTGTTTCTTCAACAATATTTTTTCTCTCAAGAATCCAGTTTACAATTAAGAACATTATAATATTACAACTTCTTAGTTTTATTTATTGCCTTACTGCTTAGGCCTCATGAAAACTTTATACTCGATTCATATAAATAATAATATGCTATATTTTTTAAATAGTATATTATGATGTTTTATATTTGCTTCATAAAATATAAAATAATTCCCGGGGTAGGCCAATGGGCTTCTCCTTACTTTGGGTTCTGATCTCAGTAAAATTTGAATATCAATTACAGCAGTAATTATTGAATTTTTCAATGAGCTCATTAACTCCATCCTTGCAGACTCTTAAGACCGAAAGTAACTTTAACCTTAAGCAGTATGGCCCCTCCCGAAAATCAGTCCTGGATCTATTTACACTTTTTGTACAGTAGCACGCGGGAGAGTGTTTCCTGGATGTATTTCTCATGTTCTTCACATCCATTATCAGCAGTATATTTAAGCCTTAACTGCTCAACTAGGTCCTTGGTGGCTTTAAGAAGACTTGATAATAGTCTTGATAATAGGCCGGTTTGTGGCATATTTTTAAAACAAATTTCATAAACTGTCATTGCTACTTTATCAAATTCAAGAGAAAGGGGATCTGGAGCTTTTAAACCTGACGTTGTGCCAATCTTGACGTTTGAAAAGGTTTTTTATAAAATTAGTAAGTCATAAGTATTGTTTAGAGGAGAGTTTACATCACAATGACGATTTATGCATTTTTCACATTTGAACTTCCTGTACGTACGATTTGCTAGGTATCCAGCATAATAGGCTTGGGAGCATGATTCCAATGAAACGGGTTCGGGAATATATGTTTGTCCTCTAATTGGTCGTCCTCATTCTTCACCTCAATTTCCTCATTCGTCGACTAGTGATGCATTCAACCTCCATTGGAACTTGCACAGCAGGTTCGGTCACACCTGGGTCTCTGGGTTGTAAATCTAAAATGGTGTCATAGTCTGTGTCGTAAGATGAAATTGCAGGGGGTTCAATGATGTACTTCAGTCAGTACAGCCTCAGGGCGCTGCGGAAGGTCCTTACTGTAGGGTTTCTGGTCCAAACTCCTCTTTGCCGAATACTTGAAAATAGATTTTCTAATGGGTTTTGATTTAATCGTGTAGTTATCATGTATTTGCCCTTTTCCTGGTCCAGTGAAGTGACTGCGGCGATCGTCAGTCGTATTCCATCAAAACACGGAGGCTTCTTGACACCTCGCTGAACAACATTGAGGCTTCTTCTAGAACAGTTATGACGTGCGGATGATCTTTAGACAGTGCACACTTATCCGGATTTGGACTTTTCTTGCATCTACTGTTAAGAACGTCAAATAGTGAGTTTATTTTGTCCAAAAATTCAGCAGTGGTCAAAGCGGTGTCACTGACAATCTGCCCAGTCGCTACTACCGTCCTCAGTCCAGCTGCAACGCTGTGGCTCAAAACCTGAGCTGCCAGAGCAATATTCATCTTTAGGAAGCTGTTTGGCTTTATATGGGTTGAACTAAGTTTTGGAACTGCGCAAGTTGAAATAAGTAGAAATACATAAGCTAATGAGTTTTAAAATTTCTTGAGCACTAGGCTGGAGGTCCCTTTACTCTCGCTCGCACACTCAGGAGCCCAACTCCTATGACCCGTGCAGTGCAAGTGTACAGCTTCAAGTCATAGCTCTAATATTTATGAATTTAGTCATAACTTCAAATAAGTTATATTTCTTCAATCTTCATTTGATTCCAAGAAAAGTGAGTCCACACAACAAATAGTTGTAATCAAATATCTGTTATATAACTATGACAATATAATGTCAGCGATCACGCTTATGCTAAAAGTAGAAGTTGTTTTACTTATATTTTGACCAGAATAACTCGGGAAACACCCAGGGAACCAGCGCCAGGAGCATATACAGACTATCATTTTAGGGGGGGGGGGGGGGGGTCATTAGGTCGTGAGTGAAAATCATAGTATCGAGCAACTAGCTTAAAACATCTAGTGCTATCATACAAATATTACTCTCCAAAAAAAATTAAAGCCTACATGTTGACGCCATTTTCCCCTCTGCAATCTCCATTCATATGACAAAACAACTAACCACAGACCATAAAATAATGTAATCTGCAATGTATGACAACCATTTCCCATCAAGCAATAACAAGGTTTTCCTGAACACCATATTTAGGGAGGTTTATTGTATAACTGGAGGTAACACTACTTAACGATTTTGGTAAAAAAAAGTGAGCCGGTGATTTTGTCAGGTTGGTACACTGGTGAGGAAAATTGATCGTTCTTTGAACTATCCGGATTGGCTGTTTTATTCCTATAAGTGAATCTACTCATGAAAATCACTGGAATAAAAGTCATTTAAGTTGGATTAAATTCATTTTTTCGTTTAATTTATGTATCTAATCTTTCCGTGAAAAAGGATAAATTATGATGACATAAATAAATACAAGTTTATTGAGTTTCAAATCATGGATATAGGTACTTGTTTGGTTCACTTTGTCGATGTCATTATATTTGTCTCCGATCGGAGACAGCAGCACTTGGGAATCCCATGCCATGCTGTCTTATGGCAGCGTGGGGCAGCGGCACTACGACAATGGTGTTCAGCGACAGCGCCGGCGGCACTACGATGTTTGACCTTGAGAACGCTGGGCATCCCCTAAGTGAGGGTGCAATGCGGGTATTCCCAGGATTTTTGTTTGGATAAACGCGAAAATAAGTGTCTAAGATACTACGACAGACGCGAAAATGAACAACGCCAACTAACGCAAAATAAATATCTGTAGAAAATATAAAAACTGTCGGTAACCTTAACCAATGCGAAGTGAAAACCCCACTACTCTAACATACACGCTAAGGCACAATAAGCGTTTCCTTCTCATATGCTAGATGAAAAATTATCGCATAACCTTGACCATGACAAATGTCTCCGATCGGAGACATACACACCTAAGAGGGGATGCTTGTGTCTCCGATCGGAGACATGCCGCACTCAACGTGTGCCTTATAGATCCAAAGTATAACTCCAAATTTATTTGTATTATGTTAGTAAACCGGTAACGTTTGACTTATAACAACAATAATGAAAAACATACTTTTTATTTCAGTTGTCAGATGATTAATTAATCTTAGTCACTCACTATATTTTACACGTGGGCAACTGTTCTCACATGTTAGGACTTTGAATTTACAAGAGTTAAATGTATCAGACTAAGCTCGAAAACCAGACACTTAGCAAAATCAAAATTTAGGATTTAGGGTGTGGTAAGTAAAGCCATAAATATATTAATCAATTAAAAATTTATTGCAATGGGCCTATAAATAACAAAAATATGAATAATTTATACTTCAGCCAAATGAGCAAACAAAACCAAAATTTTTTAACTCATAAATTGTATACTATGAATTTTGTGTTTCTTACAAAATTATGTTAAAGTGATGTATATATTTAAAAAAACAAACGATTCATCATCAGTTGTAAAAATAATAAGATTAATATCTCAAACACAATTAATCACATGAACAATGTACCCATCTTCGATACATATCCCGGGGAAATCGGAACATTTAAGTCCTTTGACTTTATTACTGCTTTTAGAACAGCCATAATATGAACACACAGTTTTTGACATGGCCGCAACTAGCACTACTTCACTATTACATGTGAAAAACGTAAAAAAAGTTACTAAACACAAATGCTAGAATAAAAATAGCATTCACACGCTTTAAAACTGTCTAGACTCAGATTGGCACGGCGTGGTATGCCAGGGTGAGCGGGGAGTGGAGAGGGATCTGGCGTACGGGAACAGTGCGGAGGAGGGGCGCTGAGAGGGGAACTTCCGGCGTTGGGTGTACTGCAGACAACCGCGACACTAGCGGCACAAAGTGGCTGGTGTACCAACTACGACGAATCTGCGTACCCCCATATTGCACAGCACAGATCTCTGTGGTTAAATTGTATAACTTAAAACAAACATTTTGTTCAGTCTATTTCAAATATTGGTACCAGAACACTAATACTCCCATCACAGCAAACCTGCAAACTCAGCGAATTTCCAATGTATATTTAAAGACACATACCTAATTTCATAAAAATACATGATAAATAAGCAATGTATATCATTTTATTGTTTGTCACTATATAATTATTATTAGATTTGCCTTCTGACGATCCTTTTTGAGTTGATACTATGCGTTTCGTCATCAAAGTGACATCATCATGTCGGTGCATCCACACATCAACGTTTCGTCATAGTTAAATTGAAAAAAAAAATAGTGCATACAAATACACTTACACGTTGGCTGCAGGCTACTATAGATATAGTACCTCGCCACCAGCCCGCCAAGCGGCCTACTAGTAGCGGCTCCCCTGCCAAACATTGCTTCAGCACTTGACGAGAACGGACTATACGCTGTTCGCAGTTTAGATATAACCATGTGAAATTTGTTGTGTAGGTTGGCCATAAAATTTCCCTCAATTCCCGCAACTGGAATTCCTGTAGACTGGGAAAACTGCTTTTTTTGCTAATAAAATCCCTCAAAATGGCAGTACTGACTCTCTACATCGACCTATCATGTGCTGCTATCTGTTGGCGCTTTTTATTGCTATATTGTTTTTTTTATTATTATTATTATTTATTTTGTTTTATTATTATTTTTCAGCTATATTGTAATGTAGTACAGCGCCTTCGAGCGCTACAGCCATTGGTTAGCCAAGATTTTGAAATGTGACCCCGACCAGCGATTGGCGGGCCGCATTTTGCAGGCGACACACCTCGGGGCAGTCACAGGGAACGTGGTAACCTAAATTCACATAACATAAATCGCGTTGACGCGATGGCCATGTTTTGCTTGTGAGTTCAAACTGTTAGCGACAACGACTGGGGGACGGAGCTTTATCTGCAATGGACTTTGTACTGTGACAGGTAATCCAGGCGCATTGTCGTGTCGATTGGATTGGATGATTTTAAATTTCACTTTTCACCTATGTTATTAGCAATTAACCAATATGGTATAAAAAATATACAATCAATGTCAAAAATCACATTTTTGTCATTTAACAGTTGTTATCAGTCCATTATTAGTGACTTTAAAGGCAAAGTAAATAATGTTAGCGAATTTTCCCCTATAGGGAAGAAGCTATTACCAAAGGTCTCATAGTAAGACTTAAGCCCAAGACCATGATAACTTTTCGTTTTGAGTTCCCCAGATGCCAAAAACACCATTCGTTCAAATTTGTATATATATATATATATATATATATGTGTGTCCGTAAGCACGATAACTCTCGTAAAAAAGGTCCGATCTTAATAAAATTTGGTACAAATATGTAAAGTACCATTTATTTGAACGAGTTCGAAAACCAGACAAATCGTACCATCCGAAGGGGGGTTTTGTACGCCAAAAATGTTTTTTTGGAGTTTTCACATTTAATAATCATTTAAATTAAATTTTAATTTACACCATTGAATTCAGCTTAAAAAAACAAACAGTTTGGTATTTTGATCATTGCTCTACGTCAATTGGTTACTGAGATATTGAAAGTGCTAAACACAGTACGTTGTCCAATGTTATTCTTATGGAGAAAAAGAAAAACTTTATATCTTGGTTGTTTATGAACGTAAACTGTCGAAACTTGGTATATCGCTTCATCTGGTTGTGGTTTGTTGTTGTTTGAACAAAAAACTACTTTTTCGCCTATGGTTCCCGTAGCAGCAAACCTAGGTACTCGGTCCCCATGTTATTCTTATGGAGAATAGTAAAGATGTTATATATCGCTTATTTATGAATGTATATGGATGAAACTTGGTATGTGACTTCACTTAGATGAGTTCTATTGATATTTGCATAAAAACTCATTATTTTGTGTCCCTTGTTACAGCAAACCTGCGTACTCATCCCTAATGTTATTCTAATGGAGAATAATGAATATTTTAAATATCGCTTATTTATGAATATATTTCTTATGAATTCTGCTAAGAGGCATAATGTGTTATTAAAACATATATATTCATTGGAAATTCGCTGAGTACGCAGTTTTGCTGCGACGGGGTATTTGTATTTTAAAAACATCAACTGTAATAATAAAATTCCCTCACAGGAGATGACCCATTGGTGTCAGTCCAGATCCGAGGTGGTCCAGAGGCGCTGATGGTGACATCGTGGGTACAGATTCAGCAAGCTCGTCAAACAGATTCTGGAACCTACTCTTGCGTGGCTACCAACAACATGGGAACATCAAGAGCCATAGCACATCTCACTGTGCGATAAGAAGCTTGTAATTGATTGTATGGTATAAAAGATCAATATATTTTCCTTTTTTTGTAATCTTTTTATTTTTTCAACCATGTATCATTATGTATTTAAGATTTTCCCTTGTGTTAGATGCTTTCCTAATTTTGTTGATTAATATAAAAAGTTGAAACTTAGTTAGGCCTACATTGTTATAATTATTACATGATGTGGTTTTGTCATATCTCTACATATAAAAATGTAATTATAAACATCATTGTAATCACTACCATTTTTGTTTAAAGAGGTCGGCAGCCTCTTTTTGCCTTACTTTGCCCATCCACATAGACTATACATCTGTGCATGGAACGTATCCAGGAAAGCAAGGAGTGAGCCGTTACAGTACAAGTTAACCAATAGTGATCAAATTTACATGCCAGGGCTGGGATTCAACCCACGACAGTGCCACTGCATCAACTAGGCCAGCAACTCACTAAAATAGTTAGTTACTCAGCTAAGCAACATGACAAGATACGAAGATATATAAGCAATAGGAAGAAGGCATTCAGGAACTTACAATTTCCTTCTCAAAGATTTACTAACAAAACTCTTTACAGTATGAGGAAGGACATTAAAAAATTCTGACCCAGCATATGTTGGTTTTCCAGGGGCAGTTCAAGGGCTTTCTACTTTTTACATTATTACTCTCGTGTTTCAATAAAGTATAATTATTTTGCCAAAATTTTACAAAGAGAAATTTTGTAAGATATTAGTGGATCACGAGTGGGTTGACTGCACTGGCCACAATCGCATTGTCAGTTTTTCAGCTAGTTGGCTGTCTTTGAGTCGTGAGTGATGCGCTCTTCCCGCCTCATTTCTTATAATGTACGAGGGTGATTTTTTTTATCAACCTCCGATAGGCCAAAAATAAAAGACAAATGTATATAAAAAATGATTGTATTACCAAAAGTTAGGTACACTTATGCTTACACTTCGACATAGTCACAGTAACAATTGAGGCGTCTCTCGTACCTGTGTATCATATTTTCAACACCCTCTTCAAAGAATGTTGCCGCCAAATGAATGGAGTGTGTCACATTATCTGTATGATCGCACAGCATGAAAGCTAGATAAGCTGTAGGCGGGTAATGTTTACATGTTGGAACAGCGCATTCCCCCCACCAAATGCTCTGTCACCTTCAACTCAGATCATTACTCTGAGTTTGCGAAGCTTTATTCGTTTCCTGCAAGCAGAAGGGAATAGTACAGCAGAAATTCATCACAGAATGAGCAGAGTTTACAGAAAATACTTTTTGAGAAATGTTGTTATGCCAGGTGTCAAAAATTTAAAGATGGCCATACTAATGTGCATGATGAAAGGGGTCAAAGAACATCAAAGCAGTTTCGACAAGTTGTTTGGCCTTCTGACATCATTTTTGGGACCCAGCGAGCATATAGTTTTTGGAGACTAAATGATTTGTAATGATAGAGTATAATAACGATGGTCTTGAAATCTCAGGATATTGTATGGATAAACCATATGATTGAACCAATGGTTTTCTCTAACCGCTTCATCAACAACGTTGAACAACGTTTTCTGTAGCGACAGATTTTTGTCCTTGACCTCCTTCGCCAGGCACAGTTCGTCCATCTTTAAATTTTCGACACCAGATCTGAGCCTGGGAGTGTTAGAGCATTTGGTGAGGGGATGCGCTGTTCCATCATATAAACATTACCCGCCCACTGCTTGTCCAGCTTTTACGCAGCCTGATCATACAGACAACGTCATGACACACTTTCATTGGCGGCAACATTCTTTGAAGAGGGTATTGAAAAGCTGGTACATAGGTATGACAAATGCCTCATTCGTTACGGAGGCTGTCCAAAAGTAAGCATAAGTGTAGCTATCTTTTGGTAATAAAATAATTTTTATATACACTTGTCTTTTATTTATGGCCTACCGTAGGTTAATAAATAAACAACCCTCATATCAAAAACAAATAACAAGGGCAGAAAAGGATCACTTCGTTCTCTTAAGGTGGCATTATGATATGGCAATCCCAGAATAACCATACTTTGAATTACAGGATCGAGACCTTACCGATCCTCATATAGCATACAGTTTAAAGTGCTAGGAGGGGTTTTAAAAACTACCAAGAGATGAAACAAACAAATTTGCTTTATGAATTTGAAAAGAAACTTTATAGAAAATAATCATGATATATTACTATGTGGAACAGGAGCCACCTAAAATCCTAAAGCCACCCCTGTGATTTACCCTCATTATATTGTTTGCTTATGAGCAGGCAGGTTTAAATTTTGTCTCATTTCTCTTGTAATATTTGTGAACATTTTATTTTGATTGAGAGTAAGCTCATTAAAAAAGGCCAGATGAATAATTTTATAAATGTAAATATTTATAACTGTCAGCACTTCTAAAGTTATAAAGTGATCTCTCTAACTTACAAACCAATCTATTCAAGTAATTATTCAAAATGCCTTTTTGTGTAAGACAAGCAGCTGAAAGAGATTATTTTTACATGTTCCACCCCAAATAGTAATGACATAGCGTAGCTTACGGCCATAGTACCATAATGCCATAGTATAACTCGCAGCCATGGTGCCATAATGTCATAAGAGTAGCGTCCTATAGAAATCCATAGAATGTCGTCTCTATAGTGTCTGTTTTATAGAATTCCTCCAAGCAGCTCATTCGCTTCCTACATGATTTAAAAAAGAAAACCATTATTTATATAAAGAAAATTTATTAAAAATAAATTTACACCTTCTTCACAATTGAAGCTGCTAAAACAAAGAATTACAAACAATAAAATTTTGGGTAAAACTAAAACCGTTTACATTGAATATGAAAAGATTATTTGTTAGTTATACTTCAATTTTGTTATACAAATGGTTTCTCAGAATAGATACGGTGAATTTAATTGTGGTTGTGACTATTGTTTGCAGTTTTTCTTGTTGTAAATTAAACTTTTTCCATATATCTGCAACAAAGATTGGGATGGTACCTCTTGTCCCTATCAATAATCCATATATTTCAATACTTTGTAGGTGATATTTTTCTTTAAAATAGTTTTTGGTCTCATCGTATATTAATTTTTTTTTATGATTTACTTCTATTGCTTGTTCTTTGTTTTTTTTTCAAAAAGTTTAGTTGGATCAAACATATATCCTTTTTTAAATTTATTGTCCACAACTAAAATATCCGCTCTTCGGATTGATCCACTATCTGATAAACCCACAATTTCTTCAAACACCTCATAGCCTTTGTCCCTAAAGCTGTCAGCAATGATTTGTCTAATTTTATTGTGACGTTCGTTTCCGAGCAATTCTCCAGACGGGCATTTACCAAGAATGTGGGCCAAGGACTCAAAGGTATATTGCTCAGTGTCCGTGCAGTGACGACACTGGTTCCCATTCTTGGACCTGCCGTGGTTTGATCTAGTTGGTGCCACGTCCCCAATAATTTTTAACATTTCTCTATACTCTGATGTTGTTAGATCTTTGATTTTATGGAAATTTAAATTGATTTTTGGACATTCCTCAAATAAACATACACCTTTTCCTTTAAATGGTAAGGCACACCATTTTGTATACTCTATTTCTTGAAGGTGATGTCTGAGAGCTTTTGATGAAAATGAAGACATATGAGGGATGAGTTCTGAGACATTTAACTTGTTAAAGCACATTTCTTTTTCTTTGGAAAAGTCTCTAAAAAGAGCAATATAAGGGTCTTTAATATTTTCCAGAATCTTACATATGTTTATGTGCTGAATCATTGCCTCCCATTCAGCCTTAAACATCCTAATCCTTTGTATTTCTTTGGTGAATATATCATTGAATTAGGAATATCAGATGGCAGTTCTAATATTTCCTTCAGGGCTGATTTGGTAATGAGATTAATGTCATTCAGGAATTTCTGTGTTAATTTGTTCAGAGGAGCGGTTTGAAATGGATATACTAGACTGGGCCATATACACTTGTTCAGGACATATAACTTTTGTTCATGTTTTAAAAATGGAGATGTAGTAAGTCTTTGAATGTTTTTAACTAATGATTTGATGATGTTTGAACTATCTAAAACTATTTGATTTTCAAAACTTACTCCAAGATATTTAATTGTGACTCCTTTCCTCAGAGATTCCAATATTTCTCCTTCAATACAGAAATTATCTGGACACAACTCTCCCTTTATAATATTTATTACTTTGGTTTTCTTTATATTAAGGCTAGACCAATTTCATCAAATTTGGATTTAATACCATCATACAATGCCATAGCAGATTCTTTGTTTCTAGCTACCAATACAGTGTCGTCAGCGAAACCTAGTACACTTATTGCTGGCAAAGAGTCTTCAATTTTATAACCATAGGTTTTGCGCATTGATGTATTCGTCAATTCATTCAGAATATGATCAATGCTTAAATTGTATAGTGTTGGAGATAAAGGAGCACCCTGCAAGACACCTCTCCTAATTAAAATAGGTTTTGTCTTACCTTCTGAAGTTTCAATTTGGGTTTGATTATTCTTAATAAGCTCTTTGATATTGTTAATTAAAAGGGTCGGTGCCTCCAAACTGTCCAAAACTTTTGACAAATGTTGATGTCCCACATTATCATAAGCTTTCTCGATATCTAAGAACATTATGCAGCAATCATCCTTTTTTGCTTTAACACTATGTAAAAGAGAGTTTAGGATATTTGAGTTTATGTGAGTTCCTGGTATCATTGTAAATCCTCTTTTAACTTCGTTAAACTGGATATATTTCATTAACCTAGCATCTAGAATTTGTTTGTAAATTCTTCTGATGAGTGAACAAATAGATATTGGTCTCCAATTTCCTATCTCCGTATTTATTCCACCTTTATCTAAAAGAATGGTCCTTGCTGACTTTAAAATAGGGGGGATGGTTTTCATGTTTTGCAAATTATTAAATATTAATGAAAAAATTATTGGTACTTTGGCATTTTTTATGCTTCTCATTATGACTCTGTCAGAGCCAGGTGCAGTGTCTACTTTAATTATTTTTATGGCCTGAACAATTTCTTCTTCAGAGATAATACTGTTGTATTCTGCATTGATGTTTTTCACAGTTGTGATGTTTGGTATGTCATAAGCCTGTAATATTTTGCCATTCTCATTTGAAAATTTGTTTTCAAAATAAGAGTATAGATCACTTAAACTAATTTTGCAACGATTCCAATCTCCCTCAAGCATGTTCAGGACTTATATATGTTCTGGATTTATATAATGTGGTTTTAAAAATAATTAATTCCCAACTACTCAACAAGAGCCTGGTTCATCATACTTTTACCCAACCAATTAAAATCATATGTTTTTATTTTAATTTGATTTTAAATACTTCTCTTTTCCTATACTTTTATTCTCACCTGATATCTTTTGTTTACATTTTCATTGTTACCTATTTTATAATAACAAACCCTCTTCTCACTTCAGACCAGCAAATAACCACTCCCAGTTTAGTTTTTGTTAACATTTCATCCTCTTCTCATTTTATTTCCCCTTTTTGTCAATTATCAACATGATAATTTATGTATTTCTATATCTCACTTCATGTTAATTGTTTTTTCCACGACATGCTGATTAAAACCCCAAACTATGTATATGTACCTGTAATAAAGTGAGTGATATCATCTATAACCCTGGACCCTTCAGATCTTCTAGACCTTCTAGATCCTCTAGAACTTCTGGAACGTCTAGAACGTCTAGATCTTCAAGACCTTCTCATCCCATCTCCTGACTCATTTGATCTCCACATGCCTCATCCAAAGTAGTGACTTAAAGGTCAGAACTTTCACCCAATTTGGTGAGTGGATAATTAATTAATATAAACTTCTTTTGAACATTTTATTTTCATTTTGTTTAATTATAAATATCCTAATATTGGTGATCAGTGTCTTAAAACAATTAGTACAAATTATGAACTACAATACATAACATGTTTCCTTTTTCTATGTCAATAACCAGCCTGTCAGTCCTTACTTATTTATTACTTTATGTAAAATAAATGTTTGTTATATGTTATAATTTGTCCATTACTATCATTCATTTTTTGCTCTTCACATTGGTCCTTCGCCTATCTTTCTTATCTTTCCCAAAAACATCCAGCTCCAAACAAAGCACTTTCCTGATGGCCCGTTTTCGTTGGTTATAGAAAACGTTTTGGTGTTTTAATCGTTGTTCTATGTCCAACCGTTGCAGAGATATTCAAAGTGCTAAACACAGTACGTTGTTCAATGTTATCCTTATGGAGAATAAATAAGATTCTATATCTCGATTATTTATGAATGTATATTGATGAAACTTGGTAAGTGGCTTCAACTAGTTGTGGTATATTGATATTAGCACAAAAAACAAGTTTTTTGTTGATAGTCCCCGTAGCAGCAAACCTGCATACTCGACCCCCATGTTATTCATATGGAGAATAAGTAAAGTTGTATATCTCCCTTAATTATGAACCTACATTAAGAGAACATGGTATGTAGCTTCACCTGGTTCAGTTATATTGATAATTGAAAAAAAAACACATTACTTATCTTCCTATAGTTGCTGCAAACCTGCGTCCTCAACCCTAATGTTATTCTTATGGAGAATAAATAAAATGCTATATATCACTTATTTATGGATGTATTTTTGGGAAACTTGGTAAATAGCTCTATGTAGTAGTGAGTCACATATATATGCATTCAAAATTCGCTGAGTACGCAGGTTTGCTGCTACGGGGGTATTTTTTTTTAACCGATATTGTTAAACTTGATACGGTTTGGGGTACGGTGCTTGGTGCCTGGGAAAGGCAAGAAACTACTCAAATTTCTCATAAATAAAAGCAGACAATATTCCCAGTACTATAACAGTTTTGAGGCTGACATTGGGTACAGCAAATGAAGTTGTCATTACATATGTCTTTTGGCTGTCCATTATGACAAACTTCCCTTTCACCTTTGGTCCCTGCATTTGCAACGGCTACGGACAGAATCTCCGGGTTTAGTTCCCAACCTGCCAACGTGAGAATGGATGGTCCCTGGCTTTTGTACATGGATACCCTGTCAGTTGAGTTGACCAGTTGGAGGCAGAATGCGGGTCCCCTGTTTGAGAGCCTCATCCAAGCTGTCACGGAAGTTGGCCCTCTCAAGAGTCAATTTGGCTGCCGTCCCATCCCACCCTTTCCTTTCCTGCTATATCCTATCCTTCCGGTAATCTGCGCAATATTCCCGCTTGTGGAAGATGTGCCTAGCAGCTATGCTGGAGTTTCCTAATCCGCAACAATGATGTTGATGATGAAGCAGACAATAACAAATATAACCAAAACAAATGTTTTAAAATTAAATACATGAATTTTGCTTTATGTTGACAAACGTATACTGTAACACTTAACGGTACTAAGCCAAATAGAGTCGAAAAGTCATCCCAGAGCATACGCTAACTAGACGCCAAGCACTTTACCCCAAAATCTATGTTGCTTCATCTGGTGGTCATCCATAGGTATTTAAATAAAAACCCAATTTTTGTGGTCCTTGATGCAGCAAACCTGAGTACTCAGTCCTAATGTTTTTCTTATGGAGAAGAAATCAAACTTCATATCTCGCTTATTTATAAATATTCTAGGATGAAAGTTGGTAAGTGACTTCATGAAGTAGTGAGGTACCATTGAAAATTGACTGAGAATGCGGGTTTGCTGCAACAAGGGTATTTTAATTATTTTTGTTACGCCATCATTATTTGTTGATCAATGTGGTCTTAATGATCTTTAAATAAACAACTCTCCCTCCATTTTTACTTTCTCCCCTTATACATAGTATATGGAGAAAGTATTGTTTTCGTCAAAATTTTCGAATTTGAGCTGTTAGTGGAAATATTTGTTTTGGTGCTCCCTGAATCCAAAAAAGTGATTTTTACATGATGTCTGTCTGTCTGTCTGAATGTGTACAGAGTTAGAGCCCTAACCAATGGTCTGATTTTTATGATATTAGGTATGTAGGTACTATCCACGGACCATAGAAAAAAATAGACTGGGCATCCCTTTTACTTTAGCATTGAAGCTGGTGAAGCCCATTTCTGGCATGTCCGCCATCTTGGTGGTCCAACATTTTATAAAAATACTAGAATATTAATTTTGGAGATTTAATAATATGTGGCATCATATTTATTAAAGACTGGATACTGATAACTAAAGCATTAATTTGTAGACTTGTTAGGCCCACAAATATATTTAGTTATTTATAATTTTATAAAAAATATATTAGTAAATTGTTTTTGTTTCCCATAGTTTGATATATTACTCCTTTCCCTTGAGCTGTAGACAGAACGTTGTCTTTACTTTCTTATAATTTTAAACATAATTTTTATCTGTAAATTCAAATAATGTTATTAACTGTTGAAAAATAGTTATATTTGATTTAGAGTAGTGAGTAATTGAGATTTAACAGTGTAGGAACCACTTAATGTTCCTAATAAATAGATAAATAAACTTTTGATAAGATTATCCAAAATAAACAAATGTTTTGACTTGTGTGTATTTTTAAGACTTAAGTCACAACACTATCTGTTGGGTCTCAGAGAAATTACAAGCAGCCATCTTGGTGGTCCAGATTTAATTAGTGCTTCACTTTTACACCCGTGATGCCCAGTCTACTTTTTATATGGTCTGTGGTACTATCCCCCAAAAACCATAAAAAACGTGAAAAATCAAAATTTTTCAAAAACAGCTGTAACGATTTCAATTAAACTTTATTTAGTTGTTTGTAGAGCTTTGGTTTTCCAACAAAATGACACCACCTACATTTCTGTAAACATTCGGGTTCAGAAATTACAGGACTTAAAAAACATCGAAAATTCAGTTTTTTGGATTTTTTATAAAAAAACATAAATATACAAAATATTACTGTTCACCATTAAAAATAGCTCAAAAAACTAAATAATTTAGTATCTTGAATTACTATTCTATGATTGCTGGTTGCGGAGAAAATTTAAATTTTCATTTTGTGGTAAACGCAGTACGTTGTCCAATGTTACTCTTGTGGGGAATTCAAAAATTACTATTTCTCTCTTATTTACTGATCAATTTCGTTCAAACTAGATAAGCAAACAATTTGAGGTTTTAATTTTGAGAATCTAGGATAATTTTTAGTACAAGGGTGGGCTCTTCAATCCTTAAATGAAGCAATAAGCAAGCATCTCTCCTGTTTACATTTATTGTTTTTTACATCAAACATGCCATTCAACGATGAGTCTGTGACTTTGTTTCAGGGGCGGCCCGTCAGTTTTTCAGCGCCCGTGCAAAGACCAAATTTGCCGCCCCCCCCCATAATCCAAAACCTCCCTACCCCCATAGTTCTGAGATAGACTGACACGTCCCTTATTCGGCCTCTCTCCCTTATTCGGCTGAAGAGGGCCCAAGCGCCCTAAACAGCCACAATGGGCCAGGGACTTTCCCGTTCACTGGAATTTCACGAAACGAACGAATCTCTCCCTCGCTTGTTGTTGCGTTTGCGATGTTTCTGGTTCCGTGCTAAGCTAATCACCTGAAATGACAAGCTATGGAACACATTCAGAAAAGAGACTTGTGAAGTTCAAAATCTTGATTTCATATATTATCGTCCTGGAAATGTATCCCGTTTCCGATCTTCCGCGCCACTAAACTTTTTGCCATAAAAAAATTAAAAACCTCAAATAATTAAAAACTCTAAAATTTTAAAACAACAAATGTGCACACTTGTAATCAACGTATCACAATACACTGTGTATCATAAAACAATTATGTGTTTCTTTAAGAAAAATAATAATGAAAACAAACCCTTAAAACTGAGCAGGAACGGTGAAGTACATACTGATAACAGTACATCTGTTCTGAGCGTGGGAAAGATTTCGTCCAGGGGAACCAAAACAATATTCAAAACGCTGTTCAAAACCGACTGCAATTCTGACGGTTCCTGGAATCTGTAAGGCTGAAGTTTTCGATGGATACAGCAAAGTTTGTTGTTGAGTTATTTTTGTTTTTGAAAAAAAACTAATGATATCTGAATATATTATTTGTTTAATGATTTTAATGTGTAACACGTTTTTCAGTTATACTGACTATATCTTCGAGTCTTTAATCTTTAAGGTTTTGTGTAGCTATAAAGCTTATTTTTAATTTTTTTTTATTCTGTGATATATCGAAACTTATCTTCTAAAAGTGTTTGGATCCATTAAGTTTAACACCAGTGACTCTAAAAACTCAAGTTGGGTGTAAAAATGTTTTTTCGATAGTACTATACTGTGATATACTGTCGCAACTTATTTAAAGTAATGCCAATTAGTAAGAAATACAGATGATTAGTCAATTAACCACGACCAGAGCTCAAATAATCTTAATCTGTAATGAGGAGAAGTATATGTTTAATTCTTAACATTTCCGACTAAATCTCCAATACTCCGAAATGGCTCAGTTAACAAGTAAGAACTTGGTTAAAATGGTTACTAAACAGACAGAACGATAAACTATATTTTTCAAAGTAAACTAAAGAGTTAACCTTACAAGTAACGATGTAAGGGGGCGCCAGAATCTGAGGAGGGTGCACCATATTTCCCCCTTATTTCATATAATACTAAACTCAAATAGATTAAATCCCTATTCAATACTCTCCAGCCTCCAAACCATATCTTTCCTTATCTATAGGAACTAGTTTTAAAAAATCGGCGTGGGCGGATTAAAACAATTAGTTGCATTGTGTTACTTTATATTTTAACATTGCAAATTTCTTGCATCGTATTGCGAATTTTATTCTAACTCTCAATACCAATCAGTATGCCCTGAAGTTGTCACAAACCGTTAGAGGTCAAAACAGCTGCTCGTTTTGGAATAGAGGGGAGCAGAAGTTGTATTGTCTGATATGTAAATTTAATGTTTAAGTATGATGAAGGTGCAAAACATGGTGAATGTTCATAACTTTCTTTCAAATATTGCCTTTCAACAACTTATAATACTAATATACAACAATTTACAGAATCAGTTTGGTTTTGATATATTTACAAATACTTTATGTTAGCGCTACGGCCTATGCCGCCCACCCCGCATCAGGTGGTGTACTGACGAGGGGGAGGCGGTCCGCCCCAGGCCCCGCTTTGGCATAGGCCCTCAAATATTGAAAAATGTTCGAAAGTCTGAGCGAGTATTTTCTGCCGATCTCCGGAGAATCGCTACCGATCTTCTGTCATATTTTGGGCCGTTATTACGTAGTAAAGTCGTCATTTTTGGACCGTATTTTGTTTTCCGTCGACGTTTATAGCCGATATTACGCGGCAAGGACGTTAATTCCAGATTATATCATCTGTAACGTCTTCAACTACGGCCGATAAAACGTGGTTCGGTCGCCATTTACACAGTTAGGTTGTTTTTTATGTCCGATTCATGTGTAATACATAATGTTATGTCTCGGAATTTTCGGCCGATTATACGTAGTGCGATCGTCTTTGGCGGCCGTTTACTACGTGATTTGGCATGTCGCGATCGTCCAAAGATTGGCGAGAAATACTCGCTCAAACTTTGGAGTATTTTTCAAAACTTTGAGTCCCAGTAACTCTCAAAACTGGGACTCAAATACTGAGCTGTTTATTTAAATACTCAAATTTTGAGTATTCGCACGCCCCTAATCATCGTACACATACATATGAATAGGCTTTCCTCTTCAATCCCTACTGTATATATAGCCCCTAACAATATATCCGCCGCCCAGGCTCCCAACTCAAAGCCACCTTTAAAGGCGGCTATACCCAACTACGACAATACGCCACTGCGGCCGCATCCCACGACCCGTTATGAGCGCCGATCGCCGCCCCCCCAAAAGCGCCGCGCCCTGCGCGCCCCGTGCTGGAGCACGGCTCGCACTGCCCTAGAGCCGGTACTGCTTTGTTTACAGGTGATAAGCCATCAGATTTTCTCTTAAAACCTTATTACATTACAGATTACAAAGCATCAGATAATTATTTTGTAATTCATTTAACTTCTCTGGACAGACTCATGTTGGTCTTGCAACTTGTAGTAGGAAACTGGAAAGATCAAATGACCCAAAATATATTTTAGGAAATGGTCACATTATAAGAAACATATAAGAAAAACTCTGCAATTGGAAGAAAGTAAGTGTAATGAATGCATAAGAATTTATTATTTTAGGGGAAATTTATTTATTTTATTTATTTATTTATTTTATTTTATTTATTTATAACAAATGTCAGTGGTTTATGTACATATACTACTAGTATTATATTAAATCCTGGGACATTCACAACAAAAATGAACAAGACCAACGTCGACTTGACTCTGGTGGCACATATAGGAACTTGTATCCTGAACTTTGGTCGTAAGTTGGAATGCCATTTTGATTCTGTCATTTTTGAATGTCAACACTTAACCTCCTTTGCTGCCACCTCACTTGCGCAAAATATCCTCACACAGGACACTTATTCCCTGGCTGATATATATCCTCACACAGGACACTTATTCCCTGGCTGATATTTCATATATATTTTCTTTGTTTAATGTAACACTAATTTGGATTCATATTAAACATTCAAAGATAAAATAGAAAACAAGTCCATCCTTTGGTCTTGATATTAATAGATCGTATAGTTGGCTTAACTAATTAGGTTTTTAGTAAAAAGTCATGAATGAGTTCTAATTAATACATTTAATATTTACATAATAAATATTCTCATCAAAGTTTACTCTATTTATTTACACTCTTGATTTGTGCTACATTACCTACGATTTCCATGAAGGTGGTTTGGTTCCAGGCGCCAGCTCATACTCCGGATATTCAGGAAAAGAATCTTTTCCTTTAGCTGCTGCCAATGCAGGCAATTTTTCTTTTGTTCCTTTGAACCTCTCTTCGATTTCGAGAGCTTTCTTCTTTTTCTCAAGGGCAAGATTGTAATTTCTCATTACTTCATCTTCAGATGGAGGATCCCTTCTTCTTCCCCGCAGCCAGGCCTCCCATTCTGCAGGTAACTCTTGATCAAAACCATTTTCTTTCCCGATTGGTTCAAAATACCTTGCCTTCTTACTCCTACTTCCACCAGGAAGTATTTCAAAATACTTAGTACCAAAGTGGTCAGTTCCTTTCAATTCTCCTGAGAATTTACGTGGTTTCAATGAGTTAAAGAAATTTTTAAATATTATTGCAATTATATCCCTTTCTTTCTTTGGCATTATTGATGCTTGATCCGAAAATCTGTAAAACATTAAAATATTCTAGATTAGATGTACTAAAAATGACCTCCATCTCGGAAAATCGGAAGGAAAAGAAAAGTAATCGAGTAAAAAATGCAAATCATTAGTTGAAATACTTATGATATCTGTGTTTTATGTAAACTATGTGTCTAGTGAGGATTGTAGAAAACAGTATTGACTAAGCAATAAAAGCAAATTTTGTATCCTTTCCTTTTGTTTGAAAATGGTGTAATGCCCAAACATATGTATCATCTTAATTTGAATTTTTTTAATTTGCTACTGCATCAGATGTAGGCCTGAATCAAGTAAACGTCGGAGGGAACTCAAATACTTCGGGGGGGGGGGAGCACAAGTCCTACAAAAGTTCCAGAAGGTTCAGCAGACCCTAGATCTGCTCTTAGTGCAGTGAGTTTAAACAATAGGCCTGTAAGCCCGTCCTAGGTTGGTATGTGGCTTTACATGGTATTAAGAAATATATTATGCATTGGAAATTCGCTGAGTATGCAGGTTGGCTGCGATGGGGGTATTTCTTAGTTATAATTGTTAATCAGAAGTTCTTTGTTCCTTATCAAGACTTTTTTAGAGGTTCTATTTCGTTTCATTTTATTGTTTGATACTAGGCTAATTTTTATGTTATATATTCTATCCATCGATATTAATTATTAAATGTTATTCTCTGAAATGGTTTCCTCAGTAATCACTGTGGGAAGAATCGTTTTCCGTGATTTAAAAAAAAAAAATAGAACAATCGATTGGGTATCCTAGGGTGGTAGATAATGTTATTATATTTCAGTTTTAATCATAAAATAAACATTTTAAGACTCGTTTGCTTTTTATGAGTTATGGATGGAACTTCGTCACTGTGCGAAGATTCGATTTCCGTGATTTAAAACAAATATTTATAACAATCGATTGGGTATCCTATGGATTTAGGGTGGTAGATAATGTTATTATCTTTCAGTTTTAATCATAAAATTAACAATTTTAAGACATGTTTGCTTTTTAGCGCATTTACCCTATAGGGAAATGCCCTACTGTCGTCAGCATGGTAAGACCTAGGCCCGGGACCATGATAACTTTTCGTTTTGAGGTCCTCAGATGCCAAAAACACCATTCGTTCAAAACTGTGTAAATATATATATATATATATATATATATATATATATATATATATACAGTTATTGGTGATATATATATATATATATTAGCGAATTTCCCCTATAGGGAAGAAGGTAATCAACTGGCATACAGAAAGCATAATTCTTCATTTTTCACAAAAAAAAACCTCATATATTGGAATAAGATTTTTTAATTCTTTGCCAAAGTTTAAAAATCAAGTAAAGCTATATCTTATCAATAAGCCACTGTATAGTATTGATGACTTTTTTTCATGATTATTGTAGTGAACCTGGCAAGTTAGAGTTCGAATTAGAACCATGATTTTATTTAATTTGAACTACTGTTTGTTCAAAGAAGTATTGTATTTTATTATTTGTTTTCAGCATACACCTAAACAATGTATGTATTGACACCATTCTGTACATTTTATGTGCTAATGAATAAAGTATTATTGATTGAAGCTATTACCGTAGGTCTCATGGTAAGACTTAAGGCCGAGACCATGACAATTTTTTGTTTTGAGGTCCCCAGATGACAAAAACACTGTTCGTTCAAATTTGTGTGTGTGTGTGTCCGTGAATACGATAACTTGAGTAAAAAACGTCCGATTTCGATGAAATTTGGCTCAAATGTGTAAAATGACATTCTTGACTTTAAGTTCGAAAACCAGAAAAATCGGACCATGAGAAAGGGGGTTTATGAGGGTTTTAAATTTTCCAGAAATCAGTTTTTTGCATTTTTCACCCTAAAATTTTTTAAAAGCTTAATTTTGGTTTTGACCATGTTGTAGAGCTTAGAAAAAATAATATAGTATTTAGAATTATTAACCTAGCTTAAGTGGTTGCGGAGAAAATCCAAAAAACCTACTCATAAAATCTTCCATGTTAATCTTATGGGAAAAAGGTTTTTGGCTTTTCCCAAGGTTATTTTAATGTAAACTTCACATATGCTTTTACCAATCTGTTCAGTTCTACAAAACAATCATTTTGGTTTTTAAATTGTGATTCTACGCCCAACCGTTGCTGAGATATTCAAAGTGCTAAACACAGTACGTTGTCCAATGTTATCCTTATGGAGAATAAATAAAATTTGATATCTCGATTATTTATGAATGTATGTTGATGAAACTTGGTATGTGGCTTCACATAGTACTGGTATATTGATATTTGCACAACAAATTGATTTTTTGTTCATTATTCCCATAGCAGCATACCTGTGTCCTCAGTCCCCATGTTATTCTAATGGAGAATAAGTCAAATAATCTAATGACTCCCTTAATTATGAACATAAATTAATAAAACTTGGTATGTAGCTTCATTTGGTTGAGTTATATTGATAATTGCATAAAAACTCATCTTTTCCCTTGTTGCAGCAAACCTGCTTACTCAGCCCACATGTTATTCTTATGGAGAATAACTAAAATGTTATAATAGTGCTTATTTATGATTGAATATAGATGAAACTTGGGATGTGGCTTCGCCTAGTTAAATTATATTTATATTTGCATAAAAACCAATTGTTAGTGTTCCTTGTTTCAGCATACTTACGTACTCATTACCAATGTTATTCTTATAGAGAATAATTAAAATGGCTTATATGTGAATATATTTTTATGAAACTTGGTATGCGGCTTTGTGTGGTATTAAGACAAATATTATGCATTGGAAATTCGCTGAGTACGCAGGGTTGCTGCGACAGGGATATATATATATATATATATATATATATATATATATATATATATATATATATATATATATATATATATATGTGTGTGTGTGTGTGTGTGACTATATATTTATATATATGTGTCCGTGAGCACGATAACTCTCATAAAAATTGTCCGATTTTGACAAAATATGGTATAACCGTGTAAAGCAGCATTTATGACTTTAAGTTTGAAAACCAGACATATCACCCAATCCAAAGGGATATTTTGAGGGGGGGGTTATATCCCAAAAATTTTTTTTTTGAGTTTTTTACATATGGTTTTTGAAAAAGTCAAATTTTAATTTTCCTTATTGGAATCAGCTTAAAAAGATGTACAATTTGGTGTTTTGATCATTGATCCACGTCAAATGATTACAGATATATTGAAAGTGATATTAATATAAAGTGATAATATAAAGTGATATATTAAGTGATAGTGAAAGTAATATTGAAAGATATTACACAGTACGTTGTCTAATGTTATTCTTATGGAGAATAAGAAAAATTGTATATCTCGCTTATTTATCAACTTAGCCTGATGAAACTTGGTATTAGTTATTGCTTCATATAGTTGTGGTCTATTGATATTTGCACTAAAAAGATTTTTTGGCCGATAGTTCCCGTACCAGCAAACCTGCGTACTCAGCTCCCATGTTATTCTTATGGAGAATAAGTAACTTGTTATCTCCCTTAATTATGAACATAAATTAATAAAATTTGGTATGTGGCTTTACCTTCTTGAGTTATAGCAATTTCAGTGACAAAATTTTAGATTTATTTTTTAAAATTCAATAGAAAAATATAAATAAAAAATAAAATTGTAACTTTGCTTACTGAAATCGCTTTTTAATTTTTTACTCCTTAAAAAAGCTATTAAATCAACAACATCCGACCACCCATTGAGGCTGGATGGAACTTGAAAGAATCATTGCTCTTATGGGTTTAGAAATCTACATGGATTTACTGGTGCCCCCTCTTAAAAGATCTTGAATTTGAATTGCCAATGATAGCCTTGCTGTAGTTTCCATTAAAAAAAAAAACCATTGCCGCACGCAGTGATTTGTTGTGTGCTTACACAAAACAACTTAAAGAACTAAAGATGTGGGTGACACTGCGCAATACTGTATCAAGTCATGATTTTACGTTCTAAAACAACAAAAAACATAGGTTTAAAACAAACCTACTCAAAACACTTTATGTATTTATTTTTAGTTTTACTGTTAATAAAAATAGTATGACGGAACTAACTAACTGTAACCTTATATCGATTAGATTATGTTTTTAATTGTGAAATATTTATAACATTATCAATAGATACAGGAGTGCGCCAGCTCTCAGATATGTGTATGTGTTACGTAACCACTCCCCCGCATAACGCTACGCCATACCCCCTCCCACCCCGTAAGTGTGTTACGTAATATGTGTATGTAAAAAAATGCATGTTTTTAAATGTAAAAATAACTGATGTAAAATGAGTAAGTCTATAATTTAAATAGGCTACCGGTATAATCAATCCTATAAACAAATTAAAAACTGGAAAAATGATCATCTCATTGAATCATAGCCTATTTCATTAATACTTGTACTTCTCTGAAAACACATCAAACTACTTTAAAATATGTTCTAGACAGGTCTCATCCCCAGGAAAAATCAAATACGGTAATTAAAAAAAACTAATTTTAAAAGTTAAAAAAATTAACATTGGGCTTATAGAGTTTAAAATCTACTGTTCCCGAGTCACGAGATGGCCCCCCGGCTGGCTTGACATACAATGCGGAGTTGAGTAAAGTATGCTGAAAGTTGAAGGCGTTTGACTTTGTGTTTCATTTGATTTTCCTTGCTAAATATTTAAAAACATTTCGA
This sequence comes from Allygus modestus, assembly GCA_963675035.1. Taxonomy (NCBI): domain Eukaryota; kingdom Metazoa; phylum Arthropoda; class Insecta; order Hemiptera; family Cicadellidae; genus Allygus; species Allygus modestus. Next base: position 292,056,797 of record OY776111.1, on the reverse strand, counting down.
GTTTATGTTTCCAATGGTTTGCCAGCTCAGTAACGCCTTCAAAAACTGTTAGGCCAAGGTTCCAGGGGCCATCTCGTGACTCGGGAACAATAAACAAAGGAATAATAACAGCAGTTTATAATCAATGAGTGAATGTTCAAAGTAATACTCATGTTGTTGTTGTTGAAGTAGTACCCAAAGGCCGGGCTTTGCTCGGGGAAGGTCTGTCAATTTGTTTAGATGACTTAATATTTCATCACATCCCGCAACTTATGAGTAGATTTTCTTAGTCCATTTGTCTCTTTTCTGGAGATATTTAAGGTCACTGCAGTTTTTATTAAAGCTCAATGTCCCTTTGATTAATTTTGGATATGACATTGCCATTCTAATGTAATCTTCATTCTATGATTTTAGTTTATTTTAGTCACTGCTTTGAGGTAATCACATGTTAATACTTAAACTACAATAATAGTACACACTACAGTATATACTTTGACAGTTCACTTATTTATTATAAACAGCTTATTTATTAGCTGTTATGATTCTTTTATTTTGATTTGAAACTCCATAAAACCAATTTTATTTTTTAAATTTTCAAATTCGTTTTTTGCGAATTTCCCCTATAAGGTAGAAGCTATTACCGAAGTCAGCATGGTAAGAACTAGGCCCGGGACTAAGATAACTTTTCCTTTTGAGGTCCCCGGACCCCAAAAACGCCATTCGTTCAAAACTACAGTAGAACCTCGCTAATTCGAACCTTGATAATTCAAAAACCTCTATAATTAGTAATGTTTGTCTGATCCCCTCAGAAAACCTCTAAAATTCAAAAAAAATGTACCGATAATTCAAAGTGATTTTTATGCTTAATGCAGCCTCTACAATTCGAATTTGCACATACTCGAGCCTCTACAATTCAAATTTTGTTGCCGTAATTCAAACTGTTACCTCCAAAATTCGAAGTCAACCTCTACAATTCGAACTGCCTTACCGTAACCCTCTATAATTCGAATTCAGGACAAAAAACACGCCTGTTGAGTATTTTGTGTGTTTGAACTACAGTAATCTGTTTAGCTTTTAAAAAATCGGTAAACAAATATAACTCCGGTTCTGTAGGTCCAAGTGAAGATCTGATTAAACAATCGGATTCCTCGCAAAATTTTACTGACGACAAGATTTTAAACCACCCTTTTACGACCCTCCGTTGCATCACAATTAATAAAATAAATTCTGGTCCTTTTTTGTGTTGCCTCTCAAGTATCAGAAGAGCACAGATTATTAGGTTCTTTACTTCTAGGTTTATTTAACGAACGAAGAGTGACGTCATCATTACTACCAAAATTCATCCTTGTCAGTTCTTGGTTTAGTCGTTCAACTTAAGGAAGGTTATTTCCATTTAAGTGGGATTCAGAACACAATTCTTTTGTAGGCCTATGATTCAAATATCATGTTCGGGTTTGCGTTTATTCATTTGACATATTTTCTGTGACAGTCTTGAGATTGCTAAAAGAATATTACTCCGTTACCGTTGACAAAATTTTAACTCCGGTCAAACACTGGACTCCTCGGTATCCTGATGCCACTCCCTGATGCAGCATGAATAATAATTTGAAATTGTAGTCTTTGCTTTTTATTACATTATTTTTTAAAGCCATGTTTATTAATTCTTTACAACATAATTTGATAAAAAAATTTGATATATTCCTGTTTGTCATGTTTATCTTCCCTATAAAGTCGTTGGGGTTTTATGGCAGTGCGATTATAAGATTGCAATACCATAGCAGTTGATACTATGAACATGTTTCAACAGATTGTAAAAATTGTGATGAATGTATTACCTACAATTTGTAATCACATTTAAAAGGATTGGATTGCAAGTAAAATATGTATTGTAGGATATAATTGTAAAATGAAATCTTCGATCATCCTCTTACGGGAAGTTTGAGCATACACCTAGTATTTTGCTCCTAACTATCAAAAAGTAATTCGGGCCGTGGGTGGGGGGAAGGGGTTGGACCCCCAGACATCCCCTCTTTTGTGGGAGTATGGAATACCTTCGGTTTCATGCTTCCTTTTTAATACTTTCAAAATCTGGTCATCTTAATTTATGACTATAGGCCTAGGAATAACCTGAAATATTGCAAATGCATAGCCTGGCCTACAGTAAGAGCTCTGTTGGCCTCCTATAACCTATTCAGTCATTGATCTCTAACATAATAAGTAAGACAGCGTCTTACACAATAAATAGCCTATTATGCTGTGCTTTGTCAAAAGGTCAACTTTTCAAAAGTAGCATAATAAATAAAAATATTACCTGTGAATAAAGCCCGTGTGTAGTAAAAACAAATAACCTCAACCTCCACTAGCTCCACTATCCTCACCCCTCAACAATTAATTATTCATAATAATAATAATAATAGCAAAAGGCATAAGCATAATAATAATGACGGCAATGTTCCAATCAGTATTCGTATTCAGTATTGCGATATTGCGAATATTGCGATATTGCGATTGCGACTTGCTACTCGAATGGTATCAACAGTGTTGCCAGGTATAAAATTACTCCACCACCGGACTAAAAATTCCCCATTTTACACCCATTCGGTCGCGAAAATCTGCCAATAATCCGCCAAGGCTGATTTATAAAAAATCCGCATTCAAGCCCAGCTATCCTGAAAATCCGCCAGTAATCCTCCAAAGTTGTAATAAACAAATAAAATTATTTGCATTACTTTTAAAAACTGTATTTCATGCTGCAGAGCTGGATTTAAGCTTAGGCGTGCGTCTGGGGCCCGCACTACAAAAAATTTAAAAAAATACTAGTTGAGCCTAGGTGCCCACAGCTCCTAAATCTGGCCCTGTCACACTGTTCGATTCATCGTTTCAAGATTTAAAATACCATGTAAAAAAAAATGTTTAAAATAATAGTCTCTGCTATTGTTTTTTGGTGTAGGGGTTATTTATAGTTTAAGTGAAGCGCTGTTTTGTTGTCTGACACCTATAAAAAATTAACTCTTAGGGTAATTTACAAAAGGTTTAGGGTAATTTCACCGCTCGTTTAGGGTACGAGCTGAGCAAGCTGTTATCTACCTGGTGGCAACACTGGGTGCCAGCTGCCAATGGCAAACTACGAAACTTCCAAACTAGTTAAAAAAAACATCACTGGCAGAAATCAAAGGCTTTGATTCAAAGCACCGTGACCGTGGACCGTGGCAGAAGAAAGTAGTAATAGAATAGGAGGTCGGTTGTCGATTTTAGTGTTGTATCATAGGCAGTTTTGGGTTATGTAGTATCAACAATTGGTTTCCCATAAATCGAAATGTTTTCTCTATTAAATAGAACTACTCTTTCACTCTCTTCGTTCAAAATCATCAGAGACTCTTTGACGGTGGTCTCTGAAAGAAGCATCAAACCTCTTTCTCTAACACTAGCTAATAGCATTAAAACAAGTAAGTATTGAACATGTTCTAGACCTGGAGTCTTAAATTAACGAAATTTAAATCTTAATGTTGTTATTTGCCAATATATGTTTAAAAGTAGGACAAAACAGAACAAATTAACTGTACGAAGACTTAATACAAGTGTGCAAAGATATGCCAGTGTTTTGATTCACAGCCCTTCTTATAAGGTGGGCAATCACTTTTCTTTTTAATATGCATGAAAAAGCCTATGCTGGTAAAAGTGAATTTGATTTGCCGGTTAAGATTTCACTGAAATGGTACAGTACGATAAGCATCCACCAACTAATCGAATGTGATATATCGAATCACATTTTAAATCAGTCTTTAACCTTTTATATAAATAACTTACCGTAAACTGCAAGCACCCAAACAATTGAGTTCTCATGGCATGTGTTGAAACAGTCTCCAAAAACTGGAATTAACCCTCCATCGGGCGCTCACAATTTAAAACACCATCGGGCGCTCAAGGAGGTTTCCTCCAGGTTTAAAAAAAAAGACACATACATTAGAAATATATACTTTATTTTATAATTTTAGGCACAAATTTGTTTCTCTTGTTACAAATGAACTGTTATAATAAAAAAAAAAAAACGAATTTTAAGAACTGTTAATATTTTAACAAATTTATTTGTAAAATGTGTATTCTCTTACGACATAAGGTAGGTGTGTAATAACATAAATACGACAAAACGCTAAAAGTTAAATGAATTCTTATAAGTAATTACATGTAGTATTATGACACACTGAGCTAGAAGTGTATATAAAACATATAAGTATAAAACAATTGAAACAAAATACATAGGGTGAAGTGGGGTAAGTGCAACCAGGTTTATTTATTTTTCAATTTTGAACTGTAACTGTGAAGTAACTATTAAGGAGAGATAAATAAAACTCAGCACACAGTATTAGGGTTGATCTAGCTACAATATCCTACAATTAGAATATTTTTACTGTTTACCATAAATTGAAAAATAAATAAAATAAAAAAAACATGTCCACTGGTTGCACTTGCCCCGTGCATCCGGGGTAAGTGCAACCACAGCATAGAATCCTCCATAAGAGGCAATGTAAATGACAACTGGGGAAAGTGTGTTATAGCTTGTTTTTCACTGATTCTGCCAATATTTTTATCTTAAACCGTTTGGGAGATACGAACTTTGTCGCGAGTCAATGCGCGATAGTCGGGAAAATGGGTAAAATATCAAAAATAAGTTTTTTTACGTTATTGCTTGTACGGCATTTGGGTCTTCTTATATAGGATACTTAAATGATTCACACCTAGTTAGAACATCATTTCTACAACTTTTCATGTTTTTCTTGTTTTTAATGGTCTTCTTTTTCTTATTTTTCCTTAATTTTATACTTTTGACAAAATATTAATACTTATCACAGTTTCTCATATTAATTTTTTATCATAATGAACTAAACTAAAGTAAAGCAATTGAACTTGAAAACTTAAACTGTTCTACACTCTAAAACACTAATTTACAAAACCATTTTTATAGTTTGGCCTATTAGGAGATTGTAGGCCTAATGTTTTTTTTTGTTTTAATGGTTACCGGTACTTTTGTTTTTTCACACTTTTGACCAAATTAATTAAAATTAAAATACAGCAACTCAACTTTAAAACTTAAACTGTTCTACACTTTGAAACACTATTTACAAGAAGAGTTTTTGAGAATTTATTGAAGGTTGTAAGAAGAAAAGGCGGTAAGCCTATAGCTCTGGGGGGTTGAAGGGTTCTGGTAATTATTTTTTAACCAAAATTGGTATACCCCCTATTTTTGGGGCGAGAAATTCATTAAAACCATCGCCGACCCCCTCTTTTTTATTTAGGGGGGTAAAACCCCCTTTTTTTACTTTTATTAAGTTGATTTTTTTTATTTTTTATTACATCCTAAGGAACACAAAAAAACTTTAAAACATGATACTGCCCCCCTAATTATTGAATAGGGGGGTAAAACAGTTATCTGAACGTCTTTTATAGGTGTCTGGGGGGTCGGGAAGACCCAAACAAGAAGACGGCTTAAAATTTTGTATACCCCCTATTTTTGGGGCGAGAAATTCATTGAAACCATCGCCAACCCCCTACGACCCCCCCTTTTTTATTTAGGGGGGTAAAAACCCCCCTTTTTTACTTTTTTCAAGTTGATTTTTTATATTTTTTATTACATCCTAAGGAACACAAAACAACTTTAAAACATGATACTGCCCCCCTAATTATTGAATAGGGGGGTAAAACAGTTATCTGAACGTCTTTTATAGGTGTCTGGGGGGTCGGGAAGACCCAAACAAGAAGACGGCTTCAAATTTTGTATACCCCCGATTTTTGGGGCAAGAAATTCATTAAAACCATCGCCATCCCCCTACGATCCCCCCTTTTTTATTTAGGGGGGTAAAAACCCCCTATTTTCCACTTTTTTCAAGCTGATTTTTTTATTTTGTATTACATCCTAAGGAACACAAAACAACTTTAAAACATGATACTGCCCCCCTAATTATTGAATAGGGGGGTAAAACAGTTATCTGAACGTCTTTTATAGGTGTCTGGGGTGTCGGGAAGACCCAAACAAGAAGACGGCTTAAAATTTTGTATACCCCCTATTTTTGGGGCGAGAAATTCATTAAAACCATCGCCATCCCCCTACGACCCCCCCTTTTTTATTTAGGAGGGGTAAAATCCCCCTTTTCCACCTAAATAAAAAAGGGGGGGTCGTAGGGGGTTGGCGATGGTTTTAATGAATTTCTCGCCCCAAAAATCGGGGGTATCCAAAATTTGAAGCCGTCTTCTTGTTTGGGTCTTCCCGACCCCTCAGACACCTATAAAAGACGTTCAGATAACTGTTTTACCCCCCTATTCAATAATTAGGGGGGCAGTATCATGTTTTAAAGTTGTTTTGTGTTCCTTAGGATGTAATAAAAAATATAAAAAATCAACTTGAAAAAAGTAAAAAAGGGGGGTTTTACCGCCCCTAAATAAAAAAGGGGGGGTCGTAGGGGGTTGGCAATGGTTTTAATGAATTTCTCGCCCCAAAAATAGGGGGTATACAAAATTTGAAGCCGTCTTTGGGTCTTCCCGACCCCCCAGACACCTATAAAAGACGTTCAGATAACTGTTTTACCCCCCTATTCAATAATTAGGGGGGCAGTATCATGTTTTAAAGTTGTTTTGTGTTCCTTAGGATGTAATAAAAAATAAAAAAATCAACTTGAAAAAAGTAAAAAAAAGGGGGTTTTACCTCCCCTAAATAAAAAGGGGGGGTCGTAGGGGGTTGGCGATGGTTTTAATGAATTTCTCGCCCCAAAAATAGGGGGTATACCAATTTTGGTAAAAAAATAATTACCAGAACCCTTCAACCCCCCAGAGCCATAGGCTTACCGAAAAGGCTACCAGGAAGACAAATCTCCACGCCTTTCAATAGCCGGCTCAGGTAATATAGTGATAATATCCTCAGCATCTACTGGGGTTACATCTTTGTGTTCAGGCCAAGTAAAATTGGAGCCTGAGTTGCTGGAGTCTTTGTGTCTCAAAAACATAACCTCAGGAAAACTTGGATCCTCTACACTGGTTACTTGCCCTACAAAATGCACATTCTTCTTTTTGGTACTTTTGGTTGCACTTACCCCAATTTCCGTGGCTGCACTTGCCCCGTGTGCAAAAATGACGGGGCAAGTGTAGACATGGCTCTCATTTCAAAGTTATTAATCCAACACCAAAAAAAGGCATATTTCTGAAAACTACATATTAAACTTCATAAAATTGCCAACTTTGGTTATCATAGGTTGAAAAAGAAAAATTTTAAAAAATGTCAAAGTTTCAGGGTTGAACTTGCATTAAGATTCAAAATTTAAGCATTTTCTAAAAATAAAAAAAATGCATGTAAGCTGATTTTGTTTCAAACATTTTGCTGAATATATAAAGAAAACATTCTAAAATTATAAATCAAGTGGTTATTTCTCAAAAATAATAATTTTTTAGCTACATAAGCATCCGTGGCCATACTTGCCCCATGGTTGCACTTACCCCACTTCACCCTAATTATAAAAGAATAAGGCTGAAAGTGTTGTATTTACAAAGAAAGGAAATATCCACGTTTTTCCCAAACAGTAAAGTATACATACTGAAATAGTATATGTATATGTATATGTAACATATACATCGGATTACATGTTCACATGATGGCACAAATGTTTACTTTACGCAATCCCTTTAAATGTTGTTTCATAAAAAAAAACCTAAACAAAGGGCAATATGAAAATTAGGGGCTGCTTCCAACAAAAAAATGCCTTATGAGTCATCACTGCTGTACTCCATTTCCTCTTCAATACACCCAACACATCTCACAGACGAATGTTCACGGCAAATGAAAAACTTGCATTGCGTACATCTTGTTTTCGATGGACGGTTTTTCTTCCAGTCACAGAGACAGCATCGACTTGATGTGACGTTGTCATCGGGAGGCGCACGCTGATGATTGGGTTGGTCGATGCCCATTATCTCACACATTCTTATTTTCAGTTGTTTTGGAATATTCCTGTGGCTTAGTCTGTACTGTGCGTAATCTTTAGACAAGGAGAAAACTAACTGCTTCAAAAAATCTCTTCTCTTCATTTCTGGTTGTTGCAGATTTTTCTTCAATACAATAAAGCTATTGAGTGCCGCAACATCAAGTAGCGTATAAAATAGCCTCATAGACCATCGATTGCAAATTCTGGCAGTGGAGTAGAGTACCTTATAGTGATCGACGGTGTCAACTCCACCCTTACTGCAATTATAGAAAAGTATCATTTCAAAATCACGATGAATTTGATCGATAATAAACACCGAATTCCAATCGATATTTATAATTGATCGATATTTCATTTGATAATATATCGTAGGTATGTCTGCGGAACTGTACCAAAAAATAACTGAAAAATAGTTAAACATGTTTTGGTTTGGCAATAAACAGAAATTAAATATAAAACGAGTTTGCACGCAGCACGCTTATGTGAGGGAAGTGAACTTCCACATAAACAACTTTTAAAACTCAAAATCAGGTAAAAACGTACATTTATTCAAATTTTATTGAAATCTGAAAACATCGATTTTTTGGCTGTTCTGATGCTCCTGGCTCCATTTACCTGCAATGCTGGGAATACAGTTTTGCACATTATAAGGTTAGGAGAAGGTCTTGTCAGGCTTGAAAGCAGGCATGAGGTTGCTGGGGATGATAAAAAGACACCAACAAATGAATAACAGGCTTTTCGGTACTTTGGTATTATACGGATGCCCCTATTTTTGGAGGTTAAATTTTTACCGGATACAAAGGATAACTACATAATTCGAAAAAACGTACTTTTATTGACTTACTGTACAAATTTTACATCTTTCTGATGAGCGGTCTTTGTGTTGTGCCTCCCAAAAGGCAGCGATGTCCGCTAGGATCGTGTTGAATGCGTCGCCGCCGCTAGCAGCCACACCCGATCGCCACATCTACTCCGCCAAATATACAGCGCGCTGCGGCAGTTATGTTAGGATGGGTTATCATAAAAATACTTACAGTTTCCTCTTCATTTCGAGGTAAATCCCACACCAAAAGAACGTCACATATTATGAAAACAAATGTAACGTAGTGCACGGCAATAAATCACTCATGACACTGACCCAGATACAGGCGGTGACAGGTGATGCGCGCGCTCCGGTCAACGACCTGACCTTAGCCTATTTGGAGGGGGTTTGGCGGCTGGAAGTATGACTCATCAGGTATCATTCGATTCGTAACAAAACAAGGAAAGTCCTACAATCATTTTTATGATAACCCATCCTAACATAACTGCCGCAGCGCGCTGTATAAGGGTGGCATCCGTATAATACCAAAGTACCGGCTTTTCTAATGTAAAACCTCCATAAGACAACATACTGTCTTTAGTCTTTAATAACTCGGTAAATATTTATGCAAGAATGACGAGAGAGGGCTTAAAACTTTTCCTTCACTAATTTTCATCTTTATCGATACATTAATTTTACATCCGGGGCGTTTTTTACCCCTTTTTGTGCCCAAAAAATCAAAATTTGATAGATTAATTCCCAAACAAGGAGTTTAGACTTTTACAATTGTTTTGCCCAACGAACTCGTCCAACTTATAATAGAAAGGAACATCCCCACCAAATTTGAAGTAAATCAGACATAAAATGTGACCTCTAGAGGGCAAACACACATATATATATAAAATTTTGAACGACCCCCCAAAAGGCGTTCATGGGGTCTCTTTAGGAACTTCTAAGGTGGTCCCGGGCTTAAGTTTCACCATGCAGGTCATGCTAATAGTTCACTTTCCATAGAAAATTCACTAATAAAACTAATGTATTCAAAGAGTTTTTATAACCATCCAATAACTTATACTTTCCAATATCACATTTGAGGCTACGATCATAAAAATAATCACACGCTGGTGCTGGTATGGGCAGAGGGCTGAAATGGCTGCCAGGCTGACAGTGAAAATGGTGCGGCCACCCAGAGTGGCCATACAATCTGAGAGGACTATGTAGGCAGGAATAAATGCAAGCTGTTATGGAGTAGGCTCTGGCCACTGGGAGTGGCCTTTCGAGTGTAAAGGGTTAGGATATTATCTGTTATTGTGTTTTTTTATTTTTGTTTGTTTGTTATTTTTTTTAGTTTAAATGTTCATTCAAATATATTAGTAACTGACATTATTGACGATATACAAATTTTTTATTTTAGATAGGTATAACATTAGTATAAAATATCGAGTGATTAATTTTCGATATAGGCCAAAAACTAGCCAGAATTTTCGATGGGCTGTTTGTACCTAATGCTCAAAATGTGATTCAAAATATCGAGTGTTTAGATTTGATATATCGACTGTTTAAGATCACTGAAATAACTTGATAGATTTTTTCTATCTTTAGAGATTGAAAATCACACATTTGTTTTTTATGGAAACATGGGTATAGAGTGGTAACTTAAAACAGATAGGTAATAAAGACATGAGTTTTGTCTAAGCTTATATAGGGCCTATTTAACCCTAGTACTGGCGCATTGTAGATTAGGGATTTGTATGCCTTGTAGTCTTGTCTAGGTCCAGCAAAAATTTAGTTTTTTAATGTTTTTGATCTGTAATCAAAGTTTAAATTCCTTTTTTTTATACCATAACTAAACCAGAGGTTTAGAGCTTGAATTTGATACTATATCAATAAAACTTATGATTGTTGATATTTAAATTTATTTTTTTTTAATCAGTACTAGTTCAGTCAGCAAACTTGTGCAACAAAACAAAATATTCTGTAGTGTAATTATATACTTTAGGCCCTAATTGAATGAACGAAGTGAGTCCCTATAAGTTACTCAACAAAATTCATTCAAATTTTGTTGTGTCTTGGTCCAAGTATTAGGAGAGCTTCGCGCTCTTCTTACTATTGTTACGGAATGAACAATGAGATATATTATATTATATTATTGGATGAAAAACATGAGTTCTTATCCTTAACAAAAAATCATTCCAATTTATTTTGTCTTTGGCTATCGCAATTTGGTTTATCGCAAAATTCTACATTAGAATAGGCCTAATACATTTTAAATCACTTTCACATCACTCCCTGTTACTGCAAATGTAACAAAAAAATTAAATACATTCAATTAATTTTGAAAGGATTAGGAAAAATGGAATTATTGGCTCTTTCTTGCCTGTCAATGTAATGTCTTGTATACCCCTGCTATTTGGCTCAGAGCAAGTATTTGCAAGAAATATATTTACGATGTGTTATAACCCATAGAAATAAAGTTAAGATACAGTAAAACCTCGATCAACCGTCACTCTTCAAACTGTCACTCTCTGTTATCCGTCGTCCGTCTATGAGAATATTACTATTTGTTAGACTCAGGATTTGCGCCATATGGCAGTGTCTGAGCATCTGTATGAGCTATTATATTATTTAAAACAACATAAATATGTATGAAGTGGGAAGTATTATCCTTTTGTACACAGTTTATTTTCATTTCTTTGCCAAACATTTTAAAATTTAGTTACTGAACACGTTTATCACGTTCGCTGCGCACGAAAAATTTTGAATTTTTCGCGGATGCTGGAAAATTTGTATTGTTGATTTACTTTCCTATGACGAATAGAAGGCCGACCATGTGGTTTAAAATCATTCCAGAACTTTAGTTTAGCCGCTAATGACTTCATAAAGGTCCGGTCGATTTCGGGACCGTAGCACACGTTGCGTATACACACATAGTTACAATTACATGAAATTACATAGTCGCGATGTTATTATTTGGTAAAAACGTACTATACTGATAGATATTCTTATCACTATAACTTATATACAATATTTACATTATAAAACCATTATAAAACAATATATAACGCCACAGGAACACAACTCGAAATACGCAGAATAATGCACCAAAAAATGCACAAAATACGCGGCCGATACGAAAAGTAACGCCGCCCGACAATACAACGTGACCCACACTACACACAGACAGTAAATCACCTGCCTGGAACACTAACTGGTTTAGTTACAATAAAGAGCGGGAAACTGTTTCGGGCCGTGCAGCGTGCGCGCGCAGCCAAGGCCAATCGAGACAGGCGCCGGATCCGGAAACTGATGCCGCCCGGCAACACTACGAGACCCCCCTACACGCTCACAACATATCACGTGAATCGACCAGGTGCTCAGCTCAGACTGACTGGTTTAGTTTAAAAAGAGGCATGTCCCGATATACGCACACGAGCGTGCGAAAATATGCAAGGATGTGCTGATATGGGAACATGCGCAGCGAACGTGTTATAATATGATGTTTCTATTATCCGTCTATTCAGTTATCCGTCACGTTTCTATTATCCGTCTATTCAGTTATCCGTCACGGTCCCGGTCCTGAAGATGACGGTTAATAGAGGATCCACTGTATTGTAGTAAGTAAAAATTATTGCCTGTTCTTTAATCAATTATTGAAGTCATTAGTATTTATACATTCACACATTTGTGAGTTTTCTTTGTCAGTTTACAAGATAACAAAAATTATAATTATTTAGATATGTTGTATAACATGGTTTAAATATTTGTTGACCCATTGTAAAAGTGTTCGGTTTAAAAACATGAATTTAACAAAGATACCTACATATGTAAAATATTATTGAAATATATCTTTAAAAATTCAATCTTCGTTCATCCTCTTACTGGAAGAATGAGCATACACCTAGTAACCTTATAAATCACGTTCATCCTCTTACGGGAAGAATGAGCATACACCTAGTAACCTTATAAATCACGTTCATCCTCTTACGGGAAGAATGAGCATACACCTAGTAACCTTATAAAACACGTTCATCCTCTTACGGGAAGAATGAGCATACACCTAGTAACCTTATAAATCACGTTCATCCTCTTACGGGAAGAATGAGCATACACCAAGTAACCTTATAAATCACGTTCATCCTCTTACGGGAAGAATGAGCATACACCAAGTAACCTTATAAATCACGTTCATCCTCTTACGGGAAGAATGAGCATACACCTAGTAACCTTATAAATCACATTCATCCTCTTACGGGAAGAATGAGCAAACACCTAGTAACCTTATAAATCACGTTCATCCTCTTACAGGAAGAATGAGCATACACCTAGTAACCTTATAAATCACGTTCATCCTCTTACGGGAAGAATGAGCATACACCTAGTAACCTTATAAATCACGTTCATCCTCTTACAGGAAGAATGAGCATACACCTAGTAACCTTATAAATCACGTTCATCCCCTTACAGGAAGAATGAGCATACACCTAGTAACCTTATAAATCACGTTCATCCTCTTACGGGAAGAATGAGCATACACCTAGTAATCTTATAAATCAATACATTTTCAATTTCTATATACAGATTACAAAAATGTGGCTTTTTTGGATTCTTTATAGAAAATATATGCTAATTTAACTAAAAAAAATCCCCATATTTTAAATTTGTTTTACTGTTGCAAACAAAAATAGCCTAGTCTATATAAAAACCAATTTATTAAAACTTAGGCCTAGCCTATGTAGAAACATATTTTCTTGATTCAGTTCTATGGTAAACTTCATTGTGAACAGTTTTATAAGGCTAGGCTAACAAACATATAGTTTAGGCATGTTTTTATTTTGTTTACAGAATATAAAATAAATTACCAAGATTTAAAAAATAGCCTGCCACCACGGGGAATAACATGTGCCATTTATAGGGTTAAACAAATCCAATACTGTCTGTAACCTGCCATAACTTATGTGGTCTTTATATGATATTGGCAGGTTAACTTAATCGTATAGCTCCTCTCATGAAAATGGATGAAAAGTAAATGAGTGAATCTGAAGGCTGCCGGTCTGTTGCCAAGTAGGGGTGTGCGTGTACTCGAAGTTTTGAAAAATACTCGAAAGTTCGAGCGAGTATTTCCCACCGATCGCGACTGACCAAATAGCGTAGTAGGCCTAACGGCTGCAAAAGGTAAAAAGCATCACGTTACATCGGCTGTAAATAACGACGGATGGCGTAATTTGGGCTGTAAATGATGACTGGATCACGTATGACCTAGGCCCAAAATGACGATAGTGGCAAAAGTGGCGACCGTACTTACTATACTTAATATTACTTAATATCGGCCGTAACTAACGATTTCGTCATCCATATCAAACCAACAAAAACAACACATAGATCACTGTATGTATTTTATGTATTTTTCAGAATTGTTTATAGTAACGATTTATTTATCTATATCAAACCGTGTTTTGTTTGACAATACGTAATCCAGTTTGATTTGTACTGGTCAAAAATGTTTATTTGCCACTCATGTTTTAGTTAGAAATCGTGTTTAGATTATAAAATCTGGAGTGGTATCCAAATCCCAATATTCTATTTGCAACTACCAACTGATGGCAAGTACTCGCTTGAAAATACTTAAAACTCAAAAATAATTGACACTACTCGACTCGAAAAAATCACTACTCGCACAACCCTAGTTGCCAGTTATGTATTTCTGTCTATCTCAATGAGCGGAACTTTGCATGATTGGGACACAAGTAATCGGCTTTTAACTATCGAGTGTAAAACTGAATTAAGTGGATATATTCAGCCTACAAAACTTTTAAATCACTGGCAACAGCTTATTTGCAAGGCCTGATCACAGGGCTCCCGGGTTTGAGGAATGCCTCGCTCGATTGGTTGATTGGCACTGTGTGTCACAACAATGTGAAAAACCGGTTGCAGGTATCGTTCTCAAATTTTACTTACCGGTTTATTTCAGCTAGTTTTAAAACGGTATAGGTTTCAGTTGAAACATGTAGGCTACATAAAGAAATTAGCCTAGTGAAACATTTTTTAATAATGAATTTAACTCCATAGGCTAAATTTAGTTTATATGCCATATTATATCCTGAAGATATCTTCAGTGAAGGCTTTATTGCCTTTATTACACTGGGGAAAAAATATATATTTTGCAAAACTAATCGATACCTACTATTTTTCAGTTGTTGAAAAACAAGAAGATAAAACCTTGATTGTGGAAGGCTTCATCTCCCCATCTCCAAGGGAAAATTTATTAGTAAAGCCTGAATCTGACACAGAATGTATCGCCTGTCCTTTGTGTAGACTTAACTTGGATGTCAAGCATACTGTAAGTAAAGTTCAGCACTGTTAAAATTAAGCTAAGACAAGATCTTATTAAGGAAAACCCATAGAGCCAGCACAAGATGGCAACCATTACTACTTTTTCAACCCATCCAAAAACATTTTAATTAAAATCCCAAACGTTTTAACCCTCTGAGTGAAGCAAAAATTTTACTAGGTGGTCCGGTGATACACAGATTTACCAGAATTTGCAAGGGTCTTTTGAAAAATTCACAGCAAGGCTAGGAATAACGGAAACCTATTAAACCTCATATTCTTTTTATTTTTAAAAGAAAGGGGAAAAGGGAATTTGAAAAATACAAATTAAATATTTCAAGATGGATAGTCTTTTAAATCAATAGGCTATACAAAATTGGAAAAAAGGATTTTTTTGTTTGAAACGTCAAAAGTAAAATCGTACTACCCCATGTTAATTTTTTTTTGTAAAACCAATATATACCCCATGTGTAGAATGTATTTCCTTATGTAGAAATGTATAACAATCATAAAAACAAAAATTGTATATATGTATTACATCAAATATATTGAAAAAAGTGAAAATAGCCATTTTCTATGCAATCAGTTACATGAGCCAAAAAACCAATAACAATAAATGAATAAAATAAAACCTAACTTGTATTGAAGGTTATAAAATTATAAATACAAAGATATAACAATGAACAGTGTAAAAAATCATATTAATAACATTAGGATTCAAAATTTACTGTAAAGATTGTTTCTAACAAAATTGTTGTTACTATTCAAAGTTATATAACTTTTTTACACCTAATAATCCAAAATGAGCTAACTACTGTGATTCTTTGTTCATTTCTCTACAAGAAAATACATATTTATGTATAAATATATCTAGAAATAAAATTATTATACTTTATAAGAAAGGATTGTTTATAGTAACAATCCAAATTGAAATAGTAATATTTACACACTTTGTAGTAATATTCCCGCATAAATAATTCAAAAAATATTACTACTGGTGTATACACTACAATTAACATATTTTATGGGTTTTGCTCCTAAAACTCGAATAAACTTTACAAAATTAATACATTTACAGTGACTTCACGCATAAATAATTCAATAAATATTACTACTGGTGTATACACTACAATTAACATATTTTATGGGATTTGCTCCTAAAACTCGAATAAACTTTACAAAATTAATACATTTATAGTGACTTCACGCATAAATAATTCAATAAATATTACTACTGGTGTATACACTACAATTAACATATTTTATGGGATTTGCTCCTAAAACTCAAATAAACTTTACAAAATTAATACATTTACAGTGACTTCACGCATAAATAATTCAATAAATATTACTACTGGTGTATACACTACAATTAACATATTTTATGGGTTTTGCTCCTAAAACTTGAATAAACTTTACAAAATTAATACATTTACAGTGACTTCACGCATAAATAATTCAATAAATATTACTACTGGTGTATACACTACAATTAACATATTTTATGGGTTTTGCTCCTAAAACTTGAATAAACTTTACAAAATTAATACATTTACATTGAATCACATGGAAACAACATCGAAACAGTTTCCGGTCAGCTGTCAGAGCGGACTCAATTTTTTGTCCGAGGCTACCAACCAGACAAAGAGTGATACTACTTCTTTCTCTCTTTCCAATGAATATAAAATCAATATATCAAACAAATGTTTCACATACATAAATCGAGTTTTGCCGATCAACGGCTGCCGTTGGTGTTATCAGTTCCAGTAAATGTAAAAAACTAATCATTTCTCATTTTACCACAAGTCTATCTGAAGGTATTTTGTCATTCTATTGTATACGAATAGATCGGAAATTTCCTAGTAATTCCAGTCCTACCACTCGCTTTCGGATAGAAACAGAATTGACCTCGCTCTGGTTTTTTGAAACGTCATGTGTTTGGCGATTTTGCAACACAAACAAGGCGTAGTCGACTTGCACGTAAATTGTCATTCAAATGTAACTCTCAATTACGTTGATATATTGCTGCTAGAAGGTTCATTCATATAATAAAATGGAAGTTTAGAATGTTATATTTTGATTTGTATGAAAATTATCTGGTTTCAAGTGCTTTTTCTGTTTTTTGTGCATCTTTAAATCGGCTTGCTGCTTTTTTTAAAAAAAATCATCTATTTGAAGACTGCCAACATGGTTTTCGTAGTGGCAGATCAATCATAACAGCTGCCACTGAATCTATTATTGACAGTTTAGATGAAAAAAAACAAATTCGTGGGTTTATTCATGGACTTGAGTATTGACAGTTTAGATGAAAAAAAAACAAAATCGTGGGTTTATTCATGGGCTTGAGTAAGGCTTTTAATTCCATTAATCATCAATAATTGTTACTATTAAAATTGGGCAAATTAGGTATTCAAAATACTGAATTAAAATGGCTGGAATCCTATATCAATCTGCAGTGAGGGAATTAAAACATGGAGTACCTCAGGGATCCATTCTAGGTCCTCTGTTGTTCATTTGTTACCTGAGAGAGTTCCCCCAACTTAGCAAATCAAGTAAGTTGTGTCTCTACACTGACGATGCAAATTTAAAAATTACAGCACCAACAATTGAAGAAGTTGAATATGGCAAAGTCTAAACTTGTCTTACTAAACCAATTTTTCAATTCTATTAACTTGCTTTTAAATCCAGAGAAGTAAAATATTATTGATATTCAAACTCTTCAAGTTAAACTTTCAATCCAGCCATCCATCACATTACATAATAAAGTAATTGAAAATACTCCCGTCGCAGCAAGCCTGGGTAATCAGCGAATTTCCAATGCATTATATATGTCTTAATACCACATAAAGCCACATACCAAGTTTCATACAAATATATTCAAACATAAGCGATTTTAGCTGAAACAAGGAACACAAACGATTGGTTATTATGTAAATATAAATAGAATTTAACTAGGCAAAGTCACATACCAAGTTTCATCAATATTCAATGATGAATAAGCGCTATATAACATTTTAGTTATTCTCCATAAGAATATCATGGGGGCTGAGTAAGCAGGTTTGCTGCGACAAGGAACCAAAAAATGGGTTTTTATGCAATTATCAATATAACTTAACCAAGTGAAGCTACATACAAAGTTTTATTAATTTATGTTCATAATTAAGGGAGTCATTACATTTTACTTATTCTCCATAAGAATAACATGGGGGCTGAGTACGCAGGTTTGCTGCTACGGGAATAATCAACAAAAAATAAATTTGTTGTACAAATATTAATATACCAGAACTACGTGAAGCCACATACCAAGTTTCATCAACATACATTCATAAATAATCGAGATATAAAATTTTATTTATTCTCAATAAGGATAACACTGGACAACGTACTGTATTTAGCACTTTGAATATCTCTGAATCGGTTGGGCGTAGAATCACAATTTAAAAACCAAAATGATTGTTTTTTGAACTGAACAGATTGGTAAAAGCAAATGTGAAGTTTACATTAAAATAAACTGAGGAAAAGCAAAAAACCTTTTTCCCATACGATTAACATGGGAGATTTTATGAGTAGGTTTTTTGGATTTTCTCCGCAACCACTTAACCTAGGTTAATAATTCAAAATACCATATTATTTGTTTTTTTAAGCTCTATAACATGGTCAAAACCAAAATTAAGTTTTTTAAATTTTTAAGGTGAAAAATGCAAAGACCGATTTTTGGAAAATTTAAAACCCCCATAAACCCCCCTTCCCATGGTTAAATTTTTCTGGTTTTCAAACTTAAAGTCATGAATGTCATTTTACACATTTGAGCCAAATTTCATCGAAATCGGACGTTTTTTACTCAAGTTATCGCATTCACGGACACCATATATATAAATTTGAACGAATAGTGTTTTTGGCATCTGGGGACCTCAAAACAAAAAGTTATCATGGTCTCGGGCTTAAGTCTTACCATGAGACCTACGGTAATAGCTTCTTCCCTATAGGGGAAATTCCCTGAAACAGATATTATTAAAATTTTTGGGTACAGAAATAGATAGAAACTTAACATGGAATAACCATCTTCAAAAGCTCCTTTCTAAAATGTAATTAGGTTTATATGCTATGACAAGACTAAAATACTTATGTGATCAAGAAACGTTAAAAGTAATTTATTTGTAGCGAATTTCCCCTATAGGGAAGAAGCTATTACCGTAGGTCTCTTGGTAAGATTTAAGCCAGAGACCATGATAACTTTTTGTTTTAAGGTCCGCAGATGCAAAAAAACACTATTCATTAAATTATATATGTATATATATATATATATATATATATATATATATGTATGTGTGTCCGTTAACACGATAACTTGAGTAAAAAACGTCCGATTTCGATGAAATTTGGCTCAAATGTGTAAAATGACATTCATGACTAAGTTCGAAGACCAGCAAGATCGGACCGTGGGAAGGAGGGTTTATGGGGGTTTTAAATTTTCCAAAAATCAGTTTTTTGCATTTTTCAACCTAAAATTTTTTAAAAACTTAATTTTAGTTTAGACCATGTTATAATGTATAATGTAGCCTTTATAAGGCGTCTTTTGAACCTTATAAGGAATACGACCACCGTTAACAACCTGAAATACTATGACTTTGGGTTTCTACAATCCTTATGCAGCAAATATGACATGATTTATAAGGGATTTTACCCTCGACAGAGTGCAACATAAAAAATGTACCCGAAAAACACGATAAAGTCTACAAAAGCTCAAAAATGTTGATTTTTTGGGGTGTTTAAGATACTTTATCTGGGCGTGTGAGTGTTGCTTGGTACTAATTGTAATGTAGGAATACTGTGTGATAAATATTAGGCCTCTAAGTTCTATATTAGAGCGAAAAACCACAAAAAATCTTAGAAAAAAGCTTAAATTTAAAAAATCTAGCGCTACCTAAGGGTGAAGGGGGTGAGATACGGAAAAATGTCATAGGACTGAAGTTGTAGTTCGTCTAAAATCCGTGGCACATGGAGGTCTTCGTTTTTCGATAAGACAATCCGTTTGGCCGCTAGAGCTCAAATAAAAAATACTACATTTTGATTTTGTATTCCCAAATTTTCTTTTTGAGATAGTTCAAATTAAAAATAGTAGGATTTGGGGAGAAAAGGTGCAAAGCACACGCAAGACATATATCACGATCCTAGTTAAAGTATAAATGGTGATACGTGCATTCTAATTAATAACAATTGTTCCGGAACCGGCATTTCCTTACTACTTATAGTTAGAAAACGGTCAAATCTATGAAATTTAAGAGTTTTTTTATTTTCCGACAGGTTTAAGTTATACAAATTGGTCATATTTCTGCTGTTGTTTACTAAGTGTGATGTAGACGTACTGCGTGCCCAATATTAGGCCTCCATCAAGTATATTAACGTGATAGGAAATATAAAACCGCCACAAATTCTCAAAATTTGAAAAAATCTAGAGCTATCTAAGGGTGAAGGAGACGAGATACGACAAAAAGTCATAGGACCAAAGTTGTAGATCTTGCAAAATCCGTGGCACATGGTGGTGTCCGTTTTTTGGTAGAACCATCCGTTCGCACACTACAGCTCAAAAACCATAATTTTTTAATAAGCCTTTTTTGGGGGGTTTTAAATATTTTTTTAAGGGGGGTTGAAATAGCAAAATGTCGGTTTTGGCGATTTTCCTGGGGGTTACAAGCTATAAGCTACCTGCATGCAAAATTTCAGGTTTCTAACTCATATAGAAGTGGTCTAGAATTCGTATACCTCAGTCAGTCAGTCAGTCAGTCAGTCAGTGAGTTACACATGCGGCTGTATATGAGTAGGTTTTTTGGATTTTCTCCGCAACCACTTAACCTAGGTTAATAATTCAAAATACCATATTATTTGTTTTTTTAAGCTCTATAACATGGTCAAAACCAAAATTAAGTTTTTTAAATTTTTAAGGTGTAAAATGCAAAAACCGATTTTTGGAAAATTTAAAACCCCCATAAACCCCCCTTCCCATGGTTAAATTTTTCTGGTTTTCAAACTTAAAGTCATGAATGTCATTTTACACATTTGAGCCAAATTTCATCGAAATCGGACGTTTTTTACTCAAGTTATCGCATTCACGGACACCATATATATAAATTTGAACGAATAGTGTTTTTGGCATCTGGGGACCTCAAAACAAAAAGTTATCATGGTCTCGGGCTTAAGTCTTACCATGAGACCTACGGTAATAGCTTCTTCCCTATAGGGGAAATTCCCTGAAACAGATATTATTAAAATTTTTGGGTACAGAAATAGATAGAAACTTAACATGGAATAACCATCTTCAAAAGCTCCTTTCTAAAATGTAATTAGGTTTATATGCTATGACAAGACTAAAATACTTATGTGATCAAGAAACGTTAAAAGTAATTTATTTGTAGCGAATTTCCCCTATAGGGAAGAAGCTATTACCGTAGGTCTCTTGGTAAGATTTAAGCCAGAGACCATGATAACTTTTTGTTTTAAGGTCCGCAGATGCAAAAAAACACTATTCATTAAATTATATATATGTATGTATATATATATATATATATGTATGTGTGTCCGTTAACACGATAACTTGAGTAAAAAACGTCCGATTTCGATGAAATTTGGCTCAAATGTGTAAAATGACATTCATGACTAAGTTCGAAGACCAGCAAGATCGGACCGTGGGAAGGAGGGTTTATGGGGGTTTTAAATTTTCCAAAAATCAGTTTTAGCGAATTTCCCCTATAGGGAAGAAGCTATTACCGTAGGTCTCATGGTAAGACTTAAGCCCGAGACCATGATAACTTTTCATTTTGAGGTCCCCAGATGCCAAAAACACCATTCGTTCAAATTTTTATATATGTATATATATATATATATATATATATATATATATATTTATATATATATATATATATTTATATATATATATATGTGTCCGTAAGCACGATAACTCTCGTAAAAAAGGTCCGATCTTAATGAAATTTGGTACAAATGTGTAAAGTACCATTTATTTGAACGAGTTTGAAAACCAGATGAATCGCACCATCCGAAGGGGGGTTTTTGGGGGGTTTTGTACCCCAAAAATGTGTTTTTTGGGGTTTTCACATGTAATTTTAATTTAAATCAAATTTTAATTTATACCATTAAATTCAGCTTAAAAAAACAAACAATTTGGTATTTTGATCATTGCTCTACGTCAATTGGTTACCGAGATATTGAAAGTGCTAAACACAGTACGTTGTCTAATGTTATTCTTATGGAGAAAAAGAAAAATTGTATATCTCGCTTATTTATGAACGTAAACTGGCAAAATTTGGTATATGGCTTTATTTGGTTGTGGTCTATTGATATTTGCACAAAAATCCATTTTTTGCCCGATAGTTCCCGTAGCAGCAAACCTGCATACTCAGCCCCATGTTATTCTTATGGAGAATAATTAACGTGTTATCTCCTTTAATTATGAACATAAATTAATAGAACTTGGTATGTGGCTTTACCTAGTTGAGTTATAATGATATTTGTATAAAAGCCCATTTTTAGTGTTCCTTATTTCAGCAAACCTGCATACTCAGCCGCCATGTTATTCTTATGGAGAATAATTAAAATGTCATAAATCGTTTATTTATGAATGTATATTGATGAAACTTGGTATGTGGCTTTATGTGGTATTAAGATAAATTAATATGCATTGGAAATTCGCTGAGTATACAGGTTTGCTGCTACGGGGGTATTTTGCATTTTTCAACCTAAAATTTTTTTAAAACTTAATTTTAGTTTAGACCATGTTATAGAGCTTAAAAAAAACAAATAATATAGTATTTTGAATTATTAACCTAGGTTAAGTGGTTGCGGAGAAAATCTAAAAAACCTACTCATAAAATCCCCCATGTTAATCTTATGGGAAAAAGGTTTTTGGCTTTTCCTCAGTTTATTTTAATGTAAACTTCACATTTGCTTTTACCATTGACTATACACCTGTTCTAGACGGTAAATGCTAAATTTGGTTAACCAAGAAACAGCACAATCTATTGAGTGCGGCCGTCACCAGGGGCTATCGAATGTGCTTCCTCCTAGTAGACATTACGCGAACTACTTGGAATCGCATAGGCAGACGAACAGACAGAGTACGCTTGATTGATGCTGGTGAAAGACGGTTATGACGTCGATACCAGTTTTATCACAAGTTTTTAACAGTTATTACAATATTATTTTATTTCACACAACCTTTGTTATTGCAGTCTTTGTTAAATCGTATATTAAAACTCGCTTCGCTCGCTGGGGGCTCCGCCCCCAGACCCCTGTGGGGGGCTTTGCCCCCAGGTCGCTGTTTGGCCACAGTTTAATGTAAATTGGTCCAAATTCTATTTAAGACCAAAATTCTACAACTATTCCAAGGCTTTGATTATTTTAAGGGTTTAACCTATAAAATCCGGTCATATGCCTGTTGCTGAATACGACTTGTCATGGAGACGTAGTATGATAAATTTGAAGCCTCAATGTATTACCTAAGTGCTCGAAAAAATGAATACCCTTAACTGATGTATAATGTAGCTTTTATAAGGCGTCTTTTGAACCTTATAAGGAATACGACCACCGTTAACAACCTGAAATACTATAACTTTGGGTTTCTACAATCCTTCTGCAGGAAATATGACATGATTTATAAGGGAATTTCCCCTCAACAGAGTGCAACATAAAAAATGTACCCTAAAAACACGAAAATGTCTACAAAAGCTCAAAAACTTTGATTTATTGGGGTGTTTAAGATACTTTATCTGGGCGTGTGAGTGTTGCTTGGTACTAATTGTAATGTAGGAATACTGTGTAATAATTATTAGGCCTCTAAGTTCTATATTAGAGCGAAAAACCATTAAAAACCACAAAAATCTTAAAAAAAGCTTAAATTTAAAAAATCTAGCGCTACCTAAGGGTGAAGGGGGTGAGATACGGCAAAATGTCATAGGACTGAAGTTGTAGTTCGTCTAAAATCCGTGGCACTTGGAGGTCTTCGTTTATCGATAGGACAACCCGTTTGGCCGCTAGAGCTCAAATAAAAAATTCTACATTTTGATTTTGTATTCCCAAATTTCTTTTTGAGATAGTTCAAATTAAAAATAGTAGGATTTGGGAAGAAAAGGTGCAACGCAAACGCAAGACATATATCACGATCCTAGTTAAAGTATAAATGGTGATGCGTGCATTCTAATTAATAACAATTGTTCTTGAACCGGCATTTCCTTACTACTTATAGTTAGAAAACGGTCAAATCTATGAAATTTAAGAGTTTTTTTATTTTCCGACAGGTTTAAGTTATACAAATTGGTCATATTTCTGCTGTTGTTTACTAAGTGTGATGTAGACGTACTGCGTGCCCAATATTAGGCCTCCATCAAGTATATTAACGTGATAGGAAATATAAAACCGCCACAAATTCTCAAAATTTGAAAAAATCTAGAGCTATCTAAGGGTGAAGGAGACGAGATACGACAAAAAGTCATAGGACCAAAGTTGTAGATCTTGCAAAATCCGTGGCACATGGTGGTGTCCGTTTTTTGGTAGAACCATCCGTTCGCACACTACAGCTCAAAAACCATAATTTTTTAATAAGCCTTTTTTGGGGGGTTTTAAATATTTTTTTAAGGGGGGTTGAAATAACAAAATGTCGGTTTTGGCGATTTTCCTGGGGGTTACAAGCTATAAGCTACCTGCATGCAAAATTTCAGGTTTCTAACTCATATAGAAGTGGTCTAGAATTCGTATACCTCAGTCAGTCAGTCAGTCAGTCAGTCAGTGAGTTACACATGCGGCTGTATATATTATAGACTTCCGAGTTGCGAGGAAAGCGAGACAGTTGTTTTATAAGCAAAATTAGATTTTTAAAACCCGCCACGGCCGAGCTGAGCGCGCCAAGCTGCATGAGCCAGAGTTACGTCCGCCATTGCGTGCGATGGTAGCGATTTCTATCCAGTGCTGTCAGAACTACGTGGAGAATCCCGAATCTTTTGTTATCAAAAGGCTCCATAAGGTTTTCAGTCTAGTACAGGTGTATAGTCAATGCTTTTACCAATCTGTTCAGTTCCACAAAACAATCATTTTGGTGTTTAAATTGTGATTCTACGCCCAACCGTTGCAGAGATATTCAAAGTGCTAAACACAGTACGTTGTCCAATGTTATCCTTATGGAGAATAAATAAAATTTTATATCTCGATTATTTATGAATGTATGTTGATGAAACTTGGTATGTGGCTTCAAGTAGTACTGGTATATTGATATTTGCACAAAAAATAGATTTTTTGTTGATTATTCCCGTAGCAGCAAACCTGCATACTCAGCCCCCATGTTATTCCTATGGAGAATAAGTAAAATGTAATGACTCCCTTAATTATGAACATAAATTAATAAAACTTGGTATGTAGCTTCACTTGGTTGAGTTATATTGATAATTATATAAAAACCCGTTTTTTTGTTCTTTGTTGCAGCAAACCTACTTTCTCAGCTCCCATGTTATTCTTATGGAGAATAACTAGAATGTTATATAGCGCTTATTTATGATTGAATATTGATGAAACTTGGTATGTGGCTTCGCCTAGTTAAATTCTATTTATATTTGCATAAAAACCAATGGTTTATGTTCCTTGTTTCAGCAAACCTACGTACTCATTACCAATGTTATTCTTATGGTTAATAATTTAAATCGCTTATATGTGAATATATTTTTATGGAACTTGGTATGCGGCTTTATGTGGTATTAAGACATATATTAAGCATTGGAAATTCGCTGAGTATGCAGGTTTGCTGCGACGGGGGTATTTCTATATACATTCGGTAATTTCTTTTGGAATATCGCTGTATGGAGCTACTTCTGATCAAAATTTTAAATCAATATTGAAATTGCATAAAAGACACGCAGTAAAAAAACTGATTCAATATTGTAATAAAGTAAGCAATGATGGACATGCTCAAAATAATATTCCAAACAGTACAACTAATGTGAGCTACGTGGTATCATGTGAAATGGAAAAGCAGAGTCATCTGTAAAGATTGCTAAAACACTCATTAAGAAAAGTATAGAAGAAAATGAAGACTTTTATAAAATGCTTTTGTTATTTAGAAACACACCAAATAAGACAAATATAAGCCCTGCTAAGAGACTTATGGGTAGATGGCTGAGATGTCAAGTGCCTAACCAGAAACAAAACAATGATCAAGAAATTATCAAGCCTGAAAATGTTGAGAACAAACTGAAACAAAATAGAAAAACAGTGAACTGGAGAGCATTAAGTGTAGGTGAGCAGGTTTGGTACAAAAAACGACCAGAATATGATAGATGGGCAAGAGGAAGGATCATAAAAGATTCAAGGAACAGTTCATATCAAGTGCAGGATAAAGAAGGAGCTGTATAACGAAGAAATGAAATGTTTATAAAGTCAGACCACAATAGAAAAACCAAAGTAGTACAACCGGCAACAACCAGTTCTATTCCAACACCACCACGAGTAAATAGCCATGTTAATAATTAAATGGATCCTCGTCCAAAAAGAAACATCAAACTTCCAAGTAGGTTTTCGGATTATGTATTATATAAATAAAATGTCAACTTTAAAGAAGAGGGGATGTTATACAGGGTGTTTCACGAAAACCCTGACAAACTTCGGGAGATTAATCCTTGGGTCAAAACAATAAAAAAAATGTTATATAAGCATAGGTCCTAAACTCATTAGTTTCATTGCTACAGCCAAAAATAAAGTTTTTTAGTTTTTACATGTAATTAACTTATATTTGGACTTATAGACAAACTATTAGTGATCATATTGTTATAAAACTTATACAGCCAGTGAGAGGAGGAAATTCTGAATAAGAATCATTCGTTTCAAGCAAAAGTGTTGACTGGCATTCGGTAATAGTCCTTAAAAGATCAATTTTTTTATTAAAAAAACTGTGCCTAAAATATTTTGTTCACATTTAACAGGCATCCACAGAAAAACTAACCATCCAATTGGGCTGCAAATTCATCAAAAGTTGTAAAATTTTATTCAGAGTAAGGTAACATCCATATCTTTCACTTTTATTAGTATAATTTACTGGATAATACTGCAACACACTTAAGGATACAAAAATTACAAAGGAAAGTTAAATTGCTGTAAGCTTAGACTTTGCTTTCTTACAATCCTTTTTAAATTAGTTTATTTATTTGATTTTGTTACAACCAACAACCATCTAAAAATTATCTTTCTTATGAAAACGAAGACATTTTTCTATATTATGTAATTGATGTATTTCGACTTATACTTTGTTTATCAAATTTCAATATTTAATATTATCATTATCATAACTATTCTGATTTCGGACCAACTGGCTGCAAACTTATTAAAAGTTGTAAAATATCACACAGACCGATAGACGAAAAATAAATAATCTTCTAAAATAGTTTACCGACATTTTCTTTATCCCCTTATGTATTACACCCAGTTCAAATACACCTATTATGCCATATTTTGACAGTGCACTCTGTTTAATCGTGTTGGCAACAGTGGGAAGCCCAGTGATCAGCTGTGGTGTTAAAACAGCTGGCTAAACTCATTGTTGACTAACATTGTTATTAAAAATTTGAAACAATCAGGTCTTGTGTTAAGACAATCAGTTTAGCATGTTTACTAATAGTGAATATGCTGATATGCATTTTGTGTATAGATTTTGTAATGGAAATTCACGAGCAGCTGTAGTTGAGTACGGTAGAAGATACCCCAACAGGACTGTACCTAATTGACAAGTATTTACGGACCTACACAATCGTTGTTGTTGATCTGGAGGGATGTTGTTACACTCATTTTTAGTACTTTTGATATGACTTTTTTATTATATTCCATGGTTGTTATTAATGGTTGTTGGTTTCAACAAAATCAAATAAATAAACTAATTTAAAAAGAATTGTAAAATACCCCCCGTCGCAGCAAACCTGCATAGCATACTCAGCGAATTTCCAATGAATATATAACATAACATATTAACACTTAACAGGATTCATAAGAAATATAGTCACAAAAAAGCGATATTAAAAATATTAATTATTCCCTATAAGAATAACATTGGGGATGAGTATGCAGGTTTGCTGCAACAAGGAACACAAAATAATTGTTTTTTATGCAAATATCATTATAACTCGTCTAAGTAAAGTCACATACCAAGTTTCATTCATATACATTTATAAGTAAGCGATATATAACATTTTAATTACTCTCCATAAGAATAACATGGGGACCCATTACCTAGGTTTGCTGCTACGGGAACCATACGAGAAAATTTTGTATTTTGTGCAAACAACGATAAACCCCAACCAGATGAAGCCATATACCAAATTTTGTCAGTTTATGTTCATAAATAAGCGAGATATACAATTTTTCTTTTTCTCCATAAGAATAACATTAGACAACGTACTGTGTTTAGCACTTTCAATATTTCAGGAACCAATTGACATAGAGCAATGATAAAAATACCAAATTGTTTGTTTTTTATGCTGAATTAAATGGTAAAAATTAAAATTGGATTTATATAAAAATTACACGAGGAAACCCCAAAAAAACCCATTTTTGGGGTACAAAACCCCCCTTTGGATGGTGCGATTCATCTGGTTTTCGAACTCATTCAAATAAATGGTGCTTTACACATTTGTAACAAATTTCATTAGGATCGGACCTTTTTTACGAGAGTTATCGTGCTTACGGACACATATATATATATAAATATATATATACATATACATATATAAAAATTTGAACGAATGGTGTTTTTGGCATCTGGGAACCTCAAAATGAAAAGTTATCATGGTCTCGGGCTTAAGTCTTACCATGAGACCTACGGTAATAGCTTCTTCCCTATAGGGGAAATTCGCTAAAAGCAAAGTCTAAGTTTACAGCAATTTAACTTTCCTTTGTAATTTTTGTATCCTTAAGTGTATTGCAGTATTATTCAGTAAATCATACTAATAAAAGTGAAAGATATGGATGTTACCTTACTCTGAATAAAATTTTACAACTTTTGATAAATTTGCAGCCCAATTGGTTGGTTAGTTTTTCTGTGGATGCCTGTTAAATGTGAACAAAATATTTTAGGCACAGTTTTTTAAATAAAAAAATTGATCTTTGAAGGACTATTACCGAATGCCAGTCAACACGTTTGCTTTAAAAACAAATGATTCTTATTCAGAATTTCCCCCTCTTACTGGCTTTCTAAGTTTTATAAAAATATGATCACTAATAGTTTGTCTATAAGTCCAAATATAAGTTAATTACATGTAAAAACTAAAAAACTTTATTTTGGCTGTAGCAATGAAACTAATGAGTTTAGGACCTATGCTTATATAACATTTTTTTTATTGTTTTGACCCAAGGATTAATTTCCCGAAGTTTGTCATGGTTATCGTGAAACACCCTGTATTGATAATCAGCTGATTTAATGGAATTTGTACATTTGTTTATGTTTATGTAACAGCTAGAATGACAGTTAGTTTTTGGTCAATGTATGTTTTGTTGTGAATTACAAAAATGAGTTTAACAAGAAATATTTTACTGTTATTTAAATAGTTTTATATGACATAACTAAAACAGCAAATAAGTTTCTTACCATTCAAATGTAAAGTAAAATATATAACAGTTGCTCTCGAGAACATTTTCCCCCAGGAAATCCTGAGGAGGATCATTATAAGCTTATTAAACAACTTGTAAAAGATAGTTTCTTACTAAATTGAGGACATTTTTTCTCAGGATGTCCTCATTTTGAGCCAGTTTGTCCGCCAGAATGGTTCCATGATGCCCAAACGTATCACAGGCCTCTGTAACCTCCAGCAGAAGAGGGTTTCATACTTGGTCACAATGGCACATAAAGCAGGTCAGTTTATTAAGGAAATTATTAGTTTTAATTTATAAAATAATTTATACAATTTACAAATTTAACTGTTATTGGAATTCCAGTCAAAATCTAGGTCAGTTTGTGATACATTTTTGGGATGCTTTAACACGTTCGCTACCGAGTGTCACATATGTGTGACGCATGGGTGTTCGTAGCGTACCAACTGTAAATTATATACCTCAATAATAGACCAATGCAAAAATAAAAAAACATACCTCCAGACCAAATTTTGGATGTAAGTTTCAACTGTTATTATAGTTCAAAAAACCAATAAACAATATCTGACTCATTTATAAACAATTTTACATTTTGATGTATTTTTATTTTGCGTCACATATATGTGACGTTGGTCTATAGCATTGTTCTACTGATGAAAATATATATGAATTGTACTGCTGACCGACCGTCACACATGTTTGACTCAAAGATAAAATATATTTTATCAAATTATATTGGTAAGAAAATAAAGTAACACTGTTCAGTTAAAAAACTTGTGTTTATTTAGAACTAAATAAAGTCCCCTCATTAAAATCATCGTCTATCACACAATCAATTTCACTTAGTCATGACATGTCTCCTCTTCCTTAATTTTCGCGTTTTACCTTCTTCATCCATCACACAACAGCACAGAAACAGCAGTTTATTATAACATAAACAAACGAATAACTCGAGGGTTAGAAGCACGTGAATCTCAACCGTGATTCAGCATAATGTAAACAGCAGGTTTGCGAACACACCCCTGGAGTCAAAACGAAATATTACACGCTCGGACCAAGTGACCCATATATGTGACAGACATTCCTATAGCCCGATATGCAGTTAAAAAGACGATGAAATACACTGACAGGCAGCAAGCGTATTTAGTAACAATAGGCTCGAGTCACAAATATGTGACGTCGGTCTATAGCGAAAACCGGAGCATCACAAATACGTGACGTTGGTCTATATTGAAAGTCCAAATTTGGTGTCGATAGTGAAAAGTGTTAATAACCAGTATACTTTACAGTATTACTTTTTTACCTCAGTCATCTTTGGATGTCATTCGTACTTAGAATGACTTATGAAAGATCCATTTGTGATATGATCGTCAAATTTTGCTCTGCCAGATGTAATTTAAAACTGGATTTAAAATGGTTTGTATATAGTATTTAATTGATCATAAATTAATAGAAACTCGTGTACTACGCTTTTTTGTAGGTTTATTAGGGATTGCCTGAGGTGAGGCTTTGATGGTATTTTCACATTATTGATCAGTGACGAGTCATAAATTATTAAAGTCAGCGTCATATCATGGCAAGCTTGGGTTTTATACCTGTGTTGCCAATTTGTGCTAATCCGTTTACTTACGTTTGAGAATTAAATCCCATAAACAAATATTTTGATATGGACAGCAGGGATACATCAAACGCCAACATTGCAATGCAAGGTGTTTAGAGGGAAGTGGAAAGATACTTGGCGTCTATGTTGTCTGTAGTGTGAAATATATCGGAACTTTTGTTAATATAATTTTTTGGACTCACTGGCTATCTTTTCTGTTATTTTTATAACATTTTCTATTGTTCCAATATGGACTTCAGGTCTCTCAAAGTTTGAAGGGTTTGTATTTCATTCTAAAAAATTGCAGAAATTGTAGAAATTGCAGCAACACAGGTATTTAATAATGTTTTAGTGTGTACAATTATCGTAATAGGCTGCTGTAGAAATAGTTAGAATTTGCTGACAAAGACTAAATAAATAGCACCCTTATTACTTGTCTGTGTTGCTACTGGTGGAAAAAGGGAAAATTTTTCACTTCAGATGTAGATCAGTATTCTTGATTTAACGTTCTGTCTCGTAGGTCAGATATCTGGACTGCCTTTGAATTTGGTAACAAATAGTCATCTTGCATAATTTTCAAACCATTACGTTTTTACAAATGTTTTTATTTTAGGATTGATGGGAAAATTCAAACCAGCCAATTCTACTTTGGATCCCAGAAAAAGGCCTCAGTGGAAGAAGTGGAACACCTACTTTGACGAAACCACAATAGAACCACCAAGAAGATATATTGCTATAAAATACAAGAAAAAAATTGAGGACTTCAAAAAGAACTACATGGACAGTGAAAAAACTATTGAAGCATAATACAATAGGATAGAAGGAAAAAATGTTTCAAACTCGTTTATAAATGTATCTTATTTCAAGTAAATGTATCTTATTTCAAGTAGCAATCTTTTTGCCTCATTTTGGGTACCTACTGTCTGATTCTGAAATAAGTGTCGAATGAAATGAGTATATTTTTTCACAAACAAACTAATGAAAACACCTGTCAATATATTCCAGCCACCCAATAAGATTTAACCGTTTGAGGGCCGATTTATCGGCTTTTAAATCTGCCACCCAAACAAACTATCAGTTACAGTACAAACAATTGTACCCTTAAGAGCTCTGTCTGCAGTCTGCGTCTGACTTGTTGTGTAACCTGGTAGGCACAAACAAATCTAACTCGTCGTAGAGTCACTGCCTAGTATGGTACAGTCCGATACAACTGCTAGCCTGTCAGGTTGGCTGAGCAGTCTAAAGCGCTATCTCCCTGGCCAGGGGTAGTGCTTGGACAATGCTTGGTTCCAATGATGTCTCAGTCGTTGGTTTTCATGTGCAACTAATGGAAAATTCACCTATTTGTGACGGTTGAATGGGAGGGCCGACCATAAGTGAACGTTGAACGGCATGGGTTCAAAATGACGGGATGAGTGAATTCTTATGAGTTCACATCCGATCAGGTGTTTTACTCCCATTAGCGAATTTCCCCTTTAGGGAAGACACTTTTACTGTGGTTGGCATGGTAAGACCTAGGCATGGGACCATGATAACTTTTATTTTCGGATCCCCAGATGTCAAAAACACCATAATATCAAAATACACCCGTCGCAGCAAACCTGCATACTCAGCGAATTTCCAATGAATATATAACATAACACTTAACAGGATTCATAAGAAATGTATTCACAAACAAGCGATATTTAAAATATTAATTATTCTCCATAAGAATAACATTGGGGATGAGTACGCAGGTTTGCTGCAACAAGG
This sequence comes from Allygus modestus, assembly GCA_963675035.1. NCBI lineage: Eukaryota > Metazoa > Arthropoda > Insecta > Hemiptera > Cicadellidae > Allygus > Allygus modestus. The sequence goes on along the minus strand of OY776111.1, from coordinate 292,023,742 downwards.
CACACAAAATAATGGGTTTTTATGCAAATATCAATAGAACTCATCTTAGTGAAGTCACATACCAAGTTTCATCCATATGCATTCATAAATAAGCGATATATAACATTTTAAGTATTTTCCATAAGAATAACATGGAGACCAAGTACCTAGGTTTGCTGCTACAGGAACCATAGGCGAAAAATTGTTTTTTTGTGCAAACAACAATAAACCATAACCAGATCAAGCCATATACCAAATTTTGCCAGTTTATGTTCATAAATAAGCGAGATATACAATTTTTCTTTTTCTCCATAAGAATAACATTAGACAACGTACTGTGTTTAGCACTTTCAATATCTCCGTAACCAATTGACGTAGAGCAATGATCAAAATACCAAATTGTTTGTTTTTTTAAGCTGAATTCAATGGTGTAAATTAAAATTTGATTTAAATTAAAATTACATGTGAAAACCCCAAAAAACCCATTTTTAGGGTACAAAACCCCCCAAAAACCCCCTTTCGGATGGTGCGATTCATCTGGTTTTCGAACTTGTTCAAATAAATGGTACTTTACACATTTGTACCAAATTTCATTAAGATCGGACCTTTTTTACGAGAGTTATCGTGCTTACGGACACATATATATATATATAAAAATATTATATAAATATAATAATATTTATATATATAAATAATATATATATATATATATATATATATATATATATATATATATATATATATATATATATATACATATATAAAAATTTGAACGAATGGTGTTTTTGGCATCTGGGGACCTCAAAATGAAAAGTTATCATGGTCTCGGGCTTAAGTCTTACCATGAGACCTACGGTAATAGCTTCTTCCCTATAGGGGAAATTCGCTAATTGTATAAATTATCTATAAATCTGTCCTTGGGTGCGTTAACTTTTGTACAAATTGGAACAAACGAGTATACCAACATTCTTGACTTTAAGTTCGAAAACCAGACAGATCGTCTGATCTGAAGGGGTATTTGGGGGAGGGGTTGTACCAATTTTGTTTAGTTTTTCCATTTAAGCTTTTAATAACATCTAATTTTAGTTTTCACCATTAAATTCAGATAAAAGACAACAATTTTGTGTTTTGATAATTACTCTACGTGTATTGGTTAAAAATATATTGGAAGTGTTAATCACAGTACATTGTCCAATGTTGTTGTCCAATGGTGAATAAGAAATTTGTCATGTCTCACTTATTTATAAGTGAATACTGACAAAACTTGGTTTAGAGCTTCATCTGCATATGGTCTATTTATATTTGTAAAATAAACAGCAAACCTGCATACTCAGCCCCCATTATCTTATTCTTTTGGAGAGTAAGTACATTTGATGTCTCCTTTAATTGTGAACATAAACTAATCAAACCATGTATGTGTCTTTACCTAGTTGAGTTATAACGATATTGAGAGAGAGAGATAATTCTTTATTTCGAGATCATGAAATGAGACCTGAAATAGTGTCAATAGGCCAGTCAAATAAGAATTTTTCGAGGAATTAATTCCCAGCAAGCTGGAAATGGTTTTAATACCTTCATTTGGTCCCAAATAATTGTAATCCGAGTTTGCACCGTCCCATGAGGTGAGCTTATATTATGGCATGCACCGTCCCATGAGGTGAGCTTTTATTATGGCAGCCTAAAACAAATGAAATTTTAGCACTTTTTCAGTTTTTTTCTCGTAGCTCAAAAACAGTGCGTCGGACGCAAACAACGTCCTTTTAATATCAAAGAATATTAAATTCTGCGTAAAATGAGTATATAAATATCCAAATTCGGTTGAGTAGTATAGTCGAAATCTTAAGTTAGAAATAGATAATTGTTTTCGTCTCATTGCATTTTACATTTTGCGACTTTCCAGAACCACATACTAGCTTTGAAAGGGACACACTCGTGACTATTTCCTTCTTCATAAGAAGTAAGAGTGGGAAAAAACAGCTGATCAAGTATTCCCAGCTGTTTGGAGTTGTATAGTACAACAATATCATTGCTAAGTGGCTGTCATCAGTAAATCCCAATCTTCCCAATCAGACAGTTTGTGATGTCCATTAGCACAGGAGTAACTGGCAATGAGAAAATTGACTGCCATGAAGCGTTTGAAAAAGGAATTCAGTGCATTGCAAAAATTATTGGCAACGACTTCAGTAATGTCAAGTTTCAACGAAAAAACAGAGTGGTTCCTCTTAAAGCTTACAACTCTTAAGTGAGGATCCATGGCGAAGACATACCAGTAAATCCAGATACACTTTTCCAACGCATAACACTTCTCAATAAATCAGAGGAACAGTTTAAGAATTTGTTCCGAGTTTGAGTTGGCACCTTATCCCGTTTCCATCTTTGATGAAACAGGAATGCGAAAAACAAATAAATCTATGTTCTACGATATGTTTTCACCAGTCCCTGACCCACCACACCTTACAGATAGTGCCATTGTAATTGATGGTGAGTTTCTTCTACATCGAGTGGTTTGGCAGTCTAAGGAAACATTTTCAACCATTCTCTCAAAATACGTCAACTACATTAAGCAATACTACAACCCTGCCAGTACAACTATCGTTTTTGATGGTTACCCTGATAAGGCATCAGCAAAGAGTACCAAATCAGCTGAGCGACTTCTCCGTAAAAGCAAGCAATCTTCAGCAAACGTGATTTTCACTGAAACGATGACTGCAACCATGCCGAAAGAACAATTTCTCTCTAACGACAACAACAAAGGACGGCTTATCTCTATGCTGAGTGAGAAATTAGTGCAGCAGGGATTTGAAGTCAGACAAGCTCTTGAGGATGCTGATACCCTCATTGTCAAACTGCCATTCAAATGGCAGAGAACTTTGCGAAAGTCATAATAATTGGAGAGGACACCGATCTATTGATCCTATTAACCACCAAAGCACCCAATTCCTCAAACCTTTACCTCATGAAACCTGGAAATGGGACCTCTCAGAACATGTTCTACTCTCCCAGGTATTTCAACTTCTCTTCAAAGAGAACCTTCTGTTCCTACATGCAATCAGTGGGTGCGATACAACTTCTGCATTCTATCGCCAAGGGAAGTTGAAGTTTGTAAAACTCCTTGAGAAGAACACAACTTTACAGGAGGCTGTCAAGGTTTTCCACCATGCAGATGCTGATCCTGAGGGCCTAATTTTAGCAGGTCAACTGTTTCTGGCAGCTCTATATTCACCTAAAGCCAATGATACCTCACTGGACAAAATCCGTTATGAGATGTTCTCAAAATCCCTTGCAAAGTTAACTTTCAATCTAGCTTCTCTACCACCAACGAATTCAGTCGCCGCCCAACACATTCTGCGAGTCTACCACCAAATCCAGGGCTGGTATGATAGACCAATGGATCCTCTCATCTGGGGTTGGAGGATGACAGAACATGGCTTACTCCAACCATAAACACAAAGGATCCAGCTCCAACTGAAATCCTCAACATAGTGTCATGCAGATGTACAAAGGGGTGTACAGGAAAGTGCAGCTGCCGTAAAGTAGGCATGAAATGCTCAACAATTTGCCTTAACTGCCATGGTCAGTCATGCTCAAATTCAGCACCGTTTGAAGATGAGGGTGTGTCCTACATATCAAATCAAAACGAACCGAACGCCGTACAAGCAGAAACAGGTGAGGACAGTCTCTTTGAAGATGATCCCAATAAAGAGGGAATCAACAATCCACCGCAGCTTGAGAGCTTTGTAGACGAAGGGCCGTCGACATCTAAGAAAATGCAAACATGAAGGCTGCCTCATTTATTGCTTTGTGCCTATTGATTTATATAACTGGTTTTTAATATCATGTAAGTGTTTAAATGTTTTTATTTCTTAATTGCACCTCAATAACTAAAGAATATGTTTTTCCTTATTAATAAATTGATTACTGTAAATTTGAAATTTGTAATATTTTTTTTTTATTCTCCACCTCAAATCTCTACTCGGCTTGTATTTACTTATTTAAGTTATTTTTCTGATTGTGCATATCTTAGATATTTTTCAATGAAATGTACTTTCCACTCACAATGCACATAAACTTAACTCCTCAAATTTACGGAGGATGTGCAGCCAAGAGGACAGTGCATGGAACCCGATTTTGAGTTTATGCAAAATGAAGTCTTTCAAAATGAGTGAAATTTTCAATTGAGATACCTATATAACGTGTTATTTTATACTCTACAACTTTCATTCTATTGGTTTTTTCTTATGGGTGTCAGTGGTCTGATGGGGTGTCGACTTTCCAGGACTAAATTTGGTTCTGGAAAGTCGCAAAATGAAAGTTTGCAATAAGATTAAAAAATTATCTATTTATAAACCATATATAAATTTAGGTATCTATTTACAAATATGGCTATGCTACTGTAGCAAATTTGAATATATGTATACTCTTGCTACGCATAATTTAATCCTCTTTGATATTAAAAAGAGGTTGTTTTCGTCCGGTGTTTTTGAGCTACAAGCAAAAAATTGAAAAAAGTGCTAAAATTTCATTTATTTTAGGCTACCATAATATGAGCTCAACTCCTGGGATGGTGCAAACTCAGATTGCACTTATTTGGGACCAAATGAAGGTATTAAAACGATTTCCAGCTTGCTGGGAATTAATTCCTCAAAATTTGTTTTTTTTTATCTAATTTTACTGGCCTACAAATAAGCTTAACAAACATCAACAACAAAATTAAAATAGTAAGTCACTAAGATATATATATAGGTTGTAGATGTCCTTTTTAATTTCGCTTGTCCTCCCAATCTAAGAACTCGTCTGTGCTGTAAAAGGGTCTTGAAACAAGCTACATAAATAATTTCTTTTTTAAGGAGTTCCCTACACAACCTTTCACAGTACGAGGAAGGACATTAAAAAATTTTGACCCAGCATAAGTTGGTTTACCCTCATAGTATTTTCACTTACGAGCAGGCAAGTTGAAATCTGACGCATTTCTTGTCATATTTGTGAACATTCTGATTCCGAGAAAGAGAATACAATACAATAATTAGAACTGAGTTGCAGCAAATCTGCTTACTCAGCCCCTATTTTATTCTTATAGAGAGTAATTCAAATTTCAGATATCGCTTCTTTGTGAATATATTTTTATGTCAATGTCCATATTCTTTATTCATGAATATACATTTTGTACATGAATAGCGACCAAAGAATAACATAGACTGGCAATTCCTATCTACTACACATTACTGTAGTTGAAGCCGGTCCCCCACCACTCAAAGGCTTAAACGGCTCAGCCATTGGCCGCTACTGGCACAAATTTTAATTCGCCGCGTGTTATTACAACCGTCTGAACGTACAGAGTTAAGATAGAATTTTGCTTTTTTGTGAAATTGAATAAAACAGTCAACAGCAATGGGTTAAGTTAGGGTAAAGAATAAAATATTGTAATGACTTTAAACAATTAAATACCCCCGTCGCAGCAAACCTGCGTACTCAGCGAATTTCCAGTGCCTAATGTCTTAATACCACATAAAGCCGCATACCAAGTTCCATAAAAATATATTCACATATAAGCGATTTTAATTATTAACCATAAGAATAACATTGGTAATGAGTACGTAGGTTTGCTGAAACAAGGAACACAAACAATTGGTTTTTATGCAAATTTAAATAGAATTTAACTAGGGGAAGCCACATACCAAGTTTCATCAATATTCAATCATAAATAAGCGCTATATAACATTCTAGTTATTCTCCATAAGAATAACACGGGAGCTGAGAAAGCAGGTTTGCTGCAACAAAGAACAAAAAAATGTTTTTTTTATATAATTATCAATATAACTCAACCAAGTAAAGCTACATACTAAGTTTTACTAATTTATGTTCATAATTAAGGGAGTCATTACATTTTACTTATTCTCTATAAGAATAACATGGGGGCTGAGTACGCAGGTTTGCTGCTACGGGAATATCCAACAAAAAATCAATTTTTTGTGCAAATATCAATATACCAGTACTACGTGAAGCCACATACCAAGTTTCATCAACATACATTCATAAATAATTGAGATATAACATTTTATTTATTCTCCATAAGGATAACATTGGACAATGTACTGTGTTTAGCACTTTGAATATCTCTGTAACGGTTGGGCGTAGAATCACAATTTAAACACCAAAATGATTGTTTTGTGGAACTGAACAGATTGGTAAAAGCAAATGTGAAGTTTACATTAAAACGAGTTTGCACGCAGCACGCTGACGTGAGGGAAGTGAATTTCCACATAAAAACTTGTAAAACTCAAAATCAGTGTAAAGATATACATTTGTCCAATTTTTATTGAAATCTGAAAACATTGATTTTTTGGCTGTTCTGATACTCCTGGTTTCGTTTACTTGCAAAGCTGGGAATACAATTTTGTGCATTATAAGGTTAAGAGAAGGTCCAGACAGGCTTGAAAGTAGGCGTGAGGTTGCTGGGGATAATAAAAGTACTTTAACAAAGGAATAACAGGCATTTTTAGTGTAAAACCCCCATAAGACAACGTACTGTGTTTAACCAATACACATTTTCTTTAATAACTCGGTAAATATTTATGCTAGAATGATGAGAGAGGGCTTAAAACTTTCGCCTCTCTAATTCCCATCTTTTTAAATGCATTAATTTTACATCTGGGGTTTTTCTGACCCTTTTTGGGCCCAAAAACTCAAAATTTGAAAGATTAATCCCCAAAAAATGGGTTTAGAGTTTTCCGATTGTTTTTCCCAACGAACTTGTCCAACAGATTATAGAAAGGAACGTCCCTACCAAATGTGAAGTAAATCGGACAAAAAATGTGACCGCTAGAGTGCATATATATATATATATAATTTTGAACGACCCCCCAAAACGTGTTCAGGGGGTCACATTAGGAACTTCTATGGTGGTCCTGGGCTTAAGTTTCACCGTGCAGGTCATGCTAATAGTTCACTTTCCAAAGGAAATTCACTAATAAACTGATGAAAAGCCAAAAACCTTTTTCCCATAAGATTAACATGGGATATTTTATGAGTAGGTTTTTTGGATTTTCCCCGCAACCACTTAACCTAGGTTAATAATTCAAAATACTATATTATTTGTTTTTTTTAAGCTCTATAACATGGTCTAAACTAAAATTAAGTTTTAAAAGAATTTTAGGGTGAAAAATGCAAAAAAATGATTTTTGGAACATTTAAAACCCCCATAAACCCCCCTTCCCATAGTCTGATTTTGCTGGTTTTTGAACTAAAGTCATGAATGTCATTTTACACATTTGAGCCAAATTTTATCAAAATCGGACGTTTTTTACTCAAGTTATCGTGTTAACGGACACACATATATATATATATATATAAATAAATTTGAATGGTGTTTTTTGCATCTGGGGACCTTGAAACAAAAAGTTATCATGGTCTCTGGCTTAAATCTTACCATGAGACCTACGGTAATAGCTTCTTCCCTATAGGGGAAATTCGCTAAAACTAAGGAGATCAAGTTTTTCTTTTAAATTTAGACTTGAAAAAGTTGATCTGTGAGGATTTTTTTTATTATTTGGTCAGGCAAGCTTTGTCAGCGAGAAAGTTTTTAGAAAAGACATGATAAACACATTTGTATTCTTGATATTTTTTTTCTCAAAATGCTTAATTTAGCCTGCAGGCAGCCTCAAAGTTAGGAATAATCTCAATCAAACTTCATACTTGTATATTCCTTATGAGAAATGTTATTCATGTGAGAAAGGTAATAAGTTATAGAACAAATGTTATTCTCTGAGGGTAATGAGGTAAATAATAAGAATGAAATTAAATCTGATGGTACAGGGATAATCTTGAATTAAAGACAGCGCCAGTGACGGCAACCTACGTAGTGGACGATTCATGTGGATCATCCCTACCACTCAGAGGCTGCAAGGCTTCAAACCCAGCACTCAATTGCCAGTCTATGTTATTCTTTGGTCACTGATAGCGCCACATTCAATACTAAAACTATTATATTTACAGGACTTCATTTAATCTTTAAGCGTGAGCCTATATTAAGAATAAGTGGGTCTAAACTCATCTAGTGAGTACAGAGATTAGAAGATATGAGACTTGGTAAGTGGTTTTATGTGATATTAAATATATACATATGCATTGAGAATTCGCTGAGTATTGCAGTTTTTATACAATTTTAAGTGTTCAGACATTAAATATATTTAAAATCGACAAAATAACACTGATTTAACGCTCCAGCCACATACTTGGCGCTAACACTTCGACTGCACGTGGGACGCTGGCTTCCCACCAAGTCTGCTTTAGCAACAATGACTCAGTGTGAGCTCAGGCTCAGCTGAAGAAGGACAATATTTTGTGCATGTGTGTCGCTCAGAATGTGAGCTTTATTTTGGTGTAGGTTGGTAGTAAATTTTCCCCAATATCCCAGCCGTCACGGGACTTCCTCGCATTCGTTTTCGTCCCACTTAGTCCCTCTATATAGCAACCCTGGTTGACTGCTGCTATCTGGATTGTGCTGCGACCTGTTGGTGCTTTTTAGAACTACATCCAGTTGTGTTGTAACACAGTACAGCACCGTACAGTGTTTTTGTCATTCGTTAGCCGGGAATTGAAAATGTGGCCGCGCCTATCGGAACAGTTGCCGCGTGGCGAGAACACGCCCCACGCGCAGTCAAAGTGTTACAATTGTAAACTCTTAACCTACCTATTGAACTAAATATGATTGTGGCTATCTATACTGGGGGGGAGGGTGGTGTTTGCTATAAATTGTTCTCCATTAGTGTGTCCGTACTTAAAACATCACATATATACATTGCAGGTCTTAGTCAGTAGTTTAGCAGATTCTTCCATGTTCATATTTTGTCCTATCTCATTCGCTACCAAATACTACATTTATGATTACATTTATGTCATAGATTAAGAATACCACAAGCAGATTCTCCACGGCATAGGGAACGGTGTGCTCGGTCTGCTGGTACGGCGAACTTGCTGGCCCACGTAGTTCTGTACGGTTAAGCTAGGGGCGCTAGAGGTCTCGCCGTTCAACACAAACACACTCTGACCGGGTAGCCGCTCACACATGCACGCCCGCGCCAGCACACAACAACAATCTCGCCCAGCCGCTTACACACGCGCATTTGCACGCCCCGCGCGCCGCGCCAGCTCAACACAACACTCTCACCCAGCTGCTTAAGCACGCCCACGCCTCACGCCGGCTGACTGAACCGAGACCCCACTATGGTACTGAGATCAACACAGCGTTGTCGGTAGTACGGCATTTCAAAATTAAAAATATATACTATATACTATTATTTTGTACTGCAAACTGTTTTAATCGATGTAATAAAAGTGATTTTCAGAGTGAAATTTATTTTAAACCATCAAACAATTATGACATTCCACCTTCACAAAATATCTTTCACACCTATTTTTAAACTTCTTGTAAATTCTGGATTTTCGTAATTTGTCCATTTTAATTTAGGGCCGTGATGGTAAATCTATCGATCAACGGCAACACTCAAATTTAAAACTTGATTTTCAAAAATGTTTGAAATTTGACGCTGATTATGGAAATGATAGTTTTCCCCACGGAAAAATCGTTATAACCTCAATCGGAAAATATTTGTTTCTTATAATACTGTCATGTGGGTATTCAAAATGTGCGGAATTCCACCCTGACTAGGTACGTGCAATTATTTCCCCGATCGGACAATTACTAAACAAGCTACGGCCGTTAAAGCTGGAGCGCGCGGGGAAATATGGAAAAATTGCCACCACAGCGACAAAAACAAGTCAGCGCTCCGCAGATTTAGGTTAGGATAGGTTATGATAGTTAGTTATTTATCATTAACTAACCTAACCTAACCCCGCAGAGCGCTGTATGTCTAACCAACGTGCTGGCACATCACAAAACACGGACCCGGGCCCGGTCTGTGTTGAATACATTGTTAACCTTTATTGGCAAAATTTCGTGCTTATTGATAGTACGGTCGGCAAAGCAATTGCGCATTCGTAATCAGGGTAAAATTCCGTACAATTTGAAAACCCACATGACAGAATTGTAAGACAAATAATTGTACCGATTTTCTGTGGTTTTTACGACTATTCCGCGGAAAAACGTGTGATCGAAAAAGAAATTGCACGAATGTTTTCAAAGTGAAATTCCACACATTTTGAATACCCTCATGACAGCATTATAAGAACAAAGATATTTTCCAATTTTCCTATGTTTTCCAAACTTTTTCGAGGAGAAAACGTGTGATCGAAAAAGTAATTGCACGAATGTTTTCAAAGTGAAATTCCACACATTTTGAATACCCACATGACAGTATTATAAGAAGAAAGTTCTCTTGCGATTTTTGACGTTTTCCCAACTTTTCCGCGGAGAAAAAGTGTGACCGGGAAAATAATTGCATGTACGTGTTCAGGGTGAAATTACACACAATTTTAATACCCACATGACAGTATTATAAGAAATAATTATTTTCCGATTTTCCGGGGGTTTACAACTTTTCCGAGAAACATATAATTTCTATAATCAGCGTCAAATTTCCAACATTTTAGAAAGAAAAAATTAAATTTGCTTGCTGTCGTTGATGGGTAGATTTACCGTGATCTAAAATTCGCCAGACAGTCGCTAAATATATATGGGAGAACTTACCAAGAAATAGGTATGAAATTTGAAATGGTTTTTATAACTTACCTTCCTACTTACTACTAACACACGTCTCCAAATTTAATAATGAGATCAGACATTTACTCTATCTAAAGTGTCCCGTTTTAGCTACTCTTTACTATTCGATTCATGAATATGATGATAATGATAATTAAAACCAAGTATTCCTAGCCTTTAGCATTATTTTATTTATAAGTACAGTAGACATCTATTTTGCTGAATATAAGTGACCATGGTTCTGCTCTTTTTTGTGTAGAAATATTTTGGCAATAATGCCTGGTTTTTACAGTTGCGCTCCTGAATGGCGTAATACGTGTATTGTGGTCATCATTGCAACAAACATCATAGCTCTTTGACTCACTTTAGTGAGAATTTATCAACAACAAAAAATTAATTAACTTTTATAAACAAACTTTGCTGAGTAGGCAGATTTTGTGTAACGTTTTCACTCACCCCATTTTCACCTCACCCCGTTCCACAACATTGATAAACATCACCACCTCGATTCCTCATTTGCAGCGTGATTTCAATCATTTGAATTATAGATATATCCTACTAATATTGAAAGTTTGGATGTATGTATGGATATTTGGAGTTCCATCACGCAAAAACTAATGGACCTATTAAGCTAGAATTTTGCAGGAACATAGCTTACATGTCACATTAACAAATATACCTGATAATGTCTACATCCAACATTAGGGCTCCACCCCATGGGCTCTGTTAAGATCCAATGCAAATCTTTTGGGAGGATATAATTTATAATGTTACCAGCTGTATGTTAAAATGTGTGTCCAAAGGAAGTCATATGGTAAAACATAAATAAAGATTTGTTAGTGCTGGTCTGCTGGTCAGGTTAATATTTCAAATAATATGTTAAAATTATTCGCGAGCGAAGCCGCGGGAAACAACTAGTATATATTTCAATTTGTACGAATGGCATTTGGGGACCTCAAAACAAAAAGTTATCATGGTCTAGGGCTTAAGTCTTACCATGAGACCTACGGTAATAGCTTCTTCCCGATAGGAAAAATTCACTAAAAGAAAAAAATATATAAATTGGGAAAAGTATGAAATAGGATTTCAATAAGGAAATATTGTTTCTTATTAACTGATTCGTTGGTAATGAATTATCGAATATAAGTACCATCCTTTTAACTACTCTGACTGCACGCTTCTTTGGTAATTTGTATTTAACAGTAAGACCATTTCCGTGGAAAATGCAACAAGGAAAAAACCGCTTTGATTTGACGATGACGATGGGAAGGCAAGGCTGGGCCGGCAGACGCGCTGCGAGCAACGACGCCGGCAGTGTTGGCAGTGTCTTTCCCTCTCACGCTGTTCTCTCTCACGCCCTCTCTCTCCCACAATTACTCCCGCTCTCTCTCGCACACGAATGCTGTCCCCCCTTTCCACCGCTTATCGTTGGTTCCTCACGTGGCCACGAGGTAGCGCCACTGCACTGATGCCGCCGGAGCCGCTAGTACTAGAAAACCCAGATAGAGCGCACCACCGTTCACCCGTTTTGGCCGTCTTCACCTGTTAGCTTGCCGATGAATTATCTAGGAGTATGTTTAATCTATGGTTATGTCTACTTCCACAGAAATAAAATAAACGCTATCAGAAAACTGACACGTACTTTCTTCCTTTAAACTCTTATTATCAATAAATTCTTTTATATTTACTATATATAGAATATTAAGTAAGGAGTCGTATACAGAAATTCTTGTAGTTAACTATTTGTTCAGAAATTAACACCCAGATCCCTTTATTGGAAGAAATACACAGTCATTTGCTTTACACAGAGGTAGTTAATATAGTTCATATCATCCAAAGTTCATGCAAATTTATATCTACATGTGTTTAATACGTTTTAGGAATTTTTCAAGGCATACATGTCTCACTCAGTCTAGTGAATAATTTGTTCTTTAGCCCTACAGATCAAGTGCATGAACGAATCTATACAATTTTCCTTTCGGTAGTTATTATACTTCATAATAACGTTCAGTGTTGATAAGAATTTATATATATTATGTTTAATAAGTTTTGCATTTTTCAAAGCAATGCATATATTGTCTCATTCAGTCCAGTGAATAAAAACTGTATCATATTTTCTTTATAGTCTTAAGTGATGTAGCCTATATACAATCAATTCATATGAATTCAAACATTTGCATTGTAAATCTGACAAAAAAATCGATTTAACCATACACATTTACTAGGACTGTCAGCAACCATGAGTAGATAATGCACTTGCAATGAATTTGTACATAACATTTTCCCAACTGTCTTGTAATATTAATAATCACAAGACAAAATCACAGTACCTCACATTAAGTGGCAGGCAACCTTTTGGACTGATACAAAGAGATCAGGCATTTAAAAATATACTTGTTTTTAAACACACTTCAGAACAAGAGGACACTGCCAATTAAAATTGGGAAGTGGATAAACAACCAGTCACCGCATATTTGCATAGGTAATCTATATTTAAGAAAAATGTCTTATAGTGGAAGTAGAGAACAACTTATATGTAAAATATAATCAATATATTCTTAAAGGAATATCAGAAACACAAACATGATTCTAAATTATTATATATTCAAAAGTATATAAAGTGTAGACAAGTATAAATAGAGATATATTGAACAATAAATATGGCACAATAATACAAAAAACATAATTAAAATTTGAACCATATACATTTGAACAACTAACATGTATTAAAGTTATGTACAATATATATATATATACAAGTAATTACGTATAACACTACATAGAAGACATACCAAGAAACAACAATAAGCTCACAAAAATACATCGGTGTGTGCTTTGAGATCAGGTAATTGCTTATTAAACAAAGCTAATAAATACACTACAAACTAATTTTGTTGGCAAAACCTGGCATTTTATTGAAGCCATATAACTAACTATATATTATGCGGTGGTATAACATTCAATCTAGTCACAGCATGTCTTTTATATACGCCTAGATGTCACTAAATTGAATAATAGTACTAGCTACACATCTGTATTCACGCCACTACATTTTCATGCTTCGTTAATAAATACAACCGGGAAAATACCACATTTAAAAAGAAAATATCTATACTAATTTTGATTTACATTTAAGTCACAGATATAAATATTACACAGAAATTTTATAATGTTTTAACATTTGAGTTACCACATAAACACTTCATTAGACTCAAATGTTTTGGAATGATGCACTATGGTTTAGTTTCATGTAGAAGCTTATCTTAATGAGATTATAGAACTTCACACAAGGTAGTGAGAAGTTTTAAAATACTATCAAAGTGGTTATCTCAAACCTAAAACTGAGAAAAATAAAGGCTAAAATTTTCTTCTAATGGCAAGATAATACGTCTTTAACAATTTCAAATGCAAAAAATATCTGTGGAGATTAAAGAACCGAACTGCAAAAGATTCTTCGCTTTTGATTAGTTCAAAACATAATAATCAATTAAAAGGAATAACAGACTATACATAAAGCACATCATGAGATAAAAAATAAATTATTAGTATAAATAAACTGTACATCTCACAACACTCAAAGTATGTTTACACTTATACAGATGGTATAAGTGTAACCATCTGCACTTGCATACAAGATGGTAAAATATGCACAAAATATGGTACAAGGCCAGTTACACCGGTCATCATCAGGCCCAATCAGAGAATGACTGACAAAATGCTAACAGCTTATATACTATTGGCTACCAGAAGTTCCGGAAACAAGTTGTGATAAGTACCACCAAAGTTGTTATGCTCATTGATCAATTTCACCAGAACATATCAACTTTGACTCTGCTGGTACTAATCGCAACTTGTTTCCAGAACTTCAGAACTTGTTACTAATAATAAGTAAGCTGTTCGCCATTTTGTTTCTGTCATTCTCTGATTGGGCCTGATGATGATCGGTGTAACTGGTTGAAATGATCGCCTTGTACCATCTTTTGAGTATATTTTACCGTCTTGTATGTAAAGTACAGTAAGTGTAGATATACTTTGTAGTGTTGCAAGACGTAGTTTATTTATCCTGTTTAGTTGTAACAACACGTATCATGCTACTAAAGAAATTATTTAGTATAAATAAATCCGACTCGGGGCTGCCGGTGACAGTAGCTGTCGGTGACTTGCCATGTAACATGTTAGTTTACAACTGATTTATGAGCTAACCGATCATTTTATAAGCAAAATGCAAGGTAAAGGTTGTGATTCAACGTACTGTCCACAAAACCTTTGCTTAAAATTTGTTTCTACTCATAAAACAAAAAAAGTATTCAATTAGTAAGTTTTCTTCGTTTGACTTGTTTTAAACATTGCATTTTTATGTATTTAAAACCTATTAATGGGTTCAGCTAAATATTATTAACATCGTTAAAATCCTCATTTACTTAGAAGAGAAAGTTTTGCTACACTCGGATTACTCCAGTGCGAACAAGGAGAATGTTAATGACCATGTGTGTGTGTGTGTGTATGGTGTGTCGGCAGAGCGGTGCTTGCATCCCGTGTGACGTAGGAGCGCTTCACGGAACAGTTCGGGGCAACCGAGATGCACCCCTCTCTCCTCTTTCCAGCCTTTCAATGGTCTGCTTAAAATTATATTTAAAAAATAAATCAGAAACTTGCTTTGTACTCATTTGATTTAATGCTTAATTTCACATTCTCAAATAATATTGAGAGTACATAAGATAAACCTTAATTGTATTTTATTATGACTAGAGATTTCATTAATAATATGTCATGTATTGCAATAGAAAGATAAATTATGATTATTGGATGAAGTTATAATAATACAATAAATATTGAATAGTTAAGAGGACAATTTAAAATATCCAATTTAAACCTAAACTTATGATTTAAATGAGTAGTGATATTGAGCTGTTTCATTACCGTCCATGATTACATTATACAAATTAAAATTTAATTTAATTATTAATTTAACTGACCATGGGAACTGGTCAGAAGGAAAATGTATCTTTATAAAAACAACTACTGTCTATAACACGTTTGTATTAGGGGTGTGCGAGTACTCGAAACTTCCGAGTTTTCGGGCAAGTATTTTAATACTCGAACTCGACTCGAAGTTTTTAAAAATACTCGAAAGTTCGAGCGAGTATTCCCCACCGATTTCCGGATGATCGCTAACGATTGTGACGGGCCAAAACGCAAATTAACGGCCGCAAAAGGCGATCGCATGTCGTAAAATTGGCCGTAAATGACGATCGCTAACGATTGCGACCGGCAAAAACGCGTAGTAACGGCCGCAAACGGCGATCGCATCACGTAAAGTCGGCCGAAAATGACGATCGCATGTCGTAAAATGACGACGGAAAACATAATATCGGCAAGAGTGGCGACCGGGCCACTTAATATCGGCCGTAACTAACGATTTCGTCATCTAATACTGATTATAACCGATGTCTGGACCAGCTGATACTGGCCAAATGATAATCTGACCGTGGTTTATCCACTGGAAACGAATGTCAAACCGTGTTTTGTTTGTCAATTCGTAATCCAGTTTGATTGTACTGGCCAAAACTTTGTATTGCTACTCATGTATTATTAGTTATAAACCATGTTTAGATCATCAAACCTAGGGTGGTATCCAAATTCCATTACACTATTTTAAACTACCAACTGATGTAAAATACTCGAAACTCAAAAATAAGTGGCACTACTTGACTCGACTCGATTTAAAAAAATCACTACTCGCACACCCCTAGTTTGTATACATCATTATAACATGTAAATTTTATAAAATCCAAGATGTTTTAAAGGGTTAATGCATGAGCCTTATGTAGTAAACATGCTTGCCAGAAATTTGTGATGGTCAGTTTGTCATTTAAGCACTATGTAGTTTTAAATTTTATTTTCTTCAGAACATGCTACTATATTTGATGACAATCATTTGTATACAATAGCATTTATTTGGAATACAAATTAATCGAAGATTTTATATTAAAATTGTTTTATCAAAGTTATCATCCTATATTTAGGTAATTTTATTTATTTTAAGTTAGTAGACTTGGGTGCTGTGTGGGCAGCTATAATATTTTAAAAGTTAATGGAGATAAAAGAATGTTGTGGTCAAGTATTAAGTATGGATAAAAGATCATCCATCATGGTCAAGTATTGGTAATGTCTAGTTAGTGAAACATTGTATTTTTACTTACAGTTAGTTGTCATTTACAAATTGTTTACTTAATATAAAGTGACCTTTAATTGAGTGAAACGTTTCTTGTTTTAACTAAGTTTTCTAATAGAAGTTTAGTGTTAAAAAATCGATTTGTTCTTTTAATCCAAAAATCATTATCTGGTAAAAATCACAATCATTAATAAACAAAAAAGTCAGTCTTTTAAGATCATCTCATCACAATCTAAACCCAAATTTAACAGAAAGCACAGAAAACTTAAAAAGCTTGCCATTGGAAACTTGGAACTGGGGCTGCGCCATTTTATAGTTAATGAATGAATTTTATAAAATTAATTCATAACAGCTTATAGATGTTTAAACAATAGAGGCATGTTTATTCTAGGCAGTTTCACCACTAGAGGTAGCTATGCAACAAGTGTTGGGCAATAAGATATAGTCAGCAATAACAAAAGCAACTTGGATTTTTAGAGTTAGCCTTTCAACAGTTTATAAACATAAAAGCATACTAAAAACTAGTAACAGGGCACTAGGCTAAGTTATTTTAAGGCTGAGATGGGATATCAGACTTACCTTAAAGCAGCGGTACTCAACCTTTTTTAAGATGCGTACCCGCACATTTATTTTTATTCCTCAAGTTCTCTATTGCCTTCAAAAACCATTCTTAAGGATCGAGCTGCACTAGAGCTTCCACAATATTTCATACAGAAGATGCTTGCTAATCCGGCACGTTCGGGACTTTGGTAGAGTTGGATTACCGAAAACACCGGATTACTGAGCGCCGTCTAAAAATAGCCATTATTGCAAGAATAGGGAAACACCACTAAAAATAGAGAATTAAAAGGAAATCATTGGTTGGCAGGCCATTATTACGTGTTTTATTGTGCTTTCTCTAATTTCCTTAGTGATGGAAAATGTTAAAAACAAAACATTTCAACCAAAAAGTAGATTTACAGTATTATAACCGATTCACGTTATTTTCCTGCTAACACCCGATCGTGCCCGAAAGGCTTATACAGTGTATAAGAAAATTTTGTTTAGAACCCTTAGACCGAGGCTGGATTATTGAAAGTGCCAGATTAGCGGGCTTACATTGTAATTTACATGGTATGGAATGGAAGAAAATATTGAGAGTTGCAGCAATTTTAAATTTCAGAAAGTGAGATTGATGTTTGCATATGCAGCAATTTTGGGGTATCAGTTTGCTCTACGGCCACTTGGTTATGTCGTTTGATTTTTTATAAAGATAGACTTTAGCATAGTTTGCATGTGAAGTCACATTGCAAAATTACCCAGGGGTTGCCATCTAGTTGTCACCTCGGCATTTTGGTTACAAAAACGTCAAATTGTCACCTTCCTAGCTTTGAGGTGATGAGTTGTCGTGTACGCCACCAACAGATTGTCACCTTTTACGTCTGCATCAAGTTGTCACCTTCAAAACTCCAAGGTGACACTTGACGGGGACGCTACCGACAGAATGTCCTCTTTCACGGACACGTCAAGCTGTCCCCCTGTCAAGTTGTCACCACATCAAGTTGCCACCTCGTCTAGTTTTTCCTAGTTTTTACCTCCTTTAAATGGCTACTGAATGAGTGGTTACCAAGGCGGTAATTGATGTCGGTGGTCACTAAAGTAAATTCCATGTACCTAAATAATTGGAGGTTTACCTTTAGCTCACCAAGATTGTGTTTGTAGTATCAGGTTAATTTTGATAGTTATAGATTTTATTATTCACTTTGATCATATGCGATATTGGCGCACGGAATCACGGACTCTATCATCCTCATTGGTTTGATGAATAATTTAACAATAAATAAAAATGCAGGCATCTTAATTAGTTTCTAAGCAAAATTAGGGTATTTTAGAGATCAAAGAAGACAAATATTCATAATTTATTAATTTTTGGATTATTGCCCCTGAACTGTAATGACTATTAAATGGTTTTAAATATTTATAAGCTTTAGAACTTATTAAACAATTTATTGGTCATTGGGCTGTTAATTAATGAACCTGGCAAAAGAATCAGTCGGTCTTAATCAGTAACAAGGCTACACAAGGCATCTCATCATTCATTCATATTCGCCTTAAAATACGCCCTAGTTGCGTCGGCGTCTTAGTCAATGATTTAATGATTTTTATATTTGCCCTCGTCGTACACAACACTTTTTTATCACTATAATATTTGAGCAATACATTCTTTAAAACAATCTTCCTTGAAGGAGGTATAATTTTAAATGTATAATTAAACTTAAAGTTTAAAAAATCTGAAATTAACAACCTGTAGATAATTTGCCGGTTAGTTTGCAGATTCTACTTCATTTATAAAGGGATTTTTTAATGCTACCTAATGCACCATCACAATTTGTAATCAAACTAATGATGTTATTAAACCTACTCATTCAGTATTCAATTGAAGGAGATGACAACTTGACAGGGAGACAACGTGACACGACTGTGCAAGATAGAGGTGGCAGTCTGTCGTGTACGCTACCGATAGATCGTCACCTTTCACGCCCGCGTCAAGTCCCTCAAAAGAGTTCAACTTGACTGGGTGACAACTAGACAAGGTCCCTTACCTAGTCTAAATGTGCCTTAAGCATATTACATTTCTAAAATTCGGAGTAAACACATTTCCACTTTCTCAAGTTTTTTCACCATTGGATAAAACAGCCAATTACAGTCTGGAAGTCATGGTGTCGTCACTGTTGATATGTGACGAATGAAGTTGATATCAAACACATGTTTCCTTCTTATCTGTGTTGGAGTCGTCTGAGCATTTGTGTTCAGAGTCGCTAGTGATGGGCACAGAGTAATCGTGAACCCCGAGGTTCACTCGCACAGACTCGTTCTTTGAGTCTATTGTGATGCCGAGGGGTGTGGGCCGATGTTTTCTCCTCTTGTGGAAAGGTGACGGCGGGTCGATAGTAGCGTACAAGTGGCTTCCATCTGATTGGTCCGACACAGCGATGTGGGAGGAGCCGCAACTCTGCTTGGCCGACATGCCTCGACCACAGTCCGTATCTACTACACTGCCTTCACTCAGTACCTGAAAGGATCAAGTTAGAGTAAATGAGTCACAATGTTTTAGACATGACAGTATTAAAAAACTAAGTTCAAATAAACTATGAATGTCTGTTTACAAGTAACAATAGGACAATCACAACTTTGATAGCGAACATAGGTTCTGGATCACTCTTAATATGATATTATGGGAATATATGTCTCTTGAGTACATTGCATATGTTTGCAAAAATCCATAATAGGACGAAACTTTAGGGCATTTGCACTCAGAAGAGAAACTGTGCCTGGAAATAGGTAGGAAAACCTGTAACTAACTGGTCCAGTGCAACATGACTCTGAGCACCTAGCAAGGGCTGGTGCCCCTTTGCAGCTGCGAACCGGCGATTTGGGGGATATTGCCTATTGTCTAAACAATCTGATATTGATGGTCAGTGGTCAGAAGAGCTGGAAGTCAGTTGGGGAGTTCCTCAAGGATCCATTTTATGACCCTTACTTTTCATATTAACTATCAATTTTCTCCCAGTTTCAGTAAAAGCACCGTGTCTTCTTCACGCTGACGACACTACCTTCATCAACACATATTCGGATTTTGAACAGCTTAGATTACTAGCAGAAACTACCTTAAATGATGCTTCTGATTGGTTTGTTTCAAACGGATTTTTGTTGAACGCTACCAAATCTCAAAAAATAATCCTTAGTTTGCGTCCCTTAAGTACAGCCAATCACGAGAATAATTTTATTTCAAACATAAAGTTCCTAGGTATTTTTATTGATGACCACCTCACCTGGAGTCCACATACTGATTACATTGCATCTATATTGTAAAGGGTGACCTATCTTCTCAAGCGCCTTACTTTCTGTGTTAGTCTGAGTTATGTAAATGTGGCTTCCTTTGCATATTTCCAATCTATTTTCAGATATGGGCTGATCATGTGGGGGAATTTTAGCAGGATAAATTAAATTATTATTCTCCAAAAGAAGGTGATTACAATAAATTAATCAAGCTGGTGGATTGGATCATTGTAGATCTCTTTTTATATCCTCTGAAATTTTGACAGTTATCATCTTGTATCTTTTTTATTTAATTGTTTATTTGTTTAAAAACCCAAATCTGTTAAATCATAGTTTTAACACTCATAACTACAACGCCCGTAAAAAGGACAATACCATAATAGATTTTCATAGACTAACCAAAAGCCAATAAAGCCATAAAAGCAAAAGCCTTCATCTTTATAATAAACTAGGCTTATCGCCGTTTTTTGGAGTTCGCTTCGCTCACTTGCATTCCTCAGTCAACTCAAGTTTAAATCAAACTCAACTATTGTAGTTCATTAACCAAAGAAAAACTACACAAAAATAACCTTTGGTGAGCACATTAACACCTCTATACAGGCGGTGCCATATCGGTTCGATATTGAAATATTTGACCAACCGGCTGCTTGTTAGTTTTATTGAATGAACTCTCGACTACGATGGTTGTTTTGAGGTGAATAAAAGCGAAACATAAAGTGCTCACTCAAACAAAGTCAATCAGATATAAATAAAAAGTTGTGGTTACAATGTTAAATTGGAGTTCTACAAATGGATTTATGTGTAAAAAAAAACAAAAAATTAGACTTCAGTTCACGACAAAATTATAGTAACCTAACCTAACCTAACTCCGCAGAGCGATGTATAGTGGCTGTTCGTTGTGCAACATAATTACAAATAAATGAATTTGTAAAAACAAAAAAGTCAAATTAAACAGAAATAAATTGCAACCACAAAAAGTAAGCATCAAAAGTAGGAGTCAAACCCGTGACCACATGATCTTGAATCATCTGACAACATATCCACTGGGCTACTGGGCTAAATTCATTCGATAGAACAAACAATCAGTTGATTATATTTTCCAATATCGTAACAAACGATATTCGCGATATTGGACCTCTTGTGTAGGCGATAATGGGCTCACCTTGTTTTGTAACAGCTGATTTATATAAACCTCAGAGCAAATTAGTATCACCTACACGGGCGGGGTTTTTTTTAAATCAGCTGATACAAACATGTGGTATTAGCCAAAGATAGTGTTCTTTCATTAAACGGCTTTCCAAAACTGTACACATTTAAATGGGCCAAAATACTCACAATTACTTCTTCTCCGATGAATAGCGGCTAAACGGATGATCGGATCTTAAATCTGACGAAAGATTGTTAGGTGGAAATTAAATTTTCTACAACTTTGGTATTTAACATTTTTTGCCATCTCTTACCGTTTCTGTACAAAACGCGCTCAAAGTGGAAAAATTGAAAAAGTGAAATTTTCCCCGCCCCAAAAACTCAAAAATGTTAACTTTTGGTAATTTTTCTGGGGGTTTCTCGTCAAGAGCTTTAATTCAAGTATGGGGTCGAGGGGGGTTCGATTATGGGAAATGCCTCATAGTTTATGTCAGTGAGTGAGTGAACCCATCTAGCTTTATATAAGTAGACTAAAAAAAACATTAACTCATACAATGAAAAAACCTTCAAACATAAATTCTACAGTTGGATTTTAAAAAATCTAATGTATTCCACTGAGGAATTGTTTCCTCTTGAAAAAAATTAATCTTAATTTTATAACCCTAATAACTTTTTTCTTTTCAGATTATGCATAGGCTCTACCTAAACATTGGTTACTTGTAATTTTGTTCCGTTTTTCTCATTGTTCATGCTAGACTAATGTACTTAGTGTAAGACATTTTTTGACTTAGCTGTATGCTGTAATTGAGACTTTGATGATGCTTTAATGTAAATATAACAAATAAACAATTTATTTATTTATTAAGATCAAATAAATAGTTTTAACACTTAAAATTAATACAAATTTATATTTGAAATTGATAAATAGGTTGGTAGGTGTTTTTTTATCGATGTTCAATATTAATATTAAACAATTAACCTTATAATATAGATGTTTCAAAAAGTTACTAAACCAAACAATTTGTACTTTTTTAAAATATAACTCTTTTTAATATTGACTCCACTTATTTACTTATCTTATAAGGTTTAATATTATTTTAATTCTCTCAGTTTTCACGTAAAAACTGTCCACACAGGACAAACTAATGTAGGCCTACCTAATGAGACTTTTTTCATAAAGTTAGATCACCCTCTGCATGGTAAAAAATATACTGAGCTAATTTACTCAAAACTATCGGTAATTAAAATATCAATTACATTAATAGATATCTACTACGAACTTGATCTTCAGCAGAGTATCCCACTCGGAAGCTGCCGTCGTTGTTGAGGATGGGTTGAGATCCCTCAGCTCCAATGACGAGGCGCTCCAGGGGAGCCTCGCCGTGGAGGATGTTTGGGTTGGAGGAGGGTCGCTGCTCAGGAAACTCTACATGGAAGTTGGTGTTGTTGACCTTGGCTCCTCCCATGAAGGGGCCCGGGGAGCCACCCCCGTCACCACACCGCCTGGTGCCGAGATTGTTCTGCTTGCGGCGCTGCTTTTTGAAGAACTTGCGAGCAACACCGCTCTGATGCGGATTGTAAAACACCTCTGCTTCGTTCCCGCTATTAACAAGATTGTTGGTGTGGTACTGTCTCCTATGTAGCAAGACCAAGTTGAGATTTGCTGGAGAGGCATTCTTTGTCACTCCTTGTGGTGGTGAGGAATTCAGTGTGATCGCTGCAGATTTCAAACCGGAGCTGGAATTCAAACTGTCTGAAGATGACACTACTGGAGGAGGAGCAGCTCGAGAATCGGAAACATTCCTTGTCCTGAAGCAAGGTTTAACTGAGAACCATCCTGTCCTGACGTCGTTTCTGGCAAAGCAGTGAAAGAAGACGACAAACATCCCAAGATTTATTGTGAAAAATGCATAAGAGAAGCTGAAAATCATTTCTTCGTAAGGCATTTTGAATGGCTTCAGAACCGATAATGCAGCAGAAATCCAAACTAGAATGAAGAGCATCAAAACAATGAGGAAAGCCTTTAACTGAGTTGCAGGTGAATGCTCGAGATCTTCGACTTGACTCGACGGTGTGATGACGCTGTGAAGGCTACTCCTCTCCAGAGGGACATTGTTGTCCAGGAGCTCCAAGTCCGTTGCCTGAGTGCCCTCTGAGAGCTGAGCATTGCTCTCGATGCTGAGAGTTGCACACCGGACCATCATAGCCCGTGTCAGGAGATACAGTACCAGCCCCACACAAGGCACGATGAGAGCACTCACCCCCGGCCCGGGGCCTAGGCTGCAAACCAACATTATAATTGTTAATAAATGAAATCTTCACAATGCGATGGACTGCACTGAACAAAAATTAAATGATGCAATATAATTAACAATATTTTTGTATAGCTTTTGAAAAGGATTCATTTACAATCAAAAACTCCTTGAAAAGTGTAAAAAAGTTTGGATAAAATAATTGCTGAGTCTTTAAAGTACAAGTTTAAACATTTGACAGATTAAAAATAATTGGGATGGAAGGTACCAAAACCTTGATAAATGTAAATATAAGGGTAAAAGATCTAGTTTATTTATCAGAATAATTTTTAGTTTAGGACTTTTTTAGATCAGTAATTATTATGATGAGATTATTAAACACAATTCAGCCTCACTGTTAAAATAAAGAAAACCTAAAAATAATTCAAAACAAATGAAAATATAATTAATAACTCACAAATTTAAAAACTACAGTGGAACCTCAATAAATCAAATTCCTTGTTAAGTCAAAGCTTTGTTATTCCCCTTGAACTTGCCAACTTAATACTAAGCTATTTTACCTCTATAGGGTTGGCAGAGGTAAAACCCTAACTTTAAATCTTTCCACAAAAATTGATAACTTAAAGCTTTGGGGTCTTCTTAGCCTACCGCCGCACCTCTGTAAATCAAAGTTTTAGCTGAAAACCTGTAACTCTAAACTGTAACGTCGCTGTACTTCCATAAGTTGAAATGATGACTGTAGAACGAACCTTTTTAAGTCAGAAGTGTACATTATTGATTCGGGTTCAAAACCCCAGTTACTGTATTTGAGCAATCTATTGTTCATGTGGCGACATGAAAAACCTGTCTTAATAATAGGCAGGAAGTGGTAAAATGGGCAAAATATCACCAAATTGCCGAACTGTGAGTAATTGTTTGTTTACTTTTCTACTCTACAACATGTTCTCTGTTACTGAAGGATGCTTTTCGTTTCGTCTTCTGGTGCGATCACCAAAGAAGCTATTCAAAAAATGTCCAGGCTTATTTTATACATTTTCAATTGTTAACATTATTTTTATTTTATTTATAATGATTAATTAGCTCTTTACCATAAACTGCATACAAACACAAATTGATGTATGGATTCTACTCTCCATGACTCATCAATTGCCTAACCGTGGCCCTCAATAAGTCTGTGGAAGATCACCTAGATAAGTCGAACCTCGATATTTCAAAATATTCGATAAGTCAAAATTTGTCCGTTACCCCTGAGGTTTGAGTTGTTGAGGATCCACTGAATGACATCTCAGTTTAGATGATAAACTAGCAATGGCAACTTAATCCAGGAATATTTTTAAATTCACATTAATTTGTATAGCATAATTATTTGGCCTGATATGTGTCGTGTTAATAACTAGTATTTTTTTATTGTGTGATTCTTTTTTAACGTAGTGAAAGTTACAGAAACAATGCAAATAACCTCTGTAATTCGTACAGAATAGTTTCATTCAAAAACAACAGAAAGTTATTTCACCTAGTTTATTAATGATAGCTTTATTTCAAAATGTGTCAAGTAATAAAATAAACTAGAATCAGTTACATACCTGCAGTGACAGGCAGGGGCGTAGTGGGGCAGGTTAACAGCTCCGCTGAGACCACACAGTAGCCCCGCCACCCCCCACCCCACCAAGTAGAGCCCCACTAGAGGTTGCCCCACCACCACTGGCTCTGCTAGGTCCTCTGACCCTGAAGTCACCACCTCAGGCTGGATCATTCTCTTGTACATCCCACTGAAAAAAGCAACAACCAACATGTCAATTTAAGCCCACACAGCAGCCCTGCCACCCCCTACCCCACAATGAAGAGCCCCATCACCACTGGCTCCGCTAGGTCCCCTGACCCTGCAGTCACTCACTACCCCTGGCTTGCTAATGTGCTTGAACATCCCACTATATATCATTATTGTGTCAGTGCACCCAATATATTGGATTGATTTTCAATCTACAATCCTGTTTTAAAAAGAGAATAGGTTTTTAGTAAAAAGCACAAGGCTTGAAGATTTTAGTAGGAGGAAAAGGATAAGTTACAGATAGCTCACCTTAAAAAAAAACACACTGATGAGTGAAAGAACACATAATTTACTACCAATAAAATAGGGATGGGTCGGTTGCATTTTTGTCGGTTCGGTTTTTTTTACAAAAAACGGTTCTCAATTTCAGTTATTTTTCAAAGAACTTGCCTAATAACAACTGTCTCATCCATACTTTAAATTTAAGTTTCTACCTAGATTCTGAAATTCTGCTTATCTTACATCACAGGGTCATTATCCACTCACAAATAATACAATTTTCACCAAACTTTAATTTATTATATACCTATAAATCCCTATTTCATACTTTGTTTAGACAAATACTGCTGCAGGGACACTACGTAGGAAAGTTGGTTAAAAAGTCACAAGTAATCAATCAAGGACAAATCAAATTATAATACAATATTACAAAGGCAAAACGTTTTTAACAACACGGGTATTGCGAGTCAGTGCCTCGATATGATATGGCGATACTTTTGATATCGAATACATCAAATCAAAGCAAAATCAAATCAAATAACTCTTTATTTACTCAATACATATCATGTACATAAATAGTGTCAGATATCTTACATACTAAATACAAAATACACAAAGTATACCAGTACCCAAAATATCTACTTCTTTGATTGACATCATTACATGCTAACAAGAGATTTTTAAAAATTCATTAAATGAGTAATGGGGGTCATTGATTAACATTGTTTTTGGACTCCTTTCAAACTTGACATGATCCGGTTCCTCTTTTATGTCAGCAGGCAGAAAATTCAAAAATTTTGCCCCCATATAAGTTGTTTTTTTAGTAAAAAATGAAAGTCTGTGTTTTTGAATGTTGACATCATTTTTATTCCTTGTGTTATGAGAATGAATTTCAGAGCGCAAACTCTGATTTTGGGAATTATTTCTTAAATACAAAACTCAATCAAAAATATATTGATCGTAGATTGTCAGTATTTCTAAGTTTTTAAAATGGTTTCTTACATGATCATCATACTATAGTTTTTAACATCACTCTTATTGCCCCTTTTTGAAGTAAAATAATTTTATGTAAGTTATAGATATTGGTTCCCCCATACACACAAAGACCATAAGCAATATGACTGTGAATGTGAGCATGGTAGATCATTTTTAATACAGATAAGCTGCATAGATGTGACATTATTTTTAATATATAGATTCCAGAATGAATTTTTTTTTTGACACACTTTGAATATGTAAATCCCAACTAAACTATCTAATTCTAGACCCAAAAATTTTGTATTGTTGATTTTTTCCAGGCAGCGGTCTTCAATAGCAATACTAGGCGCAATTATACTTCTATTTTGTTTTGTTTCAAAACCAACAAAATTGGTTTTATTTAAATTAAAAAACAAATGATTTTTTTGTAATTCTTGAATGTTTCATAATTGAGTTTGGCTTATTTTTTCTAAGTCATTTGGATTTTTTGTTGAAATAATTAAGTTAGCGTCGTCTGCATAAAGAATGAGCTCACTTATAATTCCTGTGATTTTATCCAAGATTTTAGGAAACCCTTGAATATAGCAAAGAAATAATACAGGCCCAAGGATTGAACCTTGGGGGACTCCCTGCAACACCTTTAATTTCTCAGATTTGACCTTAGTAACTTGATTATTTAATAAAAATGGAATTTCCACATACCCTGTACTGAAACCTGTTCGAAAGATAAGAATCAAACCAATTTAAATGTCTTCCTGAAATACCAATTGATTCTAGTTTTTGGAGTAAAATACTATGAGAGATGGTATCAAACGCCTTAGAAAGATCAATGAAAATGCCTATGGGTCGTTCACCCTGATCTATTGAGTCAATTCAGTAAAGCCAACCAGAGCAGAGGTCACTTTTCTATGCAGATTTTAGCAGATTTGCCTTTTCTAAAACCGTGTTGCTCCTTATCAAAAAGTTTGTTATCCTCTAAGAAATTTACCAACCTATTTAACATGACTTTCTCAAAAATTGTTGATATGGAAGGAAGCACTGATACTGGCCGATAGTTATTTATTTCAACTTTGCTTCCTTTTTTATAAACTGGCACTACTTTAGAAATTTTCAGTTCTGAAGGAAAGACACCAGTTACAAAATATGAATTGATTAAGTGAACTAATGGTTTCAAAAGTGGTTTTATAGAAAACTTTACTAGTTTGATTGGAACTTCATTGTACCCACTTGACAATTTATTTTTAAAATTTTGGACAATTTGCATTACCTCTTTTTCATCTGTGGGAACGCATATAAAATTGTTCGTAAACATCTGGTTTTCTTTGATTTTAAACTCCATTTGATTTTGTTCAACGTTTGATTTAGTACTATTTTTTTGTAGATTTTGTACTGTGTTAGTAAATTGACAATTAAATAAATTACTTATTTTATTTGGATCAGAAATTTGCTCATCACCCCCTCTTTCAAAACAATATTGTCCACAAAACTGACTTTAGAATTTCCTATTTCCAAATTTATGATATTCCAAGTGGTCTTCCCAACATTGGTGGAATTTCTAATTTTATTGTCAAAATGCTCTTTCTTACGCTTAATCAAATCAAGTTTAAATTGCTTATTTCTTAATGTTACAACTCTGTGCAGTTCCTTATTTTTACTGATTCTAGCAATCTTACTTAAGACTAATTATATCATGTTTTTCTTTTTTAAATCTTCAGTAATCCATTGTTTTTTTGATTGATACTTCTTTCTGGTTTGATTCGGAAATGAAAGATCAAAATAATACATAAAGATTTGACAGAATGTTAGATACTTTAAGTCTACTGTTGCATCAAACACATTTAACCAGGTTTCATTTTTCAATAACTTTACAAAAGTTTCCATATTATTTTTTGAAAAGTTTCTACATTTGAAAGATAAACTCTTATTATTTGTTTTTCTACCATCTACTGGATTATCCAATATGAGCTCCAGTACCTGTGCATCATGGTCCGATAGGGCAGTAATCAACCCAAATACTCCTATTTCAGATCTGTCTATATTGGTAAAAAAATTATCGATGCAGGTTGATGTTGTAGCTGTCACTCTCGTCGGAAAATCCACCAGATAATACATCCCTTGACTTTTTAGAGTGTTTTTCAGATCTCTACTTCAGGTAAAAATGGATTAAGTATATTAATATTGAAATCTCCTCCAACAATTATATTTTCCTTCTTTTCTATCAAAAAATCAAATAATAAATTTAGCCTATTCAAAAATTCACAATTATGCAGTTGTGGCTTTCTATAAACTCCTGCCAAAATAATTTTCCTGTTGTTAATTGTTAATTTAGCTATACAGCACTCAAAGAGCTTATATTGACACAAAAATTCAACCTCATTACAGATTAATTGCCTTGCCTTCAAACCTCCCTCCACAAGAATCACAACACCTCCCCCAGAAGTTTTTGTTCTAGAATATTGACTTATGATTGAGTAATTAGTAAGGTGGAATTTATTTAACTCCGGTTCAGTCATATTATGTTCAGTTAAAATTAAAACATTGGGCTTTATCTCGTCTAAAACTATTTCTAGGATTCTTTACGACTGTTTAAATCTTGAATATTTTGATGGAAAACTTTTAATTGGTTATATTTGGAAGATTGTAAAGCTGATTTTGTTAAAGTGTTTATACAAGATGCTATATTTAAATTGGAGGCTGAGGAAAATCCTGAAGGGAGTTTAAAAGCAAAACATGCATTTCATTACATGGTTCCAGATCAATATTAGAGTCAAAAGAGTCCAAAGACGAGTGTCTGCTGTTGGTTGCTGGATCCTCAGCTTCCTTCGGTAAGACTCCCTGTCGTGGTGAAATTGAGCTGTCGACTACAGTCAGTTTATTGCATCTCACAGGAGGTAGTGGTGGGAATGACTCCACGCTCTGTATAGACAAAAGACTCTGTGTAGAGTTCAGGCTTTCACATTGTGCGAGAACATCTGCTTGGCGTGTCGACTGTTGTTCTGTTCTCATTGATGCTGCCGTCAGAGTTTCGCGATGTTCTTGAATTTGTGTTTGTGCTATAAATTCATTTTTAGACTGCTGTTCTTGAATGAATTCAGTTTCTTCAAGTAACATTTCTTTCAGTTTTTGTAGAAATGTTTCATAATTCAAGCCACTTCTCAGTCGTCTTTGTGATTTCTCATTGTAAACTACAACTGTCACAGATGCTCTGGCATGTTGGCGGAAATATTTAATGTTCTTAATGTTTCTGTTGTTGTAGTGACATGTGTTCAATTAGCAGTAAACTCTGTCTTGACCACGGCATCAGCGTGAAAGTGTTACTACGCCCTGATTGTTATACCAAAGCGAGATGACATTTAAGTTATTAAGTATTGGGCTTATGTATCACGAGCCCAATACATGGGTACGGGTATCTCTTTAATTGTACCATTTTTAGCTAATTTCCCCAATAGGGAAGAAGCTATTACCGTAGGTCTAATGGTAAGACTTAAGCCCGAGACCATGATAACTTTTTGTTTTGAGGTCCCCAGATGCCAACAACACTATTCGTTCAAATTTATACATATGTATATATATATATATATATATATGTGTGTGTGTGTGTGTGTGTGTGTGTGTGTGTCCGTGAATGCGATAACTTGAGTAAAAAACGTCCGATTTCGATGAAATTTGGCTCTAATGTGTAAAGTGACATTCATGACTTAACTTCGAAAACCAGAAAAATCGGACCATGGGAAAGGGAGTTTATGGGGTTTTAAAATTTTCTAATAATCAGTTTTTTGCACTTTTCACCCTGAAATTTTTAAACCACGCAATTTTTGTTTTAACCATTTTATAGAGCTTAAAAAAACAAATAATATAGTATTTTGAATCATTAACCTAGGTTAAATGGTTGCGGAGAAAATCCAAAAAAACGTGTTCATAAAATCTCCCATGTTAATCTTATGGGAAAATGGTTTTTAGCTTTTCCTTAATTAATTTTACTGTACACTTCACGTTTGCTTTTACCAATCAGTTTAGCTCTACAAAACAATCATTTTGGTGTTTAAATTGTGATTCTACGTCCAACCGTTGCCGAGATATTCAAAGTGGTAAACACAGTACATTGTCCAATGTTACCCTTATGGAGAATATTTAAAATTTGATATCTCGATTATTTATGAACGTATATTGATGAAACTTGGTATGTGGCTTCACCTAGTACTGGTATATTGATATTTGCACACAAAATTGATTTTTTGTTGATTATCCTCTTAGCAGCAAACCTGCATACTCATCCCTAATGTTATTCTTATGAAGAATACGTAAAGCTTTATATCTCCCTTAATTATGAACATAAATCATTAAAACTTGGTATGTAGCTTCACCTGGTTGAGTTATATTGATAATTGCAAAAGAAACCACATTTTTATCTTCCTCCTTGCAACAAACCTAAAATCTCAGCCTTAATGTTATTTTTATGGAGAATAAATAAAATGCTATACAACACTTATTTATTTAAGTATTTTTATGAAACTTGGTAAGTGGCTTTATGTGGTAGTAAGAAATATTTTAATGCATAGGAAATTCGCTGAGTACGCAGGTTTGCTGCGACGGGGGTATTGACGTATCGTGTCATTAGACATTCACTGACATATCTTATTGAATTGGTTAGGAGTTTAAGCAATATTTGTACAACATTATAATGCTTATTTCCAATACGAGCATTTACTGAGAGTGAAAAACCGAAACCGACATTTGACCATCGGTTCTTGGTTTCGTTTTTTTTTTGTAAAAAATCGCTATACTTTTTTTTCCGGCTATACTTTGTAGCCTTTATCAAACTAAAGAGAATGGCAGTTTTCTGAATTATCTACAAAGTATAGCCGAAATATTACCTTTTATTGTATGTAAATTATGTGTTCCTTCACACATCAGTGTTTTTTTTAAGGTGAGTGAGCTTTATCCTATCTTTTTCCTCCTACTGTAATTATAAAGAGAATAAAGTTTCTTGATTCCTGATTCATTATTAAACTGAAACGAGATCGACCATCCGGTTTTAAAATAAGTTGTTTGTTGCCTCGTCGGTGATTGTTTACAAGTCACTTCCCCGTTTTGCTGGGAACTGGGAACTCAAGTAACTTTTTCATTCAAAACATAAGGGTTTTATATAAGATACAAAACATAAAATCAGAATATATTTTGGTGTTTTGTAAGAAAATAGCATATAAATGATTGATTTTAACTACTTTACATTAGTATCGGTACAGTCTGCATAATGAAGTGTCAACGATTTTTCAATATTTTATATTTTTAACTGGCTAAAGTTTAGTAAGTTATTATTAAAGTATATTTTAGGGATGGGCTGGTTCCGATTCTTAGTAACACACTACATACATAAGGTCATGAACAATATTATGATGATCATCATACAATGAAGCATATGCTATTGTTCCAACTTTTCATAACGATTCTTCATGTAAATGCATTTGAAGACTTGGTACTACTCTATTACAGTCCTGATTATAAATAAGTTAAGGTGCCTGTTACAGAAATTTAAAGGCTAAACTTAATACTTATGAGGGTAAACTCCAAATATGCTAAAAGACCAACGAGTGTTTGGTTAGCCAACAGTAAATGATTAATAAACAGTTTATTTATCACATCATATAACATAAATGGAGAATTTATGAGGGTAAACTCCAAAGATGATAAAAGACCAAATAGTGTTTGGTTAGCCAATGGTAAATGATTAATAAACAGTTTATTTATCACATCATATAACATAAATGGAGAATTTATGAGGGTAAACTCCAAAGATGATAAAAGACCAAAGAGTGTTTGGTTAGCCAACGGTAAATGATTAATAAACAGTTTATTTATCACATCATATAGCATAAATGGAGAATTTATGAGGGTAAACTCCAAAGATGATAAAAGACCAAAGAGAGTTTGGTTAGCCAACGGTAAATGATTAATAAACAGTTTATTTATCACATCATATAACATAAATGGAGAATTTATGAGGGTAAACTCCAAGGATGATAAAAGACCAACGAGTGTTTGGTTAGCCAACAGTAAATGATTAATAAACAGTTTATTTATCACATCATATAACATAAATGGAGAATTTATGAGGGTAAACTCCAAAGATGATAAAAGACCAAAGAGTGTTTGGTTAGCCAACGGTAAATGATTAATAAACAGTTTATTGATCACATCATATAACATAAATGGAGAATTTATGAGGGTAAACGCCAAAGATGATAAAAGACCAAAGAGTGTTTGGTTAGCCAACGGTAAATGATTAATAAACAGTTTATTGATCACATCATTTAACATAAATGGGGAATTTATGAGGGTAAACTCCAAAGATGATAAAAGACCAAAGAGTGTTTGGTTAGCCAACGGTAAATGATTAATAAACAGTTTATTGATCACATCATATAACATAAATGGAGAATTTATGAGGGTAAACTCCAAAGATGATAAAAGACCAAAGAGTGTTTGGTTAGCCAATGGTAAATGATTAATAAACAGTTTATTGATCACATCATATAACATAAATGGAGAATTTATGAGGGTAAACTCCAAAGATGATAAAAGACCAAAGAGTGTTTGGTTAGCCAACGGTAAATGATTAATAAACATTTTATTTATGTCGTCATATAACATAAATGGGGAATTTATGAGGGTAAACTCCAAAGATGATAAAAGACCAAAGAGTGTTTGGTTAGCCAACGGTAAATGATTAACAAACAGTTTATTTATCACATCGTATAACATAAATCAGGAATTTCCCTTAGTGCAATAATGCACTTCCTGTGGTAACATTTTTTCATTCAATTTCATATCTGTGTAATAATTCATCATCAAAAATCAAAAATTCTTTTAATAATTATAATATGTATAGCAGTAGCGTAATTAATTTTTGCCCCCCCCCCCCTTATAACGCAATCATACAGTTTCACCCTAGACCTACCCATTAAAACTAGATTCTGAGATAAGGTTGCGTGAGCCAAGGACATTTCCTAACCTCCAAATACATAATGTCAGTTCCAGTATTGTTTAATTTTAGTTCTTATTTAGTCTATAATGTCTTTAATAAAGTTTAATATGTATAAATAATTATTCATTATTATAGAGTGTCATAACGTAAAGATTCATAACGTCCAGGACCCAGGTCAATAACTCGCTCTGTTTCTGTCTAAATGTGGAAAAAGTGTTTGGAGTGGATCTAGATTCAGTTTGGATTAAAAGTGCCACCATAGCATTTACGTTTTTACCGAGGTTTTGAATCGGAACTTATCATGTGCTGCCTATTTATGCCCGCAATAAATTATTAAATAACATAAACTAACAATCAACAACCATGAATATTAAATAGCATGTTATATCTTGCTAATTTATCAATATAATTTTACAAAAAGGGTAAACCAGTTCTTGTATGGTTATGGAAATTCACTGGGTATGCAGGTTGTGATGCGATGTGCATTGGCGTAACTGCAGGAACCTCAGTTCTTTCCCATCAATTAATTGACCTTGCTTCGTCGTTTTCTAAACTAAGTAGACTCAGCCCAATAAACCTTTTGGGACATGGAACTTCCAACTTTATTTAGAAAATGTTAGAAAAGTTATTAATATTTATTCAAATTAAATATTACAATTTTAATCATCATGTGGGCTCGCCAGAGCATTTACCTTGGGCCAGTGGGCCCCTTTGGCTCGTGGGCCCCTAGGCTTGTGGGCCCCCTAAGGCTTGTGAACCCTGCGGGCCCAGCAGTTACGCTAACGATGTATAGGGAATTTCCTTTAACGGGTGAATTGTCGAAATTTCCTTATTCTACAGTGTATTTCCTTATTTAATATAAAATATATTCGATAGTTGATCAAAATAAAATGACAATGTGAGTGTAAATTAAATTAAAACATCAACTCACTTTATGGTAACAGCCATCCAGAACAAGGAGCACAACGAGAAGTAGTGAATCAAGAGGCCGATCACCTCACAGGTCACCAAGTCTTCTGTCTGGTATATTCCCAGGCTAAAACATAAGTAAAATAAATAAATCTTTATTGTCACATAAACGTTTTCAAACATAGCACAACTATAGAACAGGTGACGTTGTCCAGATCAGTACAATTCTAATTACAAGTTTGAACCTGATCATTAATGTAGGAATTTTGTAACCATAATAATCAAAATATTATTTTAATAGCCTAGTACAGTTATGCATTTAAATCTGGAATGAACAGAAATTTTGTGGATCGTGCAATCTTGACCAAAGATAACAAACAAACCCCAATAGGCTGAATCCCATCACAAAACAATTCCAAAGTAAATTAAATCCTATCCAGAAAATGGGATAATTATTTTTCCGAAAATGTCCTGATATTTCAGATTCTGTCCAAACCTAGTTTAAACTGGAGCCATTAGCATAATCTTTTAAATCTCCTAGGTCTGATTTAAAGGAAGATGTTAGGCAAGGAGTTCAGGAATAGCAGGTTATAGTCATGATTCCTACTGGAATAAGCCGAATAAATTGAATATTATATTTCAACCTTCCAAAATTCTTAAAACAACCTCAGCTTAAAAATTCAACAGCAATAATTACCTGAAGACCAAACAGAGGGCAGAAATGGCGAGCCACGTGTTAGACAAGGAGTGCTTGGCTTTGTTAGACATCTGTATGCTGGAGTAGCAGACCACGTAGGTGAGAGTGGTCACCACCATGCAGGTGACACTAACAAACGTGCCCACATAGATGGCTGGCGGCGTCAGTCTGGACTTGCTGCGCACAACCCTGCAAATGGCCAAAATTCAACTTCTCAGCGAGAAAATAAATACTGAATTCAAACATATCAAAATTGATATCCAAGACAGTTCGTACAGTATTCAAACAAGTTTAGTAAACACACTTTTTATTAAGCAGATACTGCCTTGGTATGCCACCACTTTGGATAATTGGGTGTTGAATAATCCAGATTTCATCCCTGAAATGTTGTAGCATCTTATTTATATATCAACAAAAACATTTCTTAAACCTATTTTCAGTGGCCCATTTTGGCATTTAGGAATGAACAATACCACTGGGAAAATTAAAAGCCAGATCAATATGGGAATACTTAAACTGGGACATTCTGCACGAGAACCACTCTGTTAACTGCGAACTGCTCAGGATGCCAGGATTGATTTGTTGTTGGATTATGAGTGTGGTTTGGGGAAGAGATGATAGGGAGAGTTAACAAGTTTACCATAAAGAGTAAACTTGCTGTGGATAACAAAACACGGGAGTAACAATACAGAACAAGTTTTAATATTTCAACACTAAGTCTTGGTCACATAGAAAGAAGAAAGGGTTGAGTGTTTACTACGGAATGTTGTCCCCACAAACTTCAACGAATGCTCAACTCTTTCTTTTCTCTGTATGTGACCAAGACATTAGAGGTGTGCGGATATCCGAAAAGCCGGTTCGGTTTCGGATCGGATCGGATATCCGAATCCGATCCGAAGGCTTTATCGATATCCGATAAGATCTAGTACAAATCCGACTTGTTCGGATAGACTGTATATCTGGGGATAAAAAGGTAAAAACGAAACAATAAATATGTTTGGACCATTAAATAAACGTTTTGACTCTTGACGTCGTTCAAGGTAACATGACGCAATTATTCCTGTCACTTTGAATTTTTTCGGTACGTTTACATTACTTGTATCAATTCATCGATGCGATATTTGTGTAATCATGTGTGTCCGGCGATACACGGCCAGATCGCACGTCATTTTAGCAAACAGAATGAATACGGTTTATAAAGAGAAATGTGCGATAGCGAACGTTTTTGATAGTATACATTAGGGGTGGGCGAGTTGTGTTTTTTAAATCAAGTCGAGCATTGAACCAAACTACTCGAGGATCGAGTCGAATAGTTCTTTAAAAAGTAAAAAAACTCATTTTATTTTTTTATGGAAAACAATGCTTTTTACATATTAAACTTTAATTATAAACATAACATGTTATTGAATTATTAATGTAATTATTTATTTTATTTTAAACTTTATTTTACCATGAATGAATAATGATTTAAATGAAAAATAATAAATATATACTGTTTTCAACAACAATAACAAACAAAATATTACAAATATCTATACTTACCAAGATTTTGGGTTAGTTATCAAAACCAGAACATTTGAGCAAGAAAGTGATTTTTTGCCCCCCACCCAAACACTCCCTGTGCCCCCTCTCTTACTCACAGGTATCCAAAAATAACCCACCTGTTGTCTCCTTTCATATGAGCTAAAAATAGATTTTAAGCTTATTTTTCTTTATTTCAGTCACTTATTTTGTTAAACATTTGTTAGCGGCGTAAACGCGGGTAAACGGCGGGATTACATACAATTTTCAACTATTCGGGGTGCGGCGGGGTAAACTCGGGATACCCCGAGTCGGGGTATCGGGGTCAACTACTCGACTCGGCCTTCAATTAGTCTTTAGTACTCAAACAAATACTCGAAACTCGAGTACTCGTCCACCCCTAGTAAACATCTGCAGATTTATATAATATTGCAAGATTGCAACTCGATTTCTATTCTCGATTCACGGGATAAACGCACACAACGAGACAACAGCAGTGGATTACTGGCGAATAAGTCGATACATTTTTGTCGATAGTTGATTTCCGATAGTATCAACTTCTCACGAATGCAAAGAGCAAGCTCTCATAGAGGAAACTGTAATTCAAAAGTTGCATAATGCAAACGGAAATGGTAGTGTATGAAATATAAAATTGCTGCTACTGATATTTTCCTTTTATTCAATACCATTAAAAACACTGAGCAGAATATTGCTGACTTGCGCAAAACGAGTTATATAGCTTTCTCTACGGCGACGTTTCCCGCTATGATCAACGAGCTTTTATACTCCAAGAAAATACTTCACTTGTTTACCCCACTGAGCTATATGTTATATCTGGAGTCTAGTTCAGCTTTTTACTTTGTTATGTTGCCACCTTGGCATTAGCTGGACCAATTACAATTCATTGGGTGGACACTGTCAAAATTAAAAGTCGCCGACCGGTTGTCTACTGTAGTGTTTACTGTCAACAGTTAACGTTGACATTGGATTAGAATGTAATATTGGAATCATCCAGCATTTATTAATGTTATTATGTTGATACATAAGTAAAAAAAATAATTATATTAACCATCCAAGTGCCCGTTTTTCAATGTCATTGAAAACCAATACACTAAACCTAGAAACAAGACTATTTTCATGTTACTACCACAGATAACAGCCAGCGAGCCAGCTGGTGATATTTTGTAACTACCAGTAGATTACTTAGCTTCAAGATGATTGGTTACTTTTTATTTTTTTTTAAATCGCAAGATTCCAAAGTTCAGTTTAACTTGTAGTATACTGAAGTATATTGAATCAGCTGATGAAAGTTGTTGTGATTTTGTTGTTTATGTTTTTAATATGTTTAGATATAAATTGTAATTTATAAAGGATAAAAATGTCTTATTTTTTGGTGTAGTTAAAAACACAACAGTGGCGACGAGACAACGAAAAACCCGCGCCAAAAGGCATCAAGAGGATTTGGTCGAAATGCAAGTGCACCCACAAGAAATTGAAGGACACTTGAAGTTCAAATGTGAGCAGTTCGACCCAGAGACCATGGAAGCTGATGTTCGGCATATCAAGTTTGAAACGAATCTCCAGCTCTTCCAAGTACAAGATGTGACTACTCGGCGCTTACTTTTCATAAACTGCTTAAACACAAATGTTTTACAGACACTTATGAATCTTTGCAGGCCAAAATCAATCAGCGAATACTTGTATGAAGAACTGTTTGAAATACTATCAGGTAATTATAAAACTAAAAGAATAATAGTTACCGAACGGGTAAAATTCTTTTCGTTCAAACAAAACGGGGAGTCTTTAACTGAATACGCGAATAAATTAAGGAACATGATAAACTACTGGAACTTTCCAAGTAAATTTTATCAGCAAGCTTTGGTAACTGCTTTTATTATGGGAGTAAGTAACTCTAACATTAAAGAATCACTATTGAGAAAAGATCACGACTCCCTTACCGATGTTTTAGAGTTAGCTAATACTCTATCTTCTATTCAAATAGAATATGGCATTAATAAGGAGCCAGAGTGTAATTATGTGCGTTTAGGCCCCTGCTTTGTTTGCGGAGGAAATCATTTAAAAAGGAATTGTCAAATTAAGAATCCAATTTGTTTCAAATGCAAAAGTAAAACGCATATAACCAGAAACTGTAAAGTTAAACAGAGTGTTGAGTTAGTGGAAGATAGTAGCAAGCAGAAACCAAAGGAAAAAATGGATAGTCAGCTTGGGGGAATCCAAGACGTACATTGCATAAAACGTAAGATAGAGAGCTTTACCGTGTTAATAATCAAAGTTCTTATAAATGATAAATCGGTTCCTATGCAGTTTGACACAGGTAGTTGTGTGTCCATAGTATCTGAACAAACTTGGATTGATCTTAATAAACCTGCTTTTTGCCCAAGCCAACAATCTTTCACTTCTTTTACCGGTCAAAGTGTTGGTTTGCTTGGGGAAGTTAATGTTCAGGTAGCTCTTGGGAAATTAAATAGAAAACTTAAACTTTTTGTTGCTTTTGGAGTAAACCAAAACATTCTAGGAAGAGACTGGATTTATCAGCTTAGATTACATGGGGAATCACTCGTAGACTTACAGAAATTCTCTACTAGTACAAATACTAATACTCTGCAAATTCAGAACTCAAACATAAGTATATCCGATTTATGCAATGAGTTTGATGAAGTATTCACACCAGGGGAAGATAAATGTTCTAAAGTTCCCGCAATACTTTATTTGAAGAAAGATGCTGTTCCGG
This sequence comes from Allygus modestus, assembly GCA_963675035.1. Lineage (NCBI taxonomy): Eukaryota > Metazoa > Arthropoda > Insecta > Hemiptera > Cicadellidae > Allygus > Allygus modestus. Next base: position 291,983,825 of record OY776111.1, on the reverse strand, counting down.
TTTTTAGAAAAGCTAGACCGGTTCCTTTAGAGAGACAAAGTACATGAGGAATTAGATCGTCTCATAAGTAATGGCGTGCTAGAAGAAACTGATCACTCGGAATGGGCCGCACCATGCGTAATACTTAGAAAACCGAATGGAGCATTACGCATCTGTGCCGATTTCTCCACAGGATTGAATCAGGCATTGGAAGTACAAACCTTCCCACTCCCTACTCACGATGAGTTATTTTCAAAATTAGTAGGAGGACAAAAGTTTACAACACTTGATTTGTCTGATGCGTATCTTTCAATTCCTATAGAAGAAAACTCAAAAAATTTCCTTGTAATCAATACAATATTTGGTTTGATGCGTTACAACAGATTGTGCTTTGGTGTAGCCCCAGCAACAGCGATTTTTCAGAGACGGATGTATGGTATGCTCTCTGATTTGGAAGGAGTTGCATTTCTCCTTGATGATGTAATAATCACCGGAGAAAACGATGAAGAACACTTAAGCAGATTACATGAAGTTTTGAAAAGAATCAAGGAAGAAGGATTTTGTTTAAACCGAGACAAGTGCAAGTTTTTACAAGATAAGGTTAATTATCTCGGTTTGACCATTTCTAAAGAAGGTATTGCCACCAACATGGACAAAGTAAAGCCAATTTTAGAAATGGATGAACCCAAAGATGTGAAACAACTAGAAACATTTATTGGAAACTTTTACTCAAGGTTTATCCCCAATTTCGCAGACATCTGTGCACTTCTCAATGAATTACGAAAGAAAGGAATAACATGGAGTTGGACACAAGATTGTTCTGAAGCCATTGCTAGGATTAAGGCAGCACTGACTTCAACTCCAATTTTGGTTCCATACGATAGGAATTTGCCACTTGTAGTGGCAGCTGATGCATCTTCAAAAGGAATCGGATGTGCTATATTTCATAGATATCCAGATGGAAAGGACAAACCAATTGCCTATGCTTCAAAGACCTTAACAGCAGCTGAAAAGAACTACTCTCAAATTGAAAAGGAAGCTTTGGCTATAGTGTATGCTCTAAAAAAGTTTTGCATTTACCTTTGGGGCAGCAACTTCTTAATTCAGACAGATCATCGACCTCTTTTATCCATATTTGGTTCGATGAAAGGAGTCCCCACAGCAACATCTTGTAGACTTCAAAGATGGGCACTATATCTTACGAATTTCTCATTTAAAATTGAGTACGTTCCTACAAAAGAATTTGGGAAAGTAGACTGTTTAAGTAGAATGCCAGTCGGTAAGGATGAAGTTTTTGATGAAGCAGATGAAGCATTTAGTAAGGTTGTAAGTTTGATTTTTTCGGGAAGTTTGAACTCTCTTCCAGTAACTTCCAAAGAAGTTAAAGAGGCTACTGAAAAAGATCCTGTTCTTTGTGAAGTAAAAAATATGATTGTAAATGGTTGGCCGTTAAGTGTCGTTCGTCCAGATCTGGAGCCTTACAAAAAGAAAAAGCATGAATTGACTGTACATGAGGGTTGTATTATGTGGGGGGTTAGAACTGTGATTCCAACCAATCTAAGAGAAAAGATTCTTACAGATCTTCATGAAACCCACCAAGGTATAGTTAAAATGAAGGCACTGGCCCGAGAATACATTTGGTGGCCCAGAATAGATCAATCAATAGAACGTGTATCTCAAACTTATGACATCTGCAACATGTATGCCCCTCAACAACCTCAAAGAAAATTTTTATCAAGTTGGCCTGTTTGTTGGCCTGCAACCATGGAGCAGAATTCATGTTGACTTTGCGGGGCCATTCCTGGACAGCACATTTCTTATAGTGGTTGACTCCTACTCAGGGTGGATAGAAATTACCAAAGTTAACTCTATGTCCACTGCAACGACAGTTAAAGAACTAAAAAACATGATTTGCCGTTATGGGATTCCAAAAACTATAGTTTCTGATAATGTAACTTCCTTTACATCAACAGATTTTGCTACATTTTGTAAACAACTTGGAATAGAACATGTAACAACACCAGTAAACCATCCAGCTTCCAATGGACAGGAAAAGTATGTTCACACAATGAAAAATACATTGCGGAAGCTGTGCCAAGAAAAGTCACCAAAAGGATTAGAAGCAAATCTAAATAACTTTCTCTACAAGTACAGACTTACGCCACATATATCCACAGGATTATCACCAGCTAAACTCTTTCTCGGTCGCAAAATGAGGTGTCAATTTGATTTACTTCGTCCGGAGAAAAGTAACAATGGGGGAGAAGACGGAGTAACAAGGAATTCTGGGAAAGTCACGAAAGAATTTCAGATCAACCAAGCAATATTTTGGTCCCAAATAAAGAATGGGAAACCTCTGTGGAAAGCGGGGAAAGTAGTGAAGAGATTGGGAAAAATGTTTGGTTAATAGAAACTGGAGGACGTGTTTTTAAAAAACACACCGATCAGTTAAGATATAGATTCCAAAATTCACAGCCTCATGAGGGTTTTAGCTCAGCGAGGAGGTGAAGTATATTGAATCAGCTGATGTAAGTTGTTGTGATTTTGTTGTTTATGTTTTTAATATGTTTAGATATAAATTGTAATTTATAAAGGATAAAAATGTCTTATTATTTGGTGTAGTTAAAAACACAACATATACTTTAAAACAATGATAATGGTTTTGAAAAATCACTAAAATTACATTGATTTAAATGGAGAATAAAATGACTTTACCACCAAACTGTTAATACACAAACTGTCCCACAATGCATTAGTAAAACACATTGGCCAACATAACAACAAAAAACACAGCGGCACGCTTTTCTAACATAGAGTGGTGACTCCAGATATAACATAGACCTCAGTGGTTTACCCCTGGTCGAGACCTCTAGATATATTAAGCTCGTCGAGTATCTTTACGACGACGTTTAAGCAGCGACGACCTGACGACGGATTCAAGAAGGCATCGCTTAGTTATCTCTATTATTTATTTATACAGATTTCATCGTTCGGATATAATTTGATTTTGTTGAATTCATGTACTTAAAATGGAACCGAAAAGGTAGAAAAGCATGATATGTAAATTCTTTAAAAAGATCGAAGCTGATAGTGAAATTGCCGATTGTTTGAAATGCAAGCTGACACTTTGTAGTCTGTTTACATTCTGGTGAAAAACTAGGTTTAAAAAACAAAGTTTCTAATTTGTAGTAAACAAAATAAATTCAAACTAGGCCTAGTTAGTAAATTTATAAAACAAAGGAAATTCTTTGGTTACGGAAGTTTTTGGTTAACTCATACAGAGTTGAAGCCCTATACTGATTTATTGTTTCAATAGGGTCTGATTACCTATGTCGTGCTAGGCCTTTAGTATGTTGTGATGTTGTGATGTCTGCTTTGCTATCAACATCGGTGATTCCGGTCTTTTAAATAGGCTGTAATAATATTAAAATTGTTGTTTCTCTTGCCAGACCATATGTTTATTATGGTTTTTTTTTACTAGGCCTACACCCAGATAGGCTAAGGTGTTTAGCATAATGACAAGGATTAATGATTGTCAAGGTGACATTACATGATTTGAGTAGCTTAACCTAGACCTGACCTAGGTAAGTTATTAAATTACATATACTTTTATCTTATACCTATAAACCCAGTAAACATATTTCTTGTATTTTTCACTGCAGAGAAGATAATATTCTCGAGTAGAGGTTGGTATATTGCTCCTCCAATTAGACATGCTGTTTTCTAGCGAGGTTATGTGTAGTTCAGTCTTCAATTACTCAGAAAGATACATTTTTAAAAATGATAACCATTTGTGTTTTGAATAAAATGACTTAGCTTAGATATATTGTATATTTATAAGTAGGCTTAATATCCGAATCCGAAAATTATCCGATCCGAAACCCTTACTATCCGATCCGTATCCGATCCAAACTTAAGCTATCTGAACCGAAACCGATCCGAACTAAAAATTCACTATTCGCACACCTCTACAAGACAAAGTGTTGAAATATAAAAACTTTGTCTGTAAAGTTACTCTTGTGTTTTGTGTATCCACAGCAAGTTCTATATTTTAGGGTAAGTTCGTTGTCTCTCCACATAATCTTTTCCTCAATCAATTGAATAGCCTTTAAACTGGAGAGAGTGAGCCGCTTTATTTAGCCTTGTAAACACAACCGACTGATTTTAGAAGGATCATCAATTAATTACTAGCCCAATATCATCCAGTTTGAACTTTAATACAATTTCTCGATTTTGCTCAGTAATCTTAGATTGCGAGGTGAGCACTCTAACCACTACACTACCCAGCCTAATCGTATCATGATACCCAGATTGTTCTCGTGTCAAAAAGTTAAACTGAAATCTTTTCTCTGCCCATATTGCTTTCCATACTAACAAACTCCCTAGAATCAAGTCCTTCCATGCATTTAATTTGCTTTCATATCTACCAGCAGGATAGTCACAAGGCAATTCCTTTCAAAATTAAGTTTGATTTTCACCTCGTGACCCTTTGGCAAGAAGTAAAATATTTAGAAAACTGACCATCTTCAACCACCAACCAGCACTCCAGATATCTAAGCCGCCTAAGGCAGTATTTCTCATTAAAATCAGTTACTTTACTTAAGTAAATGGGTATGATACACTGTCTAATGCAATACTTATGTTGACACTTTGTTATATAAGCAAAAATGAAGCTAATGAAGCTTTTTAACGACCAATCCAATTTTTATTTTTATTTTATTCTAAATACACAAATTAATAAATAAAACAAATATAGACCACAATTTAAATGAAAATTTTTTGTTACATCAGGAAATTTAGAGTTGCTCCACAAATTTACATTTATGGTTTAATCACCTAATGAATAACATTAAAGTCATTAATTCAAGTATTCACATAAAAGTAAAATTCCCCACAAGTACTCACATTTTACTGGTGAACACAAGGTGAGACGCGTCTTGTAAAAGTGCAAAGTAGCCAAGCCGATTACACTGGAACACCAAAAGACCGTGTAGGAAGTCGGAGAGCTGGCAGCCATCTTGCCTCCAGGAGAGAGAGGGGGGATGCCACCAAGCAGGGCGGGGGGACCCGCTGAGAGGGGCTCGTAACATGACGTACACCGGCTCACTGAGCTGCTCCACTGACATGCCGACTGCAACAGGCAAAAAGGAATGGTTCAGAATGCAGCAAACGGCTGAAAAGTGACTTATAGACTAGGTATACAGAACGTTCTGGGAAAACTGGGTTGATAACTGTGTTAAAACTGGATGCAGTACCTCAGAGGTAGAGTGCCTGACTGTCAAGTCAGACGTGGCCGGTTCAATCCCGGTCCTGGCAGACTCCTGTAAGATCATGAGCGGTCACCTCTGGCTTGCCCATGTGACTAATACCGTTACAGTACCTCGCTGTCATTAGTTCACCGCACAGGTCAATAGCTTATGATGACGGGCAGTTGAGGTTAAAAAAAAAAACTGGTACTGATACAGTAAAATATCCAGATTTCAAGATTTAAACAATTATGAATTTGATTTGTTTGAATAGTAAGAATTGTTTTAATACATTTTAAATCATATTTATTTTATTAGTCAAGATTTTACATTTTTAACCTTGGATTACAAATCCTACATAAATCTTACGGAATAAAACAACAGTTCTCGGAAACCATGCCCCCCAAGTGCTCCTTTTCCCTTAGCACCTGCCTCCCATTGCCTCTAGAACTCAGTTCTGGCCTGATAGCCGTGTCAGTCGGACGTGTGAGTCTTTCGTGTAGTGCATTGCTGTAGTGATGAAGGATTTGGGTTTACGTGTTTGACACACTGGCAATGTGTCACATTATTTCCAAAGGTTTTGTGTTTTATGTTGTTTTATACATTGTCTGAGAAGAAACAAGATATTTATGGCTTCAATCTTATTTCTAGCTTTGTATTACTTTACCTTTACTTTAATGTTTATAAAACTACATTTGTAAGAGTGTTTATGTACTCTGGTAAGAACGTACTTAGTGTACTTTTTTTCAATGAAATAACTAGAATGATTACATATTTAGCCCACCTAAACACCTTTTACTGTTCAAATCTTATTTATAATAATGTGAAGCATTACTTTATATATGTTATAGTTTAAAATTTTAAAATTGTAAAACAAAGTTTACTTCAACTAGTTTTGTTGTAATTTTCCTTTAAACCTAGAAACTCAATTTTTACTTTCTCCCCATAAACAAAGTAGCTAGACATATGTAGAGAAAGTATTGTTTTCATCAAAATTTTGAAGTTTGAGTTATTAGTGGAAATACTCATTTGAATGGTCCCTGATTCTAAAAATATGGTTTTCGGAGTGATGTCTGCATGTCTGTATGGATGTGTACAGAGCTAGAGACGACACCAGTGGTCCGATTTCGATGAAATCTGGTATGTAGGTACTAATTCACAATATCTCCAGGCATTTTTACTCATTTTTATTTTTATTTTTTTATTTTTAAGGGGAATTATTCCCCAAAAACCGCAAAAAAACTTCAAAAATCGAAATTTCCCAAGAACACCAATAACGATTTTAATTAAAATGTAGTGGTTTGTAGAGCTTTAGGTTTTCAAAAAAATTACACCGACCACATTTCTGGGAAAATCCTTCTTTGGAAATTAAAAGACTAAAAATTTCCCAAATTTATTTTTTTATATTTTTTATAAAAATCATAAATGTTAAAAAAAGATTATTTATCACCATTCAAAATAACTCAAAATCTAAATAGTTTTGTATTTTGAATTATTTACTCTACGATTACTGGTTGCAGAGAAGATTTAAATTTTCATTTAGCGGTAAACACAGTTCAATGTTATTCTTATGAGGAATACAAAAACTACCATTTCTGTCTTATTTACTCATCAATTTACAGGTGAAGTTAGCATTGACAAGCAGAGAATATTCAAAATATGTTGCCACTTAACCCTGGGGAGATAAGGGGGCATTTAACCCTCTTAAAACCACTGTATGTAGCAAAGGATTCTGTAGTGCCTCTAAAAGAGGGATTTGGGTGGATATTTCTGAAAACTACTTTTTTAGAAGATTTTCTGTACATTCAACTGTACTTTATATTTTATATTTAATAAATACAATATAATTTATTATTATGTTTAGCTAAAAGGGAGAAAGTATGTGTCAGTTTCCTGATAATGTTTATAGGTAAAAAAATATATTTGATTTTTTCTGACTTTTCCTATTGTGCTTTTTCTAATATAACCGAATTACATACAAATATGCCTAAGCAAATAATCATACTTAAACTTAAAACAAAGATTTTGTGATCGGGTGACAAATAAAGAGGTTTTGTAATCTAGGGTTAATGATTTAAACTAGCATGTTATGACTCGGTAGCACAGATACTCACTAAGCTTGCTGCCAACCACACAAGAAGTGACTTGTTTGCTAGTGTTAAAGTGAGGGAAGAGTCCTCCATTGCTGTACATGGCAACCAGCAAGTGTTCTCCTGTGGGGCTGGAGGGTATACCTTGGACCTCCAACTGCTCAAACAGCCTAGCAGGCACTTGGATAGAAGCTTCTACCATCTGCAAGCATAATAAAAATTAAGGATATTAGGAATAGTTAGAAAACAAGTTTACTGCAAAGACTATAATAATAAAGTTTTTTTTCAATAATTTGGCGACTTGTGCTGAACTGGACTCAGGATTTGTCCTAAAGGTTATGTAGGTTTATAACAAAATTAGTTTTAACACATTGGTATTTTTGAGGGTAAGTAACCCAGCTTAAACTATTGGGCACATCTTCCTCCCTTGAAAAATAATTTTGCTAAAGTTATCAAAAGAAAGGGAATTTGCATGAACAAAAAATTAGGACAAACCAGAAAATGTAGCTTTTTGAAGTAATATACTCCATTTTGCTACTGAGTAGACTGAGAGAGTCTACTAAGTACTTCGCATTTTACTTGTACCGGGAGTCTTTTATTCACTGACCACTCCACTAAATGGGGATTTTCAGGGAGGCTAGATCAATCCCAATAAATAAAAAGATGAACTAAAGTAAACTTTACTGACAAATACTTACCAACTCAATAAAATTGTTTGCTGAATCCAATGTCAACCAAAGAGGTGGTTTAAAACAAACTAGAAGCTAACTGAGGCAACTACAAAATTTTTAGTCTAGTTGCAGTAGACCAATATTTTAAAATACAATTTACCTTGTCTTTTTTTCCAATGTAACCTGTTTCATTAGCTACAAAACAGAGGAAGTCACTGATGGCTCCATTCTGGCTGTACCAAGTACAAGTCAGCCCATGGAAATCCCGGCGTGTGATAGCAAACTCCTGTACTGCAACGTTTGCCTGAAAAAACAAACTGATCAATATATTTAGGAAATACAATTTATAAAAATGACCCATGCAAAGTTTTCTAATACTGATATGTATTGTGTTTTATAGTGATGTATTATTGTGTAAAAGGAAGTATTACACAATGTTGTGAACATGGTCCACGTTATTAAAAAGAATGTGAAGCATGGATGTCTGAGGTAATATAACTAACTGATTTTTAACATCTCAGTTTGATAAGTTTGAGAGATATCCTCTTTTCCCTCGCATTAGCTTAAGCATTTGTAGTAATTAATTCCAATAAACCCAGCAAAAATGAATGGTGTTACAGTTGAAAAGCTAAGTAAGTTATCTTGTAAATGAAAATTAGTATGGACTGTATAGTAGGGTCTTACAAACTCTACACAATGTGGACTTAAGACATTGCCGAGTTTCCCAGAATTACATTGGGAGGATAGCAAAACCTAGCTTTAGCTTTAAATTCTATATTTGATTATAAACACATTGCAGTACTGTATATCTTCACAAACCACAAATCCAAAAACATGTTGTAACAAACTTCCAAGCAAAACCAAACTGTAGAGTACTGTCCTATCACGTAAAACCCACGAGAAAGACTGAGGGAATGCCAACTTTTCCAAGAACGACCAAAAGAATGGCAGCAGGTGAGGTAAGGTCGAGAAACGGAGGCGCGTGAAGTACAGTCGAGTGCCGGAGGCGTGTACTTATGGCAAAACAGAGGTGTCGAGTTATCGGGAGTCGAGTTGGTGACACTTGACTGTACAGTAAAATCACATGCACAAGTGCACATCAGTGTGAGTCGACTGAAACCTATTACAACAAGAGAAGCTTCAAATAATAATTAACAAAAATTAATTGTTGTAAAAGGCTATAAAATGGTGATATCTATTACTTGTTATTTTGATTAGGCTGGCTGTTTTATTGCATTTAGGTATGAAAACAAAATGGTAGCTAATTAATTCAACCTATTTTTTTACTTATACGAGACGGGTCGTGAACATAGTAGGTAAGTAAAACTGACTTGCAAAGATGAACGAGCAAACCCGATTCATACAAAATTTTCATGTGAATTACAATGCTGTATGTAGTTTGTAGAATTGGTCATTTTCATGCCCACAAGCTGGCTCAACCTACATTTATTGCCAGACTAGGGGTTTTACTCCCTAAAATACAAATTTGGGTTGTATTAATATTGCTTTAATAAATAATAAATATTGTATTAATTAAAGCTTTTGACAGCATTGATCATGAAATCTTGATTGATAAATTAGAAACACTTGGAATAAGAGGTGTAGCAGGAGAAATAATGAGTTCATATTTATACAATAGAAAACAAAAGGTTAAAATAAAATTTAAAATTATGAACAGGAGTCTAGTTAGAAAAACTGTAAAAATGGGTGTCAAGGGTCAATACTGGGACCTCTATTGTTTGTTATTTATATTTCGGACATTGCATATAATGCACCATCAAATAAACTAATTCAATTTGCAGATGACACTAGTGTTGTTGTGTCTGGAAGCTCATTGGAAAATTTACATTGCTCGTTAAACCACTCACTTTTAGATCTCAATAACTGGTTTTCGGTAAATGGAATGGTGTTAAACTGTTCTAAAACAAATATTTTAAATTTCCATGAAAAAAAAACAAGAAAATTCACATACCTGAAAATTTTATAACCATATAATTAACACGGTTCATGACATTAGATTCCTAGGTCTCATTATTGACAACAAATTAACATGGACTAATCATATTGAGATGATTTCAAAAAAAACTTAATTCCTGCTGTTTTTGTTTAAGAGTTTTAGCCCAATGTGTGGACAAACCCACCTTAAAAGTTGCATACTTTTCCTTTTTCAAAGTATTATAACTTATTGAAGTAATCAATAGAAAATAAAAAAAGATTTTTCAGCTACAAAAACGGGCTATTAGAATAATAAACAATCTGCCATATGACGAATCATGTTTTGAATATTTCAAAGAAGAAAAAATATTAACTATATTCAGATTATAAGTTGTAGAATTATTAAAATACTACTTAAAAAACAAAAACAAGTTTACTGGTAAGCAACGCCACAACCAATATGACACAAGAAAAAAAGATTATATCCAACATCCAATACATCGAACAACAATATATGAAAAAACTATTTATTATGCAATTGGCAAATTATTAAATAAATTAAAGGAAAATCATAAAATTTCAATTAATTCAAGCAGACATCAAAAAAGTAAAACTATATTATTTAGAAAATCCTTTATATGTACTCGATCATGAATTCAACAAAATATTGAAGACAAAGACAAAAAATCTATCATTCCTGTTTTTCAAATTTTGCACACATTTTTGTAATGTTAAATGCAATAAAATTATTATTATTATTATTATTACCAGGGTTCCCATTCAAACTTAATAATCAAATTCACAGGTTCTTCACGGTTTTCAAGGTCTAAAAATTGTCAATTTCACGGTCGAAATATTAAAAAACATAACCTATACCGGTCGCAAAACAACAACGCAGACACGGCGCAGCGGTCAAATACTAGTTAAAACTTTCTATCATTCCAATTTCGATGTCACAGAACCATAAAACCATACCATACATCCCAAGTGAACCTTTTAAAAAATAAGAACTATTTTAGAGTTTCTTATTGTTTTACTGTCGTCGTGAGTCATGACATCAGTCTATCTGTTATCGGTTGCTGGTGATTTCTACTTCGCTCAGTGTTGCCAATCACTTTTTCCCAAATTACCCTCGATCCTCGTAAAAATTACCCTCAAAATCTAAACTCCTGTATTTGAGTAAAGAGTGCTAATGAAATAAAGGAAATATGCTTGAAATTTGATAGGTTTGAGGAGCCGCCTATAGATGTCACTGATGGATAATTAATTTTAAAGTTTATAATAAAGAATGAAAGTAGAAGTTGCACACGCCAACCAGTTTTTGTCTCAATTTTTTCATGCGAGATATAACAGATTTTCCTCAGAATTTATTTAACTGCTTAAAAAAATCACAGTATACAAATGACTAACAGCTGATGCAATTTTCTTTATACCCATAAACGACAATTATAAAGACTAACAGCTGATGCAATTTTGTTTATAGCCATAAACGACAATTATAAAACAGCTAACGCTGTCTATCTTTCAGTCTATCAACTGCTAGGATTAGGTAGGCGGAGACAGGATAATCCCCATTTTCTATTTTCGTTATTTATTGTCTGGTCGACGTTAAAACTTGCAGACATTACTGCAACTTAGCGGACTTCTTGTCGTCCTGGCACTCATGGCTCTTCCACGTTTTTAACATGAGACGATCACTCATTATCCTTACTCAAGCTTGATTTCTTCATGGAGTTCGTGAGTATTCGTCAGAGTAACGAAAGTCGGAAGGGTCGATCAAGTAGAGACATGTAGTAGGCCTAATTTAATCATAAATAAACATCAATGAATGTAATAATAAGTATATAACAGAGTATAATATAAATTTGTATATTTTTAAAGGATTTAGTAAAATTACCCCTTTTTACCCTTGAAGTTCAAAATTATCACCGGCAAGGGTAATTTCTTTAGAATTGGCAACGCTGACTACACACCTTGTAAACGGAATGGGCGAGTTACTGACGCGACAGTTGTACAGTTAACAGTCTAGTTACAGTAGCTGTCAACTGTCACCGACTAATACAAAACAATAGACAAATGACATACAGTAAAGAAGACACATAAACGGTCTTACACAAGTGTCAGTCAGCAGTCAGTTAACAGTGAAAAAAAAAACCAGCAACTTAACAACTGTCGCCCGAGTCGGCCCGGGTTCCTTTGCACCGTGGAAACCAGAACCAGTCCTAAATCATCCGCACAGCTGCAATCTGCAAGTAGGCAGACGACGCGGTATTCACCATATTAACAATGTACTAAATAATTCTGTTGTACATTTCCCTATCTGAAAACAAATGTGATATTTTCTGTTATTTTTTATTGTTTTTCAAGTTTGATATATTTTTAAGGTTTGATATCGAAATTCACGGCTTATTCCAGGTTTTTTCATGGTATACGAAATTCACAGCTTATTCAAGGTTTCACGGTTTTCACGGTTGGGTGGGGATCCTGATTACTGTAGATGGAAAGTACTTGAAAACAAGCATAAAACTGATTAATTATTTTCACAATACATGATTTCCTTACAAATATTTTGTATGTGTATTCAAGTACTATTTTTTTAGATTCTTTAAAGTGTACAGAACATTAATATGTGTAAACATAATAGCTGATAAAGGGTACCAGCACTGAGCATGTCTGTAGGCTAAGCTGAGTTAGTAAAAGTTTAATCATGCCATTTCCAGCTTTAGCTAAATTACTTAGCTGGAACTAACCAAACTTTAGCTAGGTAGTTCTATCCTTACCACCCAATAAGCAAAAAAACTAAGTACAGTAGAAATCCAATTATCCGACCCCCAATTATCCGAATATCCAATTATCCGAATCGATTTTGAGTGAAATAATAGAAATATAAAAATCAAGAAAATAACAGCGGGAGCGCGTGTAGCGATAATGCGCCGTGAGCGCTAAAATAAAAGCCCGCGCTGTTACCTCCCGGACGATATTTTCGCAGGGAACAATGAGTCATACCCCCTTCCCGCCCTGCTCATCATCAGTCGCTACTGTTCTTTCACCGAGATTATCGTTCGAAATGAGTACAAAACGTAAACGTGTTGTCCTTTCGCTAAGTAATAAACTCACTTTGCTCGAGATGTTCAAGTGAAATAATCAACATTGAACAGTGAAATACGTACAGTATGTATTGAAAAGAGCAACTGTATATACTGTATTCAATTTAACTCCTGTAATTTCATTTTTATGACGTATATTCTTGATACAGTTCGCTCACTTTCTGTTCACTACAGTTATAATAACTTTGCCGATAAAATTCTGATTTTTTATGTATGGTGATGTTTTTTGCTTGATTCCCGAGGTATACCTGATTATCCGAATTTCTGCATATCCGAATTGGCCCGATCCCCAATTAATTTGGATAATTGGAGTTCTACTGTATTCCTTTTTACTCAGTTTGTAAATGGGAATAGTTATTATACTTACGAGAAACAAAGTTAGTCCATACTGTGTACCTTATTTGCTTGGAACGCAGGAGTAAACTGAGCGATGGTCTCGACAGCAGACACAAGCCGAGAGCAGGCGTTGAAGCTGTGCTGGGCCTCGGTGAGCACTGCCCTTGGCTGTCTCATCGCGGCGTTCACGACCTCCACCAGCAGGTCTCCCAGCTACCAACACAACGGCATCACAATATGACACATGTTTATTATGTTCTAAACTAATCAAATGTGTGTGCGTTGAAGCTGTGCTGGGCCTCGGTGAGCACTGCCCTTGGCTGCCTCATCGCGGCGTTCACAACCTCCACCAGCAGGTCTCCCAGCTACCAACACAACGGCATCACAATATGACACATGTTTATTATGTTCTAAACTAATCAAATGTGTGTGCGTTGAAGCTGTGCTGGGCCTTGGTGAGCACTGCCCTTGGCTGCCTCATCGCGGCGTTCACAACCTCCACCAGCAGGTCTCCCAGCTACCAACACAACGGCATCACAATATGACACATGTTTATTATGTTCTAAACTAATCAAATGTGTGTGCGTTGAAGCTGTGCTGGGCCTCGGTGAGCACTGCCCTTGGCTGCCTCATCGCGGCATTCACGACCTCCACCAGCAGGTCTCCCAGCTACCAACACAACGGCATCACAATATGACACATGTTTATTATGTTCTAAACTAATCAAATGTGTGTGCGTTGAAGCTGTGCTGGGCCTCGGTGAGCACTGCCCTTGGCTGCCTCATCGCGGCATTCACGACCTCCACCAGCAGGTCTCCCAGCTACCAACACAACGGCATCACAAATGTTTATTATGTTCTCAACTAATTAAATGTGTGATATATAAACAAACCCTGATTTTTTTCTGACAAAATACATATATATTTGACTTGACTTGACAATAATAGTCTCCATCTGACAGGGACAAGTGGTTTGATTTAACATATTAATGTATGGTCATCTAACTTTTCTCTCAATAACATTTTTGGTTTAGTGAACAACTGCTGCCAGACTAAGCAATTTACTTGTTCGTAAATCTTCAGCTAGGTTGTTTGCCTAACCTTGAAGTTAGATAAAAATCTAGGATACCAACACATTTATGTTTTAATAGATAATGATAAATTTAAATTGTGATAATTTAAATAAACTAATCCCACTATTACTGAATGCAAATTTTTTTAGGACTGGTAATAAACCCTGATATTTTACCTCTCGTTCTCTAGGTACATGACTCAGGTAGTTGTCCACTGTTGTTGCTATAAACGCAATGTCGACTTTGTCCACAAACTGTCGGGTCTCTTCACATGTGAAGTTGTGGAATCGACGTAGACTTTCAATGACACTTCCCTCGCTTGAGTTCAAATTCATCTAAAGACAAGAATATGTTCATTACCAAAAGTTAAAAAACTACAATAAATTTACAAAACAAAAATCAAATTTGTAATTTAACCAGTCACATACATAAATAAAACGTTATTAGGTGAGAATTGGGTTTTATGAGAAGATATGATATTTTCCTGATACATCAAATCCGGTTGTAATATTTCCAGCAATTATACACTAGGCTATATGTAGTGAATAGTTTGGTTCTCAGATGTATTGTGTCATCAGGAATCAACATGGTCAATGTTACGACATTAAGATTTTAATTGTGTTTAATTAGGGATGTGTCGCTTCTAATTTTCTTTAGTTTATGTTTTTTAGGTTTTTAAAAGGTATTGGCTCTTGTTTAACCATTTTAAATACTTCTCCAGATATTATTTAAAGATCAGTTTTCATAATATATACTCATATAATAAGTATTAAATTCATCAATACTGATGAACTACAACTCCGACTACAGTTTCAGATATTACGTGGTTGGGTTTTTGATTACGGCAATATTGCATGGTCCAATCATCGTTTAGAGCCAATAGCAGTGTTATGGTTGTTTAGAACAGTATGATCATCATTTAAAGCTGATTTAGGGTATTTTGATCATCATTACAGCCAATATAATGTGGCGTTATTGCCATTTACAGCCGTTATTACAAGGTTCGGTCATCATTTATGGCCAATGTATTGTGGTCTGGTTGTCATTTACATTATTACTTAAAGAAAACTTGATATTTATAATGCTCCAGACGTTTGGAGAAGTCTCTGCAATCAAAGATGATTTAAAACAAAGTAACAAATCAAAAAATCAAAGATGATCTTTTATTTTGTTAAAAATCAAAGACGATTTTGATTTTACAGCCATATTACGTAGTGCGATTTTCATTTACGGTTAACAAATAACTCTTACATGGCATGATCATCATTTACACGTTGTGATCAAAATTTACAACTGATTTTACGCAATCTAGTTCTCAGATATGATGGAACAAGAACTGAGACTTATTAATCGTTTCTAAATCATGTTATTCTAAAAAAAACAAGAACCGAGAATTTAAAACCGGAATCGACGCAACCGCATTTTAATCACAGTACAGTGATAATTTCATACCTTCCTCAAATAAATATTAAATTAAAATTGCCATTTAAAATAGTGACAAATGTTGAAACTTGCATTTTTTAGGGGAAGGGTAACTGTAACTGCTCCTTATTACTTTTTGAGGATGGTGTCTTTACTTATCAATAACGAATGCTTTTTACATCTAGTAACTATTATACGAGAATGAATTTGCCAGCATTGGCCAAACATAACTTGAAGTTTTATGAAAAACCCTTCTTATGCTGGGTTGAGGTATTTTAATCACTTGCCAGTGGAAATAAAAAATATCAGTGGTATTAATAAATTTAAATCTTGGTTTAACAAAATATCTAACTAGAATACCATTATATTGTATTGATAACTACTTTAACATGTTAACTTTATATTGCATTATGACAAATAGTTAAAAACACCATTCTATATGTACTGCTTTGTACCATAATGAATAAAGACTTTGATTTGATCAAAGAATGGTATACGATTTATTGATAGGTGTGCATCCAACAAAAGAAAGGGGTTTTATCCAACATACGTTTAAAAAAAGTTCATGTGATTTGGTGAAAGGGCAAACAAAAAAGCCTTCCTTAATTCGCCTGACTTAACAAGTTGTACTCGCACCTTAGAGAACTGCTCCAGTATCCGAGTGGTCTCCCCAGCGAAGGGGCAGTTATCGGTGAAGAGCTGCTCCCACTGTCCGTCGGCCCCACACATGTACGACGCCTGCGTGGTTGCCCCCTCCACCACACACGGCATCTCCACCAGGTGACCACCTACTGTCTTAGGCCATGTGTACACACCCTTGTTGTCACTCGTCACTGCAACCCCATGGCATTGTTAAGCTAAATGCTATCAATTTCACCTTACATATACTTTTCAACTCACTGAAAATTCTATACCAAAATATTATCTTTGGGAAAATTATTAGTAACTAAAATTACAAAATGATAAGCTAGGCATGTTAAATATCAAAACATGATTTCTGTATTAAAACAACCTTATGCAGGTTTGAAATTCTCACAAAAAGTTGTATTAATAAATAAATAACAAATTTACAAGATAATATAGAGCTCAAGTTGTTATTGAAAGAATTAATTGTATTTTAGAAAAAGTTATGGCATATTAATCCTGAAAGAATTTTATAAAATGAAATCGTATCATTTAGACTTCAGGATGTAGGCTAATTAAAAACATTATAAATCTTCAACTTTACTCCTTTTTAATGTATTAGGAAAAATGTCAATTTATCCCATAATGTTAATTGACAGCGGCATATAGAACAGGCCTACTTCAATGAGATTCCATAATTTTCCCTTAATTTGACTGCCTTGCCTAAATGTGGGAACTCAAAGTAGTACTATTAAGCATTTAAAAAGGCCCAAAATACAAAAGCTCTAGTGGTTTATTCATAAATTTGATTCACTTCTGGGATTCAATCAGGGCCAACTTGTTTTTCCTTTGAAATTCACTGTTGGTGATGGTGAGTTTAAATGTAATTTAGAAATTACCGCAGACATTTTCCATCATTGTTAAGGAAAAACAAGTATTATGACATTTTAGGAACTCGAATCTGATCCTGTTTTCAGGTGATAAGAGTACCTATATCATAGTAAAATTAGTTGTACAATCCAGGCAAAGCTGAAAAAGCTAAAGCAGAAACCTATAAAAGCAATCAAAATATAAAAAAAGTGTGAGTCTTACTCGAGCTCTCATTGTGCAGTTGTGCGCTTCGCTGCCTCGCTTGAGTGTCTGGGACTTGTGTTTGGTCTGGTTTTTCTTTACTGCTTTTACAGTTCTCTATTTTAGTTTTTTTTCAGCTTTGCCTTGATTGTGCTAAAAATTTTGTTATGTTTTGGGTGTCCTCCTCACCTGAAGATGATCAGATTCCAAGTACCGAAACTGAAACTCGCTTTCTCTAATCACTGATATCAAATGTCCGCTATAACAGCTTGTTTCTTTTTCATAAATTTACTACTTTGTCCCCAATTTATATACGTTTCTCAAATTATTTCAGAATCTACACATATATTTGTCACTAATATGTGTGCCTCTGTTGCTTTCATGCAACGTCTTAATCAAAAAACCTAATGGGGTAACGTTTATTGTTGTGAGTCTACCTGTAATTGGGCAGTAGATAGTCTGGTTGCTGATAACAATGACAGAAATGCTGGTGGTGTGGTTACCATCGTCAGAATATAAATGGCACCTCCACTGGCCACTGTGGTTCGACTGTAGGTGGTTTATTATCAGGACACTGCAAATCAAAAATCATATATTGTGGACTTTAAATAGTAGGTTACATATCTTATCCATAACAAAGTTTTTTAGCTAGTTTCAGAACAGCTGTCCCTGCTTCGGTCTGATTGAAAATTTATTTTGAATATTGCCACACTAGGCGACTTCTCACAATATCATGGTGGATGAAGTCATTCAAAAATAAAAAGTGGGTGACATACTTACACTTGCAGTAAAAATATGTGACTTTTGCAGTGGTCTTGCAAGAGCACACACCCTGCAATATGAGCTGTCAATCTAAATTTACAATATTTAATTACCATAGTATATGTTGTTTGTTGTTGCAGAAGATGTAGCCGCTAATAAAATTGGTGGATTCGTCCAACTTTATGAATTACCAAAATCAAGGAAAGTACATAGTGTTGTTACACAAGAAACTAGGGGTGTGCGAGTATTAGAACTTCGAGCTTTTTCGAGCCGAATATTGCATTAGTCACCTCGGCTTGAGATTTGCAAAAAAGTTCGAAGGTCGAGCCAAATATTTAAAAAGCCGACTAGTGAAAAGAGCCGTCTACAAAAGTAACTTAAATTTAAAGCAAAAAATTTCCAGAATCAATGTTAGGATTCTCGTAGTTTGCGTCAGTAGAGCTCCATAACAAATTTAATCCAGCAATGTTAATGCTTTCGCATGAAAAAAAACAAATAATAAAGTACTGAAATATTTTTAAACTGCGGACCTGATCAATCAAAGCAATGGAGGAACTTTCTCTATGCTCAGTCGCTCAATCACAACAAGTGCACACTATTCTGTTTGCAGTGCGCACTAGTGTAGTGTTGCCGTTGCCCAGTTGAATTGTGCAATATTTCACAGTTAATAATAATTAATACAACGAGTTCGCACGCGGCACGCTGACGTGAGGGAAGTGAATTTCCACATAAAAACTTGTAAACCTCAAAATCAGTGTAAAAACATCCATTTGTCCAATTTTTATTGAAATCTGAAAACACTGTTTTTTTTGGCTGTTCTGGTACTCCTGGTTTCATTTACTTGCAAAGCTGGGAATACAATTTTACGCATTATAAGGTTAGGAGAAGGTCCAGACAGGCTTGAAAGTAGGCGTGAGGTTGCTGGGGATAATAAAAGTACTCTAACAAAGGAATAACAGGCTTTTCTAGTGTAAAACCCCCATAAGACAACGTACTGTGTTTACCCGATACACATTTTCTTTAATAACTCGGTAAATATTTATGCTAGAATGACGAGAGAGGGCTTAAAACTTTCGCCTTTCTAATTCCCATCTTTTAACATGCATTAATTTTACATCTGGGGCTTTTCTGACCCTTTTTGGGCCCAAAAACTCAAAATTTGAAAGATTAATCCCCAAAAAATGGGTTTAGAGTTTTCCGATTGTTTTGCCCAATGAACTTGTCCAACAGGTTATAGAAAGGAACGTCCCTACCAAATTTGAAGTAAATTGGACAAAAAATGCGACCGCTGGAGTGCATACACATATATATATATATATATATATGTCTATATATATATATATATACATATATATATATAAAATTTTGAACGACCCCCCAAAACGTGTTCAGGGGGAACGTTAGGAACTTCTATGGTGGTCCCGGGCTTAAGTTTCACCGTGCAGGTCATGCTAATAGTTCACTTTCCAAAGGAAATTCACTAACAACTGTACTGCTCCAGAAAAAGTATCACAGCAAAAAACTAAAGTCCATGAAAACACTTTTTCTAACTGTTGCATCGGTACAGTCTTTTATACAACTTACAACTTCGTTCATTACACAATAATTATATTCCCTGGAGTCTGAAATTATGTCTGGCAACACTGTTGACGTCCCTGGAGTCTGAAATTAAGTCTGGCAACACTGTTGGCGTACCCACTTTGCGAACTGCCTTAAAGACGTTGAGTGAAGATGGGTATAATGTAATAATGATTTAGCGTCACCAAGAGCTAACGACAAGGTTGTACGTGATGAACGCCTAATATCATGACGACGTTTTAATATGCAGCATGCAGCCGAAATAGTACTCTCCAAAAATTGGATTGTTAAAAAATTGCAAAGTTCACAAAATCAAAGGATTTTATTCAAATTTTGAATGGTTACGTAACGAATGTTTATAATACTGGTGGTCATATTATTTAAAAGATTGATTATATTCTATGTACACCGAAGGCCCTAAGCAAGAGCAAGACGCGATCAAAATAGCGCAGTGTTTTGTTATGCTACAGCTGTGCGATTAAAATCATATTGTTAACTCCGCGGGATTGTTTGAATTTGTGAATAAACGTCAGTAGAAAGCATATAATTTTGTAATTGTATGCTATAATTGTTACAGCAGTGACGGAAGAAGAATGCATTGACGATCCTCTTCCACCTTCTGCTTATGAAACCTTCTGACTTAATATTTTAAGTCTATTAGGTAATAGGTTAGATAGAATATAATCTAGGCCTACGATTGTTGGATAACTTATTTCTGTGAGTACAATACGATACAAAGACTGGTTTCTAATGTTTATAAAAGGATTATCTAAAATTTGCTATTTACAAACAGTTGAATGAGAGATAGGCTACTGGGTTTTGGCAATTCCCAAAGCTAGGGCCTAAGTCTTTGGTTACATGGAGAGTACATATTGACATAGTTATAGTAAATTATTATTATAATGTCTATTAATAAATACGGTAATAACTGCATTAGTTCACCTGTGAGCTTACCAGTCAAGTTACAAATTTATAGTTCTATTCCTTTACGATATTTTTTTTCTATGAAGGCTACCTACTTTACCTATATTGAAATACAAATTGTTCGTTACTATCAACAAGTAGTCTCAATAAATTTTCCTTTATAGTAGCCTACTTATTTTGTTATTTTCCCACTTTAGGCCTTTATTTATTGAACGTAATAATAAAGAATCAAGAAGAAGTGAATAAAAGATGACAAATATTAAAAGTTATAAATTATTTTACATTACCATAATGAATAAAATGTTTGTTCTTTCACACATAATATTAATAAAGAATAAAAATGGCCTAAATAATAAAAAATGCTCAAAGCTCGAGAACTTTGAAAAAATTCTGCCCGGCTTGCCGGCTTGGCTCGAGTCAGAAAATCACTACCAGGATATTGCACATCCCTAGGGAAAATTCCCATCAAAAAATCTCGGCTCGAGAAAGCTTGAAGCTCGAGAACTTAGAAAAAAGCTCGGCTCGGCTCGAGCCAGAAATCACTATTCGCACACCCCTACAAGAAAGTAATAAATTATTCCGAGGAATTCTTTAGTTATTACAGTATATCCGTAAAATCTTTCGGTTTACAGAAATCCACATACAGGGTAAAGTTCAACCTCCGTGGCTGCTGCATGACTGGCGATAAAGTCCGCCTAATGTGGCAGGGATGCCATGGACAATTGTCATGTAAAAAATAAACCCTGCCCACTCCACAGCAACAGTCAAGGGCGGAAACTTCACAGGGCAACTATTTCAGCCGGCTGAGTGTGGAAAAATCCATTTTCATCCATTGGTTGTATTTATGATTTGACCAAAATTTTTGCCTTTTAGAGAAAATCACCAAGTTGTCACTTATTGGTGTCATCAGGAAAGTTACAAACTAATATCTAGACGGATTACTTAAAATAAAAATACAACAAAATTATATCTATGACATATTTATTGTTGATGAAAACAATAATTATGAGTAAGTAAATGTTCTAAAAAGTTACAATTAGTTTACAGTATATATATTTTATTTTTCTATACTAGCAAGATGACCTGATCAATCTTTTATGAATAGTACAATAAAACAATAATCCTTAACCACTAGAATATCTTGGGTTTTCCTTGTCATATTACCACCAAATTTGCTTCCAGGGTTATTTTTATTAAATAAAGAGACGTTTCTTATACGTACAAATTTACTTTCCATGACACTCCTTGGGAAACCATAATTGCGATACTTTCTTTAAACATAATTTATTGTGTAAACTTGATTTGTCCATTTTAACATCTATTTTCTGTATATAATCGTAGAACTCATAAGAAAAATATGAATCACTATTTACTGGATTTTTAATTGAGGAATAAATTCTATTGCATGTTACTTGTTTGTAGGGGTGTGCGAGTACTCGAAACTTTTGAGTTTTCGGCCAAGTATTTTAATACTCGAACTCGAAGTTTTAAAAATACTCAAAAGTTTGAGCGAGTACTTCTCACCAATTTCCGGACGATCGCTAACAATTGCGACCGGGCAAATCACTAACCGAAAGCCAGTAACATGCCGAAAAGGCCAGGTGATATTGGCCAAATGACAACCGGACCGTGTCTTAAAGGCGGGAAACGAATGTCAAACCATGTTTTTTTTGTCAATATGTAATCAAGTTTGATTGTACTGGTAAAAACGTTGTATTGCTACTCATTAATTAGTTAGAAATCATGATTAGATGATCAAATATGAAGTGGTATCCATCCAAATCCCATGTGTATTTGAAACTACCAACTGATGGCAAATTATCGATCGAAAATTCTCGAAACTCGAAAATAATGGGCATTACTTGACTCGACTCGGCTCGATTAAAATAATCACTACTCGCACACCCCTACTTGTTTGTGACTTGTCATGAATGCACCCACTGTGAAACTTTTGTGCAATGTTTCTGACAATAAAAATTATGATAGTGAGTTAAGTTTTTTCAAAGATATAAAGTTAGATTTCTAGGTAAAAGTACAAGGCTTAAACATTTCAGTAAGGGAAAATCATTCTCTACAAGTTTTAAATATACAAAGATAGTCAAAATATTGCCTAATTTATATTCACACCGTGTGTTATTTCGACTCATAATTTCTTTAACAACTGAGTTAGTTGTGTCAAACATGTCTTTCTCTTTACCATAAGCATAAGTCAGTTGTGTGCACATTTTCAACTAACTATGCTACCATTACGACAGTTTGAGATGTCTATCATCACGTTATTTCTAGGTGGTGGTACCTCTCTATGAAGCCGTTGTCCTTGATATGTTTATTCTGCACCTGTATGGTGTGCTGGAAGATGTCTGTAGGGTCGCGGTCAGCCCACATCCAGTTGACAGAGTCGTCAGAGTCTATGTCGGCAGTCAGCGCTCGACACTGTAAGTTCAACGAGTCACCCTCGAACACCACCTGTGTGACAATGTAGTGATGAAATTACAACCCACTTAAACTTCCTTTATATTATAGTTTGAAGTGTTTAATCTTTTTTTAATAAAATTCCAATAATAAGAGCTTCTCATGACGAATTTTTAAACATTTTTTTAGAAACACATTGTTTGTAATTGGATCACAGGCTTATGAGGTTTTTTTAGTAGTTGTAGAACCAATATTCAGCGCCGTCCTTAGCCAACGCAAGGCCTGGTCCAAGAAATGTTTGCGAGGCCTTTCCTTTTCAATGACTACCATCACAACACTGGAGTGCTCTAACAAAACGGTCTCAAGGTCCTTAGAGAGCATACTTCGTAAAGGTCTGTGTAATCGATATAGGCTATTTAAGGTTTTCTAGCTAACCGGAAGAGACCTCGTAAATGCACATGCAAGGTCACATGATCACCAATCCAATCAGAAGTGTTGCTGGAAACAGATTATTTATCGTATGTGAACCACATTTTCCTCGTTGTAATTCAAATAAACATTGTATAACTGCTTACACCCTTTGATCAGCAGTTATTTTAGAAACTAATATATTGTTATGATTTATTTGTATTATTAGATTAAACTTAATACAAAATACAGAAACTAAACAGTGAACAGAAACGAGTGTTATTTTCTCCCAAGTTTTCATTGATATTTTAAGTTCTTTACATTTGAGTGTTTATGAAATCACAAATGTTTTTCCAAATGTTTACTGTTACTTTTTCTTTTAATTAATGAATTAAGAGTTTATATTTTCTTTTTGCATGTACAGTAGCAATTTAAAAATGTCTGTACCATTATTATCCTCTGTAAGGTTGGCAACACTTATAGTATAATGTTGATATTATGCATCAGCTGAACTACCTCACAAGACATCTTTGCTGTGAACATTACTCTTATGGAAATAATCATACCTGGGCGAAAAGCTCTACGAACTTTGGGCACGACTAACCTCTTAACCAATGACCACATAAACCGCAATTGTGGTTTATGTAGTCATTGACTAAACCAAATCTGGGTCGGACAGCAGTACAGCAAGCTAAACTCATACTTACAATACTAATACAAATACCGTCTTTCTGAACTTGCCGTAAAATTAAGATATGTCGTCATTAGCAAACTATGTACCGCTAGTTATTTTTGCATTGCCTTTAGTTGTTTAATTTGAAATTGCCAATAGTCTACAAGTCTGCTCCCTGCCATGCCAGGCCCATTCATGCCAATATTTATCTGCCTTAATTTCTAACATATGTTTGCACATCTCTCTTGCACACTCTCTTGTTAGCGACCTTCCTATACCAGCCCTGTTTGGGCAGCCGAATCTTCACAAACATACCTGGTTGTGGCTAGGATTTAGTTCTAAAGCAGAGGAGTCGTACTCGCTGTGTGGCCAGGCGCACTGGGTCCCTCCCTTTAGCTTCCTCAGTGGCTGCCCCCTCAGCAACGGCGGAGCACTGCACTTGGGCAACGGGGAGAACTTGACCGAGGAGTTCTTGGCCCATTCCAGGATCCACCAGAGAGAACAGTCGCACACTAGAGGGTTGCCCGTCAGGTCACTGCAGCAAAACATGGGACTTTGAGTATTATTGGTTTAAAGTATTACAATGTTACGACAAGTATTTTTTGTTTAGTATTAAATTGTAATTCATAAATATATATAATTAACCTATGAATTTATGCAACACTGAAAGTCGTCAGTATTCAAAATTGTAATTTAAAAAAACCAAGGGTTTAAAGTTTTACTTCACTGACTAATCTACAGTAGTTGAGCATCATAACCAGGGATGCTACAATCAAAATGCTATGCAGTTCCTCATTATAACCGCACTCATGAACAACAAATTCACCTGCTACAGCTATTGTGTACCAATAAGTTAACACTTTCGCTGCGTTAAACATGTTCAAACATGAAAATCTCATTTGTTTCAATGTTGAGCCATGACCCCATTCAGGCTCACCCGCATTGAGTGTGTTAAACAAAATATTACAACTTACAACTAATCTTTAACGATGATCTTTTTGATTTAAGGCTCTGTAGCCAATCCTTGAAGCTAGAAACATAAATATAGGTGGTGTAGCTATTGCTCAAAAATATGTAGGTTTCAGTTAAAACAATATACAAGTGAAAAGTCTGACGATAACAAGCAGTTAGGCATTGAGAAATGTATCTTTCTCTCCTGTAAATTGTGGTTAAACTTTTAGTAGATTACCCAGCTCAATGAAAAATATAACCCTTTGCACTTGGGAAAGATTTTCAAAAATGTTCCTCTGGACTCTATCCCACTATCTAAGGGCCATTGGCAATGGTTTTTTGTACTTTTTGTTGTAATGATTGGAGTTTGATTGCAAAGTTCTTGGTCTGTTGGTAAGCTCTCGAAAGAAATGCAATATTCTAGCATGATTTTAAGTAATTTCCCTATACAGGAATTTAAACTTCAAACTGATGAAGAGAAATGGTTATATAGAGCGGGTTTACATCCTGAAAAGGCTATATAGGCAAGGAAAGCATGGACTACAGTGGAGTAGGCTGTGGCCATTTTAAATGGTTTTCTAAGCACAAAGGGTTAACTCTGGCAAACCAACCTTAAATACTTGACTTCTCTAAAGTTAAAAGGTAAATATTTGCCAACTGCTTTTGCTGACTTATTTGCCGACAGTCATCCAAGAAAGTCATCAAAAATACTCACATTTGTTTTAGAGATATCAGTTCATCAAACGTTCCTTCTTTAATTTGGCTCAGAAAGTTCTGACTTAACTTCCTAAAACATAAAACACACGATGTTTAAAATGGGTTTTTCAGATGCTTTTCAATAGGAGCGGTAGGTATGGCCAGGTTAGCTAGTCAGAAAATAAACTTTAAAATAATCAAATAAAAAACATTTTTGAGGGTATGAGCACATTACTGACCATGACAACTGATGGAAATAAACTTTGACAAAGAATTTTACTGAAGCAATCAAAGTGACTTTAGGTTTAGACTCAACTGAGTCCTGCAATACCTTACTCCAAAAGTAAATGAAAGATCAAGCACCTACCTAGCAATAAGTGCAGTTTCTGATTTTTTTAAATATTGGCAGGATTTGGCCATCTATATTTTTGTTAACTTTGTCACTTATCGTTAACTTCATTCCTGATATAGGATACTGTTGCAGACGAGTGATGAAGCATGTGAATTTTTGCCATTATACTCATTTTAATCAGCAAGATAAGGACATCTGATTAGAGTAAACTTTACTATATAACACTTACTTCACAAAACTGCCAAACTTGTAAGATTGAATTAGGTACCAAAATTGCAGCTTAGGTGCTATTGACCTGCCAGTAAAAATTGTGCTATTTACAATTTGAAGAAAGTCTTAAGATGGAAAATGTAATGCTGATTACACAAAATTATCAAATGATTAAGCAATTCAAAACTACCATTACAACGGTCAAAAGACTAAATTTGATTATCGGTGAAAAGAATTGGGAACAATTGGGAAACACCAAAAGACCACATAACTACTTCATTCCATTACAAACTCGATTGAAAATTATATAACAATCTGAATGAATCAATTGATGAGGAGCCAACAATCGGGTGTAAAGCGTCACGACTGTGGCTCAAGCATTTAGGGTACAAAAAGTCACAAACACAATCTTTGCGGTTCTAGGGTTGATTAAATAACTTGTCTAAATAAATGTGGGTGAAAATGGTAATATGGAGCGAAAGAAATAAGATGAAGAGGATCCCCAAAGCCGCCAGACCGTACCTGCATTTATATTCACAAAGATATATTGATGCATTTAAAACTTACAATGAGGTGTTCGGAAAAACAGACACAATAATTTAGGATGTTATTGTACAAACAAAAAAAGTTCCTATGAACATATGCTTTAAAAAGTAGCATTTATCTGTCTGTATGTGTATTTTACATAATTTAACGTATTAACCACTTAAAGTATTAACTTAAAACTTGGTACATGTATTACATCTAATAAGACCCATTTTTGTATGGAATATCACTTTCGACTTTGTACCATTTAAAAATGGCGGCTATTTTTGTTTTTTAAAATTAAATATCTTAAAAACCATAATATTTGTACCTAATTTAATGTAGGTAACTAAATAAGTTATTCAAAATGGGTAAATTATCTACGTACAGTCTTTCTAGATTGTGAAGATTCTCAAACATATTTCTTGAGATCCGTCGAAACCTGTTGTTAGAGAGGTCCCTGGAAAGGTAAACAAAATCATTGTTAGAATTATTATTCAAACTATAAGACAACTCCTACCATAGAGATTATTATATACAGATTTAAAGGAATGTTTAATGATTTGTATTTGAAGTACTGACTTCAATCACCCTTAAGGCAATTTAGTAAACTACCATTATATAACTATCTGTAGTTTTACCATTATAAAATTATATTCTACAGAACATAATTCGGAGGAGAGGGGGGAGCCCCTGACAGAACAAACAGGTGCTAGTGTGCTCTTCAATTTTTTGTATAAACTTAGTGGTTTTTCAAAACAGTCGAGGAAGTGTTTCGTATCAAAGTGTTTATAAGTGTTTAGGGTTTATAACCAGATTCAAATGTATGTGAGTTGTTATAACAGTACCTATGAATAAAATAAAATAAAAGGATTTAACTAAAAGTTTTTCTTATTGTGTACTTATTGAAAACATCTGTGGATTTAACGTCTGTGGATAAGTTGGAATCTGAGGCCCAGTGGAGCATACAAAAACAAAGGAAAGATAAAGTTAATAAACCTAGCAACCTAACAGTCTCTCAGAAAGATGTAATGTAATATGTAGTTTATTAGATTTAACACTTGGTCTACAATTTGTATTGAACTCCAATAGTAATGAACCACGTTTAAAATAGACAGTACTGTTGAAAGCACATGGAATTTTGTAAATCCCCTAGTAAATACATTAGGAGAGTGTTACACTCAATGCTTCACAAGCACTCAATAGATAAGCCGATAAACCTTTCATAACTTGGTAAATGTACATCCAACAAATGTTGTGGGGTTACAGGTGTTTGGTGTTCATTTAGCCAATGGCCTACCAGTCTTCCAATGCCCATCTTTAGCAAATTTCCCCTATAGGGAAGAAGCTATTACCGTAGGTGGCATGGTAAGACTTAAGCCCGAGACCATGATAACTTTTTGTTTTGAGGTCCCCAGATGCCAAAAACACTATTCGTTCAAATTTATATATATATATGTATATATATATATATATATATAGATAGATATATGTGTCCGTGAATGCGATAACTTGAGTAAAAAACGTCCGATTTCGATGAAATTTGGCTCAAATGTGTAAACTGAGATTTATGACTTCAAGTTCGAAAACCAGAAAAATCAGACCATGGGAAGAGGGTTTATGGGGGTTTTAAATTTTCCAAAAATAAGTTTTTTGCATTTTTCACCCTAAAATTTTTAAAACACTTAATTTTGGTTTTGACCATGTTATAAAGTTTAAAAAACAAATAATATGGTATTTTGAATTATTAACCTAGGTTAAGTGGTTGCGGAAAAAATCTAAAAAACATACTCATTAAATCTACAATGTTAATCTTATGGGAAAAAGGTTTTTGGCTTTTTCTCAGTTAATTTTACTTTAAACTTCACATTTGCTTTTACCAATCACTTCAGCTCCACAAAACAATCATTTTGGTGTTTAAATTGTGATTCTATGTCAAACCGTTGCAGAGATATTCAAAGTGCTAAACACAGTACGTTGTCCAATGTTATCCTTATGGAGAATAAATAAAATTTGATATCTTGATTATGTATGAATGTATATTGATGAAATTTGGTATGTGGCTTCACGTTGTACTGGTATATTAATATTTGCACAAAAAATAAATGTTTTGTTGGTTGTCCCCGTAGCAGCTAACCTGCATACTCAGCCCTAATGTTATTATTATGGAGAATAAGTAAAGTTTTATATCTCCCTTAATTATGAACATAAATTAATAAAACATGGTAAGTAGCTTCACCTGGTTCAGTTATATTGATAATTGCATAAAAACTCATTTCTTATCTTCCTCGTTGCAGCAAACCTGCGTACTCAGTCCTAATGTTATTCTTATGGGGAATAAATAAAATGTTATAAATCACTTATTTATGAATGTATTTTTGTCAAACTTGGTGAGTGGCTTTATGTACTAGTGAGAAATATATAAATGCTTTGGAAATTCGCTGAGTATGCAGGTTTGCTGCGACGGGGGGTATTTAGAAATACTGCAATTTTTCCTGAGTCTCAGTGATCGAGGCCTTTAATTTGAGTTGTCTACCATCATTCTGTGATTTACCAAACTCTCACAATTTTGACTTAAAAATGTTGCTTACAGAATTATATATAAAGATATATTTATATATATATATATATATGTGTCCGTTACCTCGATAACTTTTGAAAGAAATGCCCGATTTTGATGAAATTTGACCAAAAGTGTAGAGTAACATTTCTGACTTTCAGTTCGAAAACCAGATCGATCGGACTACGGGAAGGGGGTTTTATGGGGGTTAAAATTGTTCAAAAATCAGTTTTTTATTTTTCCCCCTAAAATTTTAAAAACACTCAAATTTGGTTAAAGCCATTTTATAGAGCTTAAAAAAACAAATAATTTAGCATTTTAATTCACTAACCTAGGTTAAGTGGTTGTGGAGAAAAGTCAAAAAACGCATCCATAAAATTTCCCATGTTAATTTTATGGAATAAAGGTTTTTGGACTTTCCTCAGATAATTTTACTAAAAACTTCATATTTCTTTTTACCAATTCGTTTAGCTCTACAAAACAATCATTTTGGTGATTTAATTGTTGTTCTACGTCCAACCGTTGCAGAGGTATTCAAAATGCTATAAACACAGTACGTTGTCCAATGTTATCCTTATGAAGAATAAATCAAATTTGATATCTCGATTATTTATGAATGTATATTGATGAAACCTGGTATTTGGCTTCAACTAGTTGTGGTA
Organism: Allygus modestus; assembly: GCA_963675035.1. Lineage (NCBI taxonomy): Eukaryota > Metazoa > Arthropoda > Insecta > Hemiptera > Cicadellidae > Allygus > Allygus modestus. Next base: position 291,953,559 of record OY776111.1, on the reverse strand, counting down.
TTTTGATATTTGTACAAAAAAGCTTTTTGTTGTTTTCCCCGTAGCAGCAAACCTGCATACTCGGCTCCCATGTTATTCATATGGAGAATAAGTAACATTTTATATCTCTTTTAGTTAAGAACCTAAATTTATAAAACTTGGTATGTAGCTTCACCTGGTCGAGTTATATTGATAATTGCAAAAAAATACATGTCTTATCTTTCTCGTCGCAGCAAACCTGCGTACTCAGTCCTAATGTTATTCTTATGGAGAATAATTTAATTTATATATCACTTATTTATGAAACGTATTTTTGTGAAACTTGGTCAGTAGCTCTATGTAGTAACCAGGCACATATATATGCATTAGAAATTCACTGAGTGTGCAGGTTTGCTGCGTCGGGGTATTTTTTTTGGCGAATTTTCCCTATAGGGAAGAAGCTATTACCGTAGGTCGCATGGTCAGACTTAAGCTTGAGATCATGATAACTTTTCGTTTTGAGGTCCCCAGATGCCAAAAACACTATTCGTTCAAACTTGTATATACAGGGTGTTGAAAAAAAACCTTCAGGACTTCGGGATATGATCACTTACTTAAAAACTAAGAAAAAAGTTCCTATTAACACATGTCCTAAAATGCTCGGTTTTCCGTATATCCATCTTTATGTGTTTTTTACATGACCAATTATATCTCACGAACCACTAAACGTATAAACTTCAAACTTGGTATGTGGACGACTATTAACAAAACCTATTTAGGTATGTAGTATGAAGTTTATATTTGTACTATTTCAAAATGGCGGCCATTTTTATATTTTAAAGCTTAATATCTCAAAAACCGTACTTAAAAAAAATCTTAAAGAAACCAAAAAGTTGTCCAATTTTATTTCCTAAACAATGTTGTAAATATTATTAAGATCAGACCACAAATAACTGATTTATTACAATTTTTTTATTGAATACATGCTTATTTTGCTATAATTGCCACAAAATTCACGTATTCTATTAAACAAATTGCAATAAATCAATTAATTATGGCCCAATCTTAATAATTTGTACACCATTGTTTAGGAAATAAAATTGCACAACTTTTTGGCTTCTTTAAGATTTGTTGATATTGCTATTTTGCTATTGCTGATTTTGCTATTTATCACTTATTTAACCCTAGCAGTGGCCTAATGTTGCAGTGGGAAATGGCCAAACAGATTTGGCGATTTTGCAGACCTTTTTTTGAAAATTCGTATAAATTCAACCGTATAAGTAAACCTAGCCAACCTCATATTCATTTTGGTCGGAAAGAACAGGAGAATCTAGAAATACTAAAATAAAAGAGATCTAGGAAAATATTTTTCAGTAAAGTGAAAAAAATTAAAAAAATAGATTTTTTTAGAAATTTCAAAAACAGCCTCGGTAAAATTTGTTCTACAGATTTTTTATGGAAAATTCATTATATAAATTTTGTAAACAATCTAATTCCCTACATAGAAATATATAACATGTTGTGGAAAGAATGTTTTTTGTAAGTTTTAGGGGTGTAATATAATAATAAACGGAAAGCCGAAATATGTGTTAACACGTTCGCTGCGGCGAGCGCCATGTGACGCTTGGCAGAACAACGCCGCGATCTGAGAGCGCCTCAAGGCGCTCTGTCTAGATGCAAGTTCCATTTGGTCTCGTGCTGGCAGCACTGTGGTGAGGACGGGTATTTTATGTCAGCGTTTTAGCTAGGAATGCGAGCTTTTTTTTGGTGTAGGTTGGTAGTAAATTTCCCCGTAAAATTCCCGTTCATACGGGACAATAAACCAGTTTTTGCCCCATATTTGTGGGATATTCTCCCTCTAATTGACATTACAAGGGAAATGGCTAGTACCCAGGCAGTGCTGCTACCTGTGGGTGTTTCAGCGATCTACATCCAGTCTCGTGGTAATGCAGCACATCACCGCACCGCTGTTTTGTGATTCGTCAGACCGAGATAATTGAATTCGTCTGTGCCAATTTGGTTCGCTGCCGCACTCGGCGCACGCCTGCCATTGGTGGGCCGCAGCGAACGTGTTAACTGTACAGTGTTAGTTTGTGTTGTAAATAAGTCATGCAATATATGTATATACTAATAATGATATATACATATTTGTAAAGCTAATGAAGTAAGGAATCCAAAAAAGTCATAAAGTTGATGGTAAAACATTTTGATCACTTACAAAAAAAATGTAAATAAAAGAATGTTTTGCTATTTTTGCGTATTTGGAAAAAAAGATTTTACAGTATTTAGTAAATAACTATTCTGCCAAATGTTTTACCCCCAAATCAATATAAACATGCTGTAGTACATTCAATTCCCTACGTAGAAATATATAACATGTTATACATAGAATACATAGAAATATACATACAAATATATAACTCACCACTAGGCCTACCAGATAAATAATCTAATTAGCCTACGACGCCTAAGACACATCATTGGGAAAGTCGTTCACCTCAATATCACTGCCTATATCACCCTCTAAATCGTCATCAATGTCGCTAATACTTTCTTCAAGAGCACCCCGAATGTCACTACAATCCTTTTTTGCGTAAATTCGGCTAAATAAATAACTAAAACTCTAACACAACTGACAGCGGTCAAACAATAACATAGCGCGCCATTTTGGACTGGGACTGGACAAGTGGACATTGCATATTTCAGATGTCATGTCATATTGTCAACAAAAACATAACACATCGAGACAGATATAGGAAGAAAGCCTGAAATCTGATCTTGCAGAGATACCAAATACAATATAGTTTGGAACGAGCCAAACAAACTGACTGAGACTTTGTAAACAGCTGCGCAGTTGCCGAGTAGGCAAAAATGTGACGTAATGAAACAATTCCTTGGTGATGAAGCCAAGGTAAACAGTGGTGCCAACGGCAAAACTAAATTACTCTACATTCTCTTCCTCTTCAAAATAACATATTATTTGACTAGTAACTATAACATACACTGCATATAAACGCAGTGTAATCCGACCAATTTGGTCGGATAGGTCATTATATAAAAAAAACCAAAAACACCTGTTTTCAGAAAATCATATAAACTGTCGAATCAATATTTCATTTTAAAAATCAATACCAACATAAAGCGCTACTCTTTAGCTGTTCATTGGTACCAACCGCATCTTCCTGCAAGAAAAATTACTCGATCTGGGTAATTTCAAAAATATTGTGTTTTGCCATTGTCAGAGCGTCAGCTGCAGCAATTGCGTTGCGCCAAAACTTCATTCGATTTCTAATCATCGTAACATTGCTATACAGCTGCTACACGGTTCATTTATGTAGCAGAATGAAAGTTCAGAATGTGAACTTTCGAATTATATATATATATATTGATCACTTTTGAGTTTATTATTATTGGTTTATTAACGTTATAAAATTTTCAGTAAAATCCGACCAATTTGGTCGGTAGCCACAATAGGCGACATAAAATCTGACCAAATTGGCCGGAGGGCCACTGCTAGGGTTAAGAATGTATTTTTGTAAAACTAGGTAAGTGGCTCTATGCAGGCCTAGTATTGAGACACATACATATGCATTGGAAATTCGCTGAGTACGCAGGTTCGCTGCGACAGGGGTATTTTTTTTTACTTTGTACTGTATACTAGAGTGTCAGGAAGGCTCTTCAGTCATCTTTATAATCTGTTTCAGTTTGAAATTTTTGCCTGATATTAATCTGCTTTTAAAAACTGTTCACTCTGTTAAGCTGTGTTTTATTAGTTACATGAAAGAACAGTAGTTTGATCATTACTTTGAGGATTTACTAAAACTGACAATGTTTAGCACACATAAATACCTCCGTCGCAGCAAACCTGCATACTCAGCGAATTTCCAATGAATATATAACATAACACTTTAAAACACTTAACAGGATTCCTAAGAAATATATTCACAAACAAGCGATATTTAAAATATTAATTATTCTCCATAAGAATAACATTGGGGATGAGTACGCAGGTTTGTTGCAACAAGGCACACAAAATAATGGGTTTTTATGCAAATATCAATAGAACTCATCTTAGTCAAGTCACATGTCAAGTTTCATCCATATACATTCATAAATAAGTGATATATAACAATTTAAGTATTTTCCATAAGAATAACATGGGGACCAAGTACCTAGGTTTGCTGCTACAGGAACAATAGGTGAAAAATTTTTTTGCTGTGCACACAACAATAAACCATAACCAGATCAAGCCATATACCACATTTCGCCAGTTTATGTTCATAAATAAAGTGAGATATACAATTTTCTTTTTTCTGTATAAGAATAACATTAGACAACGCACTTTCAATATCTCGGTAACCAATTGACGTAGAGCAATGATCAAAATACCAAATAGTTTGTTTTTTAAGCTGAATTCAATGGTATAAATTAAAATTGGATTTAAATTAATATTACATGTGAAAACCCAAAAAACACATTTTTGGGGTACAAAACCCCCCAAAACCTCCCTTCAGATGGTGCGATTGATCTGGTTTTCGAACTCGCTCAAATAAATGGTACTTTACACATTTTCACCCAATTTCATTAAGATCGGACTTTTTTTACGTGAGTTATCATGCTTACAGACACATATGTAGATGTTTTTATAAAAAAAGGGTACTTTGTTTAAATATGAAATAGGGTACATCTTTTATATATATAAATTCGAACGAATGGTGATTTTGGCATCTGGGGACCTCAAAATGAAAGTTATCATGGTCTCGGGCTTGGGACCTCAAAATGAAAAGTTATCATGGTCTCGGGCTTAAGTCTTAACATGAGACCTACGGTAATAGCTTCTTTCCTACAGAGGAAATTTGCTAAAATTGGAAAAATTCATTTGGTACCTTAAATACTGGATTCAAATTGAAAATATTGATTTTATTTAGGAGGAATGATTGACTTTTGTCAGTTCTAATCATCATAGTATTCAGATATTATAATTAAACAAAAACCAAATGTATTTAGTTATTAAAAATGTTAAAATGTAGGCTATTTTATGGCATTTGCTTTGACTGTTTCTGATATGAAAAACACAATCACATAGTCGACAACAATAGTTGAAAAGTTATCTGAACAAAATAAAATTTTTAAAAAGCAATAAACCAGGTTAAAGATACTTACAGTCGTTTTAAATTTGGCACACTTTTGAAAGCTCCATCTTCTACTTTTGATATGAAGTTGTTATTGAGATCCCTGCAAAAATAATTAACAATGACATAGAAAATTAATATAAAGTTGAAATAAATTACTAAGTTTACCTTTATCAGTAATGTAACTTAACACTAGTAACTTCTTTTAAACAAGCTGATGTTTGCTGAATTGGTTTGTTCCTATCAAACTTTGAAACATTATTACCAATACTATTTTTATCTTCCCAGAGCCTAAAAGTACTAATCCTAATTACTTCATAAGTCACCTGGGAAACTCCTTTGTTAACAATTCACATTAAAGATGGGTAGTGGAATAAGCTTCCTGCGTGAAAATGTCTCGCACAAGCGGGGATGGTAGCAGCAGAGAAGGGGATATATGCACTCTCCCACTACACCATAGTCTACTCTTAGCTCTAGCTTGAGCTGTCCCCCTCCCCCCCCCCCAGAGCTACCTCTAGTACAATGTGATCAAATTTGAAACTGTTTAACAAAACTATCATTTGAATGATCTGTCAAACAGTTGCATTTTTATGTTGAGGATAATGTTTATATAATGTGGTTTGGATCTGCCCTGAGACCCTTCCACATTAAATGTTGGATGAACAAAAATGTAAATAGAAGCTTCTCTATTATTATTTACACAAACATGTTTTATAACAATTTTTAGGCACTGCTAACTTATTATTATTCGTAAAACTGACGGCCACTTCAAGATCTGTGTTTTAACATATCAAAAGCTAATTTACAATTACATTCAAAATTACTGCCTGCCAAACTGCCCAAATTGAACAACAAATAAACTAAAACAAAAAAAATCGCTTTAACCAATGAGAAACATAATAAGAGAAAGCAAATTTCAAGCAGTGGGGAGACAGTAATCATCTTTCTCACTACCACAATATTTTCCACCTCTCTCGCACAAGTTCCAAACAAATCTGAATGCCCAACTTTAGTTTTCCCTTTTTTCTATTACAGTCAACTAAGTGTAATATTTAAATAGAAAATAGTAGTAGTAAAATTGTATTTGGCCGAATACTAAATGTTTGGCGTATTCCCAAATAGTGTCCGGAAGGTTCAAGAATGCCAAATTTTTATATTGTTGACAAGCAGGGACACATGTTCAGTGAAATTTCAGGTGTATATTGATTGTAAAATTCAGGCATATGGTATTTGAGAGTAATGTGAGACAGTCTTTACAAACAGTAAGTTAAATGGGTCAAAATCTAAATTCTAAGATTTAAGAACTAAAATGAAAAATAATATAATTTTTTAAATATACTTAGGCCTATGCCTACGTTACTTACAACTTTTGAAGACTAGGTAAAGTGAAAGCTTGGGCTGGAACACTTGTTAAATTGTTTTCAGATAAATCTCTGAAAATAAAAGAATAAGTTATTGATTTACTATTTTAAAATTAAAATAAGAGGAAGTTTACTTATATTAGGTAACCCTTTTTAGTTTGAATACAGTATACACCTACTATAATAATTTTTCAGCAACATCAACACTACCAGTAAGGTACCCGTAACCCAAGTTGCTATTGACTTTTATCAAAATAACTGAAAATGTTAAGGTAGAATAAAACTGAGTATAGCCTTGCACAAATGGAATAAGTTCATGGACTTAATCATGGGAGAAAAATAACTAGCTTAGTCATATGATTGACAAACAATTGTATTCAACAATCTCATTGCTAGTTTAATACCATTTCCACAATTCTTCCTATACTCTAATATGAGTAAGGTTTGCTTGCTTGCTTGCTTGCGACACTGATCTCAAAAACGGCTCCAACGATTTCCTTCAAATGTTTGAAATAACTAATTTCTGGGTTAAAATTAAGTTCTAGACAGGCCTCATCCCCATGAAAAATCAAATAATATGAAAAAACTAAAATAATAAACGGTATCAGGAAACTGACACATACTTTCTCCCTTTTAGCCCAACTTTAATGAATAAATTACTTTTTATTTACTAAATATAGAATACAAAGCACGGTCGAATGTACAGAAAATCTTGTAAACAAGTTGTTTAAAAAAACATCCACCCAAATCCCTGCTTTGGAGGCACTACAGAATCCATTGCTACACTCGTGGTTTTAAGAGGGGAAATGCCCCCTATTCCCCCCCAGGGTTATTAAGGGCAACATATTTCGAATTTGCTCTGTTGGTCAATGCTAACTTGACAAGCATATCAAGTTTGAATGAAATTGACCAGTAAATAAGAGAGAAATAGTGTTTTTTTTATTCCCCATAAGAATAACATTGGACAACGTACTGCGTTTACCGCAAAATGAAAATTTCAATTTTCTCCGAAACCAGCTATCGTAGAATAGTAATTCAAAATACTAAATTATTTAGTTTTTTGAGCTCTTTTTAATGGTGAATAGTAATATTTGTTTACATTTATATCTTTTTATGAAAAAACCAAAAAACTGAATTTTTGATGTTTTAAGTCATGTAATTTCTGAACCCGAATTTTTACAGAAATGCGGGTGGTGTCATTTTGTTGGAAAACTAAAGGTCTACAAACGACTAAAGTTTAATGAAAATCGTTAGAGCCGTTTTTGAGAAATTTGGATTTTTCATGTTTTTTGGCGGTTTTGGGGGGATAATTACCCTTAAAAATCAAAAATTCAAAAAAATGAAAAAAACGCCTGGAGATATCGTGGATTGTAACCTACATGCCAAATTTCATAAAAATCGGTCCATTGGTTAAGGCTGTAGCTCTGTACACATCCACACAGACACACACACACACACACACACACACACACACACACACACACACACACACACACGGACACACACACACACAGACAGACATCACGTAAAAACCACTTTTTTGGGTTCAGGGAGCACCAAAACGAATATTTCCACTAACAACTCAAATTCGAAAATTTTGACGAAAACAATACTTTCTCCATATACTATGTATAAGGGGAGAAAGTAAAAATTTAAAAAAAATTAACATTGGGCTTATGGAGTTTCAAATAAAAAAAAAATTTAACAGCTGTTCATAATCAACCAGGGAACTGTCAAAGTAATACTCAAGTTGTTTATGATTATTAACATGTGGTTTCCTGAGAGCAGACATTAAAAGATATGAGTGAAGATTACATATATAGCATAGTAAAATAAATCAAAGGGACATGAAATATGAATAACAACTGGAGTGACCTTAAAAATGTATAAAAGAGGCAAATGAGTTATACAAATCTGATTATCAGTAGGGGGAAGTGGTGAAATATTACTCCAAGTCATCTAAACAAACTGACTGGCCGCCGAGCAAAGCTCGGCCCCCCAGGTACTGTGTTTCAAAAATGGTTAATTTTCATTTGGTTAAGGTTCTAAAGGAAAGGAATTCAAGTTAGTTTACTAACAAACTTCACTTGGTTTTCCATCTATTAGTAGGCTTATAGTAAATGTGTTTTAGCGAATTTTTCCTATAGGGAAGAAGCTATTACCGTAGGTCTCATGGTAAGGCTTAAGCCCAAGACCATGATAACTTTTCGTTTTGAGGCCCCCAGATGCCAAAAACACCATTTGTTCAAATTCATATATATGTATATATAATATGTGTCCGTAGGCACGATAACTTTCGTAAAAATGATCCGATCTTGATGAAATTTGGTACAAACTTGTAAGGTAGAATCTATTTTCATGAGTTCGATAACCAGACAGGTCGCTCTATTTTAAAGGGGGTTTTGTACCCCAAAAATTGGTTTTTTTGAACTTTTTACATGTACAGTAATTCTTTTTAAACCCCAACTTTTGTTTAGACCATTAAATTTATCTTAAAAAACAAACAATTTGGTATTTTAATCATCTGTCTACGTCAATTGGTTACCGAGATATTAAAAGTGCTAAACAAAGTACGTTGTCCAATGTTAATTTTAAGGAGATTAAGTACAATTTTATATCACGCTTATTAATGAACAAATATTAATGAAACTTGGTATGTGGCTTCATCTGGTTGTGGTCTATTCTTGTTTGCACAAAAAACAATTTTTACCGATACTTCCTGTAGCTAGCAGTAACCCTGCGTACTCAGCCCCCATGTTATTCTTATAGAGAATAAGTCAAATCTTATGTCTCCCTTAATTATGACATCAATTAATCATATTTGGTATGTGTAGTTTCACCTCTTGTTGAGTTATACTGATACTTGCATAACAACCCATTTGTTGTGCTCCTTGTTGCTCCTTGTACTCATCGATCCCTCATGTTATTCTTATAGAGAATTATAAAAATAAGGTATACATCACTTATTTATGAATGTAGATTGATGAAACTTGGTATTTGGCTTCATCTAGTTTAGATATATTGATATTTGAATGAAAACCCATATTTTATGTTCCTTTTGCAGCAAACCTGCTTACTCAGCCCCCATGTTATTGTTATGGAGAATGGTTCAAATGTTATATATCGCTTATTCATGAATGAATATTGATAAAACTTGGTTTCACCTAGTTCAATTGTATTGATATTTGCATGAAAATTGTGTCCGCAAACCTACATACTCGTCCCCAATATTATTCTTATATAGAATAATTAAAATATCGCTTATTTGTTAATATATTTTTATGAAAATTGGTAAGCGGCTTTATGTACTATTAGGACATAAATGTGCATCGGAAATTCGCTGAGTATGCAGGTTTCCTGCGACGGGGGTATTTACTCATAAAATTAATAATAACTCAAACACATTAACTTAAAATCTATATCATTAAAAGAATTTCTTGATTTTTGTTTGGCGATTTTCGACCCTTAAAACTATTATTTTAGATATATATTTGGTATCAATCAAAAGCTCTTTCTATATTCATTCATTAATTTCCTCTAAATGTACCTTTTGGGGTTTCCATAAACTCTGGACCACAGGGCTTCGCCCCAAGAGCTATCAAATTTTCAACGTTATTCTTATGTAGTTATGTTTTATTTACTTATTCAGCTGATTGTAATGTCAATCAACATTTAAAACGTCTGGCTCTATGCCTGACATATCCCCGTGCGGAGAACGGGACATCACCTAGTTTCTTTTTTAATCTTAATGTAAGCTACCTATTATTGATTTTGAGCAACAAGGAGAAAGTCTTCCAAGTTCTCCCATGGACTATTTACCAGAAACCATACGGTAAATGCATCTGTTCAACATAATTTAAGCTTGGGTAGGCTTTCATAAGCGGAGCAATATAAAAAACCGAATGATATTTTTTAATACGGTATATCGATTAGGTCGATATTTTTATCGATTGTAACATATTTTCTCGTTTGTATACTAGTTATTACATCATGTTTATTTGTTTAGTTTGTTTTTCATTTAAACCAAAACTGATAATAAAAAATAAATAAACATGACAATGGCACGATATGATAATGTTGTTTCTGGCAATATATGTTTGTTTAGGTAATAGTGGAACCAACGTTTATTAAGTTATCTGGACAAATTTCAAGATACCTAAACTGAAACATAACTTAACCGAAACCATAACCGAATAACCTAAATAATCATTACCTATACCGTATCCAACAATTTCATTCAGTTTCTTATATCGTTCTGCTTATGAAAGTCTAACCCTCACACATTCAAGATGTTGATGAATAATGTATAAATGTTACCGTTAGTGATGTGGGCCCGGTAAATACCCAGCGGGTAGGTAAATAAAATACCCCTGATGCAGCGAACCTGCATACTCAGCGAATTTCCAATGAATAGATAACATAACACATTAAAACACTTAACAGGATTCATAACAAATATGTTCGCACACTAGCGATATTTAAAATATTAATTATTCTCCATAAGAATAACATTGGGGGATGAGTACACAGGTTTGCTGCAACAAGGAGCACAAAATAATGGGTTTTTATGCAAATATCAATAACATCTTAGTGAATATACCAAGTTTCATCCAAATACATTCATAAATAAGCGATATATAACATTTTAATTATTTTCCATATGAATAAAATGGGGACCAAGTACCTAGGTTTGCTGCTACGGGAATCATACGCGAAAAATTGTTGCTGTGCAAACAATAATAAACCACAACCAGATGAAGCCATATACCCAATTTCTTCAGTTTATGTTCATAAATAAACGATATATACAATTTTTCTTTTAATCCATAAGAATAACATTAGACAACGTACTGTGTTTAGCATTTTCAATAGCCTATCTCAGTAACCAATTGACGTAGAGCAATGATCAAACTACCAAATTGTTTGTTTTTTTATGCTGAATTCAATGGTAATAAACGGTATCAGGAAACTGACACATACTTTCTCCCTTTTAGCCAAACTTTAATGAAAAAAATATTTGTTATTTACTAAATATAGAATATGAAGTATAGATAAATGTACAGAAAATTGTCTAAAATAGTTGTTTTCAGAAATATCCACCCAAATCCCTTTTTGGGAGGTACTATAGAGTCCGTTGCTACACACAGTGGTTTTGAGAGGGGAAATGCCCCCCAGGGTTAAATAGCAACACATTTCGAACATCATCTGTTGGTCAATGCTAACTTGACCTGCATATCAAATTTTAATGAAATTGATCAGTAAATAAGAGAGAAATAGTTATATTTGTATTCCCCATAAGAATAACATTGGACAACGTACTGTGTTTACCGCTAAATGAAAATTTAAATTTTCTCCGTAACTAGCAATCGTAGAATAGTAATTTAAAATACTAATTTATTTAGTTTTTTGAGCTCTTTTTAATGGTGAATAGTAATCTTTTTTAACATTTATGATTTTTTATGAAAAATCCAAAAAATTGAATTTTGGATGTTTTAAGTCCTGTAATTTCTGAACCCGAATTTTTCCAGAAATGTGGGTGGTGTCATTTTGTTGCAAACCTAAAGTTCTACAAACCACGAAAGTTTAATCAAAATTCTTAGAGCCGTTTTTAAGAAATTTGGATTTTTCATGTTTTTTGGCGGTTTTTGGGGGATAATTACCCTTAAAAATCAAAAATCCAAAAAAATGAAAAAAACGCCTGGAGATATCATGGATTAGTACCTACATACCAAATTTCATAAAAATCGGCCCATAGGTTAGGGCTCTAGCTCTGTACACATCCACACAGACAGACACACACACACACACACACACACACACACACACACACACACACACACACACACACACACACACACACACACACACACACACACACACACAGACAGACATCACGTAAAAACCACTTTTTTGGGTTCAGGGAGCACCAAAACGAATATTTCCACTAACAACTCAAATTCGAAAATTTTTACGAAAACAATACTTTCTCCATATACTATGTATAGGGGGAGAAAGTAAAAATTAAAATTTGATTTAAATAAAAATTACACATGGAAGCCCCAAATACCCCTGTCACAGCAAACCTGCATACTCAGCGAATTTCCAATGAATATATAACATAACACATTATAACACTTAACAGGATTCATAAGAAATATATTCACAAACAAGCGATATTTCAAATATTAATTATTCTCCATAAGAATAACATTGGGGATGAGTACGCGGTTTGCTGCGACAAGGCACACAAAATAATGGGTTTTTATGCAAATATCAATATAACTCATCTTAGTGAAGTCACATACCAAGTTTCATCCATATACATTCATAAATAAGCGATATATAACATATTAAGTTATTTTCCATAAGAATAACATGGGGACCAAGGACCTAGGTTTGCTGCTACAGGAGCCATAGGCGAAAAATTGTTTTTTTGTGCAAACAACAATAAACCATAACCAGATCAAGCTATATACCAAATTTTGCCAGTTTATGTTCATAAATAAGCTAGATAGCTTATACAATTTTTCTTTTTCTCCATAAGAATAACATTAGACAACACACTGTGTTTAGTACTTTCAATATCTCGGTAACCAATTGACGTAGAGCAATGATCAAAATACCAAATTGTTTGTTTTTTTAAGCTGAATTCAATGGTATTAATTAAAATTGGATTTAAATTAATATTACATGTGATAACCAAAAAAACACATTTTTGGGGTACAAAACCCCCCGAAAACCCCCCTTTGAATGGTGCGATTCATCTGGTTTTCGAACTCGTTCAAATAAATGGTATTTTACACATTTGTACCAAATTTCATTAAGATCGGACCTTTTTTACGAGAGTTATCGTGCTTACGGACACATATATATGTATAAATATATATATATATATATATATATATATATACATATATACAAATTTGAACGAATGGTGTTTTTGGCTTCTGGGGACCTCAGAATGAAAAGTTATCATGGTCTCGGGCTTAAGTCTTACCATGAGACCTACGGTAATAGCTTCTTCCCTATAGGGGAAATTCGCTAAAAACCCATTTTTGGGATACAAAATCCCCCAAAAACCCTCCTTTGGATGGTGCGATTCGTCTTGTTTTCAAACTCGTTCAAATAAATGGTACTTTACACATTTTTACCAAATTTCATTAGGATCGGACCTTTTTTACGAGTTATTGTGCTTACGGACACATATATATATATATATAAATATATAAATATATATATATATACATATATACAAATTTGAACGAATGGTGTTTTTGGCTTCTGGGGACCTCAAAATGAAAAGTTATCATGGTCTCGGGCTTAAGTCTTACCATGAGACCTACGGTAATAGCTTCTTCCCTATAGGGGAAATTCGCTAAAAACCCATTTTTGGGATACAAAATCCCCCAAAAACCCTCCTTTGGATGGTGCGATTCGTCTTGTTTTTAAACTCCTTAAAATAAATGGTACTTTACACATTTTTACCAAATTTCATTAGGATCGGACCTTTTTAGCGAATTTCCCCTATAGGGAAGAAGCTATTACCGTAGGTCTCATGGTAAGACTTAAGCCCGAGACCATGATAACTTTTCATTTTGAGGTCCCCAGATGCCAAAAACACCATTCGTTCAAATTTTTATATATGTATATATATATATATATATATATATATATATATATTTATATATATATATATTTATATATATATATATGTGTCCGTAAGCACGATAACTCTCGTAAAAAAGGTCCGATCTTAATGAAATTTGGTACAAATGTGTAAAGTACCATTTATTTGAACGAGTTCGAAAACCAGATGAATCGCACCATCCGAAGGGGGTTTTTTGGGGGGTTTTGTACCCAAAAATGTGTTTTTTGGGGTTTTCACATGTAATTTTAATTTAAATCAAATTTTAATTTATACCATTAAATTCAGCTTAAAAAAACAAACAATTTGGTATTTTGATCATTGCTCTACGTCAATTGGTTACCGAGATATTGAAAGTGCTAAACACAGTACGTTGTCTAATGTTATTCTTATGGAGAAAAATAAAAATTGTATATCTCGCTTATTTATGAACGTAAACTGGCAAAATTTGGTATATGGCTTTATTTGGTTGTGGTCTATTGATATTTGCACAAAAATCCATTTTTTGCCCGATAGTTCCCGTAGCAGCAAACCTGCATACTCAGCCCCATGTTATTCTTATGGAGAATAATTAACGTGTTATCTCCTTTAATTATGAACATAAATTAATAGAACTTGGTATGTGGCTTTACCTAGTTGAGTTATAATGATATTTGTATAAAAGCCCATTTTTAGTGTTCCTTATTTCAGCAAACCTGCATACTCAGCCGCCATGTTATTCTTATGGAGAATAATTAAAATGTCATAAATCGTTTATTTATGAATGTATATTGATGAAACTTGGTATGTGGCTTTATGTGGTATTAAGATAAATTAATATGCACTGGAAATTCGCTGAGTATGCAGGTTTGCTGCTACGGGGGTATTATATATGTATATATATAATATATGTATATGTATATGTATATATATATGTATATACATATATATACATATATATATATGTGTCCGTAAGCACGATAACTCTCGTAAAAAAAGTCCGATCTTAATGAAATTTGGTACAAATATGTAAAGTACCATTTATTTGAACGAGTTCGAAAACCAGATGAATCGCACCATCCAAAGGGGGGTTTTTGGGGCGTTTTGTACCCCAAAAATGTGTTTTTTGGGGTTTTCACAGGTAATTTAAATTTAAATCAAATTTTAATTTATACCATTAGGTTGAGCTTAAAAAAACAAACAATTTGGTATTTTTATCATTGCTCTACGTCAATTGGTTACCGAGATATTTAAAGTGCTAAACACAGTACGTTGTCTAATGTTATTCTTATGGAGAAAAAGAAAAATTGTATATCTCGCTTATTTATGAACATAAACTGACGAAATTTGGTATATGGCTTCATATGGTTGTGGTTTATTGTTCTTTGCACAAAAAAACTATTTTTCGCCTATGGTTCCTGTAGCAGCAAACCTAGGTACTCGGTCCCCATGTTATTCTTATGGAAAATACTTAAAATGTTATATATCGCTTATTTATGAATGTATATGGATGAAACTTGGTATGTGACTTCACATACATGAGATCTATTGGTATTTGCATAAAAACCCATTATTTTGTGTGCCTTGTTGCAGCAAACCTGCGTACTCATCCCCAATGTTATTCTTATGGAGATTAATTAATATTTTAAATATCGCTTGTCTGTGAATACATTTCTTATGAATCCTGTGAAGTGTTTTAATGTGTTATGTTATATGTTCATTCAAAATTCGCTGAGTATGCAGGTTTGCTGCGACGGGGGTATTTACGAGTTATTGTGCTTACGGACACACACACATATATATAGGCCTACATATATACAAATTTAAACGAATGTTGTTTTTTGCATCTGGGGACCTCATAATGAAAAGTTATCATGGTCTCGGGCTTAAGTCTTACCATGAGACCTACGGTAATAGCTTCTCCCCTATAGGGGAAATTTGCTAAAATGGGTACTTACCCCAAGCCCCGGGTAAATACCCAAAATGTGGGTATTTGATTTTTATAACATTTAGAGGATTTTTACTAGGTTCATTGAAATTACCATATTGTAAGGATTATAAAATTATCATAAAAACCTTTTTTAAGAGTATCACACGGTTACCACAAGCATTTAACTTCTGATAAAGATCGAGATAACTTCCCAGGACTGGATATTTACTACTCTGATGATATTTTGGAGTGTTTAATAAATTTAAAATTTTGAATGAAAAGAATTTAAATTTAATTACATTGTTATTTTGTTCTGTATTTGTCTAATTATAAAATTACATATTTTTAAATTTGCATAGAATATTTAATATTTAACCAGTTCCTTCATAGTTTGGTGGTGGTGTAATTTGTATGCTTGACAGGGCTTTTTACAAAAATTGCCATGTTGTTATTTATTGGTAAAATAATTAATAAATGTAATCAATAAAATATCCTCAAATGTTATAACTTACATTGATAACAAAAAGAGTAGTAAGGGTAGATGTGAATTACATTGGCATTTTTAGATAAAATATCACAAATACCCAAAGTACCCGGGTATTAGTGAATCTTGGGTATTTACCCCGAGTTTTAAATACCCGGGTATTTTACATCACAGTAAAACAGTACGGTAACTAGTGAGTTACCGTACTGTTTTATGGCCATAATTTGTATCAGCATAATGTCAAACAGTCAAGGGGAAGATCTGATTTTCTTGCCCTGGTAAAAAAACCCAAATGGTAGACTGTCATAAGTAGAATGATATAAAAAACCGAATGAAATTAGTCAATACGGAACGATTATTTAGGTTATTCGGTTATGGTTTCGGTTATGTTTCAGTTTAGGTGTCTTGAAATTTGTCCAGATAATAAACTTGATTCCACTATTACTTAAACAAACCTGTTATTGCCAGAAACAACATTATCACGTCGTGTCATTGTCATGTTTATTTATTTGTTATTCTCTGTTTTAGTTTAAATGAAAAACAAAATAAACAAAACAAACATGACGTAATAACAAATATAGGTATAACTAATATACAAACGAGGAAATATGTTTTAATTGATACAAATATTGACATACTGTACTATAATTAATATACCGGATCGAACAATTTCATTCGGTTTTTTATATCTTTCCGCTAATGAAAGTCTACCCCCAAACCCAAAGTTGTATAAGTTATATGTATAAAAGTAAATTAAAATATACTTTAATTTGAACTTTGATATTTTTACCAGGGTGAAATGGCAGACTGCCGTCATGAAATACAGGATATCAGATCAGATCTTCCCCTTGTCTGTTTGACATTATACTGCTACAAATTACGGCCATCAAGCAGTACGTTAACATTCCTACATTGTTCTGTAATGTTCGAAGTAGGCTATTAACTTTCTATTTAACATTTGAATACAAACAGTTATTAAGTTAGCACGAACTAAGAAGAAAATAGGCTAATGCAAAATGAAAACTATTAGCTTATATTTTTAATAAAAGCTGGTGTTTTACTTTCATTTTACAGGCTTAATGGATTTTGAAAGTTAATATTGAATGACAAAGAACAACATATCGAATATGAATAGTTGGTGGACGCATATTGTACTGCACCCTATTAGATCCCTTCTAAGGATAACAAAAGTGATTGTTTTTTCAAATAAAGGGAATTTCTTTTGTACATAGTGCAACTCTACAACCTAAGTAATATTTGTTACTTACAATGTTATAACATCTGAATTGTTGGACAGGCTTCCTAGACCAAGTTCATCTATGGATGTCAGTTTAATATCACTCCCACCACACTTCAGTTTAACCCATCTTAAAAATTGTGGCTGAACTCTTCCACTTGCTTTAGGGCAAATGCATGAGTGTGGACAGGTAAATTCATCACTAGCAAATATGCTTACTACATTTAAAACAATGCTGAAGAACGCTACAACCTCATAAGCTATATACTTGTACATTGTTACACTTTACTTTCAAGTGACAAAATACGTCTGCTCAATTAACTGATTCTACTGATATCATGGATGAAAACATAGGCCATACAACATAGCTGATTGATTGCAATTACTTCTACAGAGGTGGCAAAATCCATAACAAATGAGTTCATTCTCAGTCCGTTTTCCAGCAACTTATAGTTCTTGGCTAAAATGCTCCAAGTCTAAATTGCTTGTCTATATAGGGACTGAAGAGGCATTAACAAATTAATTTGCCTAAAACACATCCAACATGTAATCAACAGTAAAACTGCACTGAATATTTAGGATATTTACAACAAATCAAGAATTTATTGATTTTATGAAAATTCGTTCATAACCTCCTCGCGGTCATCTAAATAATAAACATAATAGTATGCAAATGTTTCCACGACCAGTGTTAAAGACAAAATATACAGAATATCCCAAAGTAGCTTCAGTTCTATTTCCATCACCAGTCCCAATATTAATTCATTTTATTGCAAGCCAATTCACATCAAAATACATTTTCACACAAACACTAAATACGCCACTGACAGGAGGATGTACAGAAACCCAGAAACGAAACAACAGAAACAAGAAGAATCAGACTCTGCCTCTGACCAGCATATCCAATATAACCACGAATTATACCCTAAATTGACCTATTCTAAAACAGTTGCGTTTTTATAAAGAAGTAAGAAGTTACCTATCATGAAAAAACATTATCCTATTCATTGATATGTATGATCAGGGCCATTGTGAATATTTTAAATTATGATTCATTTCGGAAATATTCTTCACAGTATTTTTTTATTTACTTATTAAACATTAATTTATGTTGGTATTTTTTTTTTATTTATTAGGCAATAGGTTACAAAGACCATGGCAAGCCCATAACACAAATGAATAAAAATTGTTATCTTGCGGGATGATATTGTCAACTGGTAATCCATTCAGATGTCAATTTTGAAATAAAGTTGATTCTTTTCTCTTTACCCTGAATCGATAGGGCGGGACCTATCCACCTATCCACCTCAAGGCTGTGGGGACACTCACCTCGAGTAATTACAATTTTGTTTCTCTAAATAAGGGTACTGAGAGCATAGACTAACTACAGTAGTAGTAGAACAGTACTGTACTACTACAGTACTGTAGTTAGTCTAAGCTGAGAGTGATGTGAGGAACCTATAATCTTGAGCACTGTAGGCCACTCTTT
The DNA here is from genome assembly GCA_963675035.1 of Allygus modestus. Lineage (NCBI taxonomy): Eukaryota > Metazoa > Arthropoda > Insecta > Hemiptera > Cicadellidae > Allygus > Allygus modestus. The sequence continues at coordinate 291,934,344 of OY776111.1, read as the reverse complement.
AAGGAATGACAAGTTTTGACAGTTTCTAATGTGTACTTGTATTAGTGTCTTGGAACATAGACTAACTACAGTATATACCCTACATCTTTATTTAATATGGGCTTTTGCGTAGCATTTTTATGGCTAAAACAATCGAAACGTTTTGAATGGTGCATCTCGCAATCGCGTATCACTATTCTGAAGGTCGCGCCGTTTTCCGAACGTACCATCTAGGTCCTCAGAGATAGGCGAGAGGGGACCCCCCAAAAGTGATCACCTACCGACCACTCGAGTACTACAAGCTACTCAATTATATTTTAATTGATGAGTTTTTCCAAGAGGAACAGCTTGTTCCTCTTTTTTAGCGAATTTCCCCTATAGGGAAGAAGCTATTACCATTGCCGGCATGGTCAGACCTAGGCCCGGGACCATGATAACTTTTCGTTTTGAGGTCCCCAGACCACAAAAACACGATTCGTTTGAAACTGTATATATATATGTGTGTGTGTGTGTGTGTGTGTGTGTGTGTGTGTGTGTGTGTGTGTGTGTGTGTGTGTGTGTCCGTGGGTGCGATAACTCTCGTAAAAAAGGTCCGATTTTGATGAAATTTGGTACAAACGTCTAAAGCAGCATTTATGACTTTAAGTTCGAAAACCAGACAGATCGACCAATCCGAAGGGGTATTTTGTGGGGGTTTTGTACCCCAAAAATGTGTTTTTTTGAATTTTTACACATAATTTTTAAATCAAATCAAATCAAATCAAAATATTCTTTATTGCCATAGAAACAAAATTGCATGTATTGGCTTGCGTCACACAAAGGTAATTATAGTAAGAATACAATAACAAAATAACAATGTAAGAACCATACAACTATGATCAGGAAGTAGCATATCTACAACTAATGTAGTCATCTACGGAATAAAAACACTTCTCCAACAAAAAGGACTTAAGCTTTCTTTTAAACTGAATGTCATCCGATTCAGTTTTAAGGACATCAGGTAGAGCATTAAATAATATTTTTGCATTATAGTATGTATGGATTTTAAAGAAGGAAGTACTAGTGATAAGGAATATTTAGTTTGTTTCTTATTCTGAGGGAGACGATGAAAATCGATCCGCACTCCTATCCGGTGGAAATGCGTCCGGGCGGAACTCCGTCCGGGCGGATTCCGGTCCGAGGTTTGATATGTTTTAGCCAATAGCGAAGCAGCAGCCCGCCCCTCTCACGCCATTGAATCCTTACCCTGCCACTGCCATTGCTCTCCCCTCTCCTTGTCGTTAACAGTATTGCCAATATGCTCAAGTTGAACTGTCGTACAGTCACAACTATACGAACATACGATTGATTTTAATAATGTAAAGCAAACTCAAGAGTTTATCCTAGTTTTTTTGCAGTTTAACGGGTTTTTTGTTTGGTTCATTTTCAGTTTTAAGATAAATATTGTTCTTGTATCACAACCATAAATTTGGGTATTAATTCTGAATTATTGCTTTACAAACTATATTATGACATACAGCTTCAATAAGGCTAGGAATTTTGACTCTTTTGTACCAACATTTTCACTAAATTCATGACAAAATTTTAGAGTACTTTAAACTTGCATCAAAAATATTGAATTAAATTTATTCTACATCCAGCAATAAGAAAACCCATTCATTAAACACCCCTTAGATACCATAAATATCTCATTAAAATCTCATTACAAAATATTTTACCATTTTGAGCTTTTCATGTGCACATACACGTACTCAAAAACGAACGGGACTGAACTTTCTAAATCAATGTAGGGCCATTAAATAAATTGTTATATCACGCTTATTTAGTTTGTTGATATATCGAAATTTCGAATCTGACATAATGTCAAAGGTGCGAAAGTTTCACGAAAACTAACGTAGTAAGTTACCCATATAGTTGCGTATATATTTTTCATTCATAAATTTGCTGGTTATTTCAGACTTTTTTTAATAACATTGACTGACAAAAGAAAACATCTGGTAGAAGTAAAATAAACTAATTCGGTGCTGCAATTTAGCGAGAAAAAAATTATCTTCCTCGCATTTTACTAACAGTAATCTTGTTCATTGCTTTACCTTATGTATATTTTACAACTTTTAAATTTTAATTATTAAAAAAATGTTAAAACGAATGTGATTAGTTTTTGAACTGGTAGCGTAAAGTGTACTGAAAAACATTTGTGTAAAATCTGAAAAAATCCGTGCAGCCGTTTTACGTTATTGCATTACGAACACTCACCCACACACACTGACGGACAACGAACCATTGTCTCCGCTAATACATAGATTCCTCCACTTTCTTCCCTCATCAATAAGCGAGATTTAAAATTGTTCTTATTCTCCATAAGAATAACATTGGACATCGTACTGTGTTTAGAACTTTCAATATCTCTGGAACCAATTGACGTATAAAGCAATACCAATTGTCAAAACGCCAAATTATGTGTTATTTTTTAGTTTAATCCAATGGTGAAGACTAAAAGTGACTAATATATAGAACTTTCGAACGAATGGTGTTTTTGGCATCTGGGGACCTCAAAACGAAAAGTTATCATGGTCTCGGGAATACCATGCCGACTACGGTAATAGCGTTTTCCCTATTTGGAAAATTTGATACAAAATACCCCTTTAAAAGGGTTGATCTTTCAGGTTTTAGAATTCATAGTGCATGCTTCACTCGTTCGTAAACAATTTCATTCAAATTGGACCACTTTTACAAAAGTTATTGCACACACGGAAATATACAAGTATATATATATATATATACAGTTTTGAACGAAAGGTGTTTTGGGCATCTGGGACCTCAAAAGGAAACGTTATCATGGCCCTACACCTAAGTATTACCATGCCGATTACGGTAATAGTTTCTTCGGTAGGCCTAAGGGAAAATAAGTTAAAAACATAACATATTGCTGAACACATAGTTTTATGTTCTTGTAGATGTATCTAACACAACATTTTGTTTAATACATGCACATAAATATATAAAAACACGTCATGGAACCTTTTTGAAATTCTAAAATTTAACATTTACACTGGAATTCCATGTTAAAGTTATTTATTGTATTCATGAAATAGCAAAAAATAAAAAAAACTAGAGTTGTTTTGAAACAAATTAGGAAGGCAGCAGTAATCTACACTGAAACATGTGTCGAATAAACACGGGACCCTCAAATAAAACGAGTTCGCACGCAGCACGCTGACGTGAGGGAAGGGAATTTCCACATAAAAACTTTTAAAACTCAAAATCAGTGTAAAAATATGTATTCTAATTTTTATTGAAATCTGAAATCATTGATTTTTTGGCTGTTCTGATGCTCCTGGTTTCATTTACTTGCAAAGCTGGGAATACACTTTTTCACATTATAATGTTAGGAGAAGGTCTAGTCAGGCTTGAAAGTAGGCGTGAGGTTGCTGGGGATGATAAAAGTACTCTAACAAAGGAATAGAGTTAAAGTTAAAGCCACTTTGTGGCTTTTCTAGTGTAAAACCCCCATGACAAGTACTGTGTTTCGTCGAAACACATTTTCTTTAATACCTCGGTAAATATTTATGCTAGAACGACGAGAGAGGGCTTAAAACTTTCGCGTCTTTAATTCCCATCTTTTTACATGCATCAATTTTACATCCGGGGCTTTTCTAACGCTTTTTGGGCCCAAAAACTCGAAATTTGAAAGATTAATCCCCAAAAAAGTGGTTTCGAGTTTTCCGATTGTTTTTCCCAACGAACTTGTCCAACTGATTACAGAAAGGAACGTCCCTACCGAATTTGAAGTTAATCGGAAAAACAATGCGACCGCTAGAGTGCAAACAAATGTATATATATATATATATATATATATATATATATATATATATATATATATATATATATATATATATATATATATTCTAATCCAGCTATATATCGAGTGTTTATTTTATTGCTTTAATTATTTTCACTTTTGGTGAGTTTATTTGGTTTTTTAAGTGAATTTTGTTCTGATTTCATGATTTTCTTAAATATTATAACTGACTACTAAGTCTTCTTAGTTAAATTTCAAATTCTTCATAAGAGTTGTTTAAAACATTGTCATCATAACCATCAAGAGAAATGTCAACAACTTTTTGTTTACGCTTATATTATTTACTTTATATTTTTAAAATTGTTATTCTAACTGATATTTCCTTGTATGGAAGTGACTGCTCAAAATTAATAATTATTTATGATAGTAATGAAATACCCCCGTCGCAGCAAACCTGCGGACTCAGCGAATTTCCAATGCATAATATTTGTCTGAATTCCACATAAAGCCGCAAACCAAGTTTCATAAAAATATATTCACATATAAGCGATTTTAATTATTCTCCATAAGAATAACATTGGTAATGAGTATGTAGGTTTGCTGAAACAAGGAACAGAAACAATAGATTTTTATGCAAATATAAATAGAATTTAACTAGGCGAAGCCACATACTAATTTTCATTGATATTCAATCATAAATAAGCGATATATGACATTCTAGTTATTCTCCATAAGAATAACATGGGGGCTGAGAAAGCAGGTTTGCTGCAACAAGGAACAGAATAATGGGTTTTTATATAATTATCAAATATAACTCAACCAAGTGAAGCTACCTACATACCAAGTTTTATTAATTTATGTTCATAATTAAGGGAGTCAGTACATTTTACTTATTCTCCATAAGAATAACATGGGGGCTGAGTACGCAGGTTTGCTGCTACGGGAATAATCAACAAAAAATCAATTTGTTGTGCAAATATCAATATACCAGTACTACTTGAAGCCACTTACCAAGTTTCATCAACATACATTCATAAATAATCGAGTATCAAATTGTATTTATTCTCCATAAGGATAACATTGGACAACGTACTGTGTTTAGCACTTCGAATATCTCTGCAACGGTTGGGTGTAGAATCACAATTTAAACACCAAAATGATTGTTTTGTGGAACTGAACAGATTGGTAAAAGCAAATGTGAAGTTTACATTAAAATAAACTGAGGAAAAGCCAAAAACCTTTTTCCCATAAGATTAACATGGGAGATTTTATGAGCAGGTATGGGTGTAATTCTCAAGTTAATTAGAGAAACAAAGAAGATATTTCCAAAATCAACTCTTGTTGTGAACAGTTTGTTACAAAGACGAGACTTACAGCCCTCATTAATTAAAAAAAAACGAATGCAAACATACGGTGGGCTTGCAATCAACTTAATGCAGTTTACTGCCATGTTAACCGACTAGTGGGTGATAGTTGGCTAGGCAGGGATGGTTTACATTTGAATAGAAAGGGTTCGGCAATCGTTGGTAAAACTATAAATAAAGTATTATCTACGTGTTTACAAATTCAGGAAAACTAAGGATGAGTCCAGATGATGCTATTAATTTAAAATGCATAGACCTCGATAACATTGTTAATGTAGCCCACATGAATGTACAAGGTATATTTAGTCATTGTTATAGTAAAATAGATGAACTTCAAATATTTTTTGAGCATATATCAACAGATATCAAAATAATAATGTTTACTGAACACTGGATTCCAAATGAAGACAAAAGTTTACTTAACAAATTTTACAAGTTTAAATTTATCTCAGGATTTTTTAGAGATTATAACAAAAGAGGAGGGTCTTGTATTTTACTTCATGAGAATATATCCAATAATTTTTATGAGAGAACTGATGTTACCTCTCTATCACTTTTACGTGTATGTGAAATTTCAGCTATCGAAAGTTTAACACTTAATTTAATAATAGTGTGCATTTATAGAACTCCTTATCAAAAAAACTTTGAAGAGTTTATTTCAAAATTAGAAGACATTTAAAAAATAATATTCAAATCTAAAAATAAGTTTAAATCCAAAATAGTTATTGGTGGTGATGTTAATATTGATCTTATGAAGAATTCTCCAAACAGTTTTAGATTTATATCTCTGTTAAAAAGTTATAATCTGGATCCAAATATTAATAATCCAACTAGAATATCATCGACATCTAAAACATGCATTGATAATATTTATACAAATTTCTCAACTATAACTTCTTTTACAGCTAAATCAGGACTATCTGATCATGACACTCAATTTATCAGTATACAAATCAATAATGCTCATCAAGATACTCCAGAACTAAAAAGAATTTTGTATGAGATTGTAATGAAAGTTATGAGATCTTTCTAAGAATATTTACTGATATTTTTAATCAAACAATCCCTAAGAAACTAGTTAAAAATAAAAGGTTAAATCGATATTGGATGACTAATGAAATCAAATTTCTTAGTAAAAGTAAAAGAAAACTTTTCTATATACAAAAAAAATCAAACAATCCTTTTGACAAAGAAAAGTACAAACAATGCAAAATGATATTACAAAGTGCTGTGAAGAAAACTAAGATAAGTGCAAATGGAAAATACATTTTAAAATCGAAAAATAAAAGTAAAGCAGTTTGGGGTGTTGTAAAATCAGAGTTGGGACTTAATAACAAATCTGATAACCTAGAAAAATCTAATATAAACAAAGATTTTGCAAATGAACTTAATAGTTTTTTTTATGAGTATAACAGATGTATTAAATCTAAAGCCTAAAAGGGAGAAAGCGAAAGAACTGTTTAAAAACTACCCAAACAAGGTTCAAACGTCCGAATATATAAATCCTACCAGTGACAAGGAAATATTAAAAATAGTCAATCAGTTAAAAGTAAAATACACAACTGGATGGGACGATATTTCTGTCAACCTCATAAAAAACTGTATATTTATAATTGTACCCCATTTAACTTATATTTTTAATCTCTGTTTATACCATGGAATATTCCCAGAAAAACTAAAATTATCAGTTGTGACACCTATAAAAAAGAAAGACGGTATCAATACATTAGAAAACTTTAGGCCCATTTCAATTCTTCCTTCTTTCTCAAAAGTAATTGAAAAAATCATATATGACAGACTTGTATCTTTCCTGGAAAAACACAATTTAATCAATATTGAACAATATGGATTTCGAAGAGACTTGTCAACACTTGATACCTTAGCTGAGTACATAGATTTGTTGATTAAAAATATTGAAGACAGTAAATTTGTGGCATCAATCCAATGTGATCTTTCAAAAGCTTTTGACAGCATCGATCATGAAATCTTGATTGATAAATTAGAAGCACTTGGAGTAAGAGGTGTAGCAGGAGAAATAATGAGTTCATATTTATACAATAGAAAACAAAAGGTTAAAATAAAATTTAAAAATTATGAACAGGAGTCTAGTTGGGAAACTGTAAAAATGGGAGTACCTCAAGGGTCAATACTGGGACCTCTATTGTTTATTATTTATGTTTCGGACATTGCATGTAATGCACAATCGAATAAACTAATTCAATTTGCAGATGACACTAGTGTTGTTGTGTCTGGAAGCTCATTTGAAAATTTACAATACTCGTTAAACCACTCACTTTTAGAGCTCAATTACTGGTTTTCGGTTAACGGAATGGTGTTAAACTGTTCTAAGACAAATATTTTAAATTTCCATTTCAAAAAGAAACAACAAGAAAATTCACCTACCTGCAAATTTGATAACCATATAATTAACACGGTTCACGACACTAGAGTCCTAGGACTCATTATTGACAACAAATTAACATGGACTAATCATATTGAGAAGATTTCAAAAAAAACTTAATTCCTGTTGTTTTTGTTTAAGAGTTTTAGCCCAATGTGTGGACAAACCCACCTTAAAAGTTGCATACTTTTCCTTTTTTCAAAGTATTTTAACTTATTGTCTCCCAATTTGGTTTGCGACATCAATGGAAAATAAAAAAAAGATTTTTCGGATACAAAAACGGGCCATTAGAATAATAAACAATCTGTCTTATGACGAATCATGCTTTGAACATTTCAAAGAAGACAAAATATTGACTATATTTGGATTATATGTTGTAGAATTACTAAAATACTACTTAAAAAACAAAAACAAATTTACTAGCACACAATGCCACAGCCAATATGTCACTAGAAAAAGAGATTATATCCAACATCCAATACATCGAACAACAATATATGAAAAAACTATTTATTATGCAATTGGCAAATTATTAAACAAATTAAAGGAAAATCACAACATTTCAATTAATTCAAGCAGAGACATCAAAAAAGTAAAACTTTATTATTTAGAAAATCCTTTATATGTACTCGATCATGAATTCAACGAAATACAGAAGACAAAGACAACAAACTGATCTCTATCATTCCTGTTATTTTTTTGAAATTTTGCACACATTTTTGTAATGTTATATGCAATAAATTATTATTATTATTATTATTATTATTATATCAGGCATCATTTTAAACTACCACCCTGCGGCGTCATGCCTTAATCGGCATGTATATTAATATTTTATTAAAGTATATTACATTTAAGCTTTCTAGTAACATATTGCTGACGTCAGATTCTTAAAATTCCAAAAAATAAGATTTTAACTACTTCCCTAACAATATGAACTCATTTGAAACAAGTTACTTTACAGCGTCACTCGTATATTTCTATCTAGTCTAGTACCACTGAGGCGTCGTGCTGTATTTTTTCTTTCTGGAATGCATACCTTATGGCATCATGCAGTGTTGCCAGATTGAAAACTTCGACATAGAGGTTTGATTGAGATTGCAAGGCTCTGCTAATGCTTGAGTTTTGGAATTCTGTCAATCATCCGTTTTAAAAAGGCATTAGGTTTAAATTAATAATCTAAAATTGAATTACGTCATTGTAATTAGAGTCAAGAAGTATATATAGCCTACACTCAACCAAAGATGATTCAATAAACATGTATTATATACTAACGATAACTGTATACCTGTCCTTCGTGCGGATTGACGACTTTGTGACCGTTAGCAGAGAAATTACATCTTCTAAATATAACCTAAAAAAAAACAAATTACGAGAATAAATCGATTAAAAATATTTACAATCTGCTGGAATGTGGCGCAACAAGAAAATCAGTTTGATTCTAATGCATATTAATTTAAAAATACCGTGACGCTAATTTAACGTGCTAGTGGTTATTTTGTGAGCAGGACTTCTTCAGTTTTAACCGTGTTAATGTTTTCGGTGTCGTTGGGAAGAGCTCAGCGTGAAATCACATCGCTGTTCACATTTTTAAAATCATCTAATTTGCGAGAAGATTATATTAGACTGTAAGATTAAAATTGGAACAGGGCACATTTGATTTGTAATTAAAACACTGAATAGAGTAAACACAATTTATCAGCAAGATCATTTATGTTCTTACTCAAACGGTAACCCAACATTTATATTGTGTTGTAATAAGTCCCTGCTATTCAATAACTAGTAAAATACAAGTAAAAAACGGGCAAAGCCATCGTACTGTAGACTACGGTTAGTAGCCTAGACAAGTAATGTGGTCTATTCACTATCGCCATCGACCCTTGGGTAGCGTAACTTCGCAGCGGCGCGGCGCGTGACTCTCCACTTGACTGTACAATATAAATATCTATTATCGTTAAATGCTTTCCACGCATTCTACTATTAAGTCTCGTGACTCTTCTAATGGGTTAAAATAAACGTGTTGTACGTGATTTAAAAGTTATATCAAATTAAGAATGTTATGTTCCAACCAAATCTGAAATTAGCTGTTTTTCTTCTTAATATGTCTTTACGGGTTAAATAAATTACTTTTAAAATATAAATAAGTTCAACAAAGATGGATAAATTATATTAAAATCGCCTAAGCCATGGAAGGCTGGAAGGCACTTTAAGACGTGAAATACAACGAGAAGTACGTCGTTGAATTCATATTTTGATCCTGATTAGAATGGTTTGCATAACTAATTTAATAGATTTTTATATTGGTAAGACAATATAATATAATAACCTGAAAATACTTTTAAGTTAAATTCATAAATTAATGCAATCTGGCCTCATAGAGTCACGTGAGCTAAAGTTTATGGAAACACGTTAGATATCGTAGATCTTAGGTAGAAGATTCAACCTCGAGCCTAATTAACAATCCCGGGATTTAGGGATTGTCCGATGTCAATCTCCGTCCGATTCCAAACAGTCCGATGGCCTGTCCTAGGATTTCGTAATTCTGGCGATGCGTAGGACCGTGCAGTTGCGATTCTTGGCGTACACAAATACAATGTCCATAGATCTACAGGATATATAAACTAATAAAGTTAGGTTATTTTTACGTTAATGCAAATATTAGTGAAGCTAATCAAGCTAATCTATAACAATGGTTGCAAACTTATAATTTATTTACTTAAATTAATATCTGTTAGATAAAATAAATTGAAAAATGTGCTATTTTATACTGTCAGTTCCGGTATTGGAGGTGAAATATCCCGCGGGGTATTTAGGAATCACCTGTTTAAAACCCTTAATTGTAGGCCCCATTATGAGTGAGTGAGTCCATTGATTATAAATTTAAAATATTACGCTTACATGGAAAACTGTAGAACACGAAAACTGCATTTTACTTAACTATGTAAAGTACATTTTTAAACTAAATCATAAAGAGATCACGTTTCATTTAATGTAAACGATTATTTGAAAACTTATAATAAAATGAATCGTGCTTAATTTTCAAGGGCATATCTGTAAATTGCCCTTAAATTAAATGGCGGTATAAGACTGCTCTTTATTCAGTTAGTAGAATGGTGGAACGCAGTTCTGAAGCAGTAAAATATGCTATTAACTGGATATACTCAAACTACTGACTTGGATTCACAACTTGAGAAATAGTTATTAATGACTTAACTCGATTTCAAGCAATATGACCACTATAGTTATTAAGTGATGATCATTACACAATTAGGCAGAATTGATGCAGTAGGCTTATCTTATAAATTAAATTTAGTACTGTCACAGGCTATTGACCTGTGAGGTGAACTAAATACAGCGAGGTACCGAAACGGCATTAGTCACATGGGCAAGCCAGAGATGACCGCTCATGATCTAACAGGAGTTGGCCGGGACCGGGATTGAACCAGCCAGTCTGACTTACTAGTCAGGCACTTTACCTCTGAGCTACCGCGTCCGGTACAGAAACTTAAAGCAATGATAGATCACTTTTGTACTTTAAGGATGTTACATTAAAATTCCACTATATTAAATGAATTTACTAAGAATTAACTTAAATATGGACACTTGTTATTAACTTGCCGTTTATCTTTTTATATTTTTTTACGTTACGTCAAGTACTACTCTTTAGAAAAAGCCAAGGTTCAAAAGAGCTGAGTACATGCACCTATTGAGCACTTTTTTATTAAATAAATAGTAGCTCAGGAACCACTTGAAGTTAAACTTGAAATTCGGCATGCGTATTATACCATATGCCATGTAAGGTATAATTAATACCACAGAGAAGAAAGAATCAGAGAGATCACTTTCTTATGGGAGTAGGCAGTTGATATAAGTCAACAAACTATTTTCGGTTAAACATTTTAAATAAAAAATTCCGATTTAGTATATTTTTTATTTTAGAATTTATTTCGATTTCACAGAGTATCGAAAATCAATATTGGGTGAAATTTAATGAAAATCTGGGAAGAACTGCGATAAAATGGAAAAGAAAACTATGGGCTATCGACCTACTGTATAGCATGGAATACACATATTTATCCATAATTTTTAGCTAATTATGTGTTTTGTTGGTCAGTCTTCAGATGGTTTTTACGATAAAATGTTGGTATATATAAAGACTATAATTATCTTTTCGTTATAAAAACAAAATAATGTATTTACGTTGATTTGTATTCAGATTTTAAGCTGGATGAACAACTTCGTAAAAATTAATAAAACTTTGTTTAGTTTTTAAGAAACATAGTTTGACTTAAAGTGATTGTAAATCTGATTCAATAATCAAAACTGAACTAACAACAAACTATTAACCATAGAATTGACCCTCTTTTTGGGATATTTTGCATGCAGGCGAAACAAATTTGTCTTATACTCAATGGTAATATTACGAGTAAATGTCACCAAGGTGGCTTAAATTATGTTAAATAGAGGAAATAAACGTAAACATGATAAAGATTATTATGTTTACAATAAATGTTGAATTCATTGAAATATTTAAACAAATTACACTTTAGGGTATAGTTTAAAGGGTTCTACTCCTGATTCAAATTACTTTACAGTACCTTTAAATCAATATTTACTATGCCTCCAGTGGTGATGGAAAACTATCAGTGAAGTGAAATTAGGAAGCCCCCGTGTTTTTATAAACCTCGCTTGAGGAATACTATGACAGAAATGATAAAAATACAGCGTGGCTGGAAAACACTAAAATACTGTATCCTGCGTTGGTATCTGGAAGAGAAAGAGCAAACGGCAGACAGTTTAAAATCGATGTAACTATATATCATTACCTCCCTAAACTATAATAATATTCTCAAAATAGTCCAGTCCAAAAAAAAAACACCCGTCCGTGCAAAAGGTCATGTAGTTAAAATGTTCTAGTATGCTATTAGGACCTATGCCACAAGTAAGAAACAAAGTTTGCAGCTTCGAAAGACCTGTGCTACTGGCGTAGTAGCAAAATACAGTTTTTGCACTTTTTTAAGTTTTTGCTAAATATCTACGAAAGTATGCCTCGGACAGAATTTTTTGCCCAATCCTTTCTTAAAATGGATGAAATTTGCTCAAAATTTCAAGTTTAAAAATCACCAAGTGTAAAAATCCCCAAATTCCAGAATGACCCTAATTATTTATGTTTGCTACCTGCTCAACGAGTCTCAAAATTCCAAAAGACCGCACGCGCACTCACAGGTATACCTGTGAACTAGACCCGTGCGGTACAGAACACAATACAATCCAAAATCATTAAATATATAATAAACTAGTGGCTTGATGGGACAATAGCCCCTAATCTTGATCGAATACTCTGCCTCGCGTGATATCTATTCTCTTAACATGCTGAGGAAAATACAACTATATCACGTGTCAGTTCGTAAAAAAAGTAGACACATACCCACATGTTTTAATGTAAACAAAGCAGACGTTTTTAAATCCCAATGCTTTTACTATGGGGGATGTTTTACGTTATTTCTAGCAATGACTACATATACAATAAGACGCGTAAGCGCCGTGTTAAAAATTCAGCGCCAAGCGGTAACTCTGCGACCCGCCGCTAGTAGCGCTGCATGTATCAAAACATGGCTAGTCGCTAGGACACGGCAAAACTGAGTAATCCCGAGCGGTGAACGCGTTGTCGTTTACACGCCATGTACATTCTAATAATAATAAAACTACAATGAAACTTATATATTCATTTTCTGCATGAGTTTCCGCATCCAACAGTATAAATATATTTTAGTTTAAAATTATGTGTAATTTTTAATAATGAAAATATTAGAGAGTTATAACAGGATGACATGAAAAAATCAGTAAGCGATAACTTTTATTATTCTTGAGGTAGAAAAAAATTCCACCGAGAAAGTTGTAGCTAATTAGATGGTGTTAAATTTTCATTCAAAACAATTTTCGATATAATTTATAGTTTGTTCAATAATCCGACGTAAATAACCGCTATGTTCAGTTCTACGCGCACCGCCGTCCTGGACCACATCCAGCATAGTTAAGTGCTCCTCATTTGATTTATATCTTCACCTATAAAATATTAATTATGTTCATTTTACTTATATTGTGTTGAGATTATTGTTTTTAACATAGCTTACAATTTTGATAGAAAAATTCGGCTTTCGGATCATGAGGAACCTTATAATTTGATATTTAAGGTAAATTAGGCAGTAAATAATAAGTAACTTATTTGTTAGAAAGAATGAAACATTACATGATAAGATAAACATATCTGATTAGTGATTATATTTTACTCGTGAAGCAAAAACTTGTTTTAATCAGTAATGAAATAAAATACTTTAGTAAGAAAACATATCGTTGCCTTTTTATATAATCAAAACCTACTTTCTTTTAAAATCTCTGTTACTTAAACATTTTTCCCTCCAAATACGAAGGTTTCTTAGCCGTAAATGAATTTTTGTAGCTAAATATGTAATTAAAATAATGAATAAATATATGTTTTTATATCAAAACCCAAAACCAAGCCTCTCCAAGAGCCTTACAATCGTTGTTTTATAGTTTGATTTCATGTCGAAAATTGAGGCATGTATCGATTTTGAACGGCAGTTTTATAAACACATGTGTAGACCTAACTTATGAACTCGGTGTCTCCATCAAAATTATTCCGAATAAGATGTACAATTGACTTTAGCTATAGAACAGGCTTTCCACGACCTTTAATGGTTAAGGTACCGTATTTGAAATGACCACTTTACTTACACTATAAGCATATAATTGGACATTATAGAAAAAACTCCGAACAATGAAAGGACCACCAAAAAGTACTTGCATTTTAAAGCAGACGGGAAATAACTGTTTTCTTCTACAATCCTGTCATCAGTTACAGGTTTAAAGTACGTTGTAAAATTGATAAATTACAAATCCAAAAGAGTTACTGTATCATGATAAGCACTACATCATCATGGAGGCACTACAAAATCCATTGCTACACACGTGGTTTTAAGAGGGGAACTGCCCCCTATCCCCCCCGGATTATTAAGGGGCAACATATTTCGAATTTCCTCTGTTGGTCAATGCTAACTTTTCAAGCATTTCAAGTTTAGACGAAATTTATCAATAAATAAGAGAGAAATAGTAGTTGTTGTATTCCCCATAAGGATAACGTTGGACAACGTGCTGCGTTTACTGCAAAATAAAAATTTAAATTTTCCCCGCAACCAGCAATCGTAGAATAGTAATTCAAAATCCTAAATTATTTAGTTTTTTGAGCTATTTTTAATGGTGAATAGTAATGTTTCTTTTATATTTATGTTTTTTTATAAAAAATCCAAAAACTGAATTTTTTACGTTTTACGTCCTGTAATTTTTTGAATCTGAATTTTACAGAAATGTGGGTGGTGTAATTTTGTTGGAAAACTAACGATTTTCAAACGACTAAAGTTTAATTTAAATCGTTAGAGCCGTTTTTGAGAAATTTTGATTTTGAATGTTTTTTGGCGGTTTTTGGGGGATAAATACCCTTAAAAATCAAAAATTCAAAAAAAATGTAAAAAACGCCTGGAGATATCGTGGATTAGAACCTACATGAAAAATTTCATAAAAATCGGACCATTGGTTAGAGCTCTGTACACATCCATACAGATAGACAGACAGACAGACAGACACACAGACATCACATAAAAATCACTTTTTTGGGTTCAGGGAGCATCAAAACGAATATTTCCACTAACAACTCAAATTCGGAAATTTTGACGAAAACAATTCTTTCTCCATATACTATGAAAAAGGGGAGAAATTAAAGATGTGAAATCATTTGTTTACTTAATATTTATTTCTTTGCAACCAGTGAGATATAACTAAATACTGAATGCACTACGGCAACACTTTAGAATGACTAAACTTTAAAATATATTTCTGCACCTCTACGACCTACAAACTAGGCTACTTATGTTTCAAATATTGTACTTGGTGTACTTCTGATTACTGAGAAAATATCATTCGGACATCGGACAATAAAAATAATGGTGATTATATAATTAGATACTACTTTAAAATAAATGTTAAGGCAGTCCCACACTTCTCGAGAACAGGCCTGAACATTCGGCCGAACATTCTCCCGAATGTTCACTGAACATTCCGTCCCGTATATTCCCGTATGTATTCAAAAGTCCGTGCAGCTCCCACACTTCTCGCAAACACTCCGAACATTCGGGCGTGTTCGCGAGAAGTGTGGAGCCGCCTTTAGTGATTTTTATCAGCCGAAATATTGGTTATTTACCGTTGATTTTATGTGTAGATATAGTTCTAAAAGTTGTTATGATAAAGTTTCAGAAATGTGTGAGTTCAAAATATTTTTCTAACATACTGCTTTGCCGTTGGGTTTTGCATGAAAATATTTGTTCTGTTGATAGACATGGTACATTAAATATCCAGATATGAATTGTGTTCATATGTTTATGCTCACCATAAGGATCTCGTAAAGCATAGTCATTACAAGCAAGGTTAAATGACCTTTCCTCTAAACTCGTTCGCCGCGCTCAAAAAAAACATTTTGGACCAAAAAGAAAAATTGATTATAACTCTTTTGTTTATAAAGATACAAAAAATATCTAGAACAAAGTTACGTAGAGTTAAAAAGTTAAGCTTAATATTACTTTAAATAGGTACTCGGATCCTGTTGTAAAATGGCCAAGTCCAAAATCTTTAATGCAAGTATAGTGTATTATTTATTTTTATTTTAAAGAAATGTTTTTCCTGATTAAATTAATACCTCATAACAGCCATTCCAAGTGCCGTATGGGACATTTTAACCTTGTTTTCATCATTACATAGGGTTTTAAACTATTGGAGATTATCCTGGATTATTTTTTCCTTTCTAATTCAAATCAACATTCTGAGGATAAATAATTTACGCAACCTCATTGTTTGAGCTGATAAATTTTAAATGATGTATCTATAATTAGTCTTTATTCGTATTTAATTTAGGTACCTTTTGTTGTAACTAAAATAATTATGTTATATACATATACACTTCCACCCTGCCATCCTTATACTCTATAGGGATAGCCAGATTTGATAGCTTAGGCACAGAAGGTAAACATCAGAACTCATATTTATTGGAGGTTATCTGCCTGTTGACATACACCTGAATAATGCCTGTATCTATTGCATGCATACACGCTTACTGCCCACTACCATGCCGCTAGTACGGCGAAATAGAGAGAGAGAGAGAGAGGGTACTCGTACAGTCCGCACCAAGAGATCAGTAGTACAGTCAACGCCCGCCACCACTAGCGCCAACTGGCGGCGGGTCGCTGAAGCAGTCTCTCCGACTTCTCAACAGGCGTTGAGTTATTTCCATAAGGCTTGTCTGTCTTATTGTATATGTAGTCATTGTTTCTAGTTTTCTGGTAATATTTTGGAAATACTGCTATTTTTCCCGATTACCTGGGATCAACACCTTTAATTTGAGCCCTCTCCCATCATCCTGCGATTTGCCAAACTCCTGCAATTTTGACTTAAAAGTTTCGCTTACAGAATTATATATAACTAGTGGCTTGAAGGAGCCATAGTCCCTAACCTCGTTTCAATACTCTGCCTTATCTGATGTCTTACTCTTTACATGCCGAACAAAATAGACACTTAATCACATGTTTTAATGTAAACAAAGCAGACGTTTTTAAATCCCCATGCTTTTCTTATGGGGGGTGTTTACGTTATTTCTCGTTTGCTAGTGACTTTTTAGAAATATTGAAATTTTTCCCGAGTCCCTGGGATCGAGACCTTTAATTTGAGCCATCTCCCATTATCCTGCGATTTTCCAAACTCCCGCAATCTTGACTTAAAAATTTCGCTTACAGAATTATATATAAAGACTAGTGGCTTGAAGGAGCCAAAGCCCCTAACTTTGCTCCAATAGTCTCCAATAGCCTCATCTGATTTGAATACGTGTAATTTCATAAATAAAGTGGACTCATAATCACATGTTTTAATGTAAACAAATCAGAAGTTTTTAAATGCCCATGCTTTTCTTATGGGGGATGTTTTACGTTTTTTCTCGTTTGCTGGTAACTTTGTGGAAATACTATTATTTTTCCCGAGTCCCTGGGATCGAGACCTTTAATTTGAGCCGTCTCCTATCATCCTGCGATTTGCTAAACTACCACAATTTTGATTTAAAAATTTCCCTTACAGAATTATATATAAAGACTCGCTTCGCTCGCTGGGGGCTCCGCCCCCAGACCCCTGTGGGGAGCTTCCCCCCAAGTCACGTGTATGTCCAATAATGTAAATTGGCACAGAACCCCCAATACACCACTACTTATACTAAGAAAACGGTCATATCGAAAGATATTTAGAGTTTTTCATTTTTTGACAGGTTTAATTAATAAAAAGTCGTCATATTTCTGCTGCTATTTATTAAGTGTGATGTAGACATACTGCGTGCCCAATATTAGGCCTCCATCAAGTATATTAACGTGATAGGAAATAAAAAACCGCCACAAAATCTCAAAATTTGAAAAATCTAGAGCTATCTAAGGGTGAAGGAGACGAGATACGACAAAAAGTCATAGGAACAAAGTTGTAGATCTTGCAAAATCCGTGCCACATGGTGGTGTCCGTTTTTTGATAGGACCATCCGTTCGGCCGCTAGAGCTCATAAAGTGTAATTTTAAAATAAGCCTTTTTGGGGGGAATTTAAATATTTTTTTTAGGGG
This sequence comes from Allygus modestus, assembly GCA_963675035.1. Classification (NCBI taxonomy): domain Eukaryota; kingdom Metazoa; phylum Arthropoda; class Insecta; order Hemiptera; family Cicadellidae; genus Allygus; species Allygus modestus. The sequence continues at coordinate 291,916,083 of OY776111.1, read as the reverse complement.
GGTTAAAATAAATAAATTGTCAAATTTGGCAATTTTCCTGGGGGTTACAAGGTAAAAGCTACCTGCATGCAAAATTTCAGGTTTCTAGCTCGTCTAGAAGTGGTCTAGAATTCGTATACCTCAGTGAGTCAGTTACACATGTGGCTGTATATATGTTAGACTAGTGGCTTGAAGGAGTCATAGCCCCAACCTTGCTCCAATATTCTGTCTCAACTGATATTTTTATTCTTTCCATACTGAGGAAAACAAAACAGCTGTATAATTAGTGACACATGATGCCAGTTCATAAACAAAGTAGACAATTAATCACATGTTTTAATGTAAAAGAAGCAGACATTTTAAAATTCCCATACTTTTCTTATGGGGTATTTTTACGTCATTTATCGTTTGCTGGTTATTTTTTAGGTATACTGTTAATTTTCCCGAGTCCCTGGGACCAATACCTTTAATTTGAGGCTTTTATTATCTTTAGGGATTTAACCTACAAAATCTGGTCATATGCCAGTTGGTGAATGCTACTTGGCATGGAGAAGTATTGTATGATAAATTTTAAGTCTCCATTTATTACCTAAGTGCTTGGAAAGAAAATTGAAACCCTACCCTGGATTTTGTGATATAGCCTTTATAGGACGTCGCCTAAACCTTATTAGGGGGGAAAAACAAAGTTAACAACCTAAATTGCTATGTATTTGGTCAACAATAAGCATTCTGCAACAAATATAACATTATTTATTAGGGTTTTTAGCCTTGCTGGAGCGCTACATAAAAAATACACCTAATAAAAACAAATAAATTTACAAAAGTTCAAAGTCTTTTTTTCTTTCGGGTGTTTAAGTGATATAATCTGGGCGTATGACTGGTTCTAAATACTAATTAATTGTAATATAGGAATACTATGTGCCAAATGCTAGGCCTCTAAGTTCTGTATAAGAACGGCAACCATTGAAAACCACGTTAAAATCTTGAAATTTAACAAATATAGCGCTATCTATGGGTTAAGGGGTCGAGATACGGCAAAAAGTCATGGGAAGAAAATTGTAGATCGCCTAAAATCCGTGGAACGTGATAGTCTCCGTTTTTTGATAGGACAATCTGTTTGGCCGCTAGAACTCAAATAAAACGACACTTTTTTATTTAATTTTTTGATTAGCCATTATTAATTTTTATTAAGGGAATTTAAACTGACTAAAGTAAAATTTGGAAATTTTCTCTGGGGTTAATAGGTGAAAAACACCACCATGATAAATATCAATTTCATAGCTCAAGTATAAATTGTGTCACGTGCATGCAATTAATCTCAATTGGCATAGAACCACCATAGCATTACTACTTATACGAAGAAAATGGTCAAATCTTAAGATATTTACAGTTTTTGATTTTCCGACAGGTTTAATTAATAAAGATTGGTCAAATTACTGCTGTTATTTACGGCAAAAATTTATAGGAAGAAAATTGTAGATCGCCTAAAATCCGTGGCACGTGTTAGTCTCTGTGTTTTGATAGGACAATATGTTTTCCGCTAGAATTAAAATAAAACTACAGTACATTTTTTTTTTATTTGCCATTATTTATTTTTATTTGCCATTATTAATTTTTATTTAGGGAATTTAAACTGACAAAAGTAAGGTTTGGAAATTTTTTCTGGGGTTAGTAGATGAAAAACACCACCATGCTAAATATCAAGTTCATAGCTCAAGTATAAATGGTGTCACGTGTATGTCAATTAATCTCAATTGGCATAGAACCATCATAGCATTATTACTTATACGAAGAAAATGGTCAAATCTAAAGATATTTAGAGTTTTTATTTTCTGAAATTTTTAAGTATTTAAAGACTGGCCAAATTACTGCTATTATGTACTAAGACATATTTTATAGGCATACTGCGTGCCCAGTATTAGGACTTCATCAATTATATTAACATGATAACAAAGAAAATACCACCACAAAATCTCGAAAATATGCCGAAATTTGAAAAATCTAGTTGTACCAAAGTACAAATTTTCTTCTGTGAAACAAAATTTACAAAATATTTTTTTTTTCTTCTGTGAAACAAAATTTACAAAATATTTTTTTTAAGTTACAAGGGTTAAAATCTTCACAAACAACTAAAAACCTAGGAAATGTGGTAACCATCGATAATTTGTAGTTCACGTTACGTAATTAAAAAATCATATAAAAAACCTTTAATCTGTAGTTCATGTAATAAAATCTGCAAATATTATAACATATAATATTATTTGCAAAAATTAGATCTCTCAGAAAAATATTGAAGTAGAACACAATTTCAGAACCTGAAATCTTGAAAATTCTCTAAATTCGGTCAAAACCAATACTGAAAATCATGCAGAATATGTGTAAATAAAACAAATAAATAAATAAATAACCAGTTAACATTTTAAAAATCGTCATACAACTTGAATAAATTAAATACAGAGTTCCTCAAGGATCTATTTAATAAGGTAAATATATTAAAAGTACACAAATTTTAAGGCTTAGCTTTTTTTATAGAGGGTTAAATAATACAAATTGGTCATATGCATGCTGCATACTACGTATATGTCATAGTATTCAGAAATCGGATACGAAATGATGGTATTCCAGGTATATTTTAAGGCTATATCGTATGTAATTTTTTACGCCGCCAGACACTATGTAAGTGCGAGAAATAATTTAAATTTTTACTTTTAACTGTCCTTATTTGACAACATTTGTGTTGTTAAAGGGGAAAACACTATAATAACATAAAATATGATGTTTGTGCCGAATAAACGTAATCTGTAGGAAATATAACCTAATTCAAGTGGGGCTTTTCCCACCTATTATGATCAAAAGACCAAAAAATCCAACACAATTTAGACATTTCTTATGGGTTTTTAATAAATAAAATTGTTCCTATGACTGATGTTGGCCAGGCATGCAGACGTATTGTGCGTATAGGTATAAGCTCACATATATTATTAAGGTCTTGTGAATAATGAAAATAGAATATAATCTACAGTGTGTAAAAAAAGTCCGTCCCCCCTTGTTATTTTGTTTTTTAAAACAAACAAATCAGCTTTGGCGAACGATAATAACTTAACCCCAAGTTTCTTTTGACGTTATCGGAAATTTTGAGTGTCCCCCAAAAATGGGGGATTTTAGGGGCAACTCAAAATCTTCAAATGTAAACCCCTTTTGAGTAACCCCTCATTTTAAAGAGATTTTAAAAAATAGGCGAACGGTGGAGATTGGAGGTCTGTAACGTGTTTCTATCCAAAAATGGCAGCTTGTCAAAGTTTTGAATACATCTCATTCTTAAAACCTGGCGTCTATGACTTTTGGAGTTTTAATTTCACCTTTGGTGACTTAAAACTGAAAAGACTCTTGAAGAAATGCAATTAAATTAAAAACTGGTCTTTTTTGGTAATATTTAAAATTTGGAGAACCCGCAAAAATGAGGAATTTTGGGGGCAACTCAAAATGTCCTAATGTAAACCCTTTGGCAAGGGTTAAATTTACTTTAAACTGTCACCCTTCTCCTAAGTTTAAAAAGCTCTTTAAAATGAGGGGTCACTCAAAAGGGGTTTACTTAAGAAAATTTTGAGTTGCCCCCGAAATCCCCCATTTTTGCGGGACACTCAAAATTTTAAACATCAGCAAAAGAGACCACTTCTTCATTTAATAGCATTTCCACAAGAGTCGTTCCAGTTTTAAGTCACCACCAAAGGTGAAATTAAAACTCCAAAAGTCTAAGATGCCAGGTTTCAAAAATGAGTTGTATTAAAAACTTAAGCAAGCTGCCATTTTGGATAGAAACACGTTACAGACCTCCAACCTCCACCATTTGCCTATTATATTTTAAAGGTCTTTGAAATGAGGGGTCACTCAAAAGGGGTTTACATTTGAAAATTTTGAGTTGCTCCAAAATTCCCCATTTTTGGGGACACTCAAAATTTCCAATAACGTCAAAACATACTTTGGGTTAAGGTAGTATCGTTCCGAGAAAGTGATTTGTTTTTTTTAACAAACAAAACACAAAAAATTTACCCCAATTTAAATTGGGGGGACGGACTTTTTTACACACTGTATAATGAAATAGAATTAATAGTCTTAAAGGATAAAACCACCAGTTACAACCTTAAGTTAGAGCATAGTTTAGCGACTACCAATTCCTTTGAAATGTTTAAAAATAAATAGGTTTAGCAGAAAAAGAATAGGTTTAATATTAAAAGAGTTAATGTTACTACAACATAAGCTGCATACTACATTACCGATATTACCGAAAATATGTTGAAATCCAAATAATGCATTTAAATAACGTAGTTTACGTACTCATAGAATTTTATATTTTTGTTAAGGTTAGTAATTAAACATTGGGAGTTACAAGCTACACTGTATGCCAAAAGTCACGTTCCTAGCTCATCCGTAAGTGGCCAAGGCAAAAGTGTACAAAAGTCACGTCCCTAGTTAGTTCATCTAGAAGTGGGATAGAATTCGTATACCTGAGTCAGTTACACCGAGCTCGTATACAACTGGTCAGAAGCTACGAGAATCTAGTCAATGGCACACACGCACAACCATAGATTAAGCATATCTCTAAGGAGTATGTTTAATTTATGGCACCACTCACCACCCCCTAGCACAAGCAGAATTCGCCATGCACTGCGCGTAGTTGCTAAAAGTAGCAAGCTGAGAATAACGCAAAGCCTAGTAAACTGATCCACGGGCAACGCAATAAAATGTTATTGCTACCAAAAATACGTAAAAACTGGACAATACACCGAAGGGTTCAAGGGAAATCGTAAAATGAATCATCAAAAGGTGTGGTTGAAACACCAAGTTTTCTTACCAGCGAGAACCTAAAATTATATGTTTAGATGTTGAGCAATAAGCAATCATGAGTTTAAGTAAACATATTTAGTTAAGTTTAAAATTATTAATATTTAATAAGAAACACATTTTTTATGACTGGATTGCCACATAACGCATACACGAGAATGCCGAGTTAGATTTTTGTAAACTACATTACCAAAACGGTTACAATATCGAAATAATGCATGTCGGTAACGTAGTATACGTAACTAATATATTTTAAACTATTTGTTTAAAAGATTTAATAATTAAAAATTGTGAGTTTTGGCAATTTTTCTGGGGGTTACAAGGTTAAATCTACCTGCATGCAAAATTTCACGTCGATAGCTCTTCTAGAAGTGGTCTAGAATTCGTATACCTCAGTGAGTCAGTCAGTTACACAAGCGGCTGTATATATGTTAGACTAGTGGCTTGAAGGAGTCATAGCCCCAACCTTGCTCCAATATTCTGTCTCAACTGATATTTTTATTCTTTCCATACTGAGGAAAACAAAACAGCTGTATAATTAGTGACACATGATGCCAGTTCATAAACAAAGTAGACAATTAATCACATGTTTTAATGTAAAAGAAGCAGACATTTTAAAATTCCCATACTTTTCTTATGGGGTATTTTTACGTCATTTATCGTTTGCTGGTTATTTTTTAGGTATACTGTTAATTTTCCCGAGTCCCTGGGACCAATACCTTTAATTTGAGGCCCCTCCCATCATCATGCGATTTGCGAAACTCCCACATCTTTGACTTAAACATTTCGCTTACAGATTTATATATAAAGAAGTTCTTTAAAAACAAACTTAACATGTTTGCGTCGGTTGGAGGCTTTTTAAAATTAAAACCAAATATGTAAAACATATAAAGTGGAAATTATGGTTTCGACATTCCCTTCTATACAAAATGTTATTTCTTAAAAAAATATTCATAAAAATCCGTCAAGTGGTTAACTCAGAATTGATGGATAACAAACAGTAGTTTCTTTAATATATAGAATTATCTGATGTCCCTTTCCCCGCGCGGAGGTCTAGGCTGAATGGTTTTAAAATGTAACATTATTATCAGCTATTTCACAAAATAAAATCAAACTCCAAATGGTCCGTCAGGTTGTGTTTCAAAACAAACTTTTATAAAGTATTTTTAATACGCATTTTTACACGGTACGCATCTCTAGCCTACTGAGGTATTATAATGACTATTTGACAAATCTGTTCTCGTCTATCTTGATATTGATTAAGAATTTAACTTAAATGTGGACACTTATTATTGACTTGCCGTTTATTTTATTTTATATTGTATTCACGATATAAGGATGATTCCAAGTACTACTCTTAAGAAAAGGTTAAGGGGCCAAGAAAACTGAGTACATGTACCTGCTGAGCGAATGTTTTAATAAATACATTGTAGCTCAGGAACCACTTGTCGTAAAGCTTAAAATTGGGCATGTGTATTTTACTCATTATGAGTTACTTTGGTATCTAATTTGAGATACCAAAGATTAAGATAAGCAAAGAAATCATCTCTAGACAATTTACGCGATTTAAATAATTTACAACGAATATGCTTGGCTTAGGTACTGGACAAATAGCTATACAATGGAAAAGTCCTCTATTTCGTTTTTGTTACATAAAGAACATACGTAATTTTGATCCGCTAACCAAGGCATATAGTTTAGGTAGCCAAATTCCCCCTACACTTAAAATCCCGCCTAATTATATTAATGTCTAATACCTTTTTAAAGTAGGAACTGTTACCCAACTCAAAGCTGGGGCTTCCGTAAATCTCATGATATTGGCTGGCCCAGCAGCCTGCACGCATCGTTGCCTCTCCTTATCACACATCTGCAGTTCACCGCAGCGAGCATCGCTGGTTCATCATCACAATTCTCCCACTCTGCTGATAACGTTACCGAATGTCTTGATGCTATCTCAACCCAGTTCCTATACCAATACACCCTTTTCTTATCACTTCTTTCGATTGAATGTGTGGCAACCGATCATCGGACATTATTAGACAGTGCATTATGTAATTTGAATGTAACCTCAAAGTGAAACAAAAATGCTTTTTTCTCCCGTTTCTAAACGCAACATTTAATTTGGTGTTTTTTAAAGCAGGCCCAAAATACGCTTTATATAAAAAAACCGTAAACGTTGCTCCACTTGGTATGTTCTTCAAAACCCTGTACCTGTGACCCGTAACACATTATTGATATTGCCATTGACCTAAAAAATTCGAATATGGCCTTCAATAATGTCAATAATGTATTGATGGAATTGATTTATTTCCCGTAAAGCTCACCTACGTATGATTGATGGTATTTTTTGTTGTTTCTAACCTTTGATCTAATTGTGTGTTTAAAGATAATGTTGGTGTTAGTGTCACCCCAAGATATTTATAACTATTCACACTTTCAATTTCGTCCCCTTTATATCGCCATCTTTCTTGAGTGCCCAGTCTACCCCCATAACGAAAAACTAATATTTTTTATTCTTCTAAATTTATCGTAAGAGAGTATTTTCCCAAATTATTTATCATGTACTGTAATTCAATTGTCAAGGCAGCTGTCAGAAACAATGTCATCTGCATATAGTAAGTTGTTAATTGTTGTTTCCCCGAATCTACAGTCGCCGGCAAATCATTCAAGAAAAGAGTGAACAACAGAGGACTACACAAACAGCTATGCCTTAGTCTTTCTTTGTAGAAAAACTTTCAGAAACACCGCCCTTGCACCAAACAGACCCTGAAATTTGATCACACATATTCTTTATTAAATTTATTATTTGTATTAATATCCCAATGTTATATAACTTATAATACAGTGCATCCCTATCAATCCTGTCAAAAGCAGCGTAAAAAGTTTTAATTTTGCTATTGAGGACAAATTAAATAAATTGTCAATGGTTGAATAGCATTTACGGAATCCCGCTTGAAACTCTGAAACTCTGTAACAATTTTGTTGTCTGCTACCAATTTTTGAAGTATATTTGAAATAATGCCAGTAAACAATGTAGCCAATGCATCCATAAGCCAAATCCTTCGGTAATTTGTAACCTGGTTAAAGTCACTCTTTTTATGTAATGGGAAACTACTGATTTTTTTAAACTTGTCGGGATTTCACCATTATCTAAAACGCAATTAAATACGTTCAATAAGACTGTTAAAAGTGCGTCTGGCGTCTGGCTCCCGTTTATAAAACTCAAACGGAATCAAACCTCAGCGCTTTATTGGTCTTAGCTTTCCCCAGAACCTGCTTGATTTCGTCGATATCAATCCTATTAAATTAAACATCCTCTAAGTAAGTTTTGGCAAAAAGAACAGGCTGTATAGTTATTAATTACAGGCGGATCTAACAATAATTTAAAATTATCAACCCAATCTCCTGTTTAATATTAGTGCCCACTAAATTTTCAGTCTGCTTTTAAAAGTATTCGTTAAGTCCAAAAATTGCTTCACATTTTTTACCTCTTAAACAGGGCCGTTTTTAGGACCTCTGGGGCCCCGGGCGTATACAAAAATGGGGCCCCCTAACATAAATACAAAGATGTACGAGTATGTAGGTACATGTTTATAACAAAGATATTTTTCTATTCCTTAATATAATGTTATTATTTGTAATAGTCTAGCTTTTAATAAATACACCAAATACTGAAATAAATAATAAATTTTAATTTATTATCAAAACTTTAAAACTCACAAAAATAATTCATATTTAATTTTACTTACAACATTCAGTATGGTTTTAGCTATCTTTTAGCTCTCTTAAATCTTTTTAGGATAAGCTAATAATATATTAAGTTAATACACAATAAAAAACATAACTAGTTTTACCAACAACACTAAGATAATTAATAACAAACAAAATAGCAATATAAGAAATATATATGTTTGAATTCGATACACATTGATTAGGAATTCTTTAAAAGTTGTTTTTATCAACATACTGCTGGATAGACTTTATTAAATAGTATTTAATGGAGTATAGACAGTAAAAACTCCTTCTATCTGCATTTCTTGGCTGAAAAATCATCAGTCTTCTTTATATTAATAAGCAAGCACAAAACTGCCCCTCGTTTTCAGCTTGTGCGCATCGTATTAGGAATTCACGCATGCCGTTATAAAGGTATTGTCCTGTATATGAGCAGAAACCTATTATAATTTACATCGGCCCTCAGTGACTCCCGACAGGCTTTCAAAGTTTCAATGTTAATCTTATGGAAGAACAGTTATTGATTAAATTGTATTTTTGACAGTTGTTGATATAACAAATGCCAGCAAAACAACATGAACAAATGTTTCATACATAATCTATATTTTATAGGCTAAGGAGATTTTTCTGGTACCGATTTCTCTGATATGCGGCATCGTAAAATTATGAAACTTTGCACGATTATTTAGTACGATTAGGGGATGTGTCGAATGCAAATAATTTTGTGATTCGGTGTTAAGGCTATGCTCGTTTGGCCTTCAAAGTTTACATGTTATCCTTATGGGAACTTACGTTCTGCTTTTCATTATGTTTTCCATTTGATAAATAGCTGAGTTATTCAAATAAATGTGTAGCAACACAGCCAAAACAGATGATTCATAAATACAAAATATTACTGAGTAATGGAATGGTAACACCCTTCTTTTAACTCCTCCGTTTTAACTTTACATTAAAAAATAAACCTGTTTGTGAGGGAGGGTGGAAGAGGGACGGGAAGATGATGAGATGGAGAGGTTTCAGGCATAAATAAAAAGACTACTGATTACTGGCATGGTAATGCCCTTCTGCTATCCATTTTAACTCCTCGTTAAAAAAATACCTGGTAGTGATGATGGGGGAGTGGGAGGGAGAGCAAAATAGAGAGAGAGGGACAGAGAGATGAGTGCAACAGTAACCACTTTTTTCGTATAGTCGTCAAATTTATACATTAAAAAAATACTTGGTCGAATTTCGGAAATAGGGCGGTCTCTCGTTATAGATTGATGCACACCAAGGCAACGCAGAGTATCATACTCAGGATGCTTAAAGCTTTTAATCTATCTGGTTTATTGCTAATTCAAAAGTAACATTTCACTTTAAACTTTAAAGTTATTTTTGCGGATACATTTTATATCATCACACTCAAAAATATTCTTACATAGGTTTAAATATTTGAAAGTTTAGTAAAAGTCAGTTATATTGTAGACGTTTGAACATTATTTTCAAGTTAAGTTTACGTGATGATGACACAATGACATATTATCTTCATCATTGGCTTTCGTCTCGTCCTACATTTAAACTGTGTGTGTGGGGGGGGGGGGTGGAATAATCGGAGAATTCAGTATTGCCAACAGTGATATAAGCACTCACCCCCCGTAACCGTCACCGAGACCAGGGCAGTGCTGATCGTATTGAGTAAATTGATTTAAAACAAACATCTTTACCTTTAAAATATTATCAAATCCATAAATATAATTTGGAAAAACTGAATAAAAAAAGAGGCCACAAGATATCCTACCAGTATTATTATATTTGTTATTAATTGTATTATCTAGAATAACCTCAAATAATTAGGACTACTCAAGTGTCCTACGTTAACTGACTTTCGTAACCAATTATAATTTTGATACAATTATTTAACGACTTTGTGTTTGGCTGATTGTTCGTAATATGTTATACAATATCATATTGAGTTTTGTAGGAAAAGAACGACGAACGTAAATCTGCTTTAACGAAACCGAAACTTCCAAGTACGGCAAAGCATGGCCGATATTAAAAATAATTAAAGGACTAGGGGATAGGCTTAAAAATTATAGCTCAAGATCATGATCATGTATTGCCGATTTCAAATATACGATTTAGCAAAATAAGGTTCTCTACATTGCCGTCAGTAGTTATATTTCAGATCTTATCTGGCCTGTTACTGGATTAGGGCAGGTTTATGAAATACGCACACATCATTCAAAATAATGCAAATTAGTGAATGAATTTGGGTTTGAAACTTAGTTTGATCGTATACCTTTTACAACTAAAAATTGAGTGTGTCAGTGAGTGAGAGCTTTGTCTTTTATAGGTATAGATAATCAATTAAAATTAAGGTATAAGCATATTATGTTTCAGCCGTATATTAAATGTTAATAGCTAATCACGTGAAAAGCTAAAAACTCTGTTTAGAACTTAATAATTGTAAGCTGACACAGAAATTTATATAGGTCAGATAGATTTATTTTAACCTGAGAAGCGTATGCATAGACATTACAGCAATATATTGTACCTAAAAGTATATAAATGAAAAGCTTCTGGCTTTTGATGCCAGAAACATAAGCTTTTGTAAGTAATAACTGATGAGTGTTCAACGTTGCCATATTTCATGACCCCATAACATTATAATTGTATACTGACGCGTGAAGGTGGTATATTGAATATACAGTATATCTGAAACAACATGAGCGCTCCTTGCGGCGTTCTCATGAAACTGCATGTCCAAAACACCCAGATAAACTATCTATGTTATGGCGTCACAAACTTCAGGGAAACTAATTAATAACTAATTAAAGGGTAAAGCAAAAAAGATAACTCTTATATCATTATGTTCCATATAGTCAGCTCTTCAATCTTGAGGAGTTTGAGAATTGTAACTTCTTTTTTTTTTCGGAAATAACATGGAAAAACCATATGGCGTCAAATATACGACGCCACCTTGTTTTTTGACGCCGCAAAGATAGGGAAAATCTTTCACATTGACGCCACATGAATATATATATAATTTTGAACGACCCACCAAAACGTGTGGTTCAGAAATTACAGGACTTAAAACATCCAAAATTCAATTTTTTTGGATTTTTCATAAAAAATCATAAATGTTAAAAAAGATTACTATTCACCATTAAAAAGAGCTCAAAAAACTAAATAAATTAGTATTTTAAATTACTATTCTACGATTGCTAGTTACGGAGAAAATTGAAATTTTCATTTAGCGGTAAACACAGTACGTTGTCCAATGTTATTATTATGGGGAATACAAATATAACTATTTCTCTCTTATTTACTGATCAATTTCATTAAAATTTGATATGCAGGTCAAGTTAGCATTGACCAACAGATGATGTTCGAAATGTGTTGCTATTTATCCCCTGGGGGGGCAAGGGGGCATTTCCCCTCTCAAAACCACTGTGTGTGGCAACGGACTCTATAGTGCCTCCCAAAAAGGGATTTGGGTGGATATTTCTGAAAACAACTATTTTAGACAATTTTCTGTACATTTATCTGTACTTCATATTCTATATTTAGTAAATAAAAAATTTTCATTAAAATTTGGCTAAAAGGGAGAAAGTATGTGTCAGTTTCCTGATACCGTTTATTAATTTCTTTATATGGTTTATTTCTTAACATTGTTATGGCTCTTAATCATCATTTGGTTTTACCACCTGGTAAAAAAGGAGGTAATAGATTTGACCCGTCGGTATGATTTTCGTACATGTCCGAACATAATTATGTAGTTTTTTTTAACGCATTTTGAATATTTTTGTCTTGTTTTATTTTAGTATTTAACATCAATAGAAAATATGTTTTGAAAATGAATATTTACTGTCGAATCATTTTGGAAAATGGAGTATGAAGATGATGTAAAATAAAGGCGTAGAACCCTCAGTTACACTCTTTAAGGTCTACTTTCCCCAAGTAAAGTTTAACTTAAACTTGGGTTTAAGCTTAAGTTTATGAGAAATTACACTTTCCCAATGTGTTATGGGTAGTTTAAACCCTGTTTATGTTAAATCTGTAGAGAGGACCCTATATAACGATTTTATTCTATGCCAACATAACCTTAAATCCTTTGTAATAATATTTGTTTTCAGTTTAACTAGAGAGTAAACAAACAAACAAAATCGTATGAAACATGTTGCCAGCTGTGGATTAATCTAAACTGACCAGATAAAATGTTGGGGAAAACTTATTGTGTCTTAATCCCAAGTTCAAAATAATCTCAGATTTAGTTTAAACTTGAGTTGGGGAAATCGGCCCTAAAAGGGAAATAATTCGTTTAGAGCATTTCATCTATCCAATGAGCTTAATTTATCTAGAGAATGCAAACACAAATGAATCTCCCAAAAATAGTGTGAAGCCTACATGGTGGCCGTCAAAATCCCTCTATTCATAAACAAATCCCTCCATTTCCAAGGTAATCGAACCAGTCATAGACTATAAAGTTATGTATTCTGAAATGTATGTAGAATCGTTATCCTTAGTGAACAAAATAAAGAGCTTTCATACACATCACGATTAAAATTTAAACCATTTTTAAGATTAGATTGATTAATTTGTCAATGAGTATTTAACTCTAGGATAAAAATCATTGAATATAGTCAATGATAAAATAAACATCCTTAAAAATACACCATTTACTTCCAGAATATTTTCGATCACATATTCGCTGGAATCATGTGTTCTCCGGAGAGAGCCAGCCGTTGAAAACGCGGGTGATTAACGAAGGGTCCCAGGGAGGACGGGTGTGCCTCTTGCCAGGGGATTCAAAGGTGATAGACACACCCTAATGAACCGCGAAGTGCAAAGTACAAATTTTGTAAGTCTCAAGTCATTGCTTCATGGAGGAGTAAACATGAGGACACATTTCAGAGCCAATCGTCATGCGAACTCTGAGGTCTCATCCTCATGTACTCATTCCCGGCCACGTAGGCTAAGGAGAGAAGGGTCCAGGTGGGCCAGGCCAGACCTAACCTCTGTTGTCAAAACAGCTATTGTCCTTGATGACGGGGGGCGCGCTACCCCAGTGCCAGCGGTCATTGCTACTGGCTCCCCTTAATTCTTATAAATAACTCGGCCCATTACAAATTCTATAAAGCTGATCGCATATACTTTTATGACGGGTCAGTTTGTTTATCAAGTGTAGACGAATAGCTCAACACTTTGATCACAATTTTACGACGCTCTGCTGACTGGCTAGTCGATGTTGAAAAATTACAAGGTGATTATAAATATGGCTACTATTACTATTTAAAAAATACAATCACAAGATAAATTATATTTGATAAATAAAACCTATTTATTGCCTATATTCTTTGGTCTACTGCTGAACCACCGCAAAGTCACGTGACTTTGGTGGAAGAGGGAAGTATAAAGGCCCGTGTTAGTTATCGTAGGCCCCACATGGAACCGTTATTGGTTATTCGAGAATTTACACTGGAATTTCGGGAAATCGGATGGATGGATTTATGATTAAAATGTCAAACAAAAATTGCTGAATACAAATCAAAATATAAAGTTCAATAAGAAATGTCGTTTAGATTTGAAAATAATCCCTAATTATGTGCAGGTAAAAATCAGGAATAAATTATTCACTGTACAAAAAACTAACTCGGTAGCCGAAATATTTTGGATCAAGCAGGAAATAAAATTTGTGTACAGGAAAAAGAGCGTGTAAAACATTTTACTTCACAAAAAAATCTTGTGTTATTAAATTTAATCCACCCTGCTCGAAGAGATTCAACATTGTTCAAACTTTTGACCAAGAAATCAGTATGAGTGTGTTTAAAAACAAAAATAATCCAAAACAAAAAGATTGACGAACTTCTAAAACATGAAAGTTAATCTAAAAGAAAACATAGAAATAAGTCATTTTTTCTACTTTCTCCTCCTTATACATTAGGGGAAAGAATTGTTTTCGTCAAAACTTTCAAATTTGCGTTGTTAGAGGAAATATTCGTTTTGGTGCTCCCTATTAAAAAATTAATAAAAAAGATTTTTACGGGATGTCTGTGCGTCTGTCTGTCTGTCTACCTGTCTATCTGTCTCTCTGTCTGTATGAATGTGTACGGAGCTAGAGCCCTAACCAATGGTCCGATTTTTATGAAATTTGGTATGGGTCCACAATATATCCAGGCATTTTTTTAATTTTTTGGAATTTTTGATTTTTAAGGGTAATTATCCCCCAAAAACCACCAAAAAACATGAAAAATCAAGATTTCTTAAAAACAGCTCTAACGATTTTGTTTAAACTTTAGTCGTTTGTATAACTTTAGTTATCAAACAAAATGACACCACCCGCATTTATGTAAAATTTCGGGTTCAGAAACTACAAGACTTAAAATATCAAAAATTTAGTTTTTTGGAATTTTAATAAAAAAAATAAAAATATTACTATTCACTATTAAAAAGAGCTCAACAAACTAAATAGTTTAATATTTTGAATTACTATTCTACGATTACTGGATGCGGAGAAAATTTAAATTTTCATTTTGCGGTAAACGCAGTACGTTGTCCAATGTTATTCTTATGGGGAATACAAATACCCCCGTCGCAGCAAACCTGCGTACTCAGCGAATTTACAAAGGATAAGATATTCCTTAATAACAGGGAGACATTACATTTTACTTATGCTCCATAAGAATAACAAGGGGGCTGAGTATGCAGGTTTGATTCTACGAGAATTATCGGTAAAAATAGCTTATATTGTATAAATAACAATTGACCACAGCCAGATGAAGCCGTATACCAAGTTTCGTTAGTATACCTTCATAAATAAGGCGAGATATAAATGTTGTATTATTATCCATAAGAATAGCATTGGAAAACGTACTGTGTTTAGCACTTTCAATATCTCTGTAACCAACTGACGTAGAGAAATTATCAAAACGCCAAATTGTATGTTTTTTCAAGCTAAATACAATGATGAGAACTAATAACCTATTTTTTGGGTACAACCCCCCCCCCCCCAAATACCCCTTTGGATGGACTGTCCTGGCTGGCTTACGAAGTCATAAATGTTGCCGTACACGTTTGTACCAAATTTAACCTCTAAACGAAAAGTTATCATGGTCCCGGGCTTAGGTCTTACCATGCCGACTACGGTAATATAGCTTCTTCCCTATAGGGGAAATTCGCTAAAATTACCATTTCTCTTTATTTATTGATCAATTTCGTTCAAACTTGATATGCTTGTCAAGTTAGCATTGACCAACAGAAAAAATTCGAAATATGTTGCCCCTTAATAACTCTGAGGGGGAATAGGGGACATTTCCCCTCTTAAAACCACGTGTGTAGCGATGGATTATGTAGTGCCTCCTAAGCAGGGATTTTGGTGGATATTTTTGAAAACAACTTGTTTTCAAGATTTTCTGTACATTCGATCGTGCTTTGTTTTCTATATTTAGTAAATAAAAAGTAATTTATTCATTATTAAAGTTGGGCTAAAATGGAGAAAGTATGTGTCAGTTTCCTGACACCGATTATTTATAAAAGAGTAGTTAACCTCACAGAGTTAACCTCACTGAATTAGTTAAGAGTGTTTTGAATAAGTGATTAAAACACAATTTTCCCCCAATAATTGGAAGAAACCAATTATTTCAGAATTAATTAATGCTGAGACTGCCATCAGCAGTATAAAGGATGACCAACATAAAACGGTTACGAGGCACATCTTAGACAGAAAAGTCCACCGATTGGATAAGAATAAGAAAATAAAACGCAACCAGGAAAAAGCTACCTTAGACAGCATAAATTAGTTGATAGTAAATGTACAGTCAAAAAAGCCAATTGCCACCACCCTGCCGACGAGGCCTGAGTCACAAAGGCAATGGTACCGTTAGGTCTTTTACAACTCTATTGTTGCTCCCGCGCAGGGGGAGGTTCCAACTTTCCCTTAGTCTTGTAGTGAAATCAGTGAACAGAAATATTGATTCGAAATAGTTATTTTACTCATTATGATTTATAAACTAAACGTACTATTGAACACTCTCCCCCTTGAAAGCTTGCTTTCAACTACTTTCAAAAATTGCAAAACATACTTATTTACAGACATAATCAAACAAAGTATAGATCTTGTTATAAAAATAATATTGGTAATACGATTGAAGATTACATCATAGAGTGGTCATGTCCAAAATATATTAAAGGGACATTGAGCTATAAATAACAACTGGAGTGGCATTAAAATGCAGAAAAGAGGTGAATGAGCTATAAATAGCTGCTAATCAGTGGAAGTGGTGAAATATTACTCCAAGTCATCTAAACAAACTGACTGGTCTCCAAGAGCAAAGCTCAGCCCCAGGTACTCTTTATAAGCTGTGATAAGGTGGTTGCGTGAGAAATAGACATTGCCCCGATGTTACATAATTTTGTAAAGAAACAAAATAATCATCAATAATCTATAATATTATAAAGAAGAGGTGGTTTCTGTCTGTCTGTCTGTCTGATGTTCCGGGTGAACGCAAAAACTACTGAACCGACTGGGCTGAAACTTTACACAAAGGTAGATCTTGAACCCATGCAACACATAGGCCTATTCACTTCCTTAAAATCCCCTCGGGCTACGCCTTGTGAACATCCTAAGTTTCAATGTTTACATTTAAGAAGAAAGTAAACATTCAGAAACTGTAATGCGAACAGCTGAGGAAACTTCCTTTTGACAGACTAAAGAGCAGAAGCAAGAACAGCTGTTTCAAGGTAGCTAAAATGTAAATTGCATTGACTAAAGAACGGGTAAAGAAAACACCTGTGCGAAGAACGGGTACATCAGCTACCCACACAGCACACAACGTCCCCAGGATATCCCATTTGTGTCCCACAAATCCCATTGCAATCCCAGGATAAGCAGGATATCCCTAGGATATCCTGCTATGTCTCGGGATATTGTGGAAGTCCCAGGAATGTCCACGATCTCCCGGGATAACGTGGATATCTTTGGGACATCCCACGGACATCCTTTATATCCCAGAACAATTTTAGTATAATTAATTGCAAGTTTTATTTATAGTTTTAGTATTTAAACCAAATTGAATAATAAGCATAATGATCAGATATCAACAATAAAACATGTATAGAGGAAGTATAAATTTACAGTTTATATATCGATGAAATACGCATAGAATTCTGACAATTTATAAGAAAAAAAATGCAAATTGCATTATTAGTTTTTACCAGTACAATAGTCAAATTAACGGCCAATCCCATCTACAATAATCCCCTTTTAAAGAAAGGGAAAAAAATTTGGCGCGACGGCACGGGCGCCTGCACAGTACCCCAGCAGGCCAGCAACAGGTCAACAGACGACAGACCAGACAGTGGTTGTAACGGTCAGTCTTACTTTACCTTGGTCGGTGAGCTTTTCTCTACCTCGTTGGGTGGGTTGTACTGACTTTTAGACTAATTTACACTTACCAAGTTTTACATTTTGCGCGTTTGTTAATTGAGAAAAATAACATTATCTTCATTCAAGAGTAACTACAACTGTTTTGTATACAACAGTACTGTTTCTTGGTAAGTAACATCCTTTTTTAAAACATATTTATGGTACGTACAGGTTAACCCTCTAGTTTATTTTCCTTCATAAATGTAATAAAGAGTTATTCCCCTAGGATGGTTTGGTTATGGAGTGTTGCCGATTGTACAGAACTAATATATTTCAATTGTTTTGAATCACAGTTTATTGTAGTACTTGAATCACAATGAAACAGTACTGAATAAATTTAGTCAATCACTTATTCTAAGAACTAGCATAACCTCAATATAACCTAAGTATACAGTCTGTTTCACGATTGGAAAACCAGGCCTTCCTTACTGCCATAAGCCCAATGTTAAAATTGACACTAGTCTTATGGGCAGCCAGCCACTTGTGCAACACACTTTACAATACACAGTCCTAGATAACAAGATACTGTCATGCGTATTCTTGGGAAAGCGTAGGGATTAGACTATATTATTTGCATTGGGCTAGTTAAGTTTTTAATTTTTGTCTTTTACCTGCTGATTTGTGAGGAAATTCTGTATTTAAAATCCTGACTCTAGGCCTGATGATGATGGCTTTAACCTAGGATTATATAAGCTCTCTTTATTATAAGTACTAGGCCTATTTAATATCTAAATACTACTTTAAGGCAATAAGGATATTTATATTTTAATAGCGGTCAAATAAATTTCCAATTGAGGGCATGGTTTGCCAGGCTATCAACTAAGATCAGCCAATAGCAGATGTGCTGCATTGCCAAAACTCCACACCAGCTAATCGGAATAACATTCAAGTGATATTTTTCTGTGGCAACAGTGACAGCGTACAGCCATGCTATTGGCCACAGCCTAACTGTCAATTTATTTGTCCGCTATTATAGTACTGTACATCACACTAAATTTGGTATAAGAAAAAATAAAATTCATAAACTGCTTAAGCCTAACAGTAAACAACAAATTCTAAGCTTTCATAGAATATTTGACTTCAGGATTTCCAATCAACTTAGTTAACGGCATTATTCAGTTAGTTTTATATAACATAGTCATTTAATTTTACATTTCAGGACACTATAATCACTTGAAATAGGCCTAAATCCTACATCAAATTATGTAAAATTAAAATGTTATATAGGGCCTCATAAATCCTACATATGGTAAGTTAATGTAATACTTTTTTCCTTATTAAAAACTTAGCGCCTATTATTATTATTAGTGCCTATGCTAATTTTGAAGAGAATATCGAAGAACACATTGCATTTTATCCTTTGACTAACTTAAGTGTGGTAAATCAACCCTTTATTTTAATAAACTATAATCATGATGCTAGGTGCTAAGAAAAATCAGCTTCACTGTGTAGTTTAGAATGAATGAATACAAAGCATACTGTAAGGTAAAATACCCCCGTCGCAGCAAACCTGCATACTCAGCGAATTTCCAATGAATATATAACATAACACATTATAACACTTAACAGGATTCATAAGAAATGTATTCACAAACAAGCGATATTTAAAATATTAATTATCCTCCATAAGAATAACATTGGGGATGAGTACGCAGGTTTGCTGCAACAAGGCACACAAAATAATGGGTTTTTATGCAAATATCAATAGAACTCATCTTAGTGAAGTCACATACCAAGTTTCATCCATATACATTCATAAATAAGCGATATATAACATTTTAAGTATTTTCCATAAGAATAACATGGGGAACAAGTACCTAGGTTTGCTGCTACAGGAATCATTGGCGAAAAAATGTATTTTTGTACAAAAAACAATAGACCACAACCAGATCAAGCTATATACCAAATTTCGCCAGTTTATGTTCATAAATAAGCGAGATATACAATTTTTATTTTTCTCCATAAGAATGCCATTAGACAATGTACTGTGTTTAGCACTTTCAATATCTCGGTAACAAATTGACGTAGAGCAATGATCAAAATACCAAATTGTTTGTTTTTTTTAAGCTGAATTCAATGGTATAAATTAAAATTTGATTTAAATTAAAATTAAATGTGAAAACCCCAAAAAACACATTTTTGGGGTACAAAACCCCCAAAAACCCCCCTTCGGATGGTGCGATTCATCTGGTTTTCGAACTCGTTCAAATAAATGGTACTTTACACATTTGTACCAAATTTCATTAAGATCGGACCTTTTTTACGAGAGTTATCGTGCTTACGGGCACACACACACACACACACATATATATATATATATATACATATATAAAAATTTGAACGAATGGTGTTTTTGGCATCTGGGGACCTCAAAATGATAAGTTATCATGGTCTCGGGCTTAAGTCTTACCATGAGACCTACGGTAATAGCTTCTTCCCTATAGGGGAAATTCGCTAAAATAAAATCTTTTAAAACTGAACCTAAATTGCAATATGATCTTAAACTTAAAGGGCCTTATGAGGGAAGGGGGAAGCCTACATTAAAAGTAGGCATATGACGTAAAGATGTGCTTTCAGGAAATTATTAGGCCTAGTTTTCTTGCTAATCAATTATTTTAATTAGCATGTGACTCTGTTTAGGAGCTGGTCAGAATCAGTTTGCTGAGGCCAAAGTAAAACACATTGGATTCATGTGATTCAGACCCTAAACGAATCAACTCCTTATGTGAAGAGAAATCCAGGTAAAATTATAGAAAAAATTCTGTTTATTAAAGAAGGTAGGTTAGAATAACCGGTACTATGATTAAGTACAGTAGGCTACTTCATTTCAGTATGCAAGGTCTAAGATAGCCTTGACATCTATCAAAATGATTAAAATTTAGTTACTAACACAATTGCTTGAAGGTGTGTTAGTATATATGATTATATACTATATATATAATCATATATACTAACACACCTTCAAGCCTATTATATATGATTGTATATCATATATATATGATATACATATATTATATTATATATGATTGTATATTAATGAAACTTTGTATGTTGCTTAGTTGTGGTCTATTGATATTTACATAACAAGTTTTTTTACTGTCCGCATAGCCGCAAACTTGCTTACTTAGCCCTAATGTTATTCTAATGAAGAGAATAAGTAAAGTTTGACAGGTATCTCCCTTAATTATAAACTTAAATTAATAAAACTTGGTATATAGCTTTATCTGGTTGAGTTTTACTGATAATTGCATAACAACACAGGTCTTATCCTCCTTGACGCAGGAAACCTGGGTAAGTTACTCAGGCCTAATGTTATCCTTATGGAGAGTAAATAAAATTTGATATCTCGATTATTTATGAATGTATATTGATGAAACTTGGTATGTGGCTTCACCTAGTACTGGTATATTATTTTTGCACTACAAATTTGTTTTTTTACCATCCCGATAGCAGCAAACCTGCATACTCAGCCATAATTTTATTTTCATGGATAATAAGTAAAGTTTTATATCTCTCTTAATTACAAACATAAATTATTAAAACTTGGTATGTAGCTTCACTTGGTTGTGTTATATTGATAACTGCTTAAACACACACTTCTTATCTTTCTTGTTGCTGCAAACCTGCGTTTCGTACTCAGTCCTAATGTTTTTTTTATGGTGAATAAATAAAATGCTATATATCACTTATTTATATATGTATTTTCATGAAACTTGGTAAGTTGCTTTATGTCGTAGTGAGAAACCTAGAGGGCTATATGCATTAGAAATTCGCTGAGTTTGCTGCGACGGGGGTATTATTCTTATGAAGAATAAGTAAAGTTTGATAACTTATCTCTTTTAGTTATGAACCTAAATTAACATGTTTGCTACCGAACGTCACGTGTGTGTGCCGCATGGGTGTTCGTAGCGTACCAACTGTAAATTATATACTTCCAGAATAGACCAATGCAAAAATATAAAAACATACCTTCAGACCAAATTTTTTATGCAAGTTTCAATTGTTATTATGGTTCAAAATATCAATGAACAACATCTGACTCATTTATAAACAACAATTGTACTCATTTTGTTTTTATTGCCCCTGAACTGGTAGAACTATTATAGTTGTTTTAAATTACCTCTCCGTCACCAGTTCGAAGTTTTTGTAGATTCCTACAACCTCAGGTTTCGACACGGTTGCGTCATGTTCACGTAGTGCAGGTCAATTGTTTCAAGCTAAAACTTCATTTCGGTCTAGAAGATGTCGTCGTCAAAGTTTTTAAAAAAACACGAAAAACATGAGATACACACATTGACACATTTAAACATGTAAATAAAACTACTGGTCATATACGCACGACTCAAAACCCGCTATTTGATTCCGTCGCGGTAGGCGGTGGCGGCGCTAGGACACTGAGGTCGACGGCGACGTTGACCAGATGTTGTTATCAGGTGCCTTGATAATGGACTCATCCTTGGGGGTGGGAGTTTGCAGTTATCAAGGTAGGTGGACTCGCCCACCGAATTTCACTTTAATAATTTGATTAAAAATTAAATGTGAGCTGTATTGGAGTTTTTCGTTCAATACTGACTCGCTATCTTGTCTGGAGGCTTTGTAAATGTGGAACTCTTCTAATGTAAAAAATACTCTTTTATTGCCGATATGTAGATGATACATTGGTCCTATTTGATGGAAATGCCCGCCAACTACAGTTATTAAATAATTACATGAACAGCTTATCTCCAAAATTAAACTTCACTCTAGAAACTGAAACCAACAATAAAATCAACTTTTTAGACCTCACAATAGAGAACATATTCATAAATAAGTGATATATAGCATTTTATTTATTCTCTATAAGAATAACATTATGGCTGAGTACGCAGGTTTGCTGACACAAGGAAGATAAGAAATATGGTTTTTGTGATAATCAATGTAACTCAACCAGATACCAAATTACAAATTACAAGTCTATCTACATACCAAGTTTTATTAACACGTTCGCTTCCGACTCCAAATTTAGACTTTCAATAGACCGACGTCACGTATTTGTGACGCTCGAAATAAAGACCGGTTTTCGCAAGACTCGTGGACATGTTGCTCAAAACCAGAGAACTGTATCTATAGCATCCTTTATCTGGGATTTCACATGTCACGTATGTGTGACGCGTGGAGCGCTAACCACAGCTCGACGTCACGTATTTGTGACTCGAGCCTATTGTTACTAAATACGCTTTGGTAGCCTGTCAGTGTATGTGATCTATTTTTAACTGCATATCGGGCTATAGGAATGTCTGTCACATATAAGGGTCACTTGGTCCGAGCGTGGATATTTCGTTTTGACTCTAGGGGTGTGTTAGCAAACCTGTTGTTTACATTACGCTGAACCACGGTTGAGATTCACGTGATTCTAACCCTCGTATTATTCGTTTGTTTATGTTATGATAAACTGCTGTTTCTGTGATAAATGAAGAAGGTAAAACGTGAAAGGTAAGAAAGAGGAGAGATGTCATGACTTTAAGTGAAATTGATCGTGTGATAGACGATGATTTTAGTGAGGGGACTTTATTTAGTTCTGAATAAACCTAAGTTGGTTAGCTGAACAGTGTTCTTTATTTTCTTACCATTACAATTTCATAAAATATATTTTATTTTTGAGTCACACATGTGTGACAATCGGTCAGCAGTACAATTCATATATATTTTCATCAGTAAAACAATGCTATAGACCGACGTCCCATATATGTGACGCATAATAAAAATCCATAAAAATGTACAACTGTTATAGTGGTTTTAAATTTCCTTTCCGTCACCAGTTCAAAGTTTTTGTAGTTTCCTACAACCTCAGGTTTCGACGCGGTTGCGTCATGTTCACGAAGTGCAGGTCAATTGTTTCAAGCTAAAACTGCATTTCGGTCTAGAAGACGTCGTCGTCAAAGTTTTTAAAAAACACGAAAAACATGAGACACACACATTGACACATTTAAACATGTAAATAAAACTACTGGTCGTATACGCACGACTCGAAACCCGCTATTTGATTCCGTCACGGTAGACGGTGGCGGCGCTAGGACACTGAGGTCGACGGCGACGTTGACCAGATGTTGTTATCAAGGTGACTCATCCGCCGAATTTCACTTTTAATAATTTGATTAAAAACTAAATGTGAGCTGTATTGGAGTTTTTCGTTTAATACTGACTCGCTATCTTGTCTGAAGGCTTTATAAATGTGGAACTCTTCTAATGTAACTAATATGGGCCCTTTCTTACAAATTTCTAATATTTCCACATTGTTCTCAATAATTTCAACGCTGTGTTCTTCATCGAAAACGTGTTGAGCATAACTAGACTTCTAGGGATTAATTTTTGGGTTGGGTTTGTGTTCCTTAATGCGTTTTAAAAAAGAGCACTCTGTTTGGCCAAGATAGTATTTATCGCAATCATTGCATTTTAGTTTGTATACTCAAGTTTTTCTAATTTATTTTTGTCAGGTCCGATTTTTGATTTAAGTAGCCGCTCAGTTTTATTTGAGGTCCTAGGTGCTGGGATAATGTTAAACCTTTTCAGCTCCTTCTTAAGTAAGTAGTGTAACCTATGGCCGTATTCTATGGGAACATATTTTGTTTTGGCGATGAGTCGTCTGTATTATTTAATTTTTCTCTCTTTTTCAAATGTTTGTTTACAAGCCTATCAATCATTTTCGTGTCATAGCCATTTGAAAGAGCGATATGTTTAAGGGTATTTAATTCTGCGGAGTAGTCATCAGGTGATAAGGGCAAATTGAGCATTATACTGACCATACTATTATAAGCAGCTAACTTGTGGCTAAACAGGTGATACAATGTGGCGTGAATCGTTTGATTAGTTGCGGTTGGTTTGCTGTAAATACTATACATTAACTTATTATTGAGCTTCATGGGAAACGTTGTAGGAGGCTCTATCTAGTAGTGAGACTTATATATGTGCATTGGAAATTCACTGAGTACGCAGGTTTGCTGCGATGGGTGTATTTTTGGATAAAATGTTACCCAAGGCTACATGGAGTATTAGCTTAATTTTTTTATTTTCAGGAAACGAGGCCATGATGAAGATGAAAACAGAGAAGGAATTTAATCAACAACCACTACTTACTGTGATTTTATATCCCCTGGTTTATATAACTTACATTTTGGTTTTATATCAACTTATTTTTACTGTAATTATACTGCCATTTTGTTTGAATTCATTACTGTATTATTTAAAAAAAATCCTTAATTGTTTGTATCACATCACCGAACAATTATAATTTGGAATCCATTCTTAAATTTTTAAAATCTGGATTTAATTCAAGTTTTGTTCTGAGAAATGTTTAGGTCTACATATGCATATATTCATTTTATTATAAACTTGTTAAAACAACTAATTTTTTGAAAGATTTTGGGTAAATTTTAATAGAAAATTATAAGTTGTGTATATATTTTCAGTGTCAATCCATTTAAGTACCTATAATCAGGACATTTGTGACACACTTTACAATTGAATCATGTGCTAGTAATGATAAAAATTTGCATAAAATGTGACAAAGGTAACAATATAAAGTTGTAAAACATGATTTTCAAGTATGTGTCAATGAATACAGTCTTATAAGAAGAACACGTCTTATGGGCCAGAGTTTTTCAGTATTTGAAATTTGCCGTGCTAGTTTTGCGCTCGGCCACGAGGCAGGGCACGTTGTCTACCCAGTCACTCCTCCCCCAGACCGCCACTACACACTACAGCCAACTCCGCCCTACTACAAGAGCGAAGGGACCTAGGCCATGGCAACACCTCGTGTTTTCGGTACCGGTCTGCAGTGCTAGAGGCGCTTCACAGCGGCGTGGCGCAAAACTACGGAGTTCCAGCGCGCCAACATCAAATAAGCGACAGAATTTTTAACACGGGACGTGTTCTTATAAGACTCTGTATTCATTGTATTTGTTCTTTTGAGCTGTGATGACACAATTTAAAGTTTTGTGGGTCTGAAGATTACAAAATTTCCTTTGACAAAAAGTGTCATCCATTAAAAAGTTATCCTAGAATTACAAGGTAGATTACAGGTATTTAACGTTTATACACTAGTCAACCTGATTAAAAAAACAACATCAACATCAATATGAAGTCAAAACTTGTGTTTCTATGTGCAAGCTGGGCATGGGCAATTATAGTATTATTTATAAAAGGATAATTTAAAGTTGTCTTGTAATTTCTTTTAGAACTCCAACTGTCTTCCTATCAGATTGTCTGACCATATTGAAAGGTGTCCCATTATTCTATCAGTATGAATCCCCTAATCCCACGGATATCCCTGCCTACCCCATGATAATTCTGTGGTCATCCTTAGGAGGCCAAATGGCTTTAGGATACACACTACCTATTACTAGGAGCCATAGGGCTTCCTAAGGATGACCGCAGAATTATCATGGGGTAGGCAGGGATATCTATGTGGGATTAGGGGATTCATACTGATAGAATAATGGGAACCTTTCATTGCATGTCAAAGGCATGTCTCCAGTAAATCCTGTGGGACATCTTGGGGATGTCCTAGGCCTCCAGAGTACAATATCCCTTTGAGGTCCGAGGGATGTCCCCAGTACATCCTGTGGTTCATCCTGGGGATGTCCTAGGGCTTCAAAATACAATATCCTTTTGTGGTCTGAGGGACATCCTGAAGGATGTCCCCAGGATGTCGTGGGGAGAGGACATTTTTGTGTCCTGAGGACATCCTGAGGGTATCTTGAGGATATCATGGGATGAGATAGGGATGATCCTGGGATATCCTGCATATCCCACTGTGATGTCCTTGGGTTGTCCTGGGGAGAATCTTGTGCTGTGTGGGTAGTGCCATATAATGTATAACCTCTACCATTCTAGAAGCCAGGAACAAGTAAAACGGTAAGTCATCAGCATTGACCTGGTTCAGAGATCTTTGATCTAGGTCGTTGCTGACTGACTCTAGAAGTTACGGTAACCCATTAACTGGGCCAGAGAGGAGAGAGGGGGGAAAAGCTTGGTTGGAGGAAGAGAAAAAGGAGATTCAATTGGATTGGAGCATGGACGAGGATCCGGTTCGTTGGGTCACTAAATTTTATATGGCCTTGCACACATATTTTGTAGGTACTCCACTCTCCCCTCAACCACACTTTAACTAAGATCTCGCAATTCTAAATTTAGATATTCTTAATTGTATTTTAACTCTTTTTTTAACTGAGATTAGTTTCTAAATGTTTTAATTCATTTATTCTTGTTACCAAATTTAGTTGTGGTTGTGTTGTGTTTTGCTGATTGGTTGTCATTAAATGTAACTTGTAAATTACTAAATAAATAACATGTTTAGTGCTTTACCATCGTTTTAATATGCCCCACCTTAGAACTGTCATCAACATATTTATCATTAAACATTTCATTTAAACTAACAATAATTTCCTTTTAAGCTTAGCTGTTTCCAGCTTTTACATTTCTTATTATTATCTTACTGTTTTGTTGTGTTTTTCTGTTTTAATTTTACTAGACAGTTAGCTCAATTTAACAATGCAATGCTTGCGAAATCCAGGCTATTTATTCAGTTGAAATAATCCAAATAATAAAACACTGTACTACTAGTAATTTATTTAAGACACTGTTAAATATAAACTGTTGATTTTAAGGTGATTGTAGACAGTTTAACGCAAAATTTAGATTTTATGCGTTCAAACATTATAGACTAATTACCCCATAGCAGTTTACAAATCTATACTTATTTATTAGGTGTGCAGGTTATTTGTGACAGTCACTCCTCCTATACTACTAATAAACCGATTTTCATATTTTTGGTATCATTGGAAAGAGCCTAACGTGAAGTTGTGCAGGAAACGTTTTTCATAGATAAATAATTTGTGAGTGAGGCCCTGGGGCCCCTTGAAGTTGAGTTTTTTCCCATATTGGGAAATAACTATAAGTTTTAAGCAATCAGCTGGATATAGTAAACACAGTTATTCAGCAGGCCATGTTGGCTTTGGAACGGTAACACAATATTTACACGGGAATGTCAGTATAATATTACGTTGTGATCGCGAGCGAAGCTGCGAAAGGCTTATAGTAAGTCCTTTTAAAATCCATATTACGTAAGGTAATAATAAAACATATTGTTATTTATAATTTTGAGAATACTACAGTGCGTGCGGACGATCAGTTACAATAATCCTACAATGATATGAGATGAGTTATGAGATTATACAAGTAAATGTCCGGACACATGTAAGTCTTATTCACTTTCTTTCTGCACACAACGGCAGTACAAAATATAATTAAATAAGATTAGGGTAGCTGTTATAAAACTAAACCTAGTAGTTTAACTTTTTATGAAGGCAAAACATTTAAGGATAAACACTAAATCCATGTTAATAAATAAATACCAGTGGCTAATAAATGAACTAAATATTAAACACCATGTAATATATTAACTCAAATACATTATATTCTAAGATACAAAGCAATAAATGCTAAATATGCTCATGCTGACAGTATGATCATAATTAGTCCGTTATTGTTGTTAGTTAATTTGATAATTTGTAATAACATGTTAATAATTAACAGTTGACGGCAAAACAACTTCAAACAAATGTTGGCCTTAATAACGCATCGCACAATCATAAACTAAGACCGCCAAGTTGACATTTTAGAAAATGGTAAACAAAATTCAAGAGCAATTACTAAACTTGTTTAAAACGTATGCCAATTTTCTATTGGAGTTAAGTACGTTAATTAAGTACAATTCATCCTTATTGCTCTGACATTATTTTCCAGATGGAGATATGAACCTTGTACGAGTAGAGCAGACTGTCGCGCTAGATGTCACAGCTGCACAGCCCTCTCCGTACGCGCTGTACAGGCTAGTGCCGACAGTCGACAGAGATGTCCGATGTCAACTTCATGAACTTCGAGGTCATAGAACAACATCATGGAGAGCTACTTGTTTGTCTGGACACAGGCGAAGAGCCATTGTTCCCTGCGGTGGTGTGCTTAGTGTATACACCAACACGCCCACAATGTACTGTGTGCCGTAACGTGCAGGCAGTCGCTTGAGGCCTTTATCAATCAACGACGCGACGTGTGCACACTGTGACACGCGCCGACGGCTCCATCACCTCAACACCCTTCGTCTGCCACTGATCTGCCCAACCTGTAGAACCATAATTGGCCAATTAATGAAACTATTTAACAAGCCATATTGTTAATATTTCATTAAATAAACATATAGTTTATTAGGCAATGCCCTATTCCATGACAACCGTCCTTGTTATAACAAATTGCCAAGATAAACAAGCGTGAGCCCATTATATGCTTAAAACGGCGATGCATAGTTTTGATTAAATAAATATTAAGGGAAGATTTTAAACAAAAAAGCGTAATAATTTCGTTATCCTTTCATGTTAAATGGACTTTAATTTATAACTCAACAAAGCCAGTTACTGTACACAAGGAAAGGTTTAGGACATTCCATGTTTTGGTTTATTGTAACTTCCAGCTCACTGTTAATATTTACTTAATTTAAAAAAAATATGCCTTACCGTTTTAAGAATAAAATTAGGTAACCTTTACTAATCTTGGAAATTAAAGCAGGTGGTTTAATGGAACTTGGCATACGATTAAGGCCTTGGCTACGATACAAGCGACGAGCGACGAGTGACATGAGCGACATCGGCCAAAATCGCTGAGCGATTTGGATGGCTACGATACCAGCGAAATACTGAGCGACACACTGTACTGAACGCGTGGTAGGAACGCAGTTTCAAAGATGATGTCCGAGGAAGAGGTTGTTTCTATACATCCTGCATTACTTTATATTCTATATTTATTAAAAATTATGTAATTTATTGATGATAATAATTGGGCTAAATGGGAGAAAGTATATGAAGTTTCCTCTGATCCTACTACTTCTTGTATCTGTTTTTATCTACTTATTTTATTTTGAGGCTATATACCTGTAGGCTAAACTAAGCATTTAGGGAAAAAAATATGAAGAATAACAATTTTTTATCATGTCTTTTCCAAAAACTTTCTCGCTGACAAAACTTGCCTGACCAAAAAATAAAAAAAAATACTCACAGATAAACTTTTTCATGTCCAAATTCAAAACAAAAACTTTATCTCCTTAGTTTTAATTTTTTAAGTCATTAAAATATTTTACTTTTTACTCAAATTTAACCCATTGCTATTGACTTACTGTTTCATACAATTTCACACAAAACATTATCTTAGATCTAACTGTACGTTTTGTCGGTTGTAATGAGACGCGGCGAATTAACATTTGTGCCAGTACAGGTAGCGGCCAGTGTTTGAGCCTCCGACTCAGAGGCTCTGAGTGGTGGGGGACCGGCTTCAACTACTGTAATGTATAGTGGATAGGGATTGCCAGTCTATGTTATTCTTTGGTCGCTGATTTGTACCTACAGTGCCCGGCAGCAGAGAAGTCCGTTGGAGGCGGAGCCTGCAGTCGACGTGACCTTGAATAAACCAATACGCATCACGCGTGGTTGCCAAGCTGTTTCCCCGCTCTAACAGCGCTTGACGCCGAATCATTGTACTAGTTACATTAAATCAAGGCGCTCGGGTAAAACATGTAAAACTACAACAAATCTTGTACAAAGTGACTGCGTACACGTCCAATATAAGGGCAAATTCACTTCGCTACCGCTTAGGTTATGTTGGGTTAGGTTACGTTACGTTATGTTTCGTTAGGTTAGGATAGGTTAGATTACGTTAGGTTAGGTTAGGAGGTTTTCTGGCTCTCAATTTGTTTTAAAAATCACAGGAAAAGTAACGTACGGTGCATAATTTGGAACGGACGTGAACAGTAGCGGCTCACGTCGGACGTGTACGTAGCCACTGCCAATCTTGTAACAATGTGTTAAAGAACAATAAATTACGAACATTTCAAAAAAAAGTTTAGGGCGATAGCTTTTTTCCTTCTATATTAAAAACTAATTTGATTAGATTCTTTGATTGTAAGGCTAGCAAATTGAGTTCTTGGATGTTATTTTGATTTTGTTTGATGTACTAAACGTCTGAACTCTAAAATATCTACAAATCTAGTAAAGTTCTAGTAAAGTAAAGTTCAAATAAACAGCGATATAAAAGTACTATTTCTCGTTATAATCCAAATTTAAACCATTGAGGCAATTACTTTCCCTATAAATCTCTGAACAATGAATAAAAGTAGGGCGAAGGGGTATTGTACTTATATCCGGCACTCCAAGAAATCTACCGATCGTCACGGGAATAAGTCAGATGACAGTTCATGTTTTGGACGTCGATTTTAATTTAATTTGCATTTGTACAAACTGTGTTACAATAGTCATATAATGCTTTAAGATCAGTTCTACGTTTTAGTTAATATTGAGTGTTATATGGTAGTTGTGTTTTTGTTTTTTATTTCTTAGTATTTGTGTTATTACCATGGAACAACCGTCTACAAGCGGTAAAAAAAAAGGGAAACGGTGCATAGTCGTGAGCGCAAAATTGTGTACAATGTTTATTGTTTGTTTGATTTGTGTAAAACAAAACTATTACAATAAATCCCACAGGAGGTTATCGGAACCTTTTAAGGTATTTTTGTACATTGTTCATTCATATATATATATTAAAAATATTTATATTATTTAATAGTACAGCAATTTACAAATTATACTAATATTATATTCATTATTTATATGTACTCTCATTAATCATTTAAAGAGAATAAATTAAATCGCCCTCAGTATCAACAGTTCATGCCACACCGGAGCTGCTACAGAGCTTAGTTGTGTCTGTAGCCTCGAGCGGCTTTTAGCAGGGTGCCGGGACTGTGCGAGGCTACTGTACACTTGTCAACGCCGCGCTCTCGTCCTATTGGCTGCAGCCCAACGGACTTCTTTGCTGCCGAGGTAGTGTGTATGCTAACTTGACAGTTTACTGGTTAGTTTATTCACAGCTGTTATGATTCTTTTGTTTTCATTTGAAACTTCATAATCCATTCCAATGTTTAAATGTCCAATTTTCAAATGAGATTTTCAACAAATTATGAATTTATGGGGGTTATGAGGTGTTTACCAATTGTAGGTCTAAAAGCACCTAGTTCCAAATCTTTTAGAAAAAGATCCGCTGGATTCCAAGATAAATTTTGCAGACAGACATTTTGCTTGTATTTGAGTACTAGGATAAAAATCATAATGTCGTTTAGAATATAGTTAGTTGCAAATGACGCGGAGTATCTTGACCTGTGGCTTACTCCACTGCCGGAGTGACTGAGATAATCAGCTGGGTCATCTCGAGCTGCAGTTATGCCGTTGATGGTAATATTATTATTGTTTACATAATAACATCATACGATTAATTGACTGAACATATGATGGAAAGAACAGATGACAGATTTAGACCAATATCTAAATCTCGTTCTACTCCAACTGACTGAGCTGAAAACAGTTCCCACAGGTCATATATTCTGCGTCATGTGTACGACAAATAGACTACTTATTTTATGTAACAAAAACTAAGCACGTATTTTCACCTGTCTTTTACCTTCTATAAGCAAAGAAACGAAGTATCAGGCATCTTAGATCCACTTACTAAAAAAAAATGAGTTGAAGGAAATTGTTATACAATCAAATTTAGTACACGTTCTTTAAATTTGGCAAATTACCCTCTTTTACCCCCCTGGGTGCCATTACCCTCCAACACTCAAAATACCCGAAAATCGGGTAATTAATCGCCAATTGGCAACACTGTACCCGACAACCCGATAACGTAATCAAGTTATACTGTACTCTACTAAGTTATAAAATAATCGTAAGGAGTTCTTGATTAGTAAGTGCTATTACAGTGTTAAGGAGTTTATTAATGAAAGAAATAATGTATTTTTTGTTTAAATAGATGATTTAGTTATGACGCATGCCAATGCTTGTAATCTTGAATGACAATAAAGTATTATTTAATTTGATTATTAAATAAACGTTTAGTTTTCAAATGGACACTACTTAAAAACAGATTGGGTACTGTTTGCACTAATATATTTAAATACATATTTGGTACTTTCTAAGCTTGATCAGTTTATAACAACGATCAACAGTGTATAATAACATAATCGTAATCTTATTTCTCTAAATTTTGCTTAGGTGTAGGAGCTTAACATTGGAGTTATACAGTTCACAAAATAATCCAAATGCTGCATTATGACAATCTTTCACAAATATTCGATGCCAGAAAATAACAAATTCCGAATGAAATTCTCGTATAACCGTCAGTACTGAAACAGGGGGAGTGTAGAGCCAGCCCCTCGGCTCTGGTCTGTGGAATCGCGCTCCAATGAAGAGGAGGAAACCGTATTATGAGCGTAGGAAGGGCGGGGCTTAACACAATAAATTCGGACCGGATTCCAGTCGGACCCAATTCTACCCCCGGCATTTCGGACTGAGTTCCGTGATCTTCTGTTTTGAGCCTTATGGGAATTTAACATAGGCGGACCGAGTTCCGGAGGGATCGAGTTACGCATTCCCTTTGCTGAGTATGCAGGTTTGCTGTGACGGGGGTATTATGTATTACTATTTCCTTCGAACTTTGAAATTCGTTTGCGTGTTGTACAATATGGTACAAATGGGTACGATCCTCTTTCATAAATACCATTATGTAAGAATATAACATAATCTTACATAATGAAAAAAAATTATAAATTAAGAATGTACTCGGTGTCGTGTAGAGTTGTGGTATCACTGATTAAGGGGCAAATTTTCTTGATGCTTGATATAGCCTGGCCTAAATGCCGAATTTCCGAATGCCGAATGAAGTGTTCATGAACCTGTAATCTCTGTGATCTTGATCTAGCCTTTGCCTGGAGAAAATAACCGGGTTTTAGGCCTAGGATTGGACTACTTTACGTAAACTCTATGGCGTGAATTATTTATAAAATATCCACTGTTTTATTTTCAGCGATTAACGTTTTCAAATCTTGTTTCGTTTCTAGTATTTGGAGAAAATTGTGCTAAGATGGCTCATCATTATGTTGTTACCGCTCACAAACCCACTGCTGTTACAGCATGTGTCACAGGTAAGCAATATTATTTTGTGTCGCAAATAATTCTAAAACACAGGTACCTATAATCATACATGCAACTATCCTAAGCCTAAAACACAGGTACCTATAATACCTGCAACTATCCTAAGCCGAAAGTTGTATTTTAACCTAAATGAGATATATACTTATCAATCATGTTGTTTTCATCAACTATAAGTATAGGTTTACATAATAACTGGCCTTTTCAATCACAGTAGTACTGTATTTTGAGTTGTAAGGCCCCCCCCCCACACACACACACACATAATCTGTTGGCCAAAAAAGGAAGGCCGAATTGAACTGTTTGGTCTGTGAGCAACGCTTCCATAAACAGGCATTAAGGATTGGCTGGCAGAGGCACAGCTTAATTTACATTCTTTATAGCCTACATGTAAGTTAGTGAGTCAGATCAATAGTATAAAATAAATCCAAAGAACTATCAAATGTCCAAATTGGATGACATTAAAGTAGGAGGAGTCAGTGAGGCGAAGTCCTGAGGCCAGGAAAAGAGTACCCGAAGTATTTTAGTCCCCCAATAACCTGGTAAGTTATGTTCCAGGAGCAAATTTGAAAAGCGGGTCTCCAGCCATTTAACCCTCTGAGTGATGCGAAAATTTTACCAGGTTTGCTGTCGGTGATACAAAGTTTTACCAGAATTTGCAAGGGTCTTTTGAATAATTCACAAGTGAGGCAAGGAGTAGTGGAAACCTATTGAACCTCTTATTCTTTTTATTTGTAAAAAAACAGGGAATTTGAAAAAGGCAAAATAAAGATTTTCAGATGGATAATTTTTAAAATAAATATAAATAAACGGTACGGTACCTATCAGAAAACTGACACATACTTTCCCCCTTTTAGCCAAACTTAATGAAAACAAATTTTTATTTACTAAATATAGAATATGAAGTATAGATAAATGTAGAGAAAATTGTTGAAAGTAGCTAGTTGTTTCCAGAAATATCCACCCAAATCCCTATTTGGGAGGCACTATAGAGTCCGTTGCTACACGCAGTGGTTTTGAGAGGGGAAATGCCCCCTTGTCTCCCCCAGTGTTAAATGGCAACATATTTTGAACATCCTCTATTGGTCAATGCTAACTTGACCTGCATTTCAAGTTTTAATGAAATTGATCAGTAAATAAGACAGAAATAAGTTATTTTTGTATTCCCCATAAGAATAACATTGGACAAAGTACTGCATTTACCGCTACTTAAATGAAAATTTCAATTTTCTCCGCAGCTAGCAATCGTAGAATAGTAATTCAAAATACTAACTTATTTTGTTTTTTGAGTTCTTTTTAATGGTGGATAGTAATATTTTTTAACATTTATAATTTTTTATAAAAAATCCAAAAAACTGAATTTTGGATGTTTTAAGTCTTGTAATTTCTGAACCCGAATTTTTCCAGAAATGCGGGTGGTGTCATTTTGTTGTAAACCTAAAGCTCTACAAACCACTAAAGTTTAATCAAAGACATTTGAGCCGTTTTTGAGAAATTTGGATTTTACATGTTTTTTGGCGATTTTTAGGGAATAATTACCCTTGAAAATCATAAGGTACTTTGGTATTATACGGATGCCATCCTTATACAGCGCGCTGCGGCAGTTATGTTAGGATGGGTTATCATAAAAATGATTGTAGGACTTTCCTTGTTTCGTTACAAATCGAATGATACCTGATGAATCATACTTCCGGCCGCCAAACCCCCTCCAAATAGGCCAAGGTCAGGTCATTGACCGGAGCGTGCGCATCACCCATCACCGCCTGTATCTGGGTCAGTGTCATGAGTGATTTATTGGCGTGCACTACGTTACATTTGTTTTCATAATGAGTGACGTTCTTTTGGTGTGGGATTTACCTAGAAATGAAGAGGAAACCGTACGTATTTTTATGATAACCCATCCTAACATAACTGCCGCAGCGCGGTGTATATTTGGCGGAGTACATGTGGCGATCGGGTGTGGCTGCTAGCGGCGGCGACGCATTCAACACGATCCTAGCGGACATCGCTGCCTTTTGGGAGGCACAACACAAAGACCGCTCATCAGAATGACGTAAAATTTTTACAGTAAGTCAATAAAAGTACGCTTTTTCGAATTATGTAGTTATCCTTTGTATCCGGTAAAAATTAACCTCCAAAAATAGTGGCATCCGTATAATACCAAAGTACCAATCATAAATTCAAAAAATGAAAAAACACCTGGAGATCTCAGGGATTATTACCTAGACACCAAATTTCATAAAAGTCGGTCCATTGGTTAGGGCTCTAGCTCTGTACACATCCACAAATACACACACACACACACACACACACACACACACACACACACACACACACACACACACACACACAACCACACACACACACACACACACACGACACACACACGGACACACAGACAGACATCACGTAAAAACCACTTTTTTTGGGTTCAGGGAGCACCAAAACGAATATTTCCACTAACAACTCAAATTCAAAAATTTTAACGAAAACAATACTTTCTTACTATGTATAAGGGGAGAAAGTAAAAATTGGAAACATCATTGTGTTGTTTGAAACGTCAAAAGAAAAATCGTCCTAACTTATATCCATGCTGTATGTAGAAATGTACAACAATCATAAAAACAAAAATTGTATATATGTATTACTTACATAAAATAATTTAAAATACCCCCGTCGCAGCAAACCTGCGTACTCAGCGAATTTCCAATGCATATATATGTGACTGACTACTACATAGAGCTATTTACCAAGTTTCACAAAAATACATCCATAAATAAGTGATATATAGCATTTTATTTATTCTCTATAAGAATAACATTAGGGTTGAGGACGCAGGTTTGCTGCAACGAGGAAGATAAGTAATGTGTTTTTTTTTTCAATTATCAATACAACTGAACCAGGTGAAGCTACATACCAAGTTCTCTTAATGTAGGTTCATAATTAAGGGAGATATACAACTTTACTTATTCTCCATATGAATAACATGGGGGCCGAGTATGCAGGTTTGCTGCTACGGGGACTATCAACAAAAAACTTGTTTTTTGTGCTAATATCAATATACCACAACTAGTTGAAGCCACATACCAAGTTTCATCAATATAAATTCATAAATAATCGGGATATAGAATTTTATTTATTCTCCATAAGGATAACATTGGACAACGTTCTGTGTTTAGCACTTTGAATATCTCTGCAACGGTTGGACGTAGAACAACGATTAAAACACCAAAATGTTTGTTTTGTTGAGCTAAACACATTAATAAATAGACATGTGAAGTTTTTAGTAAAACTATCTGAGAAAAATCTAAAAACCTTTTTCCCATAAGATTAACACGGGACACGTTTTTTTGGATTTTCTCCGCAACCACTTAACCTAGGTTAATGATTCAAAATACTAAATTATTTGTTTTTTTAAGCTCTATAAAATGGCCATAACCAAAATTGAATGTTATTAACATTTTGGGGTCAAATTGGTAAAAACTCGATTTTTGGAAAATTGTAAACCCCCATAAAACCCCCTTCCCATAGTGCGATCGATCTGGTTTTCAAACTTAAAGTCATAAATGCTACTTTCCACATTTGTGCCAAATTTCATCAAAATCGGGTGTTTTTAGCGAATTTCCCCTATAGGGAAGAAGCTATTACCGTAGTCGGCATGGTAAGACCTAGGCCCGGGACCATGATAACTTTTCGTTTTGAGGTCCCCAGACCCCAAAAACACCATTCGTTCGAAACTGTATATATATATATATATATATATATATATATATATATATATATATATGTGTGTCCGTGAGCACGATAACTCTCGTAAAAATTATCCGATTTTGATGAAATTTGGTATAAACGTGTAAAGCAACGTTTATGACTTTAAGTTCGAAAACCAGCCAGATCGCTCTATCCGAAAGGGTATTTTGGGGGGGTTTTGTACCCCAAAAGTGGGTTTTTTGAATTTTTTACATACAATTTTGGAAATAGTCAAATTTTAGTTGTTCCCATTGGATTCAGCTTAAAAAAAATACACAATTTGGTATTTTGATCATTTCTCTACGTCAATTGGTTACCGAGATATTTAAAGTGCTAAACACAGTACGTTGTCTAATGTTATTCTTATGGAGGAAAATAAAAATTTTATATCTCGCTTATTTATGAACATATACTGACGAAACTTGGTGTACGGCTTCATCTGGTTGTGGACCATTGATATTTGCTCAAAAAAACAATTTTTTGCCAAAGGCTCCCGTAGCAGCAAACCTGCGTACTCAGCCCCATGTTATT
Organism: Allygus modestus; assembly: GCA_963675035.1. Taxonomy (NCBI): domain Eukaryota; kingdom Metazoa; phylum Arthropoda; class Insecta; order Hemiptera; family Cicadellidae; genus Allygus; species Allygus modestus. The sequence goes on along the minus strand of OY776111.1, from coordinate 291,877,782 downwards.
CTTATGGAGAATAAGTAACGTGTTATCTCCCTTAATTATGAAAATAAATTAATGAAATTTGGTATGTGAGTTCACCTAGTTGAGTTATATTGATATTAGCATGAAACCCCATTTTTTGTGTTTCTTGCTTCAGCAAACCTGCATACTCAGCCGCCATGTTATTCTTATGGACAATAATTAAAATGTTATAAATCGTTTATTTATGAATGTATATTGATGAAACTTGTTATGTAGCTTTATGTGGTATTAAGATAAATATATATGCATTGGAAATTCGCTGAGTACGCAGGTTTGCTGCTACGGGGGTATTTTTTTCATAAGTTATCGCGGTAACGGACACACACATATATATATACATACAGTATATATAAATTTGAACGAATAGTGTTTTTGGCATCTGGGGACCTCAAAACGAAAAGTTATCATGGTCTCAGGCTTAAGTCTTACCATGCCACCTACGGTAATAGCTTCTTCCCTATAGGGGAAATTCGCTAAAAAGTGTAAATCTTAGCTATTTTTTATGCAGTCAGTTACATGAGCCAAAAAACCAATGACAATAAATGAATAAAATAGAAAATAACTTGTTTTGAAGGTTATACTAATATTATAAATGTGAAAGTATGGATGTTTGTGCATACCGGTAACTCTGAAGTTCCATCACGTGAAAACTAACTGGACCGATTGAGCTGAAATTTTGCAGAGAGGTACTTGATAGTCCTGAGTAACATAGGCATATTAACCCTAGCAGTGGTCAATGGTGTAAGTGGGAAATGGCAGGCTAAATTTGGCGATTTTGCACACCTTTTTTTTGAAAATTCGTATAAATTCAACCGTAGACGTAAACCTAGCCAACCTTACATTCATTTTGATTGAAAAGATCAGGAGATTCTAGGAATAGTAAAATAATAAATATCTAGACAGGTAATTCAGTAAAGTGAAAAGGAAAAAAATAGATTTTTTTTTTAAATTTCAAAAGCATCCTCGGTATTTTTTTCTACAGATTTGTTATGGAAAATTCATTATATGCATTTTGTAGACAATCTAATTCCCTACATAGAAATATATAACATGTGGGGAAAAGATTTTTTTTTACTTTTTAGAGGTGTTATATAATAACAAGCGGAGAACCGATAAAAGTGAAAACTGTACAGTGTTAGTTTGTGTTGTAAAAAAATTACATAATATATGTATATACTAATAATTATCTATACATATTTGTAATGCTAATGAAGTAAGGAATCTAAAAAAGTCATAAGTTTGATAGTAGAAAATTATTATCACTTATAAATATTTGTAAATAAGAGAATGTTTTGATATTTTTGCGTATCTTGAAAAAGCATTTGCACAGTATTTAGTATATAATTTTTTCATCAAATTTGTTTATCAAAAACCAATATAAACATGTTATAGTACATTCAATTACCTACATAAAAATGTACAACACCTAGAATAAATTATTGTTTTTATATGTGTTATGTAGCACTAAACAAATAGTCGTGGACTTGGCATATTTCACTAGGCCTATGTAGGAGTAAACACAACACTTTTTAAACACTATCACCTTAACCTTCAGTAATATTTATGCATAGTATAATACATAAAGATTACTGTTATATAACACAAACACTTCACTAACACTAATACTCTGAAATAATAACATAATTAGTAACAACTCACAAATAAAAATAGCAAACGCTTAGGTACCTAAATAAAGACAAGATGGCCTTCAGACGAACTGGATAAATATGACGAAGTAATTCGATGTTGCAGGAAAAAATACGTACTAGCAGTGCTGCAGCGGCAAAACTACATTCCTCTACATTTATTCCTCTTCAAAATGACATATGATTGGACTAGTAACTATAACTTACAATGCCCATAAATCCAATTTTCCAAACCCTCCAATTGCGTCGGTTTGCCATTCATTATAGAAACAAAAAACACCTATTTCTATAAAATCATATCATCTAACCAATCAATATTTCGTTCGAAAAATCAATACCTCAATGAAGCAAATCTATTTAGCTGTGTAGTGGTACCACCCGCAACTTCACACGGCAAAAATTACCCGAGCTGGGTAATTTTTAAAAAAGTCTTCTTTTGGCGTTTTCCTAGCATTGGCTGCAGGAATAGCGTTGGGCCAAATATTCATTCGATTTCTAATCGTCGTGACGTTGTTATATAGCTGCTACATGGTTCGTTTATGTAATAAAATAAAAGTTCAGAATATGATCTTTCTAACGGTAGGCCTAAATATATTGTTCACTTTTGAGTTCATTATTAATGGTTATTTTACAATACAACATTTTCAGTCATGAACCGACGCAAAACGTCGGCTGCCATTCTAAGGCGACAGGGCGAACCAATGCATTCCTTATGGACATTCATTGTTGTTTAAGCTGATGAAAATAGAAACAGCTGATCTTGATTCGTAGTAGTTCCCACAGGCTAACCACAGAATGCAGCACACAAAACGATCATAGTTTTTATAAATAATTCGCGGGGCGAAGCCTACGGGTAACAGCTTGTAAGCGTATAAATACAGAATGAACAGTGTAAAAAATCTTAGGTATTCATATCATTTTCAAAATTTATTATAAACATTTTTTCTAAAAAAAAATTATTTATTTGCTATTCAAAGTAAGTTAATATTTTTTTACACCTAATAATCCAAAATGAGCTAATTACTATGATTATTTGTTCATTTCTCTATAAGAAAATATGTAGTTACCGGTATGTATAAAAATATTCAGAAACTACATTGTTATCGCATACTTTATAAGAAAGGATTGTTGATAGTAACAATCCAAATTGAAACAGTAATATTTACGCACCTTATAGGAATATTTACGCATAAATAATGCAATAAATATTACTACTGGGGTATACACTATACTACACTAAACATATTTCATAACAAACACCGGGGATTTGTTCCTCAAACTCGAATAAACTTTAAAAAAATAAATACACTTGGCCTTTCTAAGTTATTACATTTTTAAGTGTATTTTTCAGCCATATTTTTATTTTGTTTACCTCTGCTATTGTTTAATACCCCCGTTGCAGCAAACCTGTGTGTACCGTACTCAGCGAATTTCCATTGCATATATATGTCTTATGCCGTATAAAGCCACTTCCCAAGTTCACAAATAAGCAATATAATATAACATTTTAATTATTCTCTATAAGAATAACATGGGAGCTGAGTACGTAGATTTGCTGCAACAAGGGACACAAAATGTGGATTTTTATGCAAATATGAATATAACTGAACTAGATGAAGCCACATACCAAGTTTTATTAATTTATGTTAGTAATTAAGGGATACATAATATTTCAATTATTCTCCATAAGGATAACATGGGGCTGAGTACGCAGGTTTGCTGCTTCAGGAACTATCTCGGTAAAAATATTTTTTTTGTACAAATAACAATAGAACACATACCAGATGAAGCCATATATACCAAGTTTGGTCAGTTACACGTTCATAAATAAGCGAGATATAAAATATTTCTTATTCTACATAAGGATAACATTGGACAACGTAATGTGTTTAGCACTTTCAATATCTCTGGAACCAATTGACGTAGATTAATGATCAAAACACCAAATTGTGTGTTTTTTAAGCTGAACCCAATGATGAAAATTAAAATTTGATTAACTCAAACATTTTATGTAAAACATTCAGAAAACCCATTTTTGGGGTACAAAACCTCCCAACAATACCCCTTTGGATAGGTCAATCTGTCTGGTTTTCGAACGTAAAAGTCATAAATGTTACTTTACACGTTTGTACCAAATTTCATCAAAATCGGATCATTTTTACGAGAGTCATCGTGCTCACGGACACACACACACACACACACACACACACACACACACACACACACACACATATATATATATATTATATATGTATGTATGTATATATACAGTTTTGAACGAATGGTGTTTTTGGCATCTGGAGACCTCAGACAAAAAGTTATCATGGTCCCAGGCCTAGGTCTTACCATGCCGGCTACGGTAATAGCTTCTTCCCTATAGGGGAAATTCGCTAAAAAACATGTGCACTTGCCCCCTGTTTTCGTTGGTACGGGGCAAGTGCATACACCAAATGTGCACTTGCCCCACCATGTACATTTTATGCCTAAAATCATGTTAGTGATTGGGTTCTAGTCAAGTTTGCCACACAAAAAAACAGTGAAACATTTTGTAGGGATTATTTAACCCATAAATACTGACAACAACCAAGTAAAAAGGTTTGTGAAAAATACCTACCTAAAAAAAGAGGTAAGTAACAGATGAAAATATTGTGAAAATTGTACATGAACCTTCACTGAGGCGCAGAGGAGAAGTTGTTTTTAACATATCAAATCCACATCTTACAACATCCAATAGAAAAATTACTTGGATAAGAAGCTGTTCATCATGTAAATGTGGAATATAAATGGTTTCATAGTAACGAGTTAGGCTAATTATTTTCATATTTTTTAAGGGAAAACAAGTTAAGTGTTAAAAATGAGAATAATACTTTATAAACAAACAGAATGAGAACAGTCTTTATAAAAAAACACCACCTAAGCATTTTAACGATCGAGTTTTCTCGCCACATAAAAAAGTTCGTATCTCAGAAACTATGAGAGAGAATTCAGTTCTATAAAAAGTATTAGAAAGCTCTCAAAAAGTTATATTTGCTCTAACCCCACAATATTCTTGCTGCACCTATTATAGATCGAGGCAGAAAATGCATTTAAGTTACCCACTAGATGGGACAAGTGCACACACTCGGTAGAGAAAAGTTTAAACAATTATTTCACCATGAAAATTTTATTGTATTTTTATGAAAATGTTATGATCAATAAAGAACATCCTTAAAATTGCATCATAAAAATATTAAGTTCGAACCATTAAAAATGATGTGCTCAGACTTGGTCAAAGTTGCACTATCGATTTTACGTAGTGTATTTACCCCACCACACCCTTTCACGTACGGTATAAAAATCCAGTTTTTCCGATCGACGGCTGCCGCCGGTGTTATTAATTCCAGTAAACGTAAAAAACTACTTGTTTCTCATTTTATTACAAGTCTATCTAAAGGTATTTTGTCATTATAACGTAAACGACGAGAAAATAAATTTCCTACTCATTCCAGTCCTACCACTCGCTCTCGGATAGAAACAAAATTGACCTCGCTCTGATTTTTTGAAACGCCATGTGTTTGGCGATTTTGCAACACAAACAAGGCATAGTCGACTCTCGTGCAAATTGTCGTTCATCAATTATGTTGATATATTGCTGCTAGAAGGTTCATTCATATGATAAAATGGAAGTTTAGAATGTTATATTTTGATTCGTATGAAAATTATCCGGTTTCAAGAGCTGTTTCTATGTATTTTGTGCGTCTGAAAGAAAATCCGTCAGATATCGACGGCTGCCATCACTCATCACTCGGAGGGTTAAAAAAACCTTTTCTCCATAAGAATAACATGGCAGCTTTTTATGCCATTTGGGCAGAGCCCTGAGGTGTGAGGGAAAAACAAAACAAAACATCTAAAATTGTATGGTCCTCTACACAAACGCACAACTTCTTTATTAGTACAGATTAATTTGGTAAAAAGTAGTAGCCTATTCACAAATCAAAAACGGCAGATTATTGTTGGCAACAAAAGTTGTTGACAGAATTTTAAATATTTTCTTGCCGACTATTGTCTTCAACATTAGTCAGCTACTCCGGTGTAAATGCGCCTTTACACATGACCTATTAGAGGAGAAATAGAGTCCAGGTGATAAAAAAGGCTACCAGACTTTATTTTACCAAATAATAAAAGAGACCAATGGAATGTACCTGTTGTATCCAAACAGTTTTCAATTAGGTACTACTAATACTCAATGATTACTATTTACTGGCATTAAGATTAAATTGAAACCATTGAATTGAGAAGTTATTTATTGATAGCATTATCCTCCTCCTTTACGTTTTACCCTTTCCACTCCTATTAACTGAGGACTCAGTTTCCCTATCTGCTCCATTAATTTTGAGCAAAAATTGCATAGGCCTATTAAATTTGTTAGACTCTAAAAAAGGATTTCTTTCAATTCTAAAAGGCCGATGTTTTTTTTAGTTTCTTCTAGGCCAAAAGTCTAGAGTGGTATTAAGAAAAAATAAAACATAGGCTATATTTTCATTTTTAAGTATTTTTATTATTTTTGTTTGAAACAAATAAAAATTTATGTAACCAAAAACAGAAAATATATTTTTAACTGAAAGAAGGATATTTTTTGTGTGTTTTCTATTGTCTATATCCTTACAAACCAAAGTAAGGGATATTAAAATATTTGAGACACAATACATCACCAGACAAAATAATCAGTCTAAAACAAGTTTTTCGTGAAAAAAGATTTGACACCAACTTGTGCATGATTGCCTCATCTATTTATTTATTTTATTGCTTAGCAACAGCATTATTTAGGTCAAAAGTAGGACAAGACTATAGAGAGGAAATCGCACCCCCCACTTCGTCGCAACCGAACGTTCGTACGAGTTCTGATGGTAACACCTGAACGAAGAACTCTTAATATTTACTTATGTTTTGACTACGTTTTTTTTTTTAAGTTTAAAAATCTACCAACACAGTTTAGTCACCCTCTTTTTAGAATGAAAACTAAATAGCTAGGCTATCATTCCGGCTAGGCTATCGTTCCAAAGGTCTGAATTTGGGGCCCTTTATGTCGCTTACAAGAGGAGACCCCTGTAAATTTGTGTTATTGTAATCAGCTATGTGGATTTAAATTAATTACAACAAATCATAAAATATTGTTATTTTGGTTAAAACATACGAAAAATTACGATTAATTAACAATTTTTATCTTTAAAAAGATAACCATAATGTGCAGACTTGAACGGGAAACCTACATCGTATAAAACTAGCATCATAACCTCTGAGCCATTTTGCCATGTCTGCTGATGTTGATTTTATTACAAATGAAGCGATAGCACCGACTCTAAATCAACAGGTGTTTTATGTCGTCACTAGACAAGAGTGGGTGGGGTGAGTGCAATTTCCTGTCTTTAGTCTTTTTAAAGTACCTAGGAATTAAAGCTCTTTTCATGACTTCAAAACATCTTATCAGCTAAAAATATAAACAGAAAAAATGAAGTACTTTATGTTCAACGCTCTTTTATTTTCATAACTAATAACCATTTAGTAAAAACACTTATTCAAACAATCATACAGCAAATAATAAGGATGGGAAGAAATGTTTTAGGCAAATAACTATACCTACCCCTCTTCTTCTTTGTAGTTCTTGAGTGTATGGTAGTGTTCAAAACACTGTCCTGGATGAAGACCTAGTTTCCTGTCACACATGTCACAAAGAAATTTACAGTTTATCTCCTTTGCCAGCTTTTCTGTTGCTGCAGACACTAAGGTTTGAACAATCCACAAAGTCAAGATCAACATTTGCAAATTGCAGAAAATCAACAGTACTAGCCAGTCCATTGAACACCATTTATATTCCAAAACTCCTCTATTGTGTATAGGAAATGGTCTATCATAAAATGTTTTAATTGAACTTAAAATTTTTTAACAGATAATTCTTTGAGGTTTTTTTGGTAACTTATTCCATAGTTTTGGACTAAAGGTTAGGCTTGCCAATCCTTGTCGCCTTTGATTATGCTTTATAATATGAATATTGTCTCTACCTCTTGTGTTATACGAATATAATTCATGATTTGTTTGAAAACTGTCATTTACTTTTACATTTACCAATACTTAATAAATAACGGTGCAAGGAACAGTTAGAATTTGCAGGGTTTCAAAGGCTTCTTTACAAGAGTCTCTAAAGTTCAATCCAGCTTTACATCTCACTGCCTTTTTTGAAGTATTAGTAGTTTTTTAATATTGCACTTGGATGTAAACCTCCGTATCTCAATGCTGTACTTTAAAATTGAGTAAAAAAAGGAATAATAAATTGTTTTCAAAGTTTCTATGGAACATGATGAATTTAGCTTTCTTAAGATGAAAATTGATCTAATTAACTTAGTTTCAAACAGATGTAATTAATGTGATCATTCCAGTTGAGTTTGTTATTTACCATGAGCCCCAAGAATGTTTCTCTCTCTATAGTCATAAATGACAACTGGGGCCCGTTTCATAAAAGTACTGTAGTACAGGTCCTGTAATACAGGGATTATAAAATAAAAAGTACAATTCCTGTAAAATCTGTTTCATAAAAAATATTCTACAATCCTAAAATCACCTGTAAAATTCCACCTGTAATCGGATTCTGGGATTTATTGTTTACTGTCATTACTTAGACTAGAATCACGTTGTAATTTTAATTGCTTACTCAGTAAATTTATTTTTCATATTAAACATTCATATTTAGGCTACTGTGTTAAAAGAGCACGATTCTAACGATGTATAGCGATTTTATTTAAAATGTAGTTGTTTATGGTGTTTAACGTCCTAGTAAAATGATACATTCCGCAATTACAATTCTAATTCCAATGTTTTTATTATTTGTTGAGAATAACAACAAAAATTATCCTATTTATAGTCCAATTTCATTCAAACTTGAGACTCGGTCAAGTTAGCAATGACGAACACAGGATATTCAAAACGTGTTGCCACCTAACCCTAGGGGGAGGAGCGGGCATTTCCCCTCTTAACCTCTGTGTGCAGCAAATGATTCTCCTTAAATGTATTTGGGTGGATATTTTTAAAAAAGGTCATTAGAAGCTTGCCAATACATGATACCGTACGTTATATTCTATATTTAGTAAATATAAAAGTAATTAACTGATAAAAATGTACGAATTTGAATTGGTAGGGAGGAAGCATGAATCAGTTGTCTGATACCGTTTTTTATCATACTTTATAATAAATCTAAGCAATAACTACTTTTACTTGATTCACGACTTTTGTATATGGGAAACAGACATTTCAGTTTTTCTGTGTGTTTGTGGGTCCAATACCTTTCGTAAAAATGGTCCCATTTTGATTAAATTTGGGATAAAAATAACATTAAATAACATATTAAATACCATATCAAGCAATATATGTGATTTTAAGCTGAATCCAATGGTAAAATTAAAATTTGACTTTTAAAAAGATTATATCTAAAAAATTAAAAAAAATGTTGTATATGTGAAACAGACATTTCAGTTTTTCTGTGTGTTTGTGGGTCCAATAACTTTCGTAAAAATGGTCCCATTTTGATTAAATTTGGGATAAAAATAACATTAAATAACATATTAAATACCATATCATGCAATATATATGACTTTAAGCTGAATCCAATGGTAAAATTAAAATTTGACTTTTAAAAAGATTATATCGAAAAAATTAAAAAAAATGTTGGGGTACAAACCCCCCCCCCAAAAAAAAACCATTAGGATGGGGCGATCTGACTTGTTTCTAACTTAAAAACAAACAATTTAGTACTTAAATTACTGTTTTATGTCAGTTGGTTACCCATATATTAAAAGAGCTAAAACAGCATGTTTCCAATGTTATTCCTATGGAGATTAAGTAAATTTGTATGGCTCCCTTAATTATATACCTACATAAATTAATAAAAAATAGTCTACAAAAATACTATTCTCTTCATCACTAGAACTGCTTTCTTTGTCTATTCTACACTTTATAATTACAAATATATGAAATAACACACTATTTAACTTAATAAACTATACTTGTTAAAGTTTTATGATGTTCTAAACAATTGTAATATTTTATATAATTTACAGGGCCTGTAATTCGGGCCAACACCCTCTATAAAACAAATCACTATAGCATTTGTAAAATGTACTTTTAATACAGGTAAATCCCCTGTAAATAGTTTTACAGTTGTAAAACTTTATGAAACACACTATTGTAATTTTAACTAATAATACAAGGAGGTTACCTGTAATACAGGCTCTGTGAAACGGGCCCCTGGTTTTGAGACTATATTTGTTATTCTACCCACTATTCCTCATAAGCTGAACACCAGTCGTATTTAAATTTTGTATATAATCAGCTGGTAATTTACTTTCTATAATTATCTTTATGTTATGTTTAAAACATATGTTACTCCTATTTGTTTCTACCCAAAAATGAGTTTTTCTTAATTAATACTCTGCTAAATAATAGGTTATGGCTCCCAGCAGCATTTCTCTAACTTGCCATATTTTCTAAAGTATTTACTTGAGCATTTTTGTTAAACTGAGTATTTACAATGGCACAAGAATATCAAAGTAGGGTTACCTACGTTTGAAAAGTTAAATGAAATGTCAAACTATTCTGACTGGAAATTTGGGATGGAAATGTATTTAATGCATGAAGATTTATGGGACGGCATTGAATGTGATGAAAATGGGATGGTTTTAAATGATGATAAGAAGAAAGATATTAAGGCAAGAACTTAAATTTGTCTTATGGTTTCACCTTCAGTATAACCGCATGTCTAGTGATGTAAAATACCCAGGTATTTAAAACTCGAGGTAAATACCCTGGGTATTTACCCGGGTAAATACCCAAAATTTATAAATACCCAGGTATTTTGGGTATTTATGATATTTTACATAAAAATGCCAATATAATTTATACTAACCCTTAATACCCGTTTTTATCAATTTATAACTTTTGAGGATATTTTATTGATTACATTTATTAATTATTTTACCAATAAATAAATAATAACATGGTAATTTTTGTAAAAAGACCTTGTCAAGCTTACAAATCACACCACTGCCAAACTATGAAGGAACTGGTTAAATACAAGACATTCTATAAGTTACAAATTTAAAAATGTATAATTTTATAAATGGACCAATATAAGTTAGAACAAAAGTACAATATAAGTCAGGTTAATTGAATTTTAAATTTATTAAACACTAAAGGAACATAACAGTTTTAAATACCCAGTCCTGTACTCTTCAAAACAGTTTTTATGATCATTTTATAATCCTTCCAGCATGAGAATTTCAATAAACCTACTAAAAATCCTGTAAATGTTATAAAAATCATAAATACCCATGTTTTGGGTATTTACCCGGGGCTTGAGGTAAGTACCCGGATAAATACCCATTTTTTATTTACCTACCCACTGGGTATTTACCCGGCCCACATCACTACGCATGTCTGTAATGCAAAGAGTGCAAAAGAAGCTTGGGACAATTTGCAAAAGACTTATCAAGACAAAGGTTTAAATTCGAAGATTGATCTTTTACAAGTTTTGATGAACACAAAATTGGAGAATTGTCGTAACATGGAAGCCTATATTAACAAAATAATGACTAATTCACATGGACTTGCTGAATGTAATTCCCCTCTGAATGATGAGTTCGTGGCTGCTTTATGCTAGCAGGATTACCAGAAGAATATAAACCAATGAGAATGGCAATGGAGGTGTCAAACTAACAACTGAGTATGTCAAATCCAGACTTCTCCAAGAGAATTTCAAGCAGGATGCATTTGATAGTACAGCTTTTATATCAAGAGATAACAAGTCTAATGTTAAATCAGTGCCTTTTAAACAATCATCAAAAATCAAAAGTTTTAGGTGTAAAGACTTGGTCATATTGTTAAGCATTTCAAAGCTAAAGTTTTACTTCCTCGTAATAATATAAATAATTGTAAATAACTGTGCACTTTTCCACAGGCCTCTAAATCTAAGCTCAACTCAAATAATGGTAGGAATAAGCATAAAATGCCCAGTTCTCAAGTTCAACATAGTAATTTAAGTTCAGATAACAAGTGGTCTTTACAAACTGCCTAAGCAATAAATGTTGATTCAAATGGTTGGTATATTGACTCTGGTGCAAGTACCACATGACTAATTCTAGCGAGTGGCTGAATGATTATGATTTTAATGTTAAACATGAGATAACATTAGCAAATAATCAAAAGGTACACAGTGAAGCAGTTGGCAATGCAACTGTGATACTACCAAACAAAGAAGACAAGGTTATTTCAAATGTCATGTATGCACCAAACCTTTTGACTAACTTGCTTTCAGTTCATAAAATAGTTCAAAATGGTTTAGCGGGTTTAGCAGTAGTTTTTATTTCACATGGATGCCAAATGTATAAAGTGGATGCATGACTTATTCAAGGTAAAATTTTGGCAAAGGCGTCTAACGTAGGAGGACTTTACAAACTGGATGTAAGTGAACAACAAGCTGTTCCACAGACACCAAATGAACAAAGTTTTCATACTGTTTCTAAAACTGATGCTGAAATCTGGCATGAGCGACTTGGACATCTTAACTGGATGAGAATGAATGTTTTATCCAAATATTTATGTACAGGACTAAGTTTTCTGGAAATCAAAATCTAGGAATGTGTATTTCTTGCATTGAAGGTAAGATGAGTAGTTTACCTTTTCCCCAACAATCAGTTCATAGAGCAACTGAGAAGCTGGAACTGATTCATTCTGATTTGTGCGGACCAGTCAATGAGTTATCACTGAGCGGGTGTAAATATTTATTTACTTTTATTGATGATTATTCTAGGAAAGTTTTTAGTAATTTTCTTAAAACCAAAGACCAAGTTTTCAATACATTTAAAATGTTCAAAACTAGAATGAAAAAGAAACTGGTTATCAAATCAAGTTTATAAGAAGTGACAATGGTAAGGAGTATGTTGATAAGCAATTTGAGAACTTTCTCTTTGAAAGTGGTATAAAACACCAAATGACTGTGAAGTACACTTTTGAGCAAAATAGCGTTGCTCAAAGGGCAAATCACACCATAATTGAGAAAGTGTGTTGCATGCTCCAAGGCAGTGGTTTAAGTAAATCTTATTGGGCAGAGGCAGCCAACACTGCAATATATCTGAAAAATCGAAGTCCCTCTAGAGCTGTAAAAGGGTTTACACCTGAAGAGCTGTGGTCAGGCAAAAATGTTAATCTTTCTCACCTGAAGGTTTTTGGTCGTATTGCTTATGCACACATTCCTAAACAACTAATGAAAAAGCTTGACCCTAAGGCAAAGAAGTATGTTTTCACTGGTTACTGTGAAGAAACCAAAGTTTATCGTTTGATTGATCCAGAAAACCCCAAAAGATTGGAAATTTCAAGAGATGTGGTATTTATTGAAAATATGTTTTTCAAACAAAACGTTGAAATTGTGTGTCAAGATTCCACTGACGGATATCTTAACAAACTGAGCCATGAGAATTACTCTTCAAGACCTGACAAAGGATTAAATGAGCAATCTACAAGAAGTGAAAATGATTTGTCTGAGACTGATAATTTATCTAGTGAAGAAACTAATATAGAAGTAAATTTATCTGATGTATCTGTAGAAGCGGAATTGAATCAAGACGAAAGGACAAGATATCCTGTAAGAGATAGAAAACCTAAGGAGTATCCAGAGTTTAAACTGAGCCATGAGAATTACTCTTCAAGACCTGACCAAGTATTAAATGAGCAATCTACAAGAAGTGAAAATGATTTGTCTGAGACTGATAATTTATCTAGTGAAGAAACTAATATAGAAGTAAATTTATCTGATGTATCTGTAGAAGCGGAATTGAATCAAGACGAAAGGACAAGATATCCTGTAAGAGATAGAAAACCTAAGGAGTATCCAGAGTTTAAACTGAGCCATGAGAATTACTCTTCAAGACCTGACCAAGTATTAAATGAGCAATCTACAAGAAGTGAAAATGATTTGTCTGAGACTGATAATTTATCTAGTGAAGAAACTAATATAGAAGTAAATTTATCTGATGTATCTGTTGAAGCGGAATTGAATCAAGACGAAAGGACAAGATATCCTGTAAGACATAGAAAACCTAAGGAGTATCCAAAGTTTATCACCTATCAGACATTTTGCACCGAAGATGAGCCAACATATGCAGAAGCAATAAATGGTGAAAATGAAAGTAAATGGGAAGATGCAATGAAAAATGAGTCCTTCATTACTTAAAAATCATTCTTGGGATCTAGTTGATCTACCCAAAGGTAATAAACGGTATCAGGAAACTGACACATACTTTCTCCCTTTTAGCCAAACTTTAATGACAAAAATATTTGTTATTTACTAAATATAGAATATGAAGTATAGATAAATGTACAGAAAATTGTCTAAAATAGTTGTTTTCAGAAATATCCACCCAAATTGCTTTTTTGGAGGCACTATAGAGTCCGTTGCTACACACAGTAGTTTTGAGAGGGGAAATGCCCCCTTGCCCCCCCCAGGGTTAAATAGCAACACATTTCGAACATCATCTGTTGGTCAATGCTAACTTGACCTGCATATCAAATGAAATTGATCAGTAAATAAGAGAGAAATAGTTATTTTTGTATTCCCCATAAGAATAACATTGGACAACGTACTGTGTTTACCGCTAAATGAAAATTTCAATTTTCTCCGCAACTAGCAATCGTAGAATAGTAATTTAAAATACTAATTTATTTAGTTTTTTGAGCTCTTTTTAATGGTGACTAGTAATCTTTTTTAACATTTATGATTTTTTATGAAAAATCCAAAAAACTGAATTTTTGATGTTTTAAGTCCTGTAATTTCTGAACCCGCATTTTTCCAGAAATGCGGGTGGTGTCATTTTGTTGGAAACCTAAAGTTCTACAAACCACGAAAGTTTAATCAAAATCGTTAGAGCCGTTTTTGAGAAATTTGGATTTTTCATGTTTTTTGGCGGTTTTTGGGGGATAATTACCCTTAAAAATCAAAAATTCAAAAAAATGAAAAAAACGCCTGGAGATATCGTGGATTAGTACCTACACGCCAAATTTCATAAAAATCGGCCCATAGGTTAGGGCTCTAGCTCTGTACACATCCACACAGACACACACACACACACACACACACGGACACACACACACACACACAGACAGACATCACGTAAAAACCACTTTTTTGGGTTCAGGGAGCACCAAAACGAATATTTCCACTGACAACTCAAATTCGAAAATTTTTACGAAAACAATACTTTCTCCATATACTATGTATAGGGGGAGAAAGTAAAAAAGCCATAAATTGCAAGTGGGTTTACTAGATAAAAAGAGATGCAGACGGAAACATTGACGATATAAAGCTTGTCTTGTAGCCAAAGGTTGTAACCAAAAGGCTGGAATAGATTACGAAGAGACTTTCTCACCAGTTGTAAGACATTCAAGAATGAGAGTTTTATTTACACTAGCGGCTGAATTTGACCTTAGTATTGATCATCTATATGTCAACACCGCTTTTCTAAATGGAGACCTAGAAGAAGAGGTTTATATTAAACAACCAGAAGGTTTTGTCCAACAAGGCAAAGAGAACAAAGTTTGTTTATTGAAGAAAGCTTTGTTTGGTTTAAAGCAAGCTTCAAGAGCATGGTATACAAAAATTGACTGAGCACTATATTATTTAGATTTTAGCCACCAAACCTTGTGTTTATATAAGAAAAGAAAAGGTTCTGGTTTAGTAATTTCTCTTTATGTTGATGACTTGCTATTATTTTTGAACAATTCAAAACTGAAAGAATAAGTCAAAAGAAAACTGATGAGTATTTTTTCAATGAAAGACTTGGGGGAAGCAAAGTATGTAGTCGGATACAGAGTGACTCAAACTAATGGGGCTATCTTTGTTGATCAGAGAAAGTATACTGAGAGTTTACTGGAGAAATTAACATGAGCCAGTGCAAAGCTGCTAGTACTCCATTACAAAAAGGTCAGAAGTTTACTTCAGTTTATTCAAAACATGTACGTGACTCCAAAATCCCATATCAGTGTTTAATTGTAAGCTTAATGTATCTTTCAGTTTGTTCAAGACCAGATATAAGTCACGCAGTAAGTGTTCTCAGTCAGTATATAAGTCACGCAGTGTTCTCAGTCAGTTTAATACTTGCTACACAAAGGAACATTGGGAAACTACAAAACATAAATTGCGATATCTTAAAGGAACACTTGATTTCTGTTTAAAATATGAACAAAGTGGAGTTCCAGTTTATGGACTGGTAGATGCTGATTGGGCAAGTGACATCAACCAAAAGTCTTACTCAGGAATGGCTTTTATCATAGCTGGAGCAGCTGTTTCCTGGGAGAATTAGAAGCAACCGACCGATGCCCTATCTAGCACTGAAGCTGAATACATGGCGCTAACACAAGGAGCCAAGGAGGCAATTTTTCTTAGACATTTTTTACATGATATTCTCAATACTTATTTCAAGTTCAAACTTTATTTTGGCAATCAGTTACCCCAAAAAATCTCAGTAAATCCAATTTTTCACAGTAGAATCAAGCATCTTGACTTGAGACATCATTTTATTCGTGAAGCTGTTGGCTCTAAGATGATAGAATTGAACTATCTACCAACAAATCAAATGTATGCAGATGTGTTGACAAAGTGTCTCAGTAAACAGAAACACAGTGTTTGCTTGAATGGACTCGGACTTGTAAAACAGTGTCCAGCTTAACCCATTGCGGGCGGCGAAAACCCGAGCCATGCGGCCCCTAGCGGCTGGAGTTATTTATATATTATTGACAGCAGTACCGAGTACGAATTAGTGCACAATCTATCGGAATTGGCGGAAAATAACAGACTATTTAGTGTAAATCCACGCGCAATCTATTGGCTAAACCAAGTAACACATCATGCCACACTCTGGTGGCAATGACTAAAAACAGTACTAACTTTGTAAACACAGAACTTTGGACGCCGGGGTCGTGTCGTTTGGCCTCAGGTCCACTCACCGCGTGGACGCCTACCCGCGGCGTCTTTCACCCGCAATGGGTTAAGGGGGAGTGTTGTTCTACTGACTTCCTCATAAGCTGAACACTAACACCAGTTGTATTTAACTTTTGTATATAATCAGCTGGTAATTTACTTTTTGTAATTATCATTTTTATGTTTAAAATATATTTTTCTTCTATTTGTTTCTACCCAAAAATGAGTTTTTCCTAATTAATACTCTGCTAAATAACAAAATGTCATCTTCTTTTCTTCCTTGTTACCACTTGTATGTAAGCGTTATGATAGGAACTCCTCATGATAATGTATATTTGGTCTCACCATAACAATACCAAGACATTATCTTTGTTACGGTAGGCTGCTTGCTGCTACCTCATGTTTATTCAACAGGCCCTTTAGTCTACCGTACCCTTGTTGACATGACTGTGGTTGCCTTGCCGATTTGAAATGACAGTCCCAGTAAGATGCACTTTCATACTTAGCAACTCTTGGGCTAATGGTAAACTTCTATATAGTCGATCAGTGTGAATGTGGAATTCGCAATCTGGCCCACATATTTGTCTGACTCTTTGAGCCAAGAGCAAAACAATTATTGCAGTAAACTGCATATTAGGAAAGGGCAAGTTCTCAGAGGTTGTTGGAGCCATAATACGGTTCAAAGGTGAAAATACTATATCCTGATCTGGCATCAGATACAACAAAAACCTTTAGACTCAATAACTCTGCCTGTCTACATCCAGGAAGAGTCAACCACTTGCTTGCTCTCTCTGCCTCTTCCCTCTCTTTGAGTTTCCTCCTGAAGAAGGCATCCTCTAGCCAGCACCCTAGTTCAGGTCCAGTGAGTTTTGCCACCCCTTCTCTTGCAAGCCTGCCAAAAAGATTGAATCAGGATATGTGATTTTGTGGTACTCAATTTAAACAAAAATTACTGGTTTTTATAAATATTATTATTGACCCTACCGTGATTTTGAGACATGTAAAACTCAACCAGTATAAGTGGACAGTGAAAAAAATTTAACAAAACAACAATATAATTTCTTAAAGAAAAATACGGAATAACAGAATATGAAGTAATTAGACTATTAACTGGACCAAGAGGAACCATATAAAATTTGTTTAGCTTATTTTGGAAAAGATTCACTCTCAAAATAGAAGTTTGGCTGCGTAAAAATTGACATTTTACACTTATGCCATATTATTGTAGGCTAAGATTAAAATTTAGATATAACTTAGTAGCCAACTTATATTTTTAATAATTGCTATATACTTCTATATAGGGAATCAGATTGCCAATACTTCATACATTTTTAATTTTCTCCTCAAGCAATGGTTTAGCCTACTTTCAGTAAGTTAAAGTTTTACTTTCGGTCAAAATGTTTCCAAATTTTTCACTTATTCGATTTTCCAAAAAACGACCCTCTGAACGTTATCTTATTTTACCATTTTCGAATTCTTCTGTCTTTTAAAATTAAAGTGAATACCGTGCATGTTTATAGGTTTCAACCATTCTGTAATTTATTGAGAATTTTTGAAATAATGTCTGCAAAATCGCCAAAATGACAGGGACGCCGAGTAGGTCACCATTTAGCAGTCAGAGGGTTAAACCTATTCATCACTGCATTGTTGGCTGTTCCCAGGGCTGGACTTTTGTAGTTTTGTTTACAAAGGGCATTCAAACATGTATGCCAAAAATCAGCTCGTTAGGAATTTTTTCCACTGCTCAAGCTAATTTGCCTGGTCTAGGCCTACATCAAAAGGTCCAACAAATAAATAATTGGTCGCTTGATCATTCAGAAAAGTTGATAATTTACTTGTTGTTTCTATTGTATTTGAGGAGTTAAAAACCATTTTGGAATTATTATCTTAACTCGTTTATGTGGGGTGGCCATTTTTGTATTCCTAAACACGCCGATTTTTGTGTTTCGCAATCTTTTACACTGACAAAAATATCTCATAAACTATTTACCGTATCCAAAAAAGATAAAAAAAGCCATTTTAAAGGTAAAGAAAGTTGGATATCAAAATTGTACGAAATTCACTTATTAGACATTTTTTCTCATGGAAGGAGTCCTATGTACATTTTGGTATTTTTTATTGAAAAGGTTATATATATGTATAAGTACTGTTACCTCAAAAATATTATTTGTAAAACTCTTTTCCTTTATTTTTTATAAATATTTAAAAATTGAATTTTTCTAAAATTTGGCTTAAAAAGTGTCAGAATTCCCATTGAGGGTCACCTTATAGAGGAAGCCTTGAAAACTTTATGTTGAGCATTGATCATATTATACATAATTTTGAAAATATTATATGGTATTAGTTATTGCCGCAAATGGGATTTCGAAAGGACCTTCAAATCGGCAATATTAACAATTTTAATATTCGCTAATAGTACTTAAATGTAAACTTTGACCGGCTGCCATTTATAACTCAGTGGTCTGTTTGAGATCAGATTTGTGGCATTTTTTAAAAATAATAAAGCCATTTAATTTGAAGTCCATCTCGACCTATGCTGTCATTTAAGATTTTCTTCTTCATCCTTGTGGCCCACCCGATGGGTGCCACCCCTCCTCGTGGCTACCTTCTTCCACGGTCCGTCCCTCTGATGTGATAAAAAACTCATAGTTGCTTCAAAAAGGAGATTTTTATTAGTACAGTGTTTATATCCTAAAGGCCATTTCATACCATTTCATCGACGTCCACGGACGGGAATGGAAAAAAAACATGTGCTTAACACATGGAATGCTTAACATGTGTTTTAATGGAGCCATTCATACAGGCATAAATGGGCGTTTTAATGGAGCCATTCATCTATACTTATTTAATAGGCGAGCAGGTTTTTTGTGACACAGGGATTCCATTGTAACGGGTGTTACACTTTGGACACTTTAACCCTTTGAGTGCCACGCAACGATATATCGTTGTGCACGGAACATCCGAAAAATACTTCACAACGATATATCGTCGTCGGTGGTCTTACCGAAAAATACATTGCAACGATATATCGTTGTTATGGAAAATTGTTCTTACGTCATTACTTTTTATTATTTCTTGCAGGACATTTCCAGGATATTTTCTAGCTCTATAAATCTAGTAGTTATTTGGTGAAAATCTTATATTTGAACAATGTTTATTTATCTGAAAAAATATATACAAAATTTCCCGCATGTATAATATGTACCTATTCAAATTTTTTATTTTTTTATTTTTTAGATATTATATATGTGCATAATATAATAGCTAAACTTTAAACTTACAAAACAAAAAAGTTTCATAATAATATGTTACCAAATAAAAAAGTTATTGATTTTATGTATAAAACCCTTGCAAAATGTTGATTTTGTGAATCGTTATAGAAAATTTTTCTTACGTCATTCCTTTTTATTATTTCTTCCAGGACATTTCCAGGATATGTTCAGGTAAACATATACTCCATAAATAAATATACGAGGCCTAGTTAGTCTGCTTTATGAAATAAAATTGTAATAAGACTTAAACCCTTGAATAAAGTTAGGCTACTGTCTTGTGTTCTAATTTGCCGTTTTTATATTTTTTTACATTTATGGAAATAACTTGTCCGCCTAAAGCCCAAATTTGATGAAACTTTCAGGAAATATTTTGGGAAACATGTCCTCTATAAATCTAGTAGTTATTTGGTGAAAATCTTATATTTGAACAATGTTTATTTACCTGAAACAAATAAAAAAAATTAAAAGAAATTTCCCACATACATATATGTATTCAAATTTTTTATTTTTATTTTTTAAATATTATATATGTGCATAATATTATAGCTAAACTTTAAACTTACAAAACAAAAAAAGTTT
Organism: Allygus modestus; assembly: GCA_963675035.1. NCBI lineage: Eukaryota > Metazoa > Arthropoda > Insecta > Hemiptera > Cicadellidae > Allygus > Allygus modestus. Next base: position 291,857,272 of record OY776111.1, on the reverse strand, counting down.
CATAATAACATCTTACCAAATAAAAAAGTTATTAATTTTTTTGCAAACCCTTGCAAAATGTTGATTTTTTGCCTGGCACTTTTTGGATATACTGTGTTAAAAACTCTGGCACTCTAGGGATATGACGACCGAAAAACTCTGGCACTCAAAGGGTTAATTGTAAATTACATACAAAAAGAATGATTCAATCTGAATTATTAAACTGACTCTAATAAGAACCAATCAATATACATTATATTTGATACTAAAGGTTTTTTGTTCCTTGTTAGTTAGCCGAATACATAGAATAAAGAAGCGTAACGGGTGTTACTGAAAATGGACAGTGAAGTTGAACCTCATGTAAATGTTCTTAAAACTCTGTGAATTTTAAAACTATAAAATTATGACAAAAATAGGAGTTATTCCCCAGTAAATGCGTGAAATGGAACTGTAATTAAAATTGTCATGGGTATTAAATTTTTTTTACATAAAATAAAATCATGCGTAACGGGTGTTACATTGGAATGTAACGGGTGTTACGCAGTTGCTAAAATTAAGATTTTTAGCATATATTATACAATAATAAGGTGTAAAATAACAACAAGAAGTATAATTGAGGTTTCTTTAATCATATGAACAAATAAAAACATATATTTTATAAAAATCACTTATATTTAACTAATATATACCTAATACATGACATGGTTATAGGTCAATACTTGTTATACAATATCTTAGGGCCTATTATGAATTAATTAGACTTAGGCCTGTTAAAGATCATTCTTTAACATCCATGTCAATAATTAAAAGAGAATGCCTACAACTTAAAATAAAAAACATAATAATCGCTATAAATAAAATGATTCTTGGGGAACGTAAAATCAACCTTGGTTACTTTCAGTAAGGAAATTTACATTAAGTTTAAGTTTGGATCATTATCATAAAATGTCTCGTGATATCCTGTATTTCATTCTCTAGAAGTACGCTTGGACCCATTTTTTGTGGCTTTGTTTCATACAAAGTTAAGCCTACATCAACTGCAGTTTTCTTAGAGGGACTGTCCGGAACAATCTTTTTTAATCTACATATTAACTGCTTTTCTGGAAGATTGTATACATTTATAACCTCCAATATCTCAGACACTGATGATAAATTGTGCTTTCTTCTTTTTCTCCCTACTTTTATTCTGCTTAAGATCCTTTCCCGTTGTTGAGATCTTCTCTTCTTATTTTATCTCTCTCTCTCTCTCTCTTTCTTTTTGCAAATGCTTCTGCCATTTTACATCATCACTCTTAATTTTATCGCAAAAGCGTCTCGTTCGATAATTTTTCTTTGTTGGAGTCATTGCTGAAAAAAAAAATTATGAGGTGCTATAGTAATATACGGTAATTAAACCTTTAATGATAAAAAAATAATTTGATAAGACCTAACATTCAATTCCTAATAAATATGTTAAAAGTCTGATTCTGGAATACATGTTATCAAATAGAGTGTAGAAAAATATTAAACAAAATAATGACAGACTGTAGTTATATATAATCCTTATAACAGCTGTTTATTTAAATGAATTGAATTAAGAAAAAACACATGTGACATAAACCAAATAAAACTCTCCTCCATATAAATAACATGGGGACTTGGAAGTCCCGTGGGACAGAGCCCTGAGGACTTTTATAAATGACAATAGGCCGATGACACTTCTGGGTACATATATATTATTAATATATTACATACAAACATTGTAAACAATAAGGCTTTTTTGTTTTAAGATATACCCCCACATATTATATACTAAAACATGCATGCATCTAAGTGTGCAGATGTGGAAATCTTGTCCCCTGCCAATCAAATGGATTCTTGTTAGGAGGGTAAAATCTGGCTTTAGATTTTTGGTTTAAGCCTTAGGGCTCTGCCCCATGGGACTTCTAAGTCCCCATATTATTCAAATGGAGGAGAGTTTTATTTGGTTTGTGTCACATGCGTTTTTTCTAAATTAATTTAAATTCAATTAACTTAAATAAACAGCTGTTATAATGATTATATATCTAATTACAGACTGTCATTGTTTTGTTACTATTTATCTATTTACTACTCTTGCTTCTCAGAACGGTACTATAATAGTAGTGATAACATATCATTGTTAACTTTTTAGGTGTTATTAACTAAATTAAAAAACTCTCAATAGGGCTATGTATTCAAAATATAGTAAAACGGAATATAAATATACTAAAAACTGAATGGTTGTGGGTTGTGTTGGATTGTAACACCCGTTACATTAAATTATATGTAACACCCGTTACGCAAATAACTCCTTAAATTATAAAACTAGAAATAAAACAATAATACCAGTACATTAGGGAAACACATAATCTCACTTTTACAGTAAAACTATTTTTTAAAAGGGTTTGTTCATTTTGTAATACTAACTTTTGTTAAAAAAGTGTAACGGGTGTTACATCCCGTATAGCTATGTTTAAAGGCAATTTACAAAAGAAAAAATAATACGTTACCTTAAATTATGACATTACTGGTTAGAGTAGTCTTCCAGGAATCTTCTGTAGCAACTTCAATAACTACATCATCTGTTTGTTATGTAATGCAGTGCTGCCAAGTTTACAGAAAAACCCATGCCTTGAGGATGGCTGTTGATACTCACAAATAAAGACCAAAAACTCCTTAAATATCAAAATTTTCTAAAAATGTAACATATATTATTAAACTACAACCTTTTACCTTAACTTTTAACCTATTGAATTATACTTTATTTTATTTTTATTTTTTACATCTCAGGCTTACTTTAAGTTGGAATGCCTGGACAATCACTCCTCCTAAACTACTGAACCAATTTTCATGTTTTTGGTATAATTGGAAAGAGCCTAACGTGAAGTTGTGCAGGAAACTTTTTTTATAGAGAAATAATTTGTGAGTGAGGCCCTGGGGCCCCTTAAAGTTGAGTTTTTCCCCATAAACTTAGCATTGGGAAATAACTATAAGTTTTAAGCAATCAGCTAGATAGAGTAAACACAGTTAATCAGCAGGCCATGTTGGCTTTGGAACGTTAACTCAATATTTATACAGGAATGTCAGTATAATATTACGTTGTGATCGCGAGCAAAGCCGCGACAGGCTATTAGTACAGGCATAAATGGATGTCCGCGGACATCCAAGGGACGTCTTGGACGCGTCCATGAAGACGCTCGCGGAGCGATCAGCTTGAAACATCCGAGTGGACGCGCATGCTAGACACTATCAATTTATTTATACATGGATAAGAAACATGTCTTTTAATGTAATCATAATCTCAGGTAATTTAGCCTTTCAAAGTAGACATCATAAAAAAATAAATTTCCTTGCTGTAACAAGGTCTATATGCTATCATGCTCTATACAAAATTTAAATTAAATACAACAACCCATTCTTCAAATAACAATGTTCATGCGGGGTGAAAATGGCAGCTATAAGGGTAAAGTTTTGAAAAGTGTAAATATTGTATTTTTATTTGTCTTTTAAGTTATTCAAGCATAAAACCTAAAAATATACTTTTAGAGTTGAGGGACACCCTGTATACCACATGCTATTCGAAATTATGTATACCACACGGGTATTATTGCTTTCAGGGGTGAAACTAACGTCCCACCACTTGATGCCAACAATATTCAATAGAAGTCAATAATGATGAGTTGATAGTTGTAGGAGGAAATAGGCGGGAAAAATGACACATCCACTACAATCCGTCCACATGCAGTATGAATTGGCACGTCCATGGACATCCATGGACGTCCATGGACGCCGCAGATTGCGGTGTGAAAAGGCCTTTAGTGTTATTGCTTTAGCTTTAATAGTTACAAATATATTAAACCTATACATACTCAAATTCTAAAAATAGCTACCGGTATCCATAATTTAAATTTGAATAAGAAAATCTTAAGGTTGGTTGTTTTATTACCTTGTAGGCCTATATAATTTTATGTAAATCAGCAAGGTAGACAGTAATAGTTATTACCAATCTGTTTTACAGTTATTCAATTTTGTCTAAGTAAATATTTTGCTTTTCTGTGTTGTTTCTTTCCATCATTTGACTTTTAATGGAGCAGTGTTTAGATAAAATGTTTCTAATTATTGTGTCTAGTCTTTAAGTTATAATGTTTGATTTCTTTTCTTTTAGGAAACTTCACATCTCCAAGTGACCTCAATTTGATTCTGGCGAAAAATACTCGTATCGAAATTCATTTGGTTACTCCAGAAGGATTGCGCCCTCTAAAAGAAATTGGACTTTATGGAAAAGTTGCTGTTATGAAGTTTTTTCGCCCCTTGGTAATTTGCCTGGAACATTGGCATTAGAACCTGTTATGAGAAATCACTACTCTTTACATTGTAGGCTAATTATAATAAAATAATTGCACAGAACATCAAAAATAAGATTTATTTGCCAGTTGAAAAACTAGTCAGGTTACTGGGTGATTATACAAAAATATATAAGTGTTATTTTAAAGACAAGACTACCATTACTTTATTCCTTTCAGAGAATTAGGGAACAGGATTAAATTCACTCTTACAAAATCTCAGCTTAAGAGAAAAGAAAATTTGGTTTTTAATGCCCAAAACATCTCTCAGTCACTTCTCACTTTTGTTCTGTTGACTTGTCTGTCTGTAAATCATTATTATCAGTAATGCCTGTTAACATATTTTGTGAAGTATAAGGAATACCTAAGTGGGTAGGCTCAGCAAGTGACATATTAAGGCCTCTAGGCTTTAGATAATGAAAATTGCAACTTTCATTCACCCTAGATACCTGCAACAATTCATGTTTACCCTGATAATTTTGCCCCTAAAAACCAGTAATTTTAATTCTATGTTCCAATATTTAATGTATAAGTAAGTGTAAATACCAGCCACCTTTGAAAACCCCATATTAGAAATGTTTTAGATAGGCCTATTAGGTAATTTAGTTATTATTTTATAAAGAGAAAAATAATAAATAGCCTAGTCAATAAAGATGTAATAGCTTATAATGCCATACAACAAAATTGCTTCATAATCAATATCAATCTATTTAAATAATTTTCCAAATTCCAAATTTAGCTCTTTAGCAGTTTTTATATAGTATATATATGTGTAAAAGTGGGCGACAAGAGCCAACAGTGATCTAGTGAACCATGGTTGACTAGACAAAGATTCTGGTATTGTTGTAAGAAATCACATATGTCATGACATATGTGATTTCTTACAACAATACCAGAATCTTTCTTCTCTTTCATTATGGCCCAGTGTTAACATGTTTTAAATAAGTGGGACATTTTCCCAGCCTAATAAATCCCATTAAATAGTATTTGGACACTAAAAGTCCAAATTTGTAATTAGAAAGAAGAGCTACAGGCCGTCTTCGACCCTTTTGCAAGGCCGAGAAGATTTATTTACCTGTAGCAAAGAATTTTTAAACAGTGGTGAGATCCATCCTTTTTCTTGTACCAAGGAAGCCATTGAATTACAGTTTTAGGCCACAAATTTTTTTAGAACTTTCAACTAATTAAAGTCAAAGTAAAATTTTATTATCAATCAGAACTTGCAATTATTAACCAAGAAGTATTTTAAAGTAAATATATTGCATCCAGTTCAATTTTGAAACTTTTAATATCTAATTGAACAATAGCCTACTAACTATTTTATTGAGAGCGTCACCTGACTGCTGGACATTACAGACTTTCCAGTGAACTATAGCTTACCCACCTGCTATTGAGCCAGATCTAATTATCCAGAATCCAAATCATAATTTATTCAGAACTTTATTTAATATTATGTTTATTCATCAAGAGTTTACTAAGTACAAACGATCATAAGAATAAATTCTAACGCTGCATGAAACCCCAACCTGAGATATGAATTTCATGTGAACCCTGAGACAATCAAAGACATTGTTATATTTCATAATTGTCAAAGTAAATATTAGAGTTTTCCCAAGTTTGTAAATATATTGTAAATACCTTTTCCTTTTAAAAGAATATTAGTTTTGTATGTTTTGAAATATCATAGGTTTTGTTCTGTACATCTGAGTTTTCATTCTGGGCAGGAACGCCATTATTTTAGTGTAATTGTGAGCAGTAAAGAAGAACGCATAGACAGTTGAAGTAACATTACCCATAACCCCTAGCTAGCAGAAGGCAATAACACCTGAGTTTTGTTTATAAACATTCAAGTAGGTTAAGAAGAAAGAAAGAAAGAAGTTATTATCAAAATAAAATAATCAATAAAAAAATCAAAGTTAAAGTTTATTACATGTCAAAAAACCTGAATAGTACTTTAAGAAGCTTTGATTTGATGAAATTTTGCATATAAATAAACAGGCCAATATCAAAGACTAATTTTCATTAATATATATAGGCCTAGCTTGGTAGCCTTTTTCTACCACTAGGCCACTAGGCTAATTAAAAAAAAGTTTATCTCATCTCGAACTAAAATTAATAGTAAATTAAATTAAAATTCAGATAAACTTGTAGAATTTTTTAAATTTTTATTTCTGTATTCTTACAGCATGAAAAGAAAGATCTCCTTTTTATTGTGACCGCTCGATATAATGCCATGATCTTGGAGTGTAAAGGAGAGGGTGAAAGTCTCGAAATTATCACGAAAGCCCATGGAAACGTAGCTGATCGTATCGGAAAAGCATCAGAAAATGGGATTATTGCAGTTATTGATCCAGAGGCTAGAGTTATAGGACTGAGACTTTATGATGGATTGCTCAAGATTATTCCGCTAGATAAAGACAACTGTGAATTGAAAGCGTCTAGTATAAGGTATGAATTTACATTTTAATAGATACCAGGCAAGAATCTAAAGCTATGCTTGACTGTCTGCCCTACAGTGCTTGTCTACTGTGGGGTCAGTAAATGCTCACCAAAACTGCTCTTACTCTCACTACAAATGAGAGTTGTGCCACTTCATATAATGATTCAAGAAGTAAATAGATTCTGACATTGTCAAACCGAATACATATTTACTATATCATTTTTTATAGTAGTTAATCTGTTGGCTCCAGCCTCAGAAGAAATCATTCCTCATTTCTAAATATGTTTTATAACTGTTTTGAAAAGAATTTCTTTAATGCTGCCGAGGGAGACAATTATTATTGAGCTAGTTCAGTGACGTAGTGTAGCATTGCACTTTGGCAAAATTACCAAGTGGTAATGTATTGTTGCGTCTGTGTTTTAACTTTGTTTTTAACTTATATTTTCATTGTTGTTTATTAAACATAAATTATTTTCAGAATGGAGGAATTAGAGGTACAAGATTTAGATTTTCTACATGGATGTCCAAATCCTACAATTATACTCATCCACCAAGATCTTAATGGTCGTCATGTAAAAACACATGAGATCTCATTAAAAGACAAAGAATTTGTCAAGGTAAAGTTTTGTAATTAGTTCATTTAAAATATGCTAGTTCTCATAAAGTCAATACATTGTTTGATTATAGTACAAATTATGTTTAGCAGATTATTTTTTGTTAATTAAACTGCAGCTCTGCTTTTTACCTGAACAAATTTAAATAAAAGTCCTTTGTTTAATATGCATTGTTGGTTATGGTTAGTTTATGATTTTTAAGGAATTACTGGCGGAATATATAAGTAAATAAAAGTATTGCGGAATATGGGAAAGGAAATGGAGAATTCCTTGAACATTGCAGTTGAACCAATCTATTATCAAATCTGAGACGGTTAATTTAAAATCTACTTTTTGTTGGGAAGGGACAGTTAAACTAATTAACAGATAAAAAAATGATGTAAGTGTAAATAAAGTAGGTAAGTTGTAATAATTATAACTTATCATCCCTCCAAGTGCTGAACATCGTGATCAATATACACTATTCCGCTACGTGTAATGGATGAGGGGTAAGAAGAGCATCACACCGTTTTTTCCGAGATTGGTTTAATCATTGTGGTGCGGTACATCGGTACTTGATTCAATCCATTTCTAAATTAAATTTGTAATAAAGTGATGTAACTGAATACTCTTTTTGTAGATTTTTATTTTAATCAGTTAAAAAATAGAGGCTGAAGTCTTAGTCTTAAGTCAAGATTGATTGATGCCTTTGGACATTTTTTAAAATGAATATATCAGAGAATGGAGCATAACTTTATTCAGTTTCAAACTACTGGTTCCCTCATTTAAATTCCTCATGTACTATAACAAATTAAGGAATAAAGTAATGCTACAAAATTTGAATGTTTGGTTAAATTTGTTAATACCCTAACTTGACTCAAAATTAAAAATAAAACTCAATAATCGAGCAAACAATACCTGTCAATCTGTGGATGATCTCAAACAATTGCAAACTGCCGAATCACGTAATATCAGCCAGAAAAGGCAACTGGGACTTGTCTTACAAAAATAAGGACGGGAAACATGAATTTATTACAAATAACAGCCGGACTGCATTATATTGGCCTGTTAAAATGACGACCCAACCGTATATTAACCGGCTCAAATAATGGACCAGAATGCGCAATTTTTGGTCGTATATGACAATTTAACCAAGTTACGTTGACCGTAAGTGACGTTTATCTATGTAATATCAGCCACAATGATGACTAGACTTCAAAATAGTGTGTAAATTACAATTTGACCTTTAACATCGGCTGGAAATTATAACTGGATCATATAAATTGGATCATATAAATTTGAAATGTGAAATTCGTCAAATGGCAACCAGTTACTTTGGTTACTTTTCCCTAGGGGTGTTTTTGCATGTAGGTGTTTTGTTTTTTTAGTATCAGAGTATTTTTGAGCGAATACTTTTCATCAGCTCTAATCATTGCGAGTAGGTGGTTTGAAATTGGATAAAAGGATTTGATAAGGAACCACTCCAGTTTGAATTATCTAATCAATCTTGTTGTGAGTAGGCTACAGGGACGGATCCAAAGGGGGGGGTAGGGGCGGTCGCCCCCCCAACCTTAGAATTATTGTTTTATTTTATTATTCAGACAATTAATGAAAGTTAGAATAAATCAGAATGAAAATGTAAGTAGCAAAAGCATCCCGAAACCCCGTTTTTCGGTTCAGAGAGTCAAATTTTGCCGCTCCTGTCTACATTATTGCATTAAAATTCAAACTAATGCACCTAAACGTTCGATAAATGGAATAAAATATATACCATTAGACAGGTGAAATTTTAAACTTCCATTTTAACGAATTTCCCCTATAGGGAAGAAGCTATTACCGTAGTGCATGGTAAGACCTAGGCCCGGGACCATGATAACTTTTCGTTTTGAGGTACCCAGATGCCAAAAACAACATTTGTTCAAAACTATATATATATATACACAAAATTTGGTATAAACCTGTAAAGCGGCATTTATGACTAAGTTGGAAAACCAGACAGATCGACCTATCCAAAGGGGTATTTCGGGGGGGGGGTTTGTACCCCAAAAACGGGTTTTAGCGAATTTCCCCTATAGGGAAGAAGCTATTACCGTAGGTCTCATGGTAAGACTTAAGCCCGAGACCATGATAACTTTTCATTTTGAGGTCCCCAGATGCCAAAAACACCATTCGTTCAAATTTGTATATATGTGTATATATATATATATATATATATATATATATATATATATTTATATATATATGTGTCCGTAAGCACGATAACTCTCGTAAAAAAGGTCCGATCTTAATGAAATTTGGTACATATGTGTAAAGTACCATTTATTTGAACGAGTTCGAAAACCAGATGAATTGCACCATCCGAAGGGGGGTTTTTGGGGGGTTTTGTACCCCAAAAATGTGTTTTTTGGGGTTTTCACATGTAATTTTAATTTAAATCAAATTTTAATTTATACCATTAAATTCAGCTTAAAAAAACAAACAATTTGGTATTTTGATCATTGCTCTACGTCAATTGGTTACCGAGATATTGAAAGTGCTAAACACAGTACGTTGTCTAATGTTATTCTTATGGAGAAAAAAAAAAATTGTATATCTCGCTTATTTATGAACGTAAACTGGCAAAATTTGGTATATGGCTTTATTTGGTTGTGGTCTTTTGATATTTGCACAAAAATCCATTTTTTGCCCGATAGTTCCCGTAGCAGCAAACCTGCATACTCAGCCCCATGTTATTCTTATGGAGAATAATTAACGTGTTATCTCCTTTAATTATGAACATAAATTAATAGAACTTGGTATGTGGCTTTACCTAGTTGAGTTATAATGATATTTGTATAAAAGCCCATTTTTAGTGTTCCTTATTTCAGCAAACCTGCATACTCAGCCGCCATGTTATTCTTATAGAGAATAATTAAAATGTCATAAATCGTTTATTTATGAATGTATATTGATGAAACTTGGTATGTGGCTTTATGTGGTATTAAGATAAATTAATATGCATTGGAAATTCGCTGAGTATGCAGGTTTGCTGCTACGGGGGTATTTTGAGTTTTTAGCAAATTTCCCCTATAGGGAAGAAGCTATTACCGTAGGTCTCATGGTAAGACTTAAGCCCGAGACCATGATAACTTTTCATTTTGAGGTCCCCAGATGCCAAAAACACCATTCGTTCAAATTTATATATATATATATATATATATATATATGTGTGTGTCCGTAAGCACGATAACTCTCGTAAAAAAGGTCCGATCTTAATGAAATTTGGTACAAATATGTAAAGCACCATTTATTTGAACGAGTTCGAAAACCAGACGAATCGCACCATCCAAAGGGGGGTTTTTGGGGGGTTTTGTACCCCAAAAATGGGTTTTTTGGGGTTTCCAAATGTGATTTTTATTTAAATTAAATTTTAATTTTTACCATTTAATTCAGCATAAAAAAACAAACAATTTGGTATTTTTATCATTGCTCTACGTCAATTGGTTCCTGAGATATTGAAAGTGCTAAACACAGTACGTTGTCTAATGTTCTTATGGAGAAAAAGAAAAATAGTATATCTCGCTTATTTATGAACATAAACTGACAAAATTTGGTATATGGCTTCACCTGGTTGGGGTTTATCTTTGTTTGCACAAAATACAAAATTTTCACGTATGGATCCCGTAGCAGCAAACCTAGGTAATCGGTCCCCATGTTATTCTTATGGAGAATAATTAAAATCTTATATATCACTTACTTAAGAATGTATATGAATGAAACTTGGTATGTGACTTTACTTAGATGAGTTCTAATGATATTTGTATAAAACATTATTTTGTGTTCCTCGTTGCAGCAAACCTGCGTACTCATCTCCAATGTTATTCTTATGGAGAATAATTAATATTTTTAATATTGCTTGTTTGTGAATATATTTCTTATGAATCCTGTTAAGTGTTTTATGTTATACAGGGTGTCACAAAAATGCGTAGCACGCTATGCAAAACCGGATTCTACATACAAAAACAAGTCGAAAATGTAAAGTAACATTTTTGCGATTTCGGATTAGTTTAGTCGTAATCCGTCATTTTGTATTTTTTTGAAAATAATAATTCAAAAACCCTTCCAGATATTTTTTTGAAACTTGGTATAAACTTTAAGTTTCTGGTTTTTAACAATTTCCAAAAATAATTTTTATTTAACTTATCAAATTTCAAAATGGCGGCCACTTAAATATTTCAAAGTTAAATTCCATGAAAAATAGCAACTAAAACAAAATTTTACAAGACATAAAATTTAAAGCACTTTGTAATCCAAATCTAATGACATTTTTACTGTAAAAATCGGTTAATAAATAAAAAAGTAATGGTAATTTTTTTGTAATAAATTTCAAAATGGCGGCCATATACAAATTTCAAAGTCAAATTCCTGGAAAACTAGCAACTAAAACAAAATTTTACAAGACATAAAATTTCAAGGACTTGGTCAAATGCACTAAGGAATTTGACTTTGAAAATTTTATATGGCTGCCATTTTGAAATTTATTATAAAAAATTGCCATAACTTTTTTGTTTATTAGCCGATTTTTACAGTAAAAATGTCATTGGATTTGGATTACAAAGTGCTTTAAATTGTATGTCTTGTAAAATTTTGTTTCAGTTGCTAGTTTTCATGGAATTTGACTTTGAAATATTTAAATGGCCGCCATTTTGAAATTTGATAAGTTTAATAAAAATTATTTTTGGAAAATGTTAAAAACCAGAAACTTAATGTTAATACAACGTTTCAAAAAAATATCTCGAAGGGTTTTTGAATTATTAATTATTTTCAAAAAAATACAAAATGGCGGATTACGCCTAAACTAAGCCGAAATCAAACAAATTTTACTCTACATTTTCAACTTGTTTTTATATTTAGAATATAGTTCTGCATAGCGCGCTACGAATTTTTGTGACACCCTGTATATTCATTGGAAATTCGCTGAGTATGCAGGTTTGCTGCGACGGGGGTATTTACATATAATTTTTGAAAAAGTCAAATTTTAGTTTTTTCCATTGGAACCAGCTTAAAAAGACACACAATTTGGTGTTTTGATCATTGCTCTACGTCAATTGGTTACAGAGATATTGAAAGTGCTAAACACAGTACGTTTTCCAATGTTATTCTTATGGAGAATAAGAAAAATTGTATATCTCGCTTATTTATCAACTTATCCTGATAAAACTAGGTATATTGCTTCATATCGTTGTGGTCTCTTGATATTTGCACAAAAAACCATTTCAGGCTGATAGTTCCTGTAGCAGCAAACCTGCATACTCAGCCCCATGTTATTCTTATGGTGAATAAGTAACGTGTTATCTCCCTTAATTATGAACGTACGTTAATAAAACTTGGCTTTACCTATTTGAGTTATATTGATATTGGTTTCAAACCCATTTTTTTTCCTTGCTTCAGCAAACGTGCATACACAGCCGCCATGTTATTCTTATGGAGAATAATTAAAGTCTTCAATCGTTTATTTATGCATGTATATTGATTAAACCGTGTATGTGGCTTTATGTGGTATTAAGATACATATTTATGCATTGGAAATTCACTGAGTATGCTGCTGCTACGGGGGTTTTAGTATATAACACATTACCTAATTAAAAGTGTCTTATAAAAACATGGATATTTCCAAGTATCGCGAAGTTGTTGCAGTTTTGCCAGTAGGTAGACTGAAAATTCCATGTACATTTTCAATATGGTCTGGAGGTAGATTTTAACCACACACAGCAAAGGTTACTACCATTGTATTCGGTGATTATTTGTTACTGGATTTTGCCCGCCTACCGTCGTTTGCTGTCAGCTGTGTTTTGTTTACAGGTTAGGTTTGATATTTGTGTAAAACCGCGAAATCCTTTACCAGGCAATAAATATCCAGTGGCTTGGCTTGAAGCAAAAAGTGCCTTGTATTATATGTAATGAAATAAGAGGAAATAAAGATTAAATTGCGTGCAAATGGAAGCTCATATGCCAAGTATTTTATTTTGTAAAAATGTGGTTCGACATTTTCATTTTTCTAGTCATTGACCTTGACTGTCAGCCTCATTCCTCATTGTATCTTCGCGTAGCATAGTTCAGTATTGCAGATTTCAAATACGTTTTGTAAATAGTTTTTCGCGTTGATAAATACTAAAATAAATTTTTATTTTAGGCATCTTACTTGTTTTTAGACACCTACAGATGACGTATATAAAAGTGGAATGCCTAAATATTTGTTATTTTTATTTACAGTCGGGCGCAGTAGAACTAAAGTTAATTTTTTTTAGCTTGTTTATTAAGTTATGATTGCTAATTTTCTTGCGTACAAGGTTATTTGAATATTATGCAGGGTTCCCACGCGTCCTGGAAAACCTGGAATTTTAAGTGTGTCCTGGAAAACCTGTAATTGTCCTTGAATTTTGATTTCTGTCCCGGAATTTCAGTTTTTTGTTGTTTTTGCCGCGGAATGTTTTCAGGTTGAATTTGATTGTATTGCTTCTACTAATATCTCAAAGGAATAAGTATTTTCTTGATTATAGGTTAAATGAATGCAGTCATATGTGTAAAGAAGGGACGATTTTTGGGTGACAGAATTAAAGAAGCTTGTTTGTCAAATCATTTCTTGTTTTGTATCAGAGGCCAAAGTCTCAAAAATTTGTTTGCCAAACAAGCTTAGTATAATTCTGTAGTGGTGGTATAGATTTTGTAATGTTTGAGTTAGCTATCCCTGGAACAGTAGTTCATTTAAACATCGCAAATTCTTTAATAAGTGCCCCATTAAAAAAATAGCGTAATAAGTTGTATACCTTGTACTTAAAGAGTCTGCAGTAGAACCTTTTGGTCCCGTATTAGTAATATTATTACATCAACATATTAAATAGCAATTAATGATTTCAAATTTCAATCATTTTCTGCCATTTTTCCAATATGGCAACCAATTTCAATTTGTCATATGAAATTCCACAAATTTGATTAATTAATGGGGTAGAAAATGTAGTTTTTAAACGTTTTTATTCTGGGTGTTTCTTTCCTAAACTTAACTGTTTAGCCACCGGAGCAACATATAAGGTGAGCTACTCTTTGCTAAAAACAATAAGAATCACTTGATTGGTTAGCTCTGGAAGGTGAACGGTTAGCTTAAATTTAGTTTTTTCAGTTATATGGCCCAGGATCACTTTCTGAATAACTTAAATGGTTTAATTTACCTTTTTCACTGACTTCTCCGTGATCACTGACGGAAAAAGGTAAATTAAACCATTTAAGTATTAAGTTTAGTAAAAAAATACAAAGAATAAAAACAATTTGAAACTAAATTTTCTACCTGGTTAAACATTTTAACCATGGGCATTTCATAAAAAAAAACTAAAGTTGTCCACCATATTGGAAAAATGGCGGATAAAATCAAAATTTCAAAATCACAAAATTATACAGAACCAAAAATCCAGGGAAGTTGCTTTTTAACTTTTTTTTAATAGCTCTTATGCTTTTCAAGAAAAACAGCTGGCACACTTATATCAATCAACCCTGTATATAAACTCATAAGCACAATAAAACTATTGCCTGTTATTATGTAGATATCAAAGCCGCTCCTGGTTGAGGATCATTTATAATATATCTGATTTATGTATACAAATAAACTCAAAGAAAAATTAATAAACTTTTCATTATGTTTTTACTTTCTTCCCCTATACATAGTATATGGAGAAAGTATTGTTTTTGTCAAAATTTTTGAATTTGAGTTGTTAGTGGAAATATTCGTTTTGGTGCTCCCTGAACCCAAAAAAGTGGTTTTTACGTGATGTGTGTGTGTGTGTGTCTGTGTGGATGTGTACAGAGCTAGAGCCCTAACCAATGGGCTGATTTTTATGAAATTTGGTATGTAGGTACTAATCCACGGTATCTCCAGGCGTTTTTTTTTTTATATTTTTTTGAATTTTAGCGAATTTCCCCTATAGGGAAGAAGCTATTACCGTAGTCGGCATGGTAAGACCTAGGCCCGGGACCATGATAACTTTTCGTTTTGAGGTCCCCAGACCCCATAAACACCATTCGTTCGAAACTGTATGTATATATATATATATATATATATATATGTGTGTGTCCGTGGGTGCAATAACTCTCGTAAAAATAATCCGATTTTGACGAAATTTGGTATAAGCGTCTAAAGCAGCATTTATGACTTTAAGTTCGAAAACCAGACAGATCGGACTATCCGAAGGGGTATTTTGGGGGGGTTTTGTACCCCAAAAATGGGTTTTTTGAGTTTTCTAAATATAATTTTTGAAAAAGTCAAATTTTAGTTTTTTCCATTGGAATCAGCTTAAAAAGACGCACAATTTGGTGTTTTCATCATTGCTCTACGTCAAATGGTTACAGAGATATTGAAAGTGCTAAACACAGTACGTTGTCCAATGTTATTCTTATGGAGAATAAGAAAAAAATTATAGCTCGCTTATTTATGAACGGATTCTAACAAAACTTGGTATATGGTTTCATCTAGTTGTGGTCTGTTATTTTCACAAAAAACCCGATTTTTACCAATAATTTCCGTAGCAGCAAACCTGCGTCCTCAGCCCCCATGTTATTCTTATGGAGAATAAGTAAAATGTAATGTATCCCTTAATTATGAACATAAATTAATAAAACTTGGAATGTTGGTTCACCTAGTTGAGTTTTATTGATATTTGCATAAAAAACAATTTTTTGTGTTCCTTATTGCAGCAAACCTGCGTACTCATCTCCCATGTTATTCTTATGGAGAATAATCAAAATGGCATATATCGCTTATTTATGAATTTATATATATATAACTTGGTATGTGGCTTCACCTAGTAGAGTAATATTAATATTTACAAGAAACCCCATATTTTTTGTTTTTTGTAGCAGCAAACCTGCGTACTCATCCCCAATGTTATTTTTATAAAGAATAATTCAAATTTGATATATCGCTTATTTTTGAATATATTTTTATGAAACTTGGTATGCGGCGTTATGTGATATCAAGACTTATATTTTGCATTGGAAATTCGCTGAGTACGCAGGTTTTCTGCGACGGGGGTATTTTATTTTTAAGGGTAATTATCCCACAAAAACCGCCAAAAATCATGAAAAATCAAAATTTCTTAAAAACGGCTCGAACGATTTTGATTAAACTTTGGTCGTTTGTAGAACTTTAGTTTTCCAACAAAATGACACCACCCGCATGTCTGTAAAAATTCGGGTTCAGAAATTACAGGACTTAAAACATCAAAAATTCAGTTTTGTAATTTTTCATAAAAAATATAAACATAAAAAAATTACTATTCACCATTAAAAAGAGCTCAAAAAACTAAATAATTTAGTATTTTGAATTACTATTCTACGATTGCTGGTTGCGGAGAAAATTTAAATTTTCATTTTGCGGTAAACGCAGGACGTTGTCCAATGTTATTCTTATGGGGAATACAAAAATTACTATTTCTCTCTTATTTACTGATAAATTTCATTCAAACTTGATATGCTTGTCAAGTTAACAGTGACCAACAGAGGAAATTTGAAATATGTTGCCCCTTAATAACCCTGGGGGGGGAATAGGGGGCATTTCCCCTCTTAAAACCACGAGTGTCGCAATGGATTCTGTAGTGCCTCCAAAGCAGGGATTTGGGTGGATATTTTTTAAAACAAATTGTTTACAAGATTTTCTGTACATTCAACCGTGCTTTGTATTCTATATTTAGTAAATGAAAATTAATTTATTCATTAAAGTTGGGCTAAAAGGGAGAAAGTAGACTATGTGTCAGTTTCCTGATACCGTTTATTTGAATATCGCGATTGTCCTGGAAAATCGTGATTTTCGTCCTGGAAATGTCCTGGAATTTTGTTTTGTAAAACCTGTGGGAACCCTGTTATGTTAACTTACTTTCATTCGTTGTATAATTTCATGTAGTTAAAAAAATGGGGGTGCCAGGGACCACCCAGTGGGAAAGGCAGGGGTAACTTTCGGTGACCGCCCCCCCCCCCCCCCAAACATGACCTCTGGATCCCCCTGTGTGAGTAGAACCACTTAACCAATATTCCCATACAAATATTATGATTAGCAATACAAATTCCCGCCAGTTATAATCAAATTGGTAAATGTTTTTAGCTAATAAAGCATAGTTGGCATTTTTGGTTGTTAAAAACACGGACTGGTCATAATGTGAACATCACATTCCTATTTAGGTTAATATTACTTGGTCATATTGTAATCATGGCCAACATTTAGCCTCTCAAAGATTCAACTTTGTGTATTTGATGGGTGAGCAAGTTTTGGTCCCTAATTAGTCATTGAATCCTACTATATAGCTCTTTAATCCTTACAAATTTAGTTGAAACTAATAAGGCTTGCCAACAAAATTAAATTGTATACTAGGCTAAGAATTTTTTTGCAGATAGCAAAATATAAACCAATTTTTTATTCCTTACTGTTTCTACTAATATTTTTATTTTCAAATGATTTTTTTCAAAGAGCAAAACTAGAAGTATTTGTACAAAATATAAAAAATAGGCTACAAAGTTGTTTATGATTGAAAACTTTTTTTCTGACTAATTTATAAAATTTTTAATCGCAGGTTGTCAATGAAATGTTTTAGATTCCTTGGAAGCAAGACAATATAGAAACTGAAGCATCAATGGTTATTCCAGTTCCTGAACCACTTTGCGGAGCAATTATTATTGGGCAGGAATCGATTCTGTATCACGACGGGAATTCTTTTGTGGCAGTTGCTCCACCAGTCATTAAGGTGATTATTTGTAACTAGCGTAACACCCGTTGAGAAATCAACGGCAATTATTGTGACTATCGATTGTTCTGAAAAACGATAATGGGTGTTGCCTGTGTAAACATATGAATATTTGTTTTAATCTAGCCGTGATTGTTAATTTCAAGTTGAACACAGTCCGAACAAATGTGATGAATTTCGTATCTACAATGTTTTAATCTCACTTGAGTACTTACTTAAGGAGGATTTTTATTGTCTTCTGTACTAATCATACATTTAAGTTGAGAAGCATAGTGTTATTTTTCCCTGAAAAAACAACAAACCATAAATAACAAATAACATATAGCCTCACTGAAATTATAATCATGTACATTCTAAAATAGAAAATCACAATGCAAGTTTTAAAAATAGGTTAATAGGGCCAAAATAACCCATGATTAGGCAGAATAGTTTATATGGTAGAGCTCTCTTTCTCTCAGACGCAGCCCCGATTTTGAACGGCAGTTTTATAAATACATGTGTAGACCTAACTGATGAACTCGGTGTCTTTATTCAAATTATTCCAAATAAGATGTACAATTGAATTTAGTTATAGAAAAGACTTTCTATAACCTTTAACCTTTAATGGTTGAGGTACCGGTTTTTAAATTACCACTCTACTCACACTATAAGCATTTGATTGGACATTATAGCAAAAAACTCCGAACAACGAAAGACTACCAAAAAGTACTTGTAATTTCAAGCAGATTGGAAATAACTGTTTTCTTCTACAAACATTTCACCAGTTATATGGTGAAGTACATTGTAAAATTGATAAATTACAAATCCAAAAGAGATGATTTAAGCACCACAATCTCTTAGTTCTTTCGAAAAATCTTTAAAATACAAAGAACGATCTTATAGATTGCAAGGTTGATTAATTCCATTGTTATTGCTCCGATCAGCTGATACAATCTACAAAAAATGTGAAATCATTTGTTTACTTAATGTTTATTTCTTTGCAACCACTGAGATATAACTAAATACTGAATGCACACGGCAAAACTTCAGAATGACACGTTGGCATGCTGGGCCGTTGGCTGTAAGGCCTATGATGATTTCCTCTCTTTCTGTTACAGTAATAAATCGAATCTAATTGAATTTATTAACACTAAAAGAACTAAAAATCTAACTAATTTTTTTGGTTATGTTTGTGTAATTATTATTACTGTACAATATAATAAAATACAGGCGACCAATGAATGTAATCTTATTATGTTATGATTAATTTATGATTTAGTTAAATAGTTTGACTTTAGAATCATTTGATTTTATCAACATGTCCATTATCCTCACCAGAAAATGTCTGCCGGCACGCATTTTCCTGAGACGTGTTGCCTCCAATATTTAGTGCCTATATACAAACGCTGGAAATATTACATCAAAGCAAGTGATTAATTAAATGAAATTAACAATTACAATACATAAAACTAGGGGTGTGCGAGTACTCAAAGCCACGAGTTTTCGGCCGAGTATTTTAATACTCGAACTCGACTCGAAGTTTTGAAAACTACTCAGTGCTTTCTTGAATTTTGTATCATTAGTTATGTTTCTTATTTCTAAATTTCTTATGTTTCTTATTAATTTCGGCCGTGACTAACGATTTCGTTATTTAATCTATACTTATTTAATAGGCGAGCAGGTTTTTTGTGACAATCACTCCTCCTAAACTACTGAACCAGTTTTCATGTTTTTGGTGTCATTGGAAAGAGCCTAACGTGAAGTTGTGCAGGAAACTTTTTTTATAGAGAAATCATTTGTGAGTGAGGCCCTGGGGCCCTTTAAAGTTGAGATTTTTCCCATAAGCTTAACATTGGGAAATAACTATAAGTTTTAAGCAATCAGCTGGATAGAGTAAACACAGTTAATCAGCAGGCCATGTTGGCTTTGGAACGGTAACACAATATTTATTGCTCGGATTCGAGCAACAGGACAGCTAGTATTAATTATAAGCGATGTCTGGACCAGGTGATTTTGCCAAAATGACAACCGAGCCCTGTTTCATTGGCCGGAAACGAATTTCAAACCGTGTTTTGTTTGTCAATACGTAATCCAGTTTGATTGTACTGGCCAAAAATTTGTATTGCTACTCATGTATTAGTTAGAAACCATGTTTAGATTATCAAATCTAGGGTGGTATCCAAATTCCATTACACTATTTTAAACTACCAACTGATGGCAAATACTCGCTCGAAAATACTCGAAACTCGAAAATAATTGGCACTACTCGACTCGATTAAAAAAACCACTACTCGCACACCCCTACATAAAACATAAGCATAATCTTATTTTGCTACTTACTTCCAGTTATTAACTGAAAAAACCACATAGTTGAAATGTATGAATTAGTATTGTGGAAGTTTAAATGAGCCAGTCAGCTGTCCCCTTGAAAACTGCTAAAATATTCGTAAATGTAGAGAAATGTTGTTCCTTAAGCAACCAATTAACTAAATAGGATTACAAAAACGATATCTGGTGTATATCGTAACTTAAATCAACTGTTGGATATATGGGGGAAAAATATTATACTAATGATTCAGGAATAATAATTGTCTGTTAGACCAATTTTAATAAATAGGCCTAATATAAGCTAATCGAAGGACCAGGTACTTTCAACGGTACCAATTTAAAGAGACATAATTCTCATAAATAAGAGTTAGGCGTATGAAAAAACAATGTTAATGGTAATGTAAAACTCACTAACCCATGTCCTTTCTGAAGAGGGGTGTAGACCTAAGAGCCCTTGGTTGTTCAAGGGGGTAGTGGCGGTTCAGCACAAAGGTGACAGTATTTTCACTATGGAGAGATGACAAATAGAGGAGACAACACTATTTTCACTATGGAGAGATGACGAATAGAGGAGACAACACTTTTGTCACTGGCTTGAGGTTTCTTGATATCACTTAAAAACACACAATCCAAATGTTTAAGAGTTGATTATGAGCACTCACTAACATGCGAACGCGGAAGCCGGTACTGGTTCACAAGATGGTGGCACTGAATAATAAGTTACTTCACATTTTGATTACGTTCCTTTCAAATTAAAGGTTAAAATCACTGAGAATATGAGACTACATAAGGGGTTAAGCAAGCTTGAAAAAACCTGGAATAAGCCATGAATTTGTCAAACTTTAGGAGTCTATGAAAAAACATAGCTTATCATAACAATACTTTATAAAAATGTTTTGAGTCCCAGAAGAGTGCTCTCGAGTTATTTTAATTGAGTTCTTGCTCCATGACATTTTATTTACCCTCTATAAAACTTGAATTAGGGCTGAGTATGCTGGTTTTCTACAACGGGGACAGAACATTGGGTTTTAACGAATTTCCTCTATAGGGAAGAAGCTATTACCGTAGTCGGCATGTTAAGACCTAGGCCCGGGACCATGATAACTTTTTGTTTTGAGGTCTCTAGACCCCAAAAACACCATTTGTTCGAAACTGTATATATATACATATATATTATTATTTTAAACATTTTAAACACAGTACCCTGGTTTAAATTATTTTATTTCAAGACCGACATGTTTCGGACCTTAAGGCCATAGTCATGGTCGTAAACAAAACTTAACCTCACAATTATTAAAAAGAAATCCAAATGTAAACAATAAATTGCTGATAATATAATCATATGACTTTTTCCACAGTTCTTTTAACATGCTTCTCAACTATTGTGGCTTAATAGATCTTAGTTTCAATATTTTGTCATATATTGGGTTTTGCATATGAATTTGCATGGTGTCAATAACAAAGTTACTAAAGAAAACTATAATACCCCCGTCGCAGCAAACCTGCGTACTCAGCGAATTTCCAATGCATTTATATGTTTCTCACTCCTATATAAAGCCACTTACAAAGTTTCACAAAAATACATTTATAAATAAGTGATTTGTAACATTTTATTTATTCTTCATACGAATAACATTAGGACTGAGTACGCTCTTGGATAGAGCGATGTGGCTGGTTTTCGAATTTAGTCATAAATGTTGCTTTACACGTTTATACCAAGTTTCATCAAAATCAGATCATTTTTACGAGAGTTATCGTGCTCACGGACACACATATATATATATATATATATATATATATACAGTTTCGAATGAATGGTGTTTTTGGGGTCTGGGGACCTCAAAACGAAAAGTTATCATGGTCCCGGGCCTAGGTCTTACCATGCCGACTACGGTAATAGCTTCTTCCCTATAGGGGAAATTCTCTAAAACATAGAAGATGATTTGCAAATAATAGATCATGAGTCAAAAGGAGACAAACTCGACATTAAAGAAGAATTCAACATTTACTTCAGCTACAAAAAAGATCCACAAAATATTATTAACACCATGCAAAACCCAATATATGAAAAAATATTGAAACTAAGATCTATTAAAGCCACAATAGTTGAGAAGCATGTTAAAAGAACTGTGGAAAAGGTCATATGATTATATTATCAGCAATTTATTGTTTACATTTAGATTTCTTTTTAATGATTGTGAGGTAAGTTTTGTTTACGACCATGACTATGGCCTTAAGGTCCGAAATATGTCGGTCTTGAAATAAAATAATTTAAACCAGGGTACTGTGTTTAAAATAATAATTGTATTAGTAGCCCTTTTTACTGAAAATTACATATATATATAGTGTCCGTGAGCACGATAACTCTCATAAAAATGATCCGATTTTGTTTAAACTTGGTATAAACGTGTAAAGCAACATTTATGACTTAAAGTTTGAAAACCAGCCAGATCACTCCATCCGAAGGGGTATTTTGGGGGGGGGGTTTCTACCCCAAATATGGGTTTTTTGAATTTTTTACATCTAATTTTTGAAATAGTCAAATTTAAGTTTTCACCATTCGATTCAGCTTAAAAAACACACAATGTGGTATTTTGATCATTCCTTTAAGTCAATTGGTTACCGAGATATTGAAAGTGCTAAAGACAGTACGTTGTCTAATGTTATTCTTATGGAGGAAAAGAAAATTTTTATATCTTGCTTATTTATGAACGTATACTGGCGAAACTTGGTATACAGCTTCATCTCGTTGTGGTCATTTGATATTTGCTAAAAAAATATTTTTTGCCAAACTCCCCCGTGCCAGCAAACCTGTGTACTCAGCCACCATGTTATTCTTATGGAGAATAATTAAATGCTCTGTCTCCCTTAATTATGAACATAAATGAATAAAAACTGGTATACGACTTCACCTAGTTGAGTTATATTGATATTAGCATAAAGCCATTTTTTGTGTTCCTTGTTGCAGCAAACCTGCGTACTCAGCCCCAATGTTATTCTTATTGAGAATAAGGAAAATTGTATATATCGCTTATTTGTGAATATATTTTTATGAAACTTGGTAAGTGGCTTTATGTAGTATTAAAACATTTATATCTCCATTGGAAATTCGCTGAGTATGCAGGTTTGCTGTGACGGGGGTATTTATATAAACTAGCGATTGCTCAGAGGTAGAAATTCAACCAAGAATAATTCTACGTAAACCCAAAGCGGCTCATACAAATAATGGCTGTTTGCGTGAATGTTTTGCCACATCCTGCGTGAGCAGTTCAATAAATACATTTGAACCAGTGTTCTTATGTTGAGCTTCACGAATAACCATTCGTCCTTTCTCATGCTCTCCCCCTCCCTCTCCTTCCATCACCCTCTCCCCTCTCACACGCAGGTTTATTTGTTTGACATGGAGTTAAAATTGATAAGAGAATGGTGTTACCATTCCAGTAATCAGTAGTATTTTTTATGTATATTAGTCCTGAAACATCTGTACTTGCTATCGTCCTAGCATTTGTTTTATATCAGCTGTAAAATATACAATCCAATTGATTACTGTTCTCCTGAAAGATTAACATTGAACCTTTGAAGGCCTGTGGGGCTTAGCCCTGAGGGTCAGTGTAAATTATTCGGGGTTTCTGCACATCTACTCAACAATACCTTTCTAATAGTATGCGTGAATTTCTCTTACGATGCACATATGCTGAGAAAAAAGGAGGGTAGTTTTGTGCTTGCCTATTAATGTAATGATATAAATTAACCACATGCAGATGAAGGAAGCTGCATACCAAATTTCATCAATATATGTTAAGAGGGATATAAAATTTTACTTATTCTCCATAAGATTAACATAAGACAACGTACTGTGTTTATCACTTTAATATCTTAGTTACCGATCAACGTAGGCAATAATTCAAAACTTAAACTAAATCTATTAGTTCAAACCTAAAGTATGCTTTTTAAAATAAAAAATAAATAAAAAAAAATTAGGTAACAAAACCAACATCAGAAAACTGCCAAATTTGCCATATGCTCGATCGGGTCTTTAGTGAGTAAAACCTTGCTAGCCAATAAAAATACACAATGATGCTAAAATGTGTGAAATTTTTCAGAGTTTTTTTTACAGGTGGTTATTTTTAGAGACATTTTTTATAGATAGATATTTTTGAGAGGAATCTAGGCAAATAAGTCTAAAACATTGAACCAGCACAATGAGGCTGACTTGTGCAGGCCCTGACATCAAATCACGGGGAGCCATGGTGAGCTCACTGTAATCCTAATCCTTTCATGTTGAGTTTCACTGTAATCCTAATCCTAATCTAGTCTGTTAAAATTATATGATCTAATTCTTACTTGCATCTGACAGGAAAGTAAATCATTAATCCTGGAGTAGTCATGAATTTGTGTTTCAGCAAAGTACCATCTGCTGCTATGCTAAAGTGGATCCGCAGGGGTCTAGATATTTGTTGGGCGACATGGCTGGCCATCTGTTTATGCTTTTGTTGGAGAAAGACGAACGGATGGATGGAATTGTCGCTGTCAAGGATCCTAAAGTTGAACTTCTCGGTTAGTAACACTTATAAATTTTGACTTAAATATCCATGTACAGGTGTGTCCACTCAATCGGGAAAACCGGGAATAAACCAGGAATTTTAAAACTGGGAAAAACCAAGAATTTTGAGCAAAAACCGGGAATAAGTGTTTTTTTTTATATATATAATTTAATAGCCTAAAGCATAAAAAAATCAGTCAAAACATAGTGCCGACAAAAATCGTATGAGAAGTTCCGTTATCTTGAATGCAACTAACAAATGTCAAATAGTGAAGACGTGACCGTGGCCGTGACTCCTTCAATACGCGCTCCTTCAATTTGCGGCACGCGTACCCAAGTCGGCGCATGCTGCCGCCCTCAGACCCAAGGTCATTGACTACTCAGTTACCTGCTCTGGTTTACGTTATTTTGAGAAGTTCCTCTATTGAAGATGAGTACATTTACAGCTTTATATCATTACAACAAGGACGACTGAAAGTTATATTTTCATCCAATCTAAATTATATTATGTTTGTTAAAGTGGACAAAGTAGATTTTATTTTACAAAAACGTCTTTACTATTTAACAAATTTAGGTGTACTTTATGTAGCCAATAAAATATATAATTACATCTGATCTATTAACGACAAGTGTTTTGTTTACTTTCAAAATTTCCTTAGGTTTTTAGGCAGTTGTTGTGACGTAAAGCCAAAAAACAAACTTCCAGTATTTGCTGAACTTAACAATTAATTAACCTCAGACAGTACTGAGTTGTGTTGCGTCACAACTGAATGCGGTAACTTGCTCTGCAGAAAATTTTTATCTTTTGAATAATACAATATATCTATAGTCCGATTATCGAAAGAAAGTGGCCAGGGGGAGCGGCCGCGAGGCGACCAAACATTCTAGTTCATAACCGCGTGGAAACGTAAAACACAGGGTTAGAAATTTCCAATAAACGTTATTTAAATAGATAGTTAAACACGTTTATAGCACATTTTTTAAATGTTTTGTATCTTACTCCGATGAGATTATATTGATAGTTATATTTTAAAAACATGAATTACAATTAAAAATTTATCAATTCGTGTTTTTTTTAAATATAACATCAATATAATAAACTCATCAGATTAGATACAAAATATTTGAAATATGTGCTATACACCTGTTTACCTGGCTATTTAAATAATGTTTATTGGAAATTGTTAATCACGTGTTTCACGTTTCCACGAGCTTATGAAATGGAATGTTTGGTTGCCGCGTGCCGCTCCACCAGTCACTTTCTTTTGATAATTGGACTATAGATTAAATAGTGTAAAGGGCAGTACTGCTAATTAAAATTGCAAGCAATATGTTTTAATTGGTCACCATTTGTAAACAACACTAACATTGTTTTTCTGGCAACATTAAATATATTTGAATACAATTAAATGATAATGCAGTGGTAATGCGAGCAAGACTTTATAATAGTACATATGATGCACGTAATCTGAATCGGGATTGGAAACTCGGTGACAACATCAGAGCGAGAGTAAGTCTACCAATCTGCGTAGGCTACGTGCCGTGTGAAGTTGTGGGGGGCGAGGGAGACAGGGTGAGTGACCTTGACAGAACTCCTGTCACTGGCGCGTTGCCAAATTCACAACCAATATGGAACTAATCATGCTTCCTGCGCTCGCGCCCTGCTGTCTAGCAACTCTCATTCTGTTCCATGGATCTGACGCGTCTTGACCAATACTTTAAATACTTTACGATAATTTTTGCATTCTTGTAACAGCTGTTGAGATGATGAGGAAGTACAGTGCGGCCGGGAATACGCCTGAAAACGCCCGGGAAAACCGGGAAAAAACCGGGAATTGAAAAATTAGGATTGAGTGGCCCCCTGATCCATGATTTATGGTCTTCTCCATAATGATATTTATTTAATAAAGTTACTAATTCTTAGGCTTACTAATTGATGCAATGAATAAGTGAATTTCATATAATATGAATGTGATCATTTTTTATAATTTTAATAATTGTATGTTTAATATCACAACACCTGTTGATAACTGTAGTGCAGAAACCAATATATGTCACGAACATGTTCAATACCACCATTTAAAACTGTTGTTTATTTTTACTATATATACTTTCACTACCTTGTGGTTGCTGTCAAATCCAGTAGGCCTAAACAAAGTGGTTTATTCAATGTCATCAAAAATACATATTGTTTTAGCGAATTTCCCCTATAGGAAATAAGCTATTACCGTAGTCGGCATGGTAAGACCTAGGCCTGAGACTTTCGTTTTGAGGTCCCCAGATGCCAAAACATCATCCATTCAAAACAAATATATATATGTCCATGGGTGCAATAACTCTCGTTAAAATGGTCCGATTTCGATGAAATTTGGTAAAACATGTAAAGCAACATTTATGACTTAAGTTCGAAAACCAGCTAGATCGCTCCATCCAAAGTGATATTTTGTGGGGGTTTTGTACCCCAAAGATGGGTTTTTTGAGTTTTTTACACATCAGATTTTAGTAAATCAAATTTTACTTTTCACCATTGAATTCAGCTTAAAAAAGCAAACAATTTGGTGTTTTGATCATTGCTCTACGTCAATTGGTTACAGAGATATTGAAAGTGCTAAACACAGTACTTGCTATTCTTATGGAGAATAAGAAAAAAATTATATCTCGCTTATTTATGATCGTATACTAGCGAAACCATAGAATTATGATCGAAACTTGGTATACGGCTTCATCTGGTTGTGGTCTATTGTTATTTGCACAGAAAAAGCAATTTTTACCGATGATTCCCATTCCAGCAAACCTGCGTTCTCAGCCCCATGTTATTCTTAAGGCGAATAATCAAAATGGTGTATATCGCTTATTAGGGATGTGTATATTGATGAAACTTGGTATGTTGCTTCACCATTAAGTTGGAACTCTATTTATATTTGCATAAAAACCAATTGTTTGTGTTGCTTGTTTCAGCAAACCTACATACTCATTCCCAATGTTATTCTTATGGAGAATAATTAAAATTGTATATATCGCCTATTTGAAAATATATTCTTATGAAACTTGGTATGCGGCTTTATGTGGTATTAGGACATACCTTATGCAATGGAAATTCGCTGAGTATGCAGGTTTGCTGCCAAGGGGGTATGTTTTATTTATCTTAAAATGGCTGATGTAAGAAAATGTTCACTGTCTCATGAATGCGACCAGCACTTGGTCAATAACAACCAAAAAATCTGCGATAATTCTAGCCATAGATAGAATGTTGCACAAATGTGTCACCGTGAATCTTACTGACAACTTATAAAATATAAACTCCATTTTGCGTATTAAATATTCTCTCTAACACAGGTCAATACAGTCCTTTAAGTAATATTAACGAGGCAACTCAACCAAGGATTCCCTCCCTTTAGGGGGCTTTGTATATCCAGTAATGGAGAAGATGGATATCGAAAGATAATTGAGAAAATGAATTCAATGTTTATATATGTTACTTATTACAATAAACAATTTGGGAATTATTCAAAGACAATACAAACAATTAATTTCTAGTGATTTTAACTGTGCACATATCAGCTGCTAAGGCCTTGACAGGAGCAAATGATCATGAAAGGAATGAGGGAGAGGACACACCCACTGCTTTCTTGCGAAATCTTTGAGACCTAGTTGGACTTGGCTCGCTCACTGCACGCAATACAGTGTTTACCACTTTATATTACTTTTCTGTTTGGTGACTATTATTTGGAGCAGGAAAGATGACAGTTGGGCTCCAGCCAATAATAAAACCCCACGCTGACACTGTTGCCATTTAGCCATAGAAAAATATCACTTGTGTGTTATGCCGACCAGTCGGGTGCAATTTGGTAATGCAGCACATCTACTATTAGCTGGCCTTGTTCATAGCCCTGTACACCACGTCCTTAACTGTCTTCTCTCCTGCTCGCGGGAATAGGCCTATTCTCTATGTCAAATTATTTCTAACATAATAAGTCCTAAAATATAGTTTAATATTAATAGCATTAACTTGAATGATGACACCATTTACTGTCCATATGTACTTTATTGAGAAAAACAATTTGAATTTAATTGAATTGAAATGGTCCAAATTTTTCTAGGTGAGATAAGTATACCTGAATCAATCACTTACCTGGACAATGGCGTTTTGTTCATCGGTTCTCGGCTTGGAGATTCACAGTTGATCAAATTGAACAAAAAGCCAGATGAAAATGGGTCTTATGTCAGCGTCATGGAGACCTTCACAAACCTTGCTCCCATTGTGGACATGGTGGTAGTGGATCTAGAGAGGCAGGGGCAAGGCCAGCTTGTCACGTGTTCAGGTTGGTTTTTTTTATGTTTTATTTTATGACACTTAGTGGTAGAATATAAAAAAGTAAAGACATGGGACAAACAGTTTTCCGGCAACTAAGCCGTGGAATGGCGTAATATTTATTTTACCATTACAGACAATGTAATGAGAATGTGCACCCCAATACTGTGCAAAGCATTGCATATTTTGAAGCAACTGGCAATTTGTATTACTTCAGGGGGACATTCCTTGTTAGTGGTGGGACCTAAATCACAGAATTGATTTCACTGGTATTCCACAGTCGCTGGAGGAACTGTGACTGGGTGACTTCCAATTAGGGGTGTGAAGTACTGGAAACTTGAGTTTTCAGCCGAGTATTTTAATATTCAAACTCTACTCGGAGTTTTGAAAAATACTCAAAAGTTTGAGTGAGCATTTCCTGACGATTTCTAACGATTGCTATCGGCCAAATCGCTTGGTAACGGCTGCAAAAGGCGATCGCATCACGTAAAATCGGCCGAAAATGACGCCCGGACTGCGTAAGTTCGGCTGTAAATGACAACGAGAAACATAATATCGGCCAAAAATGATGACTGGATCACGAAATAAAGGCTGAAAATGACGACAGAACACATAAATTGGCAAAAGAGGCGGCCGGACCACTTAATATCCGCCATGTCTAACGATTTTGTCATCTAATTTTGATTATAAGTGATGTCTGGACCAGGTGATATTGGCCAAATTCAACCGGACCGTGTTTTATTGGCCGGAAACGAATCTTAAACCGTGTTTTATTTGTCAATATGTAATCCAGTTTGATTGTACTGGCCAAAACTTAGTATTGATACATGTATTAGTTATAAACAATGTTTAGATTATCAAATTTGGAGTGGGATCCAAATCCCTTTACACCATTTGAAACTACAAACTGATGGCAAATACTTGCTCGAAAATACTCAAAATTCGAAAATCATAGGCAATATTCGACTCGATTCTAAAAATTACTACTTGCACACCCCTTTCTGCCAATATCAATGATTTTCAGTTATCATCGGTGACTGCCGTACCCACATATAGTACCTAAATCATAGACCTGTTATTTCTCTCTGATGTTTCACAATCACTAACTAACTTCTCAGCAAACCTCTCACCAACCTATTCAAATCAAATCAAATAAAATCCTTTATTGCACATAATGTTTATATTACAATTTGTAAAGGAAATAGGTGCATTTTCAAGAGAAATATATTACCTTGGAAGAAAACTCAGTATTGCATAACATTCAGTGACCATGGAAGCTAAGACTACTCTACTTAAATAAACTAGATTTAAAAATAGTGGCTAATAATTAGGTAGTATCGTAAAATAATATTTGGTAATATAGGTAGTATCGTAAGTAATAATATAATAAGACTCAAATACAAAAAGAAAAAAAACTGTTTTATGATGGTAGAATAACTCAGTCTAGCAATGCATCAAGTGCAACCTGGAAAATTATTAAATCAGAAATTAATAGAGAAGCCCATGTAAATAGCAACATAAATTTAATGCAAGATGGCAAACTGATTACGGATCCACTTGCTGTTAGTAATATTTTTAATAACTATTTTATCAATGCTGTGTAAGATTCGAAACTCCAAAATATTAATCATCCAAATATTTCCAAATCACAAAAGTTTTCAAGTAATTTTAGGTTCAAACAGATTGATGAATTAACTTTAGAAAAAACAGTTATGGGTTTTGAAAATAAGTTATCCACTGGTGGTATTGATGACATCCCAATCACAATAATCAAGCAAACTTTTCCACTAATTTCCAAACCTCTTTTACACATTATAAATTCATCACTAATATCAGGATTTTTCCCTTGTAAACTAAAGATTGCAAAAGTAATACCGTTATTTAAAAAAGGAAACTTGGATGATCCTGCAAGTTACCGACCGATATCTTTATTACCAGTATTCTCAAAAATTCTTGAAAAAGTTGTATATGACCAATTATTACATTATTTAGAAGAAAATCAATTACTAGATGATGAACAACATGGTTTCCGACCAGGAAAATCCACAATAACTGCAGGTATAAATTTTATTGAATCAATAATTAACGCTTTCAACAAAAATGAAAAAATTATCGGAATTTTCCTTGATTATTCAAAAGCATTTGACAGTGTATCACATATTAAATTGCTAAATATTTTAAAAGACCTTAATATTAAGAATAAAGAGTACGTATGGTTCAGATCATACCTAAGTAATAGACAACAGTGTATACAAGTCCACCATGAATTTTCTTATCCTAATAGTAAATATAAATATTTTCAAAACCTAATCTCTAATTTTCAAACTATTAAACGAGGCGTCCCTCAAGGATCATTATTGGTAGGGGTCTGCGGTGCACCGAAAAAACGGTACCGGTACGGTACACAACTAATTACCGTCATCGGTTCGGTACAGAACATAACCCCGGTACAGATTCGGTACGGTACAGTTTACTGCTTCAAACAATAAACAGAGATAAGCTAAACAATGTTTAACAAAATAAGTGGTTTAAATAAGACCGACTCCTATTTATAACTAGTCATTTCCTTTAAGGAAAACAAGCCCCAAAACTCGTAGGAAAAGAGACGTTGATAGGTGTTATTTATAGCTGACCGAGAATGGAGATAAGAAAGGTGGGCAAGGGGAGTAGGGAGTAGCTGGGTAGGGTCGCAAAAAATGTCCTTGAAGACAAGAAAGGTTTAGACTAGGAAAGCGTGAGGGGTAAGGGGGGAGGGATCCGGTAATTAGCTGTAAATCAGTTGTGTGTCAACAATATTCCTAGGGTGAGTGGCTGTAAATCAGTTGTTTGTCAACATCATTCCTAGAGTGAGAAAAGGAATACTATCTTTTAAATCGCTTTCGTTCTCCATTATGATTTCAAATTAAACTGCTTTTATTTATGTATTATTATTATTGTTATTGAAGTATACTAGTTAAGTTTTTAAATTATATTAAAAAAGGTTTAAAAAATGGTTGAAAACTAATTCAAAAATAGCCACTAACTTGATAAGTTTCAAATGGTAGCATAAATTTGTTATTTTTTACTGTACTGTGAAATTTGTACATACATATATCTGTTATATGTTAGATTATCTTGTGTGGTTTTGGAAAATTCAACTAAAATTTATTATTAACAGTAACCTAAATTTATTTTTTGATAAGTTTAATAGCTAATTATTTCAAATATGATATAGCCAAATTAACATTATATAAAACTGTCTTACTTTTATTACTTTATTTATTTATTTTTCAGTTTTACATGGTACTTATGTTTAAATAAATGTACTGTAATATTTGTTATGGACTTCAATTTTGAATTTATTAATGTAATTAAGTAATTTTAGAATTATTTTGATTTTAATCTTCAGTATTTATTGGTATAATTTTCTAATTTATAATTTCTTTTAGTTTCACATCATACATAGTTTTATTTAAGTTATCTGATTTTACTTTGTATTAATGATACAATAATCTCCCAATGCAACAAGAATATTATTTATAAAACTTTGGTTTTTGTTGTTTGTATGAATTAAACCAATAGTTTTTATTTATATTGAAATCAATATAATTAAACAGTTAGCAACTTATGCAATTGATTGATTTTCAAGTAATTTTTGAATTTATTTCTCATGATTATTTCAAGAACTTGCATTAATACCTAATAATAACAATGTTAAAATGTAATACTCCGAAGATGCAGGTTTTAAAAATATTTTTATCTTTAGTATAGTTATTTATTTGTTTAATCAAATTAATAATTGTATATGACCTTAATTATTACTCAATAGTTTGTTTATGATACATTCAAATTAATAACTAAATTAGTATACATGACGGTACATTGTACCATACCGAATTTGTACCGAGAACCGAGGTACAAAATCTTTTACCGTACCGAACCGTACCGATCTGAAATTGTTGGTACCGCAGACCCCTAATTATTGGGCCCTTTATTATTTTTATGTTACATAAATGGGTTACCAAATTTGGTGGAGGCAGGAGGCTCTATGTGCCTCTATGCTGACGATGCCAATATCACAATATCAGATACAACTAAAGATGGCATTGAATTAAAATCTTTTCTAAGTCTTCCATCAGTTAAAGAATTTTCAAATAGCAAAAATCTTACATTAAACTTAAATAAATCAAATTTTATATCCTTTTGTACTAAACAAACCAGATCTAATTTAGAACCAGAAATCTTTCTAGAAAATTCAAAATTGCAACAAGTTGAAAATACAAAATTTCTTGGATTAATACTAGACCAAAATTTGTGTTGGGATGAGCACGTTAATTATGTAGTTAAAAAAATGTCTTCTGGATTATATGCTTTACGTCAAATGTCTAAAATTTGTAATATTAATGCATTAAAAACTATTTATTACTCTTTAATAAATTCACACATGTCTTTATGGCATAGCTATTTATGGAGCTACTACAAAGAAAAACTTGGACAGAATTCTTCTACAGCAAAAAAGAGCGTTGAGAATAATTTTTAATATTAAAAAGAATCAATCCGCTAAACCTCTTTTTTCTCAACTAGGAATTTTGACAGTATATGACCTATATATTTACGAAACAGTATTATATGTTAAAAAAATGAATATTTCAACCAAAAATCCCAATAATCATAATTACAATACTAGAAATAATAGATATGTTGAAAATCACAAACTAAAATTTGTTGAAAAGAAGACTTGTTTCATGGGCAAAAAATTTTTATTTCATTTACCAAAAAATATTTTTGAGGAACAAAATTTAGAAAAATTTAAAAGACTTTTAAAAAATTACCTACTAAATTTAAACTTATACTCTTTTGAAGATTTTTTTGTTGTTGAATAATCATCACTAATTTTTCTTGTACTCTAGATTTTAATTGTTTTGCTAGTATTAATTGTTTTTGTTCTCTTTTTATCATTAATTATATAAACAATTATTAGAGCAGGCCTCGTGAAGAGATTCTTTTGTATTTCTTTAGAATTATAATTCTTGCCATGAAGTATATTGTGACGCTATTCAATGTGCAATATGTATATTGGTGAATAAAGATATATTTGAATTTGAATATGGTTCTTATAGACCGCAATTCTTATGAATTCTGCAACTCTAGTTGACAGTCTGGAGGCGTTAAATGTTGTTTTTAATGAAGAAAAAGGCATTTTATTTTTGCATCAGAATATCAGAAGTGCAATTAAAAACTTTTAAAAATGCATTGTGTATTTGGGGTATACGGCGGGAGTAGACAACTACTGGACTCAAATTTTCGAGTTGTCTCTAATAATCGCTTGGCCTTCGAGAATTAAAAAAAATACTCGACAGGTACTCGAAAACTCGAGTATTCGCCCACCCCTACTATATAGATTATGTTGAGTTAAAAAATAAGATAGTCATAGCTGATTGGAGTGATGTGTTTACAACTTTTATGTCAGTATTGCCTTTGAGAATTTTTATATTACATTTTTATTAATGATTGAGGAATGTCAATATTCTCACAGAAAGCACCTAAAAAACAAAATGTTGCATGAATGCCGGTTTTTTTAGGGCTTTTACTGTTAGAGATAAGACTGTTTAAAATAAATAAGAGGGATTCAAATAAAAAAATAAAGATAATTATTCAAATTATCAGCTTAAGTTAGCCTTTTTGATCAAGGTTGCCAATCAAGCATACTGCAGTAATCTATTTCAAGTAGGGATGAGTCGATTCTACCGATTCTCAGGCTTAGAATCGGAATCGAGAATCGATGGCCCAAAGTCGATTCTGATTCTATCGATTCCAGGCCATCGATACTCCCGCCGTATACCCGACGTTTAACCCCGTTTACCCAGATTTACGCCGCTAACCATAGAAATTTTGAGTCCATTAGTTGAAAATTGTATAGCCACTCAGCCGATTACTCAGATTTACGCCGCTGACCCTCGAAAATTCAAGTCGAGTTGTTGAAAATTGAATAGATACTCCCGTTGTTTACAGATTCACGCCGCTTACTAATGTTTAACAAATTATATGACTGAAATAAAGAAAAATAAGCCTAAAATTTATTTTTAGCTCATATTAAAGGAGACAATGACAGGTAAGTTATTTATGGATATCTGTGAAGTAAGATATGTAAGAGAAGGGCACTTGGAGTGTTTGGGTCGGGGGCAAAAAATTTGACCTTATAATTAGAGATGTGCGAGTACTCAAAATTTCGAGTTCAAGCCGAGTTCGGCTCTGAAACTCGAGGTTTTACTAAAACTCGAAGGTTTCGAGCGAGTTTACTCCCACCGTTTACCGGCGCTACCACGGGTCATCCTCGTCCGCGGCCGCGCGTTGTCTGTAAATTCAAATTAAGTGTCAACGCATTTGAGGTGTTAAGAGTTAGTTGTGATGTGAATTTTAGTGTTTTATTAATAAATAAGTAAGTTGTGGCTTATAAATTTGTGTTAGCCTACTCTTTACACCAAAAAGGAAGATTTACCAGGACCTTCAGATTGAGTTGTATAGTCATAGTCCATTTTTAGGTTAACCTGTCTTTGTAAAAAAAAGTAAAATATCAAAAACAAATCTGTAATGAAATCTAATAGGTAAGCATAAGAAGTTTGTGCTTGTTTTTTGTTCCATAGTAATTGAAATTGTGTCAAAAGAGACTCAACAAAATTCCATCCATTAATTTTAGGCTCAACTATTATCCTTTGGCATTGAGCTGATTTTAAAGACAAGTGATTTGTTTAGGCTTTGTTTAAGTTTCATTAATGATTTTTTAAATCATTCTTAATATTTTGAAACTCTATTGAAGATATGGCTTCAATTTTATCAATTGATTCGCCGGGCACTTTCAAACATAGTATCTTCATGGTTTTATTAACTGATTGTTCTTATTAGGACTATTAGTGTTAAAATTAATGCTAAGATATGTTAGTATATACATTTTGTGTGGTAAGTAAGTAGGTTAATGCTTTACCATGTAAAGATTTGTGACTATGACTATATATATATATATATATATATAAATATGTGTCCGTAAGCACGATAACTCTCGTAAAAAAGGTCAGATGTTAATGAAATTTGGTACAAATGCGTAAAGTACCATTTATTTGAACGAGTTCGAAAACCAGATTAATCACACCATCCAAAGGGGGGTTTTTGGGGCGTTTTTTACCCCAAAAATGTGTTTTTTGGGGGTTTTCACATGTAATTTTAATTTAAATCGAATTTTAATTTATACCATTGAATTCAGCTTAAAAAAACAAACAATGTGGTATTTTGATCATTGCTCTACGTCAATTGGTTACCAAGATATTGAAAGTGCTAAACACAGTACGTTGTCTAATGTTATTCTTATGGAGAAAAAGAAAAATTATATATCTCGCTTATTTATGAACATAAACTGGCGAAATTTGGTATATGGGTTGATCTGGTTGTGGTTTATTGTTGTTTGCACAAAAAAGTTTTCGCCTATGGTTCCTGTAGCAGCAAACCTAGGTACTTGGTTCCCATGTTATTGTTATGGAAAATACTTAAAATGTTATATATCGCTTATTTATGAATGTATATGGATGAAACTTGGTATATGACTTCACTAAGATGAATTCTATTGATATTTGCATAAAAACCCATTATGTGCCTGCATAAAAACCCATTATGTGCCTTGTTGCAGCAAACCTGCGTACTCATTCCCAATGTTATTCTTATGGAGAATAATTAATATTTTAAATAACGCTTGTTGTGAATATATTTCTTATGAATCCTGTTAAGTGTTTTAATGTGTTATGTTATATATTCATTGGAAATTCGCTGAGTATGCAGGTTTGCTGCGACGGGGGTATTTATATATGTTTATATATACCGTAAACCAGGCTAAACCCGGACACTTTTTTTATGTTTTTTTAGGTTAAAGTGTCTTTTTAAACAATGATGTCACCAGTAAAAACCATAGCATTGTAAAGTGTGTGTATCTTTTACTATATCCCTGTACCTTTCTATGTGTTAGATGTTATTATAAAATAAATAACAAATAAATAAAAGTGTCCGGCTTAACCTCCACAAATGGTCTAATGCCGAACACTGACCTAAATATTAATTATAACGCCTAAACTAACCTCTGCTGTCCGTACTAGGACGGTGTTTTGAGTTTTGGAGATGCCTTTGCACCAGTCAAATGCTTAAAAATGAAACTAGAACAAATTTTAATGGGTTGGGGATGAATAAAGAGTATTCTTACATCACGTTTTCAGCTGTTTATTCTTTGCAACTAACATGAAACTAAACAAAGAACCATAAGGGGAAAAGGAGTTTAAATTAATCAAAGAATAATACGACATATATATATATATTTGTTTAACATGATCAGCGATGATATTTTCTTCTTGTGGGCTGAAAACTGTCTGCTTTCCATGGGGCCCATTATATTTTCCACAGACATAATGATTGATCGTAATCATGGATCATGAGACATGATCATTGATCACGATCATGACATTAACTTTCCTCCTTTATTGCCTGCTCTAATTATCTTGGCTCTTGAATTTTTTTGTTCGTCTTGGAGACTGTACAAACAATTTTTCATAAATTAAAAATACAAATTTTAATAACAAACACAGATAGGTACCGCATCAGGGCCAAACACCACAATGCTGTTATTAGTTACGGCGGGAAATCTGCTTTTTACGTCAGTAACGGCAGGCGCTAGTCGCAACTGCCGGCCCAACAGTCACATCCAAGGAATATTATTAGTGTCTGGGTTTGTACTGGAATACTTAAATGTGACATATTTTTTTAAAATAAATGTTGTATATAGCTTTGAATAGCATGGCATTATGCGCTCTTAAATTTCAAATAAAAATATGCGTTCACGACAAAAATTTGACAAATTACACGAGTAGTGTAATAAGGCGGATTGAGGGACTATGAGGATGTGCAA
Source organism: Allygus modestus (assembly GCA_963675035.1). NCBI lineage: Eukaryota > Metazoa > Arthropoda > Insecta > Hemiptera > Cicadellidae > Allygus > Allygus modestus. Next base: position 291,819,075 of record OY776111.1, on the reverse strand, counting down.
GGATGTGCGAGGTCAAAGGTCATCGATGAGGGGTACGAGGTCAAAGTCCAAGGTCATAGTGGTGTACGAGGTCAAAGTCCAAGGCCATTTCAAAGGTCAATTCGAGCTATGAGGGGCTCAATTTCCAGGATTAAATGCTTAATTTCAAGGATTAAATGATCATTTTCAAGGATTAAATATTGGGGATTAAATGCTCGATCACGTGACCTGCTCATCGATGAGGGGTACGAGTGACGTCACGAGAGCCAAGGTCATACTGCGAAAACAACCTTGAAACTGCGTTTTAGTCTTATTTATCCGTTATTTTTATGATTTAAAACTGAACTTTATAACTTTAATCGCTTATATCTCAAAAACGGTAAGAGAAAAACGGTTTGGTTATTTGAAATTTGGAATGTATATTAAGGGCACTAAACGCTATCGACCCACGTGTAGGGATTTTTAAAATACAATTTATATGCGACTTTGATTTTTTGTAAATTTTATAACTTTAATCGCTTATATCTCGAAAACGGTAAGAGATATCGCAAAAATAACGAAATTTTTAAGAGAAAAGTAAAGAGAACTGTTTCCTTATATGGACTGTATGATGACGTAACTTTCCCCTTTGTGGGATGAGTTTTGGGTCGGACTTAACTATTGACCTTTGCCCGATGCTTAATATCTCCGTTATTATTGGTGATATCGAGTTGAAATTTGGTATGCGTGTTCGTGGGGACCTCTAGTTTACGTAGATATAAAAAAATCCCGGATTAATAGATGGGCCTGCGCGCTGCATGCGATAGTGTGAAGTTTACAAAGTGACCTCGCGTTTGGTTATTTGTCGGTGGATTTGTATGAAATTTGGAATGTATGTTAAGGGCACTAAACGCTATCGACCCACGTGTAGGGATTTTTAAAATACAATTTATATGCGACTTTGATTTTTTGTGAATTTTATAACTTTAATCGCTTATATCTCGAAAACGGTAAGAGATATCGCAAAAATAACGAAATTTTTAAGAGAAAAGTAAAGAGAACCGTTTACATATATGGACTGTATGATTACGTAACTTTTATTCCTGTGGAGTCGTTTTCAGCCGGACTTAACTATTGACCTTTGCCCGATGCTTAATATCTCCCTTATTATTTGAGCTATCGATCTGAAATTTGGTATACGTGTTCGCGGGGACCTCTAGTTTACGTAGATATAAAAAAATCCCGGATTAGTGGATAAACCTGCGCGCTGCATGCGATAGTGTGAAGTTTACAAAGTGACCTCGCGTTTGGTTATTTGTCGGTGGATTTGTATGAAATTTGGAACGTATGTTAGGGGCACTAAACGCTATCGACCCAAGTGTAGGGATTTTTAGCATACAATTTATATGCGACTTTGATTTTTTGTGAATTTTATAATTTTAATCGCTTATATCTCGAAAATGGTAAGAGATATCACAAAAATAACGAAATTTTTAAGAGAAAAGTAAAGAGAACAGTTTCCTTATATGGTCTATATGATTACGTAACTTTAATTCCTGTGGAGTGCGTTTCACAGCCAGACTTAACTACTGACCTTTGCCCGATGCTTAATATCTCCCTTATTATTTGAGCTATCGATCTGAAATTTGGTATGCGGGTTTACAGTGACTTTTAGTACACGTTAATATTAGAAAATCCCGCATTAGTGGATAAACCTGCGCGCTACATGCATCAAACTAGACTTTACAAAGTGACCTCGCATTTGGTTATTTGTCGGCGGATCTGTATGAAACTTGGTATGTATGTTAAGGGCACTAAACGCTATCAATCCACGTATAGGGATTTTTGATGTACAATTTTCATGCGACTTTGATTTCTTTTCTCTATTCATCAAAAACGCTTGATTTTTCCCTCGAAATTGAACTTTGACCTCTCAAATCGGTTTTAACGAGGCTTATTTCTGCGAATATCAATCAAAACTAAGTTTCATTAAATATTACCTTATATTAAAAGGTCAAACTGTGAAAACGACCCTGAAACTGCGTTTTATTCTTATTTAAACTATTTTTTTAATTAAATTTTATATTTTAAAATTATATTTTGAGATCAAATGTGGCTCACACAGCCCGCTTTTATCACTCGGTCGCGTTCAGAGTTCACTTTCGCAGTGATATCCTTTATTCTTATAGTGTCGTTCGATTTTTATAATTTAAAACTGAATTTTACCACCGTAATGCAATAAATATTGGCTGATTCATAGCGCCCGCCCGGAGGCCTGTTATCTCGTGGCATGCGCCGTTATCATTCAGCTCTGACCTAGTGGTTATCCAAACAGACCTCAGACGGACGGACCTGATGAGTAAACAAATATTTATTGAATTATAACGATAAAATACTAAATTGTACCTTTGATATTTGCTTTTTATATGCATTACAACGTTATGTTTGTTTTAATTATTTGATATACCGGATAATTTTAAATTATTCATCAATATTCACTTTTATTATTTTGTATTATAGGGGTATTAAAATGACATCATTAAAATTTGAATGCAGATTTTGCGCCAAACTGATATCTAAGCCCAACATGTCGCATCATGAAAAAATATGTTCATCTAATCCCAATAAAGACGGTTCACGTTATAAAATGAAAACGTGTAATAAATGTGTTAAATCAATTAAAAGTCAACATTTTAGTCGGCATTTAAAAATATGCAATGGTATTCAAAATCAAGCTCAACCAACCCCTTCCTATCAGCAGTTAAACCAACCAAGTGCAAGCGGAATTCAAAATTTGAAACGTGTTCACTCATCAATCGTGAAAAAATCCAGTTCTGAGTACAAAGAAAAGTGTCCTCAATGTAATAAACTGATAAGAAAGAGCAACATGAGCTATCATTTAAAAACTCATAGAGAAACCGTTCAACCTAAATTAATTTCAAATCGCGGTGATATTATTGATGATAGCGATTATGAGCCCACTCCGGCAAAACAACCACGACTCGACATCCAACCAGCACAGATAAGATCAGCTTTCAATATTTTACATGTTCATCTACTTATCATTTGGTATTTAGATATTTATACAGTACATATTTATATTTTTCCGTACTATTGACCTAAACATTTTTAGTTTTAAAGGAGTTTATAAAATAATTGTTGTGTATAAGAACTAATTACCAAATAAATTTTTTTTGTTTATTGTAAATTGAAATATATGCATATTGGAGCGAACTGATACGAAATAGGTTAATCAGACCCGTTAAATCTACGAGCCTTAAACTTGCGTAGGTAGTAAATTCATTTTTCAAAATCAAAAGATCTCAGTGTTATATGATAGTAAAAATAACCCTTGGTTCAGGGGTAAAGATGTTGCAAAAATATTAGACTATACAGATACGCGTGATGCTATTAGAAAACATGTTGAAATAGAAGATAAAGCAAAATGTTGTTTGTTTAACAGGGGCGGCGATTTACCTCCCCTATCATATAATGAAAAAAACACTATTTACATTAATGAGGCTGGATTATACTCACTTATTTTATCATCTAAGAAACCAGAAGCAAAGAGTTTTAAAAGGTGGGTTACGGGTGATGTGTTACCCTCTATTCGTAAACATGGCGAATATAAATTAAAAAATGAAAACATTGCACTCATGGAATCAATCAAACGCTTGGAAAATGAAAATAGTAATATGAAATCGAGAGTAGCCGTAATGCCGCAAAGATTTTACTTGAATCATGTATTTTGCGTACTCAAGAAAGAAAATGTGTATAAATGTATAAGAACCGAAGAAAGAACCTTTTATCGAGCTTTAGCTAAAGCGATAGGTGAAGGGTATACGACTTGTTACATACGATTTAATGTGCCGAATAGCATAAACATTTTGAATTGCGTTAAAGAAGTTATGAAATGCCGCGGTATACAATATGTCGCGTATTTGAACACTGTAGAAACATCATGCGACTTTGTAAGTTTAATTAGAGAAGTAATTGAAGATAACGAATAAAATATCGCGAGCTTTTTATGCTTTTATTTTTTTTTTTATTAATCCTATGAAATATCGAAAGATTTGAGGATAACCTTTATAAAACATCGCAAAAGCATCTAAACAAGGGTGAGCGAAATCCGCGAAAAACAACTCGTGATCATGTAAGAGACAAATATCGTAAAACATATCAGGAAGTATGGGGGTAATGATTCGTTACTCCCTTTGAACCATCAATCCCACCCCTTATGAATTATCAATATCACTTAAAAACATGCATTATCGACATAAAAAAATAAAAAAAACTTCTATAAATCAAACCCGCCGCAATGTTCAATTATTATCACCATATTAATACATTTCGATTATAAAACCAATTTTTTTTCTAATTCATTTTAATATAATTCTTATTCACGTCATAACTGAATCCCGTCTCGGATATCACAACCACGTAAGCCGTAGTACCTTGATCGGCTACTGGGCTGGCAACAGCGTTTGTAAAGTCCAGTTGAATTTGAATGGTATTCATTTTCGATTCGGCGGAGAATGGGTGATGATGTGTATCGAGCGCCATCAGTGGGTATTTATTAATAAAATCATTATCGTTCAGATACACGTCTTCGTCGTGATACATTATTTGTCTGATTGACGCATAGTTTCCGTACAAAATACCATATTGCTTATCTAAAACGCTCAAGTTTTGCGGTTCCTGAGGATACCATTGTCCGTTGATCGTCACATTATAATTCTTAATATTTATAATATCGAATATGCTAGGATCTCTTTCTTGGTTATTCTTTCGCTTAGTCTGTAAACCCACAATTATAAATAGGGGGTTGGATATGTTTCTAAAGTTGTTAGATATATCGATGCTATACGAAGACCCGGTAACACCGAATTTCTCAATACACTGCCATTGATAGTATATGTAGCGTAATTCACCCTTATCACCCAATCTTTTCAATCCCTCGATGAGTGGCGTCTTTTTAACCGGGTTATACCCAACGATCGGAACTCTTAAAACAAAGCTTGTGATTTTGATTTTCCCCTCATCCGCGGATTTCTCTGTCGCGCCAGTCCCTTCTTTCCAACGGAATATAGTGTCGTTATCTTCAGCACGTGTAAAGACAATTTCGAACCCGCCCTTGTACATGGGATAATTCAAGCTATCGAAAAAACCTAAACCCAGGTGAGACAGCGTGCCGAGAGCTTCGAACTTGCCCCCGCCCTTGTCAAATTTCGATTTAAAACCACTGCTGTAGTAAGTATTCTCGCCAGATTTGCTATACGTCGTCACACCTTTAATAGTGCTAGTGATGCCTACTTCATCGACTGCGTCAATCAGTTGGTTATGTTTTTAAATTCGATTCTTTTAAACAAAAAAGCTGCAAAGTTATTTACTAGCATAATTGGGTCTGTCGCGGCGTAAGCGGTATCGTCAGATTTTTTAACCACTTCACCCTGTATGTGGAATAGTATTCGCCTATCGTAAAAGGCGTCTCCGTGATCTAATTTGAAAACTGTAAATTTATTCGGTGAATTAAAGTTCAGATCAGATACTGGCAACGAATCGGGTGTTTGCTCTTTGCTTGGGGCGTGTAAAAGTAAAACGAGCGACTTTAAAACTTGGATGTTTGTAGAGCTTTTACCTGCTCTAAGGAAATATCAATACGGTGTTGAACAATTGGAAAAAGAAAATAAACTGTTCAGGAGGATGATAAATAACAGCAAAATCCAACAAGTGTTGTCTATACTCGAAAGCAAGGATAATGAAGAAAATTGGAAACGTGAACGTAAGAAGGTATATAAATGTATTGATACGCAAAAACGATATTTCATACAAAAAACGGTTGAAGAGGAGTTTGATGAGTGTTACGAAGTTGAATACTTAAAGTCGGATGAAAGTGTGATGGATAAGATTTTAAAAACAATGGATCAAGACGGTGTTAAGTATAAATACAACCGCAAAACTTGGTATATAACAGTTTATGGTGATTACGACTTTATTGATGTTGTGAAAGAAGTAATGGGGCGAGAGACGTTATGGTAAACAAAATGTAAGTATTCATGTCATAAGGTTTTATTTTTTATTGTATTAACAACTTTTCGCTCTAATAAAATCCTTGCTCTCGAGATAATAGTATTTATATAAAGGTAATATTACAATATGGAAGTTGTTAACACCGAACGTATATATCACATGGATGATGATGTTAATACTGACTATATAGATAATATGTGTGATGTAGGTAGTAAATTCATTTTTCAAAATCAAGAGATCACAATGTTATTTGATAGTGAAAATAACCCGTGGTTCAAAGCTAAAGATGTAACTAATATTTTAGGTTACACTAACTCACGAAAAGCAATTGGTGATCATATAAGAGATAAATATCGTAAAACATACCTAGAAATAACACTTCAGAAAGGGGGTAACGAATCGTTACCCCCTTTGAATCATCAATTTCACACAGTGTATATCAATGAACCAGGTGTTTATTCACTAATTATGAAGTCTAAAGTGTCAGTCGCTGAAAAGTTTCAAGATTGGGTATTTGAGGATGTATTACCCTCTATTCGTAAACACGGTGAATATAAATTGAAGAATGAAAATGCAGCACTCATGGAGTCAATTATCCGGTTGGAAAGTGAAAACAACCATTTGCAAACAGCTATGAGAAATATGAAACCAAAAGTAGCCGCAATGCCGGACAGTTTTCACCTTAAACACGTATTTTACGTTCTCAAGAAAGAAAATGAATATAAATGTATAAGAACAGAAAAGAGACTTTTTAAACAAGCTTTGGCTAAGACTGCAGGTAAAGGGTATAGGTTTTGTTACATTCGATATAATGTACCGAATAGCATAAACATTTTGAATTGTTTAAAGGAACGTATGAAATTGCGCGGTATACGATATAGCCCGTATTATAACAACGTAGAAACATCGTGCGACTTTGTAAGTTTAGTTAAAGAAGTAATGGAAGAGAATGAATAAAATCTCACAGGTTTTCTTATAATTGTATTATATCTAGTTGTACCCAAAATCGGGTCACAACTTCTGGTACCTGTTTCCTATCATGAAGGCAGTAAAACAGTAATGGAAGAGAATTAAGCGTAATAAAAACAATATCACGCGTTTTAAAACTTTTATTTTTTATTAATCGAAGGGTATTTTTTATAATAAAAGCTCGACCTACGAGAGTTCGTTACTCTATAATAGTCATGGATATTATTCCCTATCACGAGGAAAAGTTCGAGGATAACCTGCTACCCCATCCTTTACGCTGTCTGATGGTGGGATCTTCGGGAAGTGGCAAGACGAATTTACTATTGAATTTAATTTATAATCAAAACGGAATTTTATTTCAAAATTTATACGTATTTAGTAAATCGATCGATCAACCGGCCTACGCGGAATTGCGTGAAACGTACAAGAAAACCGAGAAAAAGTTAAATAAATCTAAAACGTACTTTTTCATCAACTGTGAGGATTTACCCTCATTGGAAGAGTGTAAGAAAAACTCTCTCGTGGTGTTTGATGATTGTCTGATGGAGTCTCAAGACGTGATAAAAAACTACTTCATCAGAGGCAGGCATAAGAAACTATCGTGCGTCTACCTGAGTCAAAGCTACGGCAAAGTGGACATGCAGGTCATTCGCAACAACGTGAATTTATTATGCGTCTTCAAACAGAATAAACACTATACTAAGCGCATTTACGATGATTTTGTAGGCTCAGATATGACTTTTAACGAATTTGAAAAGATGTGCAAAACTTGTTGGAGGGAACCTTACGGGTTTTTAACTATAAATATGACGAAGGAGCCACACTGCGGCAAATACATGCTCAAGTTGAAAGACGTGTTAAAAAACGATGACTTTGAATAATTATCGTATATGAAACGTTTTTCCAATAATCGATATAAAAACGTGATATTTTTAAAAATCAACGTTTCTATATCGATTATTGAAAAACGTTACATATACGTTGATTTTTAAAAATATCACGTTTTTATATCGATTATTGGAAAAACGTTTCATATACGATAATTATTCAAAGTCATCGTTTTTTAACACGTCTTTCAACTTGAGCATGTATTTGCCGCAGTGTGGCTCCTTCGTCATATTTATAGTTAAAAACCCGTAAGGTTCCCTCCAACAAGTTTTGCACATCTTTTCAAATTCGTTAAAAGTCATATCTGAGCCTACAAAATCATCGTAAATGCGCTTAGTATAGTGTTTATTCTGTTTGAAGACGCATAATAAATTCACGTTGTTGCGAATGACCTGCATGTCCACTTTGCCGTAGCTTTGACTCAGGTAGACGCACGATAGTTTCTTATGCCTGCCTCTGATGAAGTAGTTTTTTATCACGTCTTGAGACTCCATCAGACAATCATCAAACACCACGAGAGAGTTTTTCTTACACTCTTCCAATGAGGGTAAATCCTCACAGTTGATGAAAAAGTACGTTTTAGATTTATTTAACTTTTTCTCGGTTTTCTTGTACGTTTCACGCAATTCCGCGTAGGCCGGTTGATCGATCGATTTACTAAATACGTATAAATTTTGAAATAAAATTCCGTTTTGATTATAAATTAAATTCAATAGTAAATTCGTCTTGCCACTTCCCGAAGATCCCACCATCAGACAGCGTAAAGGATGGGGTAGCAGGTTATCCTCGAACTTTTCCTCGTGATAGGGAATAATATCCATGACTATTATAGAGTAACGAACTCTCGTAGGTCGAGCTTTTATTATAAAAAATACCCTTCGATTAATAAAAAATAAAAGTTTTAAAACGCGTGATATTGTTTTTATTACGCTTAATTCTCTTCCATTACTGTTTTACTGCCTTCATGATAGGAAACAGGTACCAGAAGTTGTGACCCGATTTTGGGTACAACTAGATATAATACAATTATAAGAAAACCTGTGAGATTTTATTCATTCTCTTCCATTACTTCTTTAACTAAACTTACAAAGTCGCACGATGTTTCTACGTTGTTATAATACGGGCTATATCGTATACCGCGCAATTTCATACGTTCCTTTAAACAATTCAAAATGTTTATGCTATTCGGTACATTATATCGAATGTAACAAAACCTATACCCTTTACCTGCAGTCTTAGCCAAAGCTTGTTTAAAAAGTCTCTTTTCTGTTCTTATACATTTATATTCATTTTCTTTCTTGAGAACGTAAAATACGTGTTTAAGGTGAAAACTGTCCGGCATTGCGGCTACTTTTGGTTTCATATTTCTCATAGCTGTTTGCAAATGGTTGTTTTCACTTTCCAACCGGATAATTGACTCCATGAGTGCTGCATTTTCATTCTTCAATTTATATTCACCGTGTTTACGAATAGAGGGTAATACATCCTCAAATACCCAATCTTGAAACTTTTCAGCGACTGACACTTTAGACTTCATAATTAGTGAATAAACACCTGGTTCATTGATATACACTGTGTGAAATTGATGATTCAAAGGGGGTAACGATTCGTTACCCCCTTTCTGAAGTGTTATTTCTAGGTATGTTTTACGATATTTATCTCTTATATGATCACCAATTGCTTTTCGTGAGTTAGTGTAACCTAAAATATTAGTTACATCTTTAGCTTTGAACCACGGGTTATTTTCACTATCAAATAACATTGTGATCTCTTGATTTTGAAAAATGAATTTACTACCTACATCACACATATTATCTATATAGTCAGTATTAACATCATCATCCATGTGATATATACGTTCGGTGTTAACAACTTCCATATTGTAATATTACCTTTATATAAATACTATTATCTCGAGAGCAAGGATTTTATTAGAGCGAAAAGTTGTTAATACAATAAAAAATAAAACCTTATGACATGAATACTTACATTTTGTTTACCATAACGTCTCTCGCCCCATTACTTCTTTCACAACATCAATAAAGTCGTAATCACCATAAACTGTTATATACCAAGTTTTGCGGTTGTATTTATACTTAACACCGTCTTGATCCATTGTTTTTAAAATCTTATCCATCACACTTTCATCCGACTTTAAGTATTCAACTTCGTAACACTCATCAAACTCCTCTTCAACCGTTTTTTGTATGAAATATCGTTTTTGCGTATCAATACATTTATATACCTTCTTACGTTCACGTTTCCAATTTTCTTCATTATCCTTGCTTTCGAGTATAGACAACACTTGTTGGATTTTGCTGTTATTTATCATCCTCCTGAACAGTTTATTTTCTTTTTCCAATTGTTCAACACCGTATTGATATTTCCTTAGAGCAGGTAAAAGCTCTACAAACATCCAAGTTTTAAAGTCGCTCGTTTTACTTTTACACGCCCCAAGCAAAGAGCAAACACCCGATTCGTTGCCAGTATCTGATCTGAACTTTAATTCACCGAATAAATTTACAGTTTTCAAATTAGATCACGGAGACGCCTTTTACGATAGGCGAATACTATTCCACATACAGGGTGAAGTGGTTAAAAAATCTGACGATACCGCTTACGCCGCGACAGACCCAATTATGCTAGTAAATAACTTTGCAGCTTTTTTGTTTAAAAGAATCGAATTTAAAAACATAACCAACTGATTGACGCAGTCGATGAAGTAGGCATCACTAGCACTATTAAAGGTGTGACGACGTATAGCAAATCTGGCGAGAATACTTACTACAGCAGTGGTTTTAAATCGAAATTTGACAAGGGCGGGGGCAAGTTCGAAGCTCTCGGCACGCTGTCTCACCTGGGTTTAGGTTTTTTCGATAGCTTGAATTATCCCATGTACAAGGGCGGGTTCGAAATTGTCTTTACACGCGCTGAAGATAACGACGCTATATTCCGTTGGAAAGAAGGGACTGGCGCGACAGAGAAATCCGCGGATGAGGGGAAAATCAAAATCACAAGCTTTGTTTTAAGAGTTCCGATCGTTGGGTATAACCCGGTTAAAAAGACGCCACTCATCGAGGGATTGAAAAGATTGGGTGATAAGGGTGAATTACGCTACATATACTATCAATGGCAGTGTATTGAGAAATTCGGTGTTACCGGGTCTTCGTATAGCATCGATATATCTAACAACTTTAGAAACATATCCAACCCCCTATTTATAATTGTGGGTTTACAGACTAAGCGAAAGAATAACCAAGAAAGAGATCCTAGCATATTCGATATTATAAATATTAAGAATTATAATGTGACGATCAACGGACAATGGTATCCTCAGGAACCGCAAAACTTGAGCGTTTTAGATAAGCAATATGGTATTTTGTACGGAAACTATGCGTCACAGACAAATAATGTATCACGACGAAGACGTGTATCTGAACGATAATGATTTTATTAATAAATACCCACTGATGGCGCTCGATACACATCATCACCCGTTCTCCGCCGAATCGAAAATGAATACCATTCAAATTCAACTGGACTTTACAAACGCTGTTGCCAGCCCAGTAGCCGATCAAGGTACTACGGCTTACGTGGTTGTGATATCCGAGACGGGATTCAGTTATGACGTGAATAAGAATTATATTAAAATGAATTAGAAAAAAAATTGGTTTTATAATCGAAATGTATTAATACGGTGATAATAATTGAACATTGCGGCGGGTTTGATTTATAGAAGTTTTTTTTATTTTTTTATGTCGATAATGCATGTTTTTAAGTGATATTGATAATTCATAAGGGGTGGGATTGATGGTTCAAAGGGAGTAACGAATCGTTACCCCCATACTTCCTGATATGTTTTACGATATTTGTCTCTTACATGATCACGAGTTGTTTTTCGCGGATTTCGCTCACCCTTGTTTAGATGCTTTTGCGATGTTTTATAAAGGTTATCCTCAAACCTTTCGATATTTCATAGGATTAATAAAAAAAAAAATAAAAGCATAAAAAGCTCGCGATATTTTATTCGTTATCTTCAATTACTTCTCTAATTAAACTTACAAAGTCGCATGATGTTTCTACAGTGTTCAAATACGCGACATATTGTATACCGCGGCATTTCATAACTTCTTTAACGCAATTCAAAATGTTTATGCTATTCGGCACATTAAATCGTATGTAACAAGTCGTATACCCTTCACCTATCGCTTTAGCTAAAGCTCGATAAAAGGTTCTTTCTTCGGTTCTTATACATTTATATACATTTTCTTTCTTGAGTACGCAAAATACATGTTTCAAGTAAAATCTTTGCGGCATTACGGCTACTCTCGATTTCATATTATTATTTTCATTTTCCAAGCGTTTGATTGATTCCATGAGTGCAATGTTTTCATTTTTTAATTTATATTCGCCATGTTTACGAATAGAGGGTAACACATCACCCGTAACCCACCTTTTAAAACTCTTTGCTTCTGGTTTCTTAGATGATAAAATAAGTGAGTATAATCCAGCCTCATTAATGTAAATAGTGTTTTTTTCATTATATGATAGGGGAGGTAAATCGCCGCCCCTGTTAAACAAACAACATTTTGCTTTATCTTCTATTTCAACATGTTTTCTAATAGCATCACGCGTATCTGTATAGTCTAATATTTTTGCAACATCTTTACCCCTGAACCACGGGTTATTTTTACTATCATATAACACTGAGATCTTTTGATTTTGAAAAATGAATTTACTACCTACGCAAGTTTAAGGCTCGTAGATTTAACGGGTCTGATTAACCTATTTCGTATCAGTTCGCTCCAATATGCATATATTTCAATTTACAATAAACAAAAAAAATTTATTTGGTAATTAGTTCTTATAAACAACAATTATTTTATAAACTCCTTTAAAACTAAAAATGTTTAGGTCAATAGTACGGAAAAATATAAATATGTACTGTATAAATATCTAAATACCAAATGATAAGTAGATGAACATGTAAAATATTGAAAGCTGATCTTATCTGTGCTGGTTGGATGTCGAGTCGTGGTTGTTTTGCCGGAGTGGGCTCATAATCGTTATCATCAATAATATCACCGCGATTTGAAATTAATTTAGGTTGAACGGTTTCTCTATGAGTTTTTAAATGATAGCTCATGTTGCTCTTTCTTATCAGTTTATTACATTGAGGACACTTTTCTTTGTACTCAGAACTGGATTTTTTCACGATTGATGAGTGAACACGTTTCAAATTTTGAATTCCGCTTGCACTTGGTTGGTTTAACTGCTGATAGGAAGGGGTTGGTTGAGCTTGATTTTGAATACCATTGCATATTTTTAAATGCCGACTAAAATGTTGACTTTTAATTGATTTAACACATTTATTACACGTTTTCATTTTATAACGTGAACCGTCTTTATTGGGATTAGATGAACATATTTTTTCATGATGCGACATGTTGGGCTTAGATATCAGTTTGGCGCAAAATCTGCATTCGAATTTTAATGATGTCATTTTAATACCCCTATAATACAAAATAATAAAAGTGAATATTGATGAATAATTTAAAATTATCCGGTATATCAAATAATTAAAACAAACATAACGTTGTAATGCATATAAAAAGCAAATATCAAAGGTACAATTTAGTATTTTATCGTTATAATTCAATAAATATTTGTTTACTCATCAGGTCCGTCCGTCTGAGGTCTGTTTGGATAACCACTAGGTCAGAGCTGAATGATAACGGCGCATGCCACGAGATAACAGGCCTCCGGGCGGGCGCTATGAATCAGCCAATATTTATTGCATTACGGTGGTAAAATTCAGTTTTAAATTATAAAAATCGAACGACACTATAAGAATAAAGGATATCACTGCGAAAGTGAACTCTGAACGCGACCGAGTGATAAAAGCGGGCTGTGTGAGCCACATTTGATCTCAAAATATAATTTTAAAATATAAAATTTAATTAAAAAAATAGTTTAAATAAGAATAAAACGCAGTTTCAGGGTCGTTTTCACAGTTTGACCTTTTAATATAAGGTAATATTTAATGAAACTTAGTTTTGATTGATATTCGCAGAAATAAGCCTCGTTAAAACCGATTTGAGAGGTCAAAGTTCAATTTCGAGGGAAAAATCAAGCGTTTTTGATGAATAGAGAAAAGAAATCAAAGTCGCATGAAAATTGTACATCAAAAATCCCTATACGTGGATTGATAGCGTTTAGTGCCCTTAACATACATACCAAGTTTCATACAGATCCGCCGACAAATAACCAAATGCGAGGTCACTTTGTAAAGTCTAGTTTGATGCATGTAGCGCGCAGGTTTATCCACTAATGCGGGATTTTCTAATATTAACGTGTACTAAAAGTCACTGTAAACCCGCATACCAAATTTCAGATCGATAGCTCAAATAATAAGGGAGATATTAAGCATCGGGCAAAGGTCAGTAGTTAAGTCTGGCTGTGAAACGCACTCCACAGGAATGAAAGTTACGTAATCATATAGACCATATAAGGAAACTGTTCTCTTTACTTTTCTCTTAAAAATTTCGTTATTTTTGTGATATCTCTTACCATTTTCGAGATATAAGCGATTAAAATTATAAAATTCACAAAAAATCAAAGTCGCATATAAATTGTATGCTAAAAATCCCTACACTTGGGTCGATAGCGTTTAGTGCCCCTAACATACGTTCCAAATTTCATACAAATCCACCGACAAATAACCAAACGCGAGGTCACTTTGTAAACTTCACACTATCGCATGCAGCGCGCAGGTTTATCCACTAATCCGGGATTTTTTTATATCTACGTAAACTAGAGGTCCCCGCGAACACGTATACCAAATTTCAGATCGATAGCTCAAATAATAAGGGAGATATTAAGCATCGGGCAAAGGTCAATAGTTAAGTCCGGCTGAAAACGACTCCACAGGAATAAAAGTTACGTAATCATACAGTCCATATATGTAAACGGTTCTCTTTACTTTTCTCTTAAAAATTTCGTTATTTTTGCGATATCTCTTACCGTTTTCGAGATATAAGCGATTAAAGTTATAAAATTCACAAAAAATCAAAGTCGCATATAAATTGTATTTTAAAAATCCCTACACGTGGGTCGATAGCGTTTAGTGCCCTTAACATACATTCCAAATTTCATACAA
Organism: Allygus modestus; assembly: GCA_963675035.1. NCBI lineage: Eukaryota > Metazoa > Arthropoda > Insecta > Hemiptera > Cicadellidae > Allygus > Allygus modestus. The sequence continues at coordinate 291,804,071 of OY776111.1, read as the reverse complement.
ATCCACCGACAAATAACCAAACGCGAGGTCACTTTGTAAACTTCACACTATCGCATGCAGCGCGCAGGCCCATCTATTAATCCGGGATTTTTTTATATCTACGTAAACTAGAGGTCCCCACGAACACGCATACCAAATTTCAACTCGATATCACCAATAATAACGGAGATATTAAGCATCGGGCAAAGGTCAATAGTTAAGTCCGACCCAAAACTCATCCCACAAAGGGGAAAGTTACGTCATCATACAGTCCATATAAGGAAACAGTTCTCTTTACTTTTCTCTTAAAAATTTCGTTATTTTTGCGATATCTCTTACCGTTTTCGAGATATAAGCGATTAAAGTTATAAAATTTACAAAAAATCAAAGTCGCATATAAATTGTATTTTAAAAATCCCTACACGTGGGTCGATAGCGTTTAGTGCCCTTAATATACATTCCAAATTTCAAATAACCAAACCGTTTTTCTCTTACCGTTTTTGAGATATAAGCGATTAAAGTTATAAAGTTCAGTTTTAAATCATAAAAATAACGGATAAATAAGACTAAAACGCAGTTTCAAGGTTGTTTTGGCAGTATGACCTTGGCTCTCGTGACGTCACTCGTACCCCCTCGTACCCCTCATCGATGAGCAGGTCACGTGATCGAGCATTTAATCCCCAATATTTAATCCTTGAAAATGATCATTTAATCCTTGAAATTAAGCATTTAATCCTGGAAATTGAGCCCCTCATAGCTCGAATTGACCTTTGAAATGGCCTTGGACTTTGACCTCGTACACCACTATGACCTTGGACTTTGACCTCGTACCCCCCTCGTACCCCTCATCGATGACCTTTGACCTCGCACATCCTTGCACATCCTCATAGTCCCTCAATCCGCCTTATTACACTACTTACACGTTTTAGACATACATTTTTTCTTTTCGAAAAGTTGTAAGTTGGTATACCTGCAAAGTAAAACAAAATACCCCCGTCGCAGCAAACCTGCATACTCAGCGAATTTCCAATGGAGATATAAATGTCTTAATACTACATCAAGCCATATATCAAGTTTCATAAAAATATATTCACAAGTAAGCGATATATACAATTTTAATTATTCTCCATAAGAATAACATTGGGGCTGAGTACGCAGGTTTGCTGCAACAAGGAACACAAAAAATGGGTTTTTATGCTAATATCAATATAACTGAAGTAGGTGAAGTCATATACCAGTTTTTATTAATTTATGTTCATAATTAAGGGAGACATAGCATTTAATTATTATACATAAGAATAACATGGGAATGAGTACGCAGGTTTGCTGCTACGGGATCCTTTGGCAAAAAATTATTTTTTGAGCAAATATCAATAGACCACAACCATATGAAGCCATATACCAAGTTTCGTCATTATACGTTCATAAATAAGCGAGATATAAAATTTTTCTTTTCCTCCATGAGAATAACATTAGACAACGTACTGTGTTTAGCACTTTCAATATCTCGGTAACCAATTGAAGTAGAGAAATGATCAAAATACCAAATTGTGTATTTTTTTAAGCTGAATCCAATGGTGAAAACTAAAATTTGAATATTTCAAAAATTATATGTGAAAAATTCAAAAAACCCATTTTTGGGGTACAAAACTCCCCCAAAATACCCCTTCAGGTAGAGCGATCTGGCTGGTTTTCGAACTTAAAGTCATAAATGTTGCTTTACACGTTTATACCAAATTTCATCAAAATCGGATCATTTTTACGAGAGTTATCGTGCTCACGGACACATATATATATATATATATATATATATATATATATATATATATATATACAGTTTCGAACGAATGGTGTTTTTGGGGTCTGGGGACCTCAAAACGAAAAGTTATCATGGTCCCGGGCCTAGGTCTTACCATGCCGACTACGGTAATAGCTTCTTCCCTATAGGGGAAATTCGCTAAAAACGATCCTAAGCAGTTCTAACCTATACAGCTGTGTAGAGTGTCTTCTGCTATATACGAATGGATAACGATCGACTTAATAACTATGCAGGTTGGTTTAGAAATATTTATGTTTAAAAAATGTACACCGTGTCCGGGAATAGCCCCCCTGTCCGGGATAAGCTGGTTTTACGGTATATATATATATATATATATATGTGTGTGTGTGTCCGTAAGCACGATAACTCTCTTAAAATACCCCCGTCGCAGCAAACCTGCATACTCAGCGAATTTCCAATGGAGATATAAATGTCTTAATACTACATAAAGCCACTTACCAAGTTTCATAAAAATATATTCACAAATAAGCGATATATACAATTTTAATTATTCTCCATAAGAATAACATTGGGGCTGAGTATGCAGGTTTGCTGCAACAAGGAACCCAAAAAATTGGTTTTTATGCTAATATCAATATAACTGAACTAGGTGAAGTCGTATACCAGTTTTTATTAATTTATGATCATAATTAAGGGAGACAGAGCATTTAATTATTATCCATAAGAATAACATGGGGCCTGAGTACGCAGGTTTGCTGCTACGGGAGAATTATGCAAAAACAATATTTTGGAGCAAATATCAATAGACCTCAACGAGATGAAGCTGTATACCAAGTTTCGTCAGTATACGTTCATAAATAAGCGAGATAAATTTTTTTTTGCTCCATAAGAATAACATTAGACAACGTACTGTGTTTAGCACTTTCAATATCTCGGTAACCAATTGACGTAGAGGAATGATCGAAATACCAAATTGTGTGTTTTTTTAAGCTGAATCAAATGGTCAAAACTAAAATTTGACTTTTTCAAAAATTATGTGTAAAAAATTCAAAAAACCCATTTTTGGGGTACAATACCCCCTCCAAAATACCCCTTCAGTTAGGTCGATCTGTCTGGTTTTCGAACTTAAAGTCATAAATGCTGCTTTACATGTTTATACCAAATTTCGTCAAAATCGGATAATTTTTACGAGAGTTATCGTGCTCACGGACACAGTATCGAACGAATGGTGTTTTTGGGGTCTGGGGACCTCAAAACGAAAAGTTATCATGGTCCCGGGCCTAGGTCTTACCATGCCGACTACGGTAATAGCTTCTTCCCTATATGGGAAATTCGCTAAAAGGTCCGATCTTAATGAAATTTGGTACAAATGTGTAAAGTACCATTTATTTGAATGAGTTTGAAAACCAGACGAATCACACCATCTGAAGGGGGGTTTTGTACCCCAAAAATGGGTTTTTCGGGGTTTCCACATGTAATTTTTATTTCAATCAAATTTAAATTTTTACCATTGGATTCAGCATAAAAAAATTTTGGTATTTTGATCATTGCTCTACGTCAATTGGTTACTGAGATATTGAAAGTGCTAAACACAGTACGTTGTCTAATGTTATTCTTATGGAGAAAAAGAAAAATTGTATATCTCGCTTATTTATGAACATAAACTGACAAAATTTTGTATATGGCTTCATCTGGTTGTGGTTCATTGTTGTTTGTACAAAAAACAATTTTTCTCCTATGGTTCCCGTTATATAACTTGGTCCCTATGTTATTCTTATGGAAAATAATTAAAATGTTATATATCGCTTATTTATAAACGTATATGGATGAAACTTGGTATGTTACTTGAGTTCTATTGATATTTGCATAAAAAACAATTATTTTGTGTTCCTTGTTGCAGCAAACCTGCGTACTCATCCCCAATGTTATTCTTATGGAGAATAATTAATATTTTAAATGTCGCTTGTTTGTGAATATATTTCTTATGAATCATTTTAATTGTTTTAATGTGTTATGTTATATATTCATTGGAAATTCACTGAGTATGCGGGTTTGCTGCGACGGGGGTATTTAATGTTAGTCCTGCATTCGTAAAAATTAGTAGATCTTTAAGTATTTTTTAAAAAAAAACTTAAAAAGTGGCTTCTGACCAAAACCTATTATGATATAGAACCAGAACGTTTTCATACAGATTTATAAATCTGATAAATATAACTGTTAATTTAGAAATTTTTTTACATTTAATGTTTTGGTGAATTTTCCCATATAGGGAAGAAGCTATTACCGTAGTCGGCATGGTAAGAGCTAGGCCCGGGACCATGATAACTTTTCGTTTTGAGGTCCCCAGACCCCAAAAACACCATTCGTTTGAAACTGTAGATATATATATATATATATATATATACATATATATATATATATATATATATATATATATATATGTGTGTGTGTGTGTGTGTGTGTGTGTGTGTGTGTGTGAGCATGATAACTCTCGTAAAAATTATCCGATTTTGATGAAATTTGGTATAAACGTGTTAAGCAACATTTATGACTTTAAGTTCGAAAACCAGCCAGATCGCTCTCTCCGAAGGGGTATTTTGGGGGGGTTTTGTACCCCAAAAATGGGTTTTTCGAATTTTTTACATATAATTTTGGAAATAGTCAAATTTTAGTTTTTCCCATTCGATTCAGCTTAAAAAAACACACAATTTGGTATTTTGATCATTTCTCTACGTCAATTGGTTACCGAGATATTGAAAGTACTAAACACAGTACGTTGTCTAATGTTATTCTTATGGAGGAAAATAAAAATTGTATATCTCGCTTATTTATGAACATATACTGACGAAACTTGGTATACGACTTCATCTGGTTGTGGACCATTGATATTTGCTCCAAAAAAATTTTTTACCAATGGCTCCCGTAGCAGCAAACCTGCGTACTCAGCCCCATGTTATTCTTATGGAGAATAAGTAACGTGTTATCTCCCTTCATTATGAAAATAAATTAATGAAATTTGGTGTGTGGCTTTACCTACATGAGTTATATTAATATTTGTATAAAACCCCATTTTTTGTGCTCCTTGCTTCAGCAAACCTGCATAGTCAGCCGCCATGTTATTCTTATGGAGAATAATTAAAATGTCATAAATCGTTTATTTATGAATGTATATTGATGAAACTTGGTATCTTGGATTGAAAGAAATTGCTGTTTTACCTGAATATGTTAGAAATGTATATACAGTAGTTGTAATGTTTGTAAATATCTGAGACTCCCACACAAAAACATAAGGCTAGCCCTTCTCTTGGGTGTGTATTATTTCTCTATTTCAGTTTGTTGTTAATGTTATACATGTATTTAGTTTAGTAATATTGCTACTTTTTATTTTATTTTATGAACTGTACATGGTTTGTAATATGTATTTTGAAGAGAAATAAATTATTATTATATCTGAAAAATTTGGGTCTGGTTCGAAAAGTAAATCTGATCCGAAACTTTGATGGAAAACTGATTTTTATGGCATAGGATAAATCTGATTTATAGACTTTATAAAGACTTTATTTGGAGAGAATAATCTACAAATTAAAAAAAAAAATAAATAGTAATTTTTTATCTTTTGCGTAAATGTTTTGGCTCTAACTATTGTGTGTTTAAAATAACTAACGCCAGCTTGCACGGCCAGTGGCGTAGTACTGATCGTATTTCTTGGTATCAGTATCAGTGCCTCAATACGATGTGGCGACATGATATTTGTTTTCCGATACGAATCATATTGCCGAATCGTGTTGCATAAATACTTCATAAGAAATAGTAATCCTTGATAGATAGCAAACGTTTTTGATGTAAACTCAGTAAAAACATTTCACGATTGTGCAATAGTTATAGGATCACATAGCAGTTTAAGTTTTCTTAATCATTGAGTTGACAATCAATGATGGAAACAAACACATGGTGACATTAAGAGAGATTAAGACACATGATAAGTTCACTATACAGGACTGTAGGACCCCGCTACCCCGACCTCTGATGGACCGACTCCCCTCTTAGACCGACCATATCCTTATTGGCGTTTTGTTTACGTATCCGGTCGTCGCTCCATTCATGTCGACGCTTGTCGATGACTCATCACTGGCGATGTAAGTCAGCAGGCCGTGGACTGTTGATGCAGTATGTTCCCTTATGCAGTAGTCTCTTATTTTTCATACAGTAGTATACTTTGTGAAAGTTGTATAAGTTAATATCACGTTTGTTTGTAGTTTGTCAACACATGCTATGAATTGTATAGGCCTAACAGTCCATGTGGAAATATGTTTAGTTTAAACTAGGGTTTTAGTTTTACTACGTTTTTATATGAATAAATTTGTTCCTCTGATAATCCGACCTTTTTTGCGTTCCGACTTTGCTCTCGGTTCCATTGGTGACGGATTAGCGAGGTTCTACTGAATATGGAATTATGATCACCTTGAACCGAATATGTCTGTTGTCAGGATCATTCAAAGAGGGCTCTTTGAGGATAATCCGAAACGGCATCGGTATCCAGGAGCATGCGTCCATAGACCTGCCTGGCATCAAGGGCATCTGGGCCCTCAGTGTGGGGTCCAGCAAAAAAGTTGACAACATGCTGGTGCTCTCGTTTGTGGGACACACTCGGTATGTTGCACTCTCCTTTAGTCAGTAGATGATTGTTTAAGAAAGCATTACACTATACTACTGTATTATAATTTAAACTTGGGAGCTTTACAGTTTACCTTTTAAAAACATTTAAATTGTTTAAATTATTTCAAAGAATCAAGTAATTTGTTACCTATAACTATTTATTTTTTTTACACACCTTGGGAGTTTTTCTAATTACTGGTAAGTGAGTCAGTGGAAAGGCAGCTAGAAATCATCTTGAAGCATCTTAAAACCTTGTTGAATAGTTATGTAGATGGTTTTCATTCATGAAATAATTTAGATTCCTTTTTATGTGCAAAACGTACATTAACATTTCATCAGTTGGATTTTTCTTCCACTCATTTAATTATTTTTCTTCATTTATTCAGATTCATACAAAGTTGAATTTTTTAGTTTGTAAATTGTAATCAGAGAATAATATCACTTTAATGCCCCATTTAGAGCCTTGGTGGATGAGTGGAAGAAAATATTTGTAGTGCAAATAATCAACTCACCAAAACATCTTTTGTTGTTAAAATAAATAATATACTACAAGGTGTATGCTCTAATGTCGCGCAAGAGGATGAAGCGAAGAATTAAATTACCACCTTTTTTTAAAGTTAAATTGTTAAGGGGGCACTTCAACCTAATATCGATACAAATTTTAAAAAATCAACAAATTTTTTGTTTTGCCTAGATTTGTTCTTTGTGATTTTTTGAACAATTTGATATATAATAAGTATAGGTAACATGCTTATAATTAGTTTATTTTATCTAGAAATGAAACGCTTACACATGTTTCAGGCTAGCATCCAGGGCTTAAGAGTTGTTCGTCAGCAAGAAAAATGACATTAAATTGATTCTTATAGGTTTTAATCAGAACCATCTTATTTTATGTGATGATAAAAACAATTAAAAAATATATGTATACAAAATTAAAATAAACAAAAATAAAAAATATAAAAAAGTAATATAAAAATAAATATAAAATAAATAATAACATAATAAAAAATATTTAATAACGTAAAATATAGAAATTATAAAATATAGAATAGGCCTATAACAAATAAAAATACCCCCGTCGCAGCAAACCTGCGTACTCAGCGAATTTCCAATGCATTTATTTGTTTCTCACTCCTACATAAAGCCACTTACCAAGTTTCACAAAAATACATTTATAAATGATTGATTTATAACGTTTTATTTATTCTCCATAAGAATAACGTTAGGACTGAGTACGCAGGTTTGCTGCAACGAGGAAGATGAGAAATGAGTTTTTATGCAATTATCAATATAACTGAACCAGGTGAAGCTACATTACCAAGTTTTATTAATTTATGTTCATAATTAAGGGAGATATACAACTTTACGTATTCTCCATAAGAATAACATTAGGGCTGAGTATGCAGGTTAGCTGCTCCGGGGATAATCAACAACAAATTTATTTTTTGTGCAAATATCAATATACCAGTACAACATGAAGCCACATACCAAGTTTCATCAATATACATTCATAAATAATCGAGATATTAAATTTTATTTATTCTCCATAAGGATAACATTGGACAACGTACTGTGTTTAGCACTTTGAATATCTCTGCAACGGTTGGACGTAGAATCACAATTTAAACACCAAAATGATTGTTTTGTGGAGCTGAAGTGATTGGTAAAAGCAAATGTTAAGATTAAAGTAAAATTAACTGAGGAAAAGCCAAAAACCTTTTTCCCATAAGATTAACATAGGAGATTCTATGAGCAGGTTTTTTGGATTTTTTCAAATATACCGTGTCGAACAATTTCATTCGGTTTTTTATATCGTTCCGCTTATGAAAGTCTACCCCCAATAAGTTATGTTTGTATAGGCCTAATGTTTTGTATTTTGTATTTTATTAAATTTCTTAGGGTGAAAAATAAATGTTAACACTTTGAGTGCCATGCAACGATATATCGTTGCAAATCTTAATCTTAATTAATAATATGGTAATATTAATTATGTTAGAATATATATTTATAGTAGGCCTAATAGAATACTGTTATTGATCATATTAGGGCCTATACCATTACATCACATCCGAATAGTAAGTGAACATCTATCATACCGAACCCTATTAGAGCGCTACAGTTGTTAGGTTATTCTTTACAGCTTTATACTTAAATGATACTTAACTGAAAATACAGTCCTAGGCTCTACTTATTAAAAACAGCCTTTAGCTCCTTTTTCAAAATTCTGAAAGGTGCCACTTATGTTTTCTTATTCAAAATTGTACACTTTACTTTCTCCCTCAAAGAATCTAGGCCTAGGCTAACTGCCTCTTTTATAATCTATCAAAAGTTATTGGAGTACAAGATTACAAGTGATCAAAGCTAGAACCTATAGACCCCTTTCAAGTAGATTCCTATGAAAAGCAAGTTAATACATAATTAGATTTAAGTTAAATACAATATACATGCCTTTTATCAAATTTACCTCTTAGAGAATTACCTAATTAAATATAGAATAAACTTATGGTAAGGCGAAAATTAAAATATTATGATATAGGTATATGTGTCTTGGCCAGCTTGAGATTACTGACTGATGTGATATAGCTCAGAGGTAAAAGTACACAACAATATCATAGACCTACCTAATTAAATGGAAGGTAAATAAGATTGTGTCATGGGATACAGTTTAGCCTTCATTACACCAAACCAACCAAAATAGCAACTGAAACTTTGAAGACAGATTTTAAAATATATCGACAACACCATAAATTAGGTTGAAATAGGTCTGCTCTCATCTTCTCCCGTTGATTACAAATATCCATAAAGGGTACATCGGTAAGATTACGCTTAAACGTTTATAATTTCCCCACCTAAAAATGTTGAAGTTCTCGCCAATAATGACCCTTTCGTATTTTAACATTCTATTTCAAAGTCTTATTTACAGAACAGTCTTATTTACAGAAAGTTTACATCTGTAAAAACTATAAATTTACTAAGTAACATCAATAAAATTATCATTAAGATACTAAAACTCACGTTTCATATTAAGAATAGGAAGGTGTAGACCAATTAGAATCAATCAAACTATACATAACCTCAAGCATGAAATTGAAATGTGACACTTTGAAACCAGTGTCAAATTAAACTGAACTGAATATTTGACAGTTCGAGAACCTCACCACATGAACCAAATCAGCTACTGAATATAGTTCAGTTAAAAAATTAATAATTATTAAAATGTAAGATTAATTCTCCATTTATAGTTTATTAGAAACATTAAATCATCAAAACGTCACCCTACACATTTCATGACAATCCATTAAACCGTCAAAATTTAGTTAGCTTACACTACTTTGACTTCACAAAAATCGCAAGTCATGTATAAGAACTCACTTCGTTTCGTCCAATCAAGTACTTTCTTTGTGACTAACTAATTTGAACATCATACTGATCAATCCCCTAGAGTTGTCTAAAGTAGATTTATGCTTGGAATTTTAAATGACATTTATATGTAAGTTTTTGATTATGCATGTTTTAAAATCGGTATTTATTCATTAGTTTAAAATATATTTTTGTTATTTTATTGCTGTACAAATTTAGAAGCTATTTTTGCACTTGTAGCTTAGTTTAGAGATTATTACCTATTTTGTGCTCAGGGTACTTCTGTTGAATGGAGAAGAAGTGGAGGAGACAGAGATCTCTGGCTTCTTGTCAGACCAACAGACGTTCTATTGTGCCAACGTGGACGAGAACTGCATCATTCAAGTGACCTCCGTGTCCGCCAGACTCATCTCCTGTGACACTAAACAGCTCATCAGCGAGTGGAAGGTACAGCTGGGTGCGAGAGTAGTTCTAGTGACTGGAAATGACTGCCTCAAGGCCAATCAGTAGGCTGTTATTCATTGTTAGTAGGGATGAACAGGACCCGAGATGGGCCCGAACGACCAGTTTAAAATTACAAATAGGCCTACTTAAGAAGGGCTGCCTGGAGCCTTGTTAAGGAGTTTAGTAGAAACAAAAACAAATTATTTTAAGCGATGATGTTGGCAGTAGTTTGTTATATACTTTTGGAAATGCAGTATCACTCCTGTTAGAAAAACTGAAGTGTAGTATAAAAAATTAAAAATTTGGCAGATAAATATAAAATAGAAAAATAGTGAGAAACCTAAAATAGAAAGTTACTTCATGTAATTGTAAAAATCTTTAAGGGCTGTTCTCAGTTTATGGGACAATTATTTGTGTCTCTATCAAATAAAAAACAAAATATAATAAAAGATCAAAAACAAATTTATTCATTATCTTAACTCATCTTTATAAATAATGAAGATATGTAATAAAAATGTATTATTGACAAATTAATGTTGTTTTTTAAATATTTATGATGAAAAATGTCATTTCTCAGGGTGTCTACCGGTTATGGAAGTCACAGAAGTCCCCGAAAAGTCACAGATTTTAGTATGAGGTCACGGAAGTCACCAAAAGTCACAGATTTTGATGCTTAAGTCACGGAAAAATATCCAAGTCAAAATGAAATAATTACGAGAGTGAATAATTTATTATCAATTACTCATCGATGTTCACCCTAGTGCCAGTAACTTCACGATTTTACCAATTTAAACTGCTGTGACGTCACCGTGTGACTCACAATATTTACGTTTGCCAGATAGCTCTTAGCTGGGATAGTTCCAGAGGTCGGGTAAATTATCATCCAATTGGGCCAACGACCTTTAGTGAGACAATCCCCTCAATTATTAATTGGTGTTAACTCAGGCACTGAATACATAGCTACAGTCAATTTGAGGGGCTCATCATCGCTAACACCAAAGATAACTGGAATGAATTTTGAATTTTGAACTTTCGGCCAATCTTGAAAATAAATACCAAAATCCTGTTTACTCTGAACACAGTAGGTGGGAGTTGGTTCGGGACAGGATTAGTAATGGTTAGTGGCGGTTAGACGGGATAACCACTCCAAAAGGATATTAGGTAGCCGTCGTGATGGAAAACTGGACAGTCACTCCGCAAGGAACATATCTGGGAAGGATATGTCGTCGGGTAAGTTTTGAGAATGTGATCGTGACGTAAGACAGGATTTAAATTGGTTGGTGGCGGAATAGAGAAAGGTTTGCCACCCCACTGGAATCGGGACGTCAGTTGTGACAGGTAAAGTTTGTCACTCCGACAGGATTATTTGAGCAAGGATATGTTATTTTGTAAATCGTTCAGTACGTCAGAGTGATGTATTTTAGGATTATGTTTGGTCATTGGCGGATATAGAGAAGTTTGCCACTCCAAAGGAGGCGGGTAGCCGGTCGTGACGGGTATAGGAATCGTCACTCCGTAAGGAAGGCAAAGATCGGTAAGGAAATACCAGTCATGATACAGTAGCCAAAAATATGCAATACGTTAGTACAAAGAAGATTATACGTTATTATAGAGTGAATATTTTGTGCTGTCGTGGTATGAGATGTATGCCTTAAGTCACTGAAAGGATATAATTGAAAGTGGCAGATTAAATGGAGACCACTTCCAAAGGATTCGGGGTATTCGGTAAGTGACCGGTAGGTGATGTCACTCCGACAGGTGTGAATTTGTGGATAGGACTATTAGTATTATATTATAAATTAGCACAGTGAGCAGGCAAGCAGGTTAGGCAGTTCAGACATTACAAGTAACTAAGTTCAGTGGTCTAGAATGCTCATATTACACTACTCATAAAAGAAAATCAGTTATCATCAACTGTTATTAATTTTACGAAAATATTAGTTCAAGCTGTGGGTCCAAGCAGATACTTCTTACTAACTGATTCAGTTTTATAAACCAGCTACTCCAAAGCAAGCGTGCACAGACATGTTAAACACACTATTCAATAAAATAATACTTAAAACCCTTGAGAGAAATTGTTCACACTATAAATTCTAATTGATTGTCGTTTAATTATATTTCAAATTACTTTTTATATTACAAAGTAATAAGTGTTTGCCCGTGGCTATTTCAAAACAGTTAATAAAATGACAGGTCAAGTGAGATACATGGGCTACTGTATCAAAAAATTACCAAACTGCAATTAACGTTTTACTTTTCGTAGTAAAAAAAAATAGTCTTTGAAAGCAAATCTCAAAATAAACTCAATTAATAAACCCCTTGCCTCGGGCAAATAAAAGCTGCACTAATCCATGAATAAGCGAAACAATAAATATTATTTTCTTGTTCTTATTCCAATTAAATTAAGAAAACGATTGTAAAAATAGGCTCCGTGAGCAGAAAATTAATAAAATATCTTTGTATTTAACGTAATCACTTTAACACAAAAGCAAGGAATATTTGATTCCTACCTTAATAAATGGAAGAAGCTGTGCACACAGTCACTATCAACCAACGACTCAGATCCTGTTTATCTGTTATCAGCAGGAAAGCTCGGTCGGCGCGGCGCGCAGTGCGTGCCGTCCCCACTAACGTTATCCTGCCGCGCACCGAACCACCTGCGCGGGAAACGTAAACAAAACTCGGCAGCGCCACAATGAAATATTCTGCTTTGACTGAGTCACAGATGTAAATAAAAAGTATATTCTTCTGTTAAATGGATTTATAATAATAACCGTGCTAATGTTACTGGTGAACTAAAATTTATATTGAAAATAATTCTGTGTTAACACTAGGCACGATAAAATAATGTACGTAAAATAATAGATCTGTTACACTGCTGTTGTAGTATCAGTTGTCTGCGTTTTGACGGGGCAAAATTATTGTACCCATCTATGTCTTATGTGCTGGCGTCTCACCAAAACCGCAGCTCGTCAGTGATTAAACTAAAATAAAACTGCAACGTAAAAAGCCGGGTGGACGTTAGCGATCCTGGTGCCTGGTAAAAGAAACCAGAGCGTTTGGGCGGATTTGTTTACTTTAGCCCAGACTGTTACGTCAGAAGACTATTTTTACGGACAGGCAACACGAGCACTAGTGAAGCAGCCCATATCCTGCGCGATCGCAATATACCGCCCTACCTGCCTACCTGATAGATATTTTGCTGATTGCATCATCTCACTAACAATAATTCCGGTGTGTAAGCTCCTTGCATTGTACTGCGCATTGTACTTGCATGCATGCAGCGAGCCTCCGCGTGGTAGCCACGCCACCTCAGTGTGTAACCCGCCTTTATGATAACAATACTCATTATGGTGGTTGCCTGATTTTAAAAAGTTGATCTTGTCCATGCCCACATTTATATAAAATGTGCCCACTGAATTTGGCTCTTGGTTTAGTTTTTGTGATAATTTGTATATTATCTATTATTGGGATGATGTTGGTGTTAATTTTTTACTTTCTCCCCTTATACATAGTATATGGAGAAAGTATTGTTTTCGTCAAAATTTTCGAATTTGAGTTGTTAGTGGAAATATTCGTTTTGGTGCTCCCTGAACCCAAAAAAGTGGTTTTTACGTGATGTCTGTCTGTGTGTGTGTGTGTGTGTGTGTGTGTGTCCGTGTGTGTGTGTGTGTCTGTGTGGATGTGTACAGAGCTACAGCCTTAACCAATGGGCTGATTTTTATGAAATTTGGCATGTAGGTACTAATCCACGATATCTCCAGGCGTTTTTTTCATTTTTTTGAATTTTTGATTTTTAAGGGTAATTATCCCCCAAAAACCGCCAAAAAACATGAAAAATCCAAATTTCTCAAAAGCGGCTCTAACGATTTTCATTAAATTTTAGTCGTTTCTAGAAATTTAGTTTTCCAACAAAATGGCACCACCCGCATTCCTGTAAAAATTCGGGTTCAGAAATTACAGGACTTAAAACATCCAAAATTCAGTTTTTTGGATTTTTCATGAAAATACATAAATGTAAACAAATATTACTATTCACCATTAAAAAGAGCTCAAAAAACTAAATAATTTAGTATTTTGAATTACTATTCTACGATAGCTGGTTTCGGAGAAAATTGAAATTTTCATTTTGCGGTAAACGCAGTACGTTGTCCAATGTTATTCTTATGGGGGATAAAAAAAATACAATTTCTCTCTTATTTACTGGTCAATTTCATTCAAACTTGATATGCTTGTCAAGTTAGCATTGACCAACAGAGGAAATTCGAAATATGTTGCCCTTAATAACCCTGGGGGAGAATAGGGGGCATTTCCCCTCTTAAAACCACGAGTGTAGCAATGGATTCTTTAGTGCCTCCAAAGCAGGGATTTGGGTGGATGTTTCTTTAAACAACTTGTTTACAAGATTTTCTGTACATTCGACCGTGCTTTGTATTCTATATTTAGTAAATAAAAAGTAATTTATTCATTAAAGTTGGGCTAAAAGGGAGAAAGTATGTGTCAGTTTCCTGATACCGTTTATTATGTTAGTTTGTCGAGTAGATATTGGATTGATTATATAAGAAGCCACCGGGGCATTGTAAACATACATTTCATTATAATAGTCTTTTAAAGTAAGTAGGCAAATGTTTTACATTCGGTTTGGGGGTAAGGAGTTTAAGAATTACGGGTATTTTAATTAATAAGAAATAACTGGATTATTATCTGTTATTTAGCAAATTTCCAATGCATATATATATATATATATACAGTGTGTAAAAAAATTCCATCCCCCCCCTTTAATTTTTTCGTTTTTTAAAACAAACAAACTTTGAGGAACGATAATAACTTAACCCAAAGTATCTTTTGACGTTATCGGAAATTTTGAGTGTTTCCCAAAAATAGGGGATTTTGGGGGCAACTCAAAATTTTCAAATTTAAACCCCTTTTGAGTGACCCCTCACTTTAAAGAGCTTTAAAAAAAATAAGCGAATGGTGGAGGTTGGAGGTCTGTAATGTGTTTCTATCCAAAATGGCAGCTTGTCAAAGTTTTGAATACAACTCATTCTTGAAACCTGGCGTCTAATTTTAATTTCACCTTTGGTGACTTAAAACTGAAACGACTCTTGAAGAAATGCTATTAAATTAAGAAGTGGCCTCTTTTGGTAATATTTAAAATTTTGAGAACCAACAAAAATGGGGGATTTTGGGGGCAACTCAAAATTTCCTAATGTAAACCCCTTTTGAAGGGAATAAATTTACTTTTAACTGTCACCCTTTGCCTAGGTTTAAAAATCTCTTTAAAATGAGGGGTCACTCAAAAGGGGTTTACATCTGAAAATTTTGAGTTGCCCCCAAAATCCCCTATTATTGCGGGACACTTAAAATTTTAAATATTACCAAAAGAGACCACTTCTTCATTTAATAGCATTTCTTCAGAGTCGTTCCAGTTTTAAGTCACCAAAGGTGAAATTAAAACTCTAAAAGTCTTAGACACCAGGTTTCAAGATTGAGTTGTATTCAAAACTCTGACAAGCTGCCATTTTGGATAGAAACACGTTACAGACCTCCAACCTCCACCATTCGTCTATTTTTTTTAAGCTCTTTAAAATGAGGGGTCACTCAAAAGGGGTTTACATTTGAAAATTTTGAGTTGCCCCCAAAATCCCCCATTTTTGGGGGACACTCAAAATTTCCGATAACGTCAAAAGATAATTTGGATTAAGTTAGTATCGTTCCCCAAAGGTGATTTGTTTGTTTTAACAAACAAAAAAATTAAAGGGGGGGACGGACTTTTTTTTACACACTGTATATGTCTCACTACTACATAAAGCCAATTACCAAGTTTCACAAAAATACATACATAAACAAGTGACATAACATTTTATTTGTTCTCCTTAAGAATAACATTAGGGTTGAGGACGCAGGTTTGCTGCAACGAGGAAGATAAGTAATGTTTTTTTTTCCAATTATCAGTATAACTGAACCAGGTAAAGCTACATACCACGTTCTCTTAAATTAGGTTGATAATTAAGGGAGATATACAACTTTAATTAGTCTCTATATGAATAACATGGGGGCCGAGTATTCAGGTTTGCTGCTATGGGGACTATCAACAAAAAACTTGTTTTTTGTGATAATATCAATATACCACAACTAGTTGAAGCCACATACCAAGTTTCATCAATATACATTCATAAATAATCGAGATATTGAATTTTATTTATCCTCCATAGGATAGCATTGGACAACGTCCTGTGTTTAGCACTTTGAATTATCTCTGCAATGGTTGGACGTAGAACAACGATTAAAATACCAAAATATTTGTTTTGTTGAGCTAAACATATTAATAAAAATAAATGTGAAGTTTTTAGTAAAATTATCTGAGAAAAATCTAAAACCTTTTTCCCATAAAATTAACATAGGACACGTTTTTTGGATTTTCTCCGACACCACTTAAGCTATATTAATGATTCAAAATACTAAATTATTTGTTTTTTTTTCAGATCTATAAAATGGCTATAACCAAAATTGAGGTTTTTTAACATTTTGGGTTAAAATGTGCAAAAAACCGATTTTTGGAAAATTGTAAACCCCCATAAAACCCCCTTCCCATACTCCGATCGATCTGGTTTTCTAACTCGAAGTCATAAATGCTACTCTCCACATTTCTGCCAATTTTCATCAAAATCGGGCGTTTCTTTCAAAAGTTATCGCGGTAACGGACACACATATATATATAAAAATTTGAACGAATAGTGTTTTTGGCATCTGGGGACCTCAAACGAAAATTTATCATGGTCTCGGGCTTAAGTGCCACCTACGGTAATAGCATTGACATAGTCAATGGTAATAGCTTCTTCCCTATAGGGAAAATTCGCTAAAAGAGTCAAAGTCAAGCAAAGAACCCTATTTTGTTGGTGTCTGTCAAGAAATAGATTCCGACATTCAAGTCATATTTTTGAAATCTGTAGACAATGACAAAACCCTGTTTTTAGTAAATGAACATAGTATTCATATATAACTCCTGACCAAGTGATTGCCATGTAGCCACCACCAACTCTTGTTGTAAAGGGTCATAGGGTATTTTATAAATTTAACAGTAAATTCCCTGTTTTTTTTAGGTTTTATGAAACAAGTAAGGAGATGACAACAGGATAGGTTTAGTTAGAATATTGTAAGATTTTGTATTGGTTTATCTTGATTAATTTTTACATCATTTTTAAAACGTGTTCATTCCTGAAACCCTCATCTTTCATGTAACACGTTGATTTTTAGCGAATTTCCCCTATAGGGAAGAAGATATTACCGTAGTCGGCATGGTAAGACCAAGGCCCGGGACCATGATAACTTTTTGTTTTGAGGTCCCCAGATACCAAAAACACCATTCGTTCAAAATTGTGTGTGTGTGTGTGTGTGTGTGTGTGTGTGTGTGTGTGTGTGTGTGTGTGTGTGTGTGTGTGTGTGTGTGTTTGTATTTACTCAATTGTAGCATCATGGACATGCACACAACCACACTGTGGCATCGTGATCCAATTGTGGCATCTTACACATGATGCTACAATTTTTATCGATAATTTTGAGGTTAAAATGTCAAAATAAGTCAAACTAACTCAAGTTGCCACTTTTGAGTTTCCATCATGTGTGTAAGAAACACCGAAATTCGCTGGATTGTGGCATTTCGCCGGCTTATCGTTCACTAGCAATCCTAGCGGAGCAGCGTATAACTAGTGGCAAGGTCGTGCGGTTTTGCCGCTACGTTATTTCATGTTCGCGGCGTCCGTTGCTGGTTGGTTTTTACTGTTAGAAGACTCTGCTTATATTGTTTTTTTTTGTCATATTACTTTACTGTTGTATCACCCTAATTGTATGTCAGGCTACACAAGAGTAAACTGAAAGATTTGTTTTATTAGAACGATATTATTGCAATTAATTGGGGCATAATTATTTACTATCTTTGTTTGCAGGATTTTGCAAACATCACCTGTGTTTTACAAATACAATTATTATACTTTATTTGTTTTTATTTTACATATAGGTATATACTATTTCATATATATATATATATATATTAGTGATGTGTCAAAACCAAAACTTGAATCTCAAAACCACCAAAACTTTGGAAAAGTTTCGGTTTCGAGATTCGATCGGTGAGTTTCGAGAATCAAAACTCTAAACTGCTGAGATTTTTTGTGTCTTTATTGTTGTTTTTTTAACAGAAATCACGCCCGTGTTTCGATCAATGATGCAAAGGTCAAAAGCCTACTGTCATCGGTCGTCTACCTTCACCTTTTTTGGATTATTGATTTTTTATTTCTGAAAGATCAACTCTAACCAAAATATATAATTAGTTTTAATTAATTTTTCTGGATTTATTTTTCATAACCATACCCAGGCAAGTAAATAGGGTTTCGCGATTTGAGTTTCGAGATTCGAGATTAGATTTTGTAAGTTTCGGTTTCGGTTTCGAGATTCGAAATTTCTGGTTTTGACCATCACTAATATATATATATATATATATATATATATATACACAAAAGGGAATTGGCTAACTCAAACTTGTCTACTTAAAATTCATTTTTTAATCAATTTTGTTCTCTACTCCCTAAGCATTAAAAGCCAAGTTATAGTTGAGGCATGAATTATTAGAAGTTATTTATCTAAGTACGCTGTTGATCAAAATCTTGATTTTTTTCAGTGGAGCATGAGTTATTTATGACACAAGCTGCCATCCGAAGAATAAAGTCCTAACAAATAAATAAATTATTACTCGGAGCGCTCTGACTGAAACCTTTAATTCGCTTCAGCGCACCTAAGGTTGAAATGAGGGTGGTTTATTGTATAACTGGAGGTAACACTGATGAACAAACCTGCGAGCCGTTCTTTCCAAATTTTGGTGAAGCAAAGAACTATAGGCCTACTCGCTGAAATCGGACGAGTCGACAAAGTTAATCAAACAAGTACCTATCCATGATTTTAAACACAATATACTTGTATTTGTTTATTTCCTCATAATACATTATGTTTCACGGAAAGATTAGATACATAAATCAAACGAAAATATGAATTTACTTCAACTCTTATTACTTTTATTCCAATGATTTTCATGAGTAGATTCACTTATTGGAATAAAACAACCAATCAGGATAGTTCAAAGAACGGATACATTTACCTCACCAAGTGTACCAACCTGACAAAATCACCGGCTCGCGTTTTTGACCAAAATCGTTAAGCAGTGTTACCTCCAGTTATACAATAAACCTCCCTGGTTGAAATTAATAAGTTACGCCACTGAATCACTCTGCACATAGAGTACATATCATCCTCGTCATTAAAATAAACTAGTCTTTATATATAAATATTATAATATATAAAACTAGACGGGTTCACTCATTCACTGACATAAACTATGAGGCACTTCCCGTAATCTAACCTCCCTCAACATCATACCTGAGTTAAAGCTCTTGACGAGAAACTGACAGAAATTTTGCTAAAGGTTAACGTTTTTGAGTTTTTAAGGCATTTATGGGGCGGGGAAAATTCCACTTTTTCAATTTTTCCACTTTGAGCGCGTTTTGTACGGAAACGGTAAGAGATGGCAAAAAATGTTAAATACAAAAGTTGTATACAATTTAATTTCCAACTAACGATATTTCGTCAGATTTAAGATCCGATCATCTGTTTAGCCGCAATTTATCGTAGAAGGAGGAATTTTGAGTATTTTGGCCCATTTAAATGTGCACAGTTTTGGAAAGCTGTTTAAATGAAATAACACTACCTTTGGCTAATACCAAAGGTATTAATAATGTTTGTATCAGCTGATTTAAATAAACAATAGCTGATCTATTTAGTAGTGTAGGCGATACTAATTTGCTCACATGAGGTGTATATAAATCAGCTGTTACAAAATATGGTAAGCACATTACACAGGAGGTTCAGTATCGCGAATATCGTTTGTTGCGAGAATGGAAAATGTAATCAAACCGATTCTACCGGTTCTATGGAATGAATTTAGCCCAATAGCCCAGTGGATATGTTGTCAGATGATTCAAGATCAGTGGTCACGGGTTTGAATCCTACTTTTGATGCTTACTTTTTGAGGTCTGCAATTTATGTTTATTTGACTTTATTTTGTTTTTACAAATTCATTTATTTGTAATTATGTTGCTCAACGATCAGCTACCGTACAGCGCTCTGTGGAGTTAGGTTAGGTTAGGTTACTATCATTTTGTCGTGAACTGAAGTCTAATTTGTTGTTATCTTTTACACGTAAATCCATTTGTAGAACTCCAATTTAACATTGTAACCACAACTTTTGATTTATATCCAATTGACTATGATTGAGTGAGTACTTTTTTTTGCTTTTATACACCTCGAAACAGCCATCGTAATCGGGAGTTCATTCGATAAAACGAACAAGCAGTCGGTTGATAAAATGTTTCGATACCGAAACGATACTGGAGCGCCGGTGTAGGTGCTCACCAAAGGTCATTGTTTTGTAGTTTTTCTTTGGTTAATGAACTACGAGTTTGATTTAAACTTGAGTTGACTGAGGAATGCAAGTGAGCGAAGCGAACTCCGAAAGGGGGTTTGGGGGCGAAGCCTCCAACGGCGATAAGCCTAGTTATATATAATTCTGTATGCGAAATATTTTACGTCAAAATTGTGGGAATTTGGAAAATCGAAGGATGATGGGAGACGGTTCAAATTAAAGGTCTTGATCCCAGGGACTCGGGAAAAACAGCTGTATTTCCAAACATTTAGGAGCAAACAATAAATAACGTAAAACACCCTCCATAAGAAAATTATGGGAATTTAAATCGTCTGCTTTGTTTACAATAACACATGTGATTGAGTGTCTACTTTGTTTACAATCTGACATGTGTTCCTACTTGGAGCAAGGTTAGGGGCTATCGCCCCTTCAAGCCACTAGTTTTAACCTATATAAAGCAAATATTTCATCAGACATGTGTTCCGCTAAAGATATATAATTTCTACATTCAATAATCTATATTATTAAAAGAATATCTTGACTTTTGTTAGGCGATTTTCAACCCTTAAAAATATTATTTCATATACATATTTCGTATTAATCGAAAGCTCTTACTCTCTAGATGTGTCTTGTAGGGTTTCCATACACTCTCGACCACTGGGCTTCGCCCCACGAGCCTTCATAGTTCGTTTTTATCCCATAAGATTAACATGAGGAATATTTTGATTTGAATTGCAGCTGTTAGTACATTATGGACAGGTTATTAGAAAACCCGATTATACAAGTAAGGAATTAATTTATCTATATAAATTAAATAAGTTATTTTTCTACATCTTTTTGAGCAGTGAAATGTTGTATGCTACGGAGATATTTAATTTGTTTTAAACATTTGTTTATCCGTCTGTCAGTTTATAAGCCAGATTTGTTCTGCGCTTCACAAAAAAATTTACTCAATGAAATTAAATAACTTGCCTGTTTTCGTGTAGAGGAGGAATCTCTTTTGGCTGTTTTTAATCATAGTAAGTAATTAGGGTTACGCCCCTTTGACCAGCACTGCTACAAAGTCGGTCCACAGGTTACTTAATATTTCACTACAGCTTGCACCGTATTTGTTATAATCAGCATTTAGTCAGCTAATTATATTTTATCACGGAATGAAGAAAACAAGAATGGATATTTTGCTACTCTACATAGGTATACTAAATCATTTAACATAACGGCATGGTAATAAATCATTGGCTATACAGAACACGTAAGCTTTACATGGTATTTATTAAAGCTCAGTTTGTCTAAGTAGCCATTGTGATTATAATATCGAATATTTTATGTTTTTAAGCCCACTTTCAAAAAGTTTAACAAACTACAGGAGTTATTGAGCAGATATTTGGAAGAAGACGGGTTCATCCCAAAAAAGATTGGGCTAATTCCCGTTCCAATGAGGCTAGGCCCTAACACCCTTCAACATTTCCATGTTAATTATGTACTTACTAGACCGATTGAGCGTATATTTTGTAGAAAGACAGCAGGCAATGCACTTTAGTCAGAAACAGGCCTATAATTTTATCCAGTATGCCCTTTGGGACTTATCTGCTCTGTCGGCTTTTAAAATTGTAATTTATTCATCACTAATATAAGTAGTTAACTAAACCGATTGAACCGGTTGAACTATTTGTTAGGAGAATAGTTAATATATCAGAATAAAACCTTTACCTACTCCTGCTCCAAAATATCTTTACCAAATGTTAAAACTATCAAATTTATGGGTTAATAAATGTGTTCTAGTTAGATCTCATCCATAGAAAAATATAGTATTGTATAGAAATTAAAAAAACTAACATTGGAGTTATGGTTAAGATTTGTAAATAAAAATAAAAGAATCATACCAGCTGTTCAAAATCAACCATTCAATTGTAAAAATAACAATCACTTGGTAAAGTATCATGTGGTTTTTGTGGGAATAGAGATCAGAACCAATGAGTACATAACTTTAAATATACATGATTAGGTTATTTATAAATTGTGAGCACTATTCAAACTGAAGATTTAATATAAAACGGACATGCCCAAAATGAAAAGAAACGAGCAATACGCAATAAGCAAAGCAAATACGCACGCCTTGGAGAGGAATCGTAATATAAGTACTCTAGGCATTTTTAACAAACTGACTGGCTTTTCGAACAAACCTGGGTCCTCCAGGTGCTTTAACAAATGGAACTGACATCTAAAACATAACACTGTACTGTGATCGCGAGTGAAGCCGCGACGGGCTACTAGTTTATTAAACAATAGTTTTCAAGGCTACAAGATGTGAACTTCTCTATCCATCAGTTATTTTCATTTAAAATTAAGATTATCAAAGAACTAGGCACATGAACAGGTGTATGCTGTGCTGTATTCTATAGTTAACATAATGAACAACTCCAAAGATGTAATATTTCTTGCGCTATTAAGTAGTCAATTAACATGAATGTCCGTAAGAATAACTTTTAAAATTTGACAATCGATAGGGTGAAGCACTATGGAAATTTCTTGAAAACATTAGTGCTCATGTATATTGAGTAAAGTACATGTGTGCTACAGTTCAGTCATCAAGACCCACCGTTTTAGGCTCTGCTTTGACTGACAGCCACTGGTAGGAGATAATTATTGATTAGATTCTCACGTTCTCTTTAGTTTGGTTAATGTTATTTTTATTTCACTTTCGAGTTTTATTTGGCTATCATTTCATGTTAGCTATTTTATTATTGACTAGTGGTAACTGGCGTACGCTGCTATATTTCTTATGAGATTTACAAAAAATGCTTGTTGTATTATATTTTTATTAAATTTTTAATAAACTTTCCAGGAACCATCCCGACCCAATGCTACATTAATAATGAAAATGTCATTAAATTCAGTTGAGTGGCTTAATAGTCCATAGGGAACATAGATTCAATTTTATATATTAAGATAGCATGGACATAACAGTATGTGGATTGGGGGACAATTCAAGGACACGAACATAGTCGCGTATAAACTAAATAAATTGAATCAGGAAACTAACACATAGTTAATTTCTAACTCGTTTTTACAGTTCCTAATTTTCATTTACTAGTAAGTGATTGAAAATGTCTGCAATAACTCCTGAAATAACATGACCTCGCCATCACCAGCAATGAATTAATTACAATGAATTAGTTTTAGAATGAGTCAGTGTGTATGTATCAGTTCTATCTCCGTCCCAAGTTTCAGCTCAATTGGTTCAGTAATCCTTAATTTGATAATTTCCAAAGCTAGTGTGGCGGAGCCCAAAAGGGCACTTAGGTCATGAGCGGATTTGTGTGAGTATGATTATTCTAACACCAATCTCCCTCCAGAATTGCAACCCAATTGGTTCAGTAGTTCCTAATTTGAGAACTTTTAAACCAGTGGGACGGAGCCCTAAAGAGTACTTAAATTGTGAGTAATTATTGTCATTCATAACTGTACTACTTATCTCCCTCCCAATATGTCATCTCAATGACCTCAGTAATAACTAATCTTCAAAGGCAATGGGAGAAGTCCTAAGAGATTTTTTTTTAGATATTTTGAAGGTTTATGTCAGTAATAATAGCAACTACTAATCAACTAACAAATTTTAGCTTAAACAGTTGAGTAAACATTAATATCCATAAGTTTAGCTTAGGGACCATGCTCATCCCATGATCACCCGTGAGGCAGAGCGCCCTAAAGGCGAAAACAAAATCAAAATCCCGTAGTTATCCTGTTTTGTACTGTTTTTTTTATTGACATCCGTTTACATATCCAATTTAATTGATTTCTATTATACAGTTAGAATAACATGGGGAGTTTAACAATGCCTGGGGTTAGATCCCGGGGTTAGATCCCCTAAGGTTAGATCGGGACATATTTTATCCTGATAAAATATGTCCCGATCTAACCTTAGGGGATCTAACCCCCTGATCAGGGGATCCCTTAGGGGATCAGGCCTGCCTGATCAAGACAGTCGATCAAGTTTGATTAAACTGACTTTTTTAGCTTGCTTGATCAGAGTTTCCAAAGTTAATCAAATCTGTTTTAATTTGATATTTTTTAATAATGTTTGATCAAGTATGAGGAAATTTTTTTCCAAATCCCGAATTATACGTACCATTCAGCAAAATACGTACCATTCGGTGTTAACACATTTTGCACCTTTGTTTATTGGCATGAGAATTATAAACTTGTTTTGGTATCTCAAAGCGATCAGATAACCAATCAACAAACTAGTTTTACTATTTACTTACAATTATTGAGTTATATTCAAATTTTACGCTCATTACTCATGAAAATACTCATTGAAAATATTTTAGCATTTAAATGCACCTTATGCATATCAAGACATCCATATCATATAAATGGGTGTCGTAGCAAACCCCCGTCGTACCAAACCTGGAAACTCAGCGAATTACAAATGCATATATATATGTGTCTTAATACTACATAAAGTCACATAAAAAGTTTCATCAATATGCATTCATAAATAAGCGATTTATAACATTTATACGCAAGTTTGCTGAAACAAGGAGCACAAACAAGGGGTTTTTATACAAATATTAATATAGCTCAACTCAGCAAGTTTTATTAATTTATGTTAATAATTAAGGGAGAGAAAATTTGACTTATTCTCCATAACAATAACATGGGGGCTGAGTACGCAGGTTTGCTGCTACGAGAACTATCGGCAACAAAACTGCTTTTGTGAAAAATTATCAAAATAGCAATTTGTTTTTTTTAAGCTGAATTAAATAGTCAAAACTAAAATGTTATGTATAAAAAACTAAAAAAAACATTTATGGGGTACAAATCCCCTCCCTCCCCAAATACCCCTTTGGATGGAGCGATCTTTCTGGTTTTCAAACTTAGTCATAAATGTTGCTTTAAATGTTCGTATCAAATTTCGTAAAAATCGGACAATTTTTTTAGAATTATCGTACCCACGTACACACATAAATATATTTTTGAACAAACTATTTTTTTGGTATCTGGGAACCTCAAAACGAAAAGTTATCATGGTCCCGGGCCTAGATCTTACCATGCCGACTCCGGTAGTAACTTCTTCCCTATAGGGGAAATTCGCTAAAATAAGTACCGAATACTAATAACAATATAAAAGTTCTACAATGATTTTAATTATTAAATAATATAATATATACCATACTATATTAACTAGTTTTAGGGCCTACTGTTCAATTTACGTAAAAATGGGTTTCTATTTTAAATCAGAGATAATTTAACATACAGTGATTTCAACAATATATTATGATATACAACATGTATATCATAATACACATGTATTATGATATACATACATGTATGTATACATACATACATGTATGTATACATGTATGTATGATATACAACATGTATATCATAATAATTGTGTTTTGGTGCAATTATCAAAAAGCATCAATAGAGCATTAAAAACGAACATCTGAGCCAACAAAGATCACGGAGTGGAGGCAAGTTACCCAGTCACCAAGCTGGCCGCCGCGCCGCGCGCCGCCGCACCGGCACGAACTGGCAACAGCGCTGGGGTGACGTGGTGGGGAGTAAACACCAAAGTTGGAGTTTGCACGATTGTGGCACGTTGCTACAATTGTTTTCTAGTGTGTAAGGGCTAAAATCGGTGTGTATCGGGAAAGTGAGTTGTGGAACATACTGTCCACAGTATTGTCGATAACGCAGTATCTTTCGTCTTAAAGATGCTACAATTGGGTGTTTTCCACAATTGAGCGAATACATGTATGTGTGTGTGTGTGTGTGTGTGTGTGTGTGGGTGTGTGTGTGTGCGTGTGTGTGTGTGTGTGTGTGTGTGTGCGTGAGCACGATAACTCTCGTAAAAATAATCCGATTTTTACGAAATTTGGTATAAACGTGTAAAGCAGCATTTATGACTTAAGTTCGAAAACCAGACATATCGACCTATCCGAAGGGGTATTTTAGAGGGGTTTTGTACCCCAAAAATGGGTTTTTTGAGTTTTTTTACATATAATTTTAAAAAAGTCAAAATTTTAGTTTTTTCCATTACAATCAGCTTAAAAATACGCACAATTTGGTGTTTTGATCATTGCTCTACGTCAAATGGTTGCAGAGATATCGAAAGTGCTAAACACAGTGCGTTGTCCAATGTTATTCTTATGGAGAATAAGAAAAATTGTACATCTCGCTTATTCATGAACTTATCCTGATGAAACTAGGTATATTGCTTCATATCATTGTGGTCTATTGATTTTAGCACTAAAAAACTTTTTGCCAATAATTCCCGTAGCAGCAAACCAGCATACTCATCCTCATGTTTTTCTTATAGAGAATAAGTAACGTGTTATCTCCCTTAATTATGAATATAAATTAATAACATTTGGTATTTGTCTTTACTTACTGGAGTTATATTGATATTTGTATAAAACCCTATTGTTTTTTGTTCCTTGCTTCAGCAAACCTGTGTACTCAGCCGCCATGTTATTCTTATGGAGAATAATTAAAATGTCATAAATCGTTTATTTATTAATGTACATTGATGAAACTTGTTATGTGGCTCTATGTGGTATTATGTTGATTGTTGATTATATATGCATTGGAAATTCACTGAGTACGTAGGTTTGCTGCTACGGGGGTGTAATGTTTTATATATGATAATCAATTAGTTATAAGCATTTTAGCTTTCACTTACATAACAATATATCATAACAAAGGTACTATCATATCTTTTTATCTGTAATGAATTTATAGTTTTAAGGGCAAGTTACACTGTTGTACTGTGTAACATTTTGGAATTTTTTTGAAACTTTCCACATTTTTTAACCAATAATGCATTGTTTAACAAATCAAATTTTGATTACACCCATTTTTGTTGTACTCCAAACTCCTATAAAACTTAAAAAATATTGTATTTTTTGCATAGGTCAAAAACGATACAGAGATGACCAATTTATTGCAGTCTAATACTAAAATTTAAAAAAATAAAATAATAACGAGTTTGCACACACGCGCTGACGTTGGGGAAGTGAGTTTCCGCATTAACATCTTAAAAAAATCTAATAAAGCTTTTTAAACAACACTGCTAACATTTTTTTGGAAAATTTGAAAATGTAATTTTTTGGCTGTTCTGAAGCTCCTGGTTATACTTAAATTCACTGTTAGGATGCCAATTTTGTATATTATAAGGTTAGGAAGAGGTATTGTTCAGGATAACAATTTGGTATAGTGATATTGGGAGTGATAAACTACATCAAGATATGAAAAACAGCCTTTTCCAGTGTAAAATCCCCATAAGACAACGTACTGTGTTAAGATAATTAATATTTTCTTTAATAACTCGGTAACTATTTGTGTTAGAATGATAAGAGAGTGCTTAAAACTTTTGCCTTACTAATCTTCATCTTCTTACTTGCAATAATTTTATGTTCGGGTCTTTTGTGACCCTTTTTGGGCCTCAAAAACTCAAAATTTTAAAAATTAAAATCCCCAAAAAAGAGGTTTAGAGTTGTCCGATTGTTTTGCCCAACGAACTTGTCCAACTGTTTACAGAAGGGAAGGTTCCCACCAAATTTCAAGTAAATCGGAAAACAATGCGACCGCTAGAGTGCAAACACATATATACATATATATATTTATATAAGGTTGTTAGCGACCCCCCAAAAGGTGTTCAGGCGGTTACGTTAGGAACTTCTATGGTGGTCTCGGGCTTAAGTTTCACCGTGCGGGTCATGCTAATAGTTCACTTTTCCATAGGAAATTTGCTAATAATATAAGAAATATTAGGTGAAAGTTAAATTATAGCTTAGCGTAGACAGGATTTAAATGAAGAACAGGAGATGGCCTACAGTATAGATGACATTCAGTGCATGGTATTGCAGGCAGACTCAGACCGCAGCATCAGTGTGGTAGCTTGCAACAGCTGCCAGGTTCTGTGTGCTACTGGCTGCGACCTCTTCTACTTGGAGATTCTTCAGCAGCAACTAGTTCAGGTAAAACAGAGTTTATGTTTCTCAGAGAAAGATATTTCTCAAATTTTTATTAAGTGAAAAGTTAAAAAGGAAACAAAATACATTTAGCCTCTCTTTTTATTAGGTATTCTTAAACATATTCTTAGCTGTGGATTTTGTATCAAACCTGTTTTTATCTTGCTTATTTACATTTCGAATTTGAATGTAAAAAAATTTAATATTATTTGTTATTGAACAATGCTAAGAAAAAAATCTCCTCTAGCAAACAGTGATTTAAATGTTTTGATTTTGATTTTCATGCAGTAATGCGTTTGATTTCCCTTGAGATCTTAGATGTTTAGAAAATCTTTTCCTATCAAGTAATTCAGTATAGCCTGGCTTACTCGAGTGCTTTGTAGATTTACGACTGAACAGTGAGAGTTAAAACTTAGCATTAGCCTATACTGAACTAACAATGCTAGTAAGGACCATTGCTATGTGGTACTTGCTCCCACAATTAGCAAACATAGTTTATGAGATGACTCGGGTGTACAAACCTAGTCAAACTGCATTTCGGTGACAATTTAGCTCAAACCAGCTTCTTAATCGGTGTGAGTATTATTAAATTTGTAATGCTAAAGTAATCATTTGATTTGATTTGTTTAAGAATGTGGTTTACTTAATAAAACTTGAATCCTGTACCAATTATGAGCAAGGCTGTGGGACTGGTTACAGAGGGGACATATGATACTAGAGCACGAAGTGGCTTGTCTTGACATCTCTCCACTGGACAGTGACAGCAGCAGAGCGGAGATTGTGGCCGTGGGGCTCTGGACAGACATCTCTGCCCGGATACTCAAGATACCCACCCTGGAGGAGATCAACCGAGAGTTCCTTGGTGGGGAGATCATCCCTCGGTCCATCTTGATGACTTGTTTTGAGGGCCTCAACTACTTGCTATGTGCCTTAGGTGATGGTTCAATGTTCTACTTCTCGCTTAACAAACAGACGGGATTTCTGACGGACAAGAAAAAGGTAAGTTTAAATTACAATTTAAGTATTTTAATAAAAGTCTCTTGACGCCAAGATTAATAATTTAGATAGGGAGGACATATTTACCTGTAATCAGATGAAGTCCATTCCTTAGACACAAAATAAGTAACAGAATCACTCAATTCCGGCACACCGATATTGCGCTCCTAGCCTTGATCCTCATAAGGGCTCCCCAATTTCCTCACTGTAGTTACGCACCTGACCCAGCAGGTACCTGAGACCTCAGCCTCTGCATGACGCATGGCTCTGGAATATGTCACTCATGTCACTCCTCAATCTCGTCAATATTTGTCTTTGTAGTATCATATTTGTAGCTAATGTCTCATATCTATTTAAAGAAAATTTCATAAGCTTTAAGAATAAATCATCTGGTCTGGTCGATTTTCCCACAGTTTTGTATTATAGGTAAGAAATCAAACCAAACTCCAAACTTGCAGTCTATCTTTGGAAAAATAGGGGGGATGGGGGGTTAAGGGCTGCGTGACACGTCGCGATTAATGGCGTTAAAGCCTGCGAAATCGTAAGTTACAGTGACAAAATACAGTACGCCACAATCCAATACTTAATAATTAATAAGTGTGATGTGACAGGGGGGAGTAATAAGCAGTGTAACAGGGGGGAGGGGGTCAAAAAGGGCTGAATATTTTGTGACGTAATTTATGCATAACCCCTTATTACTTAACTAAATGTAAAGGACTCAAATTCGCTGACTGCTTGGTTTTAATAAATGCTTATTGGCAAATTAATTGTTATTTATTTCCATCTTTGTTTATCCACCCATAAGATTTATCAGAAGAGTATGGTGCGCAATATCGGTGAGTCCAGGAGACGGCATCCCGACCAAGTGCGCAACTTCGGCGACTACCTGAATTTTAGTGCGCCCCTTAATTCTTGGGCAGGTGCTAGTTGTTCAAATATGTAAGTTCTAAATAGGGGTGTGCGACTTCTCGAAACCTCGAGTTTTCGGCCGAGTATTTCAATACTTGAACTCGACTCGAAGTTTCAAAAATTACTCGAAAGTTCGAGCGAGTATTTCCTGTCGATTTCCGGACGATCACTAACAATTGCGCCCGGTCAAATCGCATATGAAAGGCCGCAAAAGGCGGTCGCATGACGTAAAATTGGCCGAAAATGATGACTGCAAAACATAATATCGGCCAGAAATGATGACTGGATCACGTAATAAAGGCCGTAACTAACGATTTCGACATCTAATATTGATTATGAGAGATATCCGGACCAGGTTATATTGGACCTTGTTTTATCGTCCGAAAACAATGTCAAACCGTGTTTTGTTTGTCAGTATGTAATCCAGTTTGTTGTACTGGCAACAAATTTGTATGGCTACTCATTTATTAGTTAGAAACTATGTTTAGATATCAAATCTGGAGTGGTATCCAAATCCCATTACACTATTTAAAACTACCAACTGATGACAAATACTCGCTCGAAAATACTCGAAACTCGAAAATAATTGGCACTACTCGACTCGATTACAAAAATCACTACTCGCACACCCCTATAAACAACCCACATACATTTAATATTTGTTTATGTTCTTTTACTGTATTTTTTCTCCAATAAAACTTACATTGCAAATATACTTTAGGCTATAAGTCAAACTTCACTGCTTTAAAATATAATTTTTAAAACACGTTATTCTAGGACATATACTAGTCTTTTTTGACCTGTTAAAATGTTGTTTATATTTTAACATGCCTGAAATCGGATTTTTTTAGGTTTTCACTGTATTTATTTTTCCACAGTTGTACTTCAAAAATGCAATGATTTAATAATAATAATAATATCTTTATTTGTCTTTGAACACAAGTTACATTGTGTAATGGACATCGTCTTATAATAGCAATGATTGTTATAAACAATAATAAAAACACAGTGATCATAATAAAAATAAAAACATAATTATCCAAGAAAATAACAGTTCTTAACCAAAATCACCCCTAAAATCTAGAAAAGCCTTATGTCATAAAAAACATTGTTAATGAGGAAAGTATTAAGTTTGCATTTAAAAGAATTGAAAGGCAATCTACGAAAATTTATAGGTAATTTATTAAACATTGATATTTGCAAATATTTATGGGAACTTAAACATTTTTATAAACGAGGTCTGCTAATATTTAGATTTTGGCAGTTTCTGGTTTCATATCCATGGACCTCGTTCCTCAATGAAAATTGTTCATTATTCTCTTTTACATACAGAATATTTTGATAGATGAAAATATTTTGCACAGACATGATTTGAAACTTTTTGAAAAAAGGTTTGCAGCTATCTTGTTGAGGAATACCTGCCATAATACGCAAGGCCTTTTTCTGCCACAAAAGTACCTGCCCAGCTCCGGACCTATTACCCCAGAAAATGTTGCCATATAAAAGGTGACAATGAAAAAAGCCAAAATAAGACATGAGCATCATCTTTTCAGATACAGAGGATTTCAATCTTCTGAGAAGGAAACATACCCGAGAAAGTTTTGAGATAACCTGGTTGGTGTGGGCCACCCATGATAACTTTGGATCCATAAGAAGACCTAGTAATCGGACAGGTTTTTGTTCAATAGGGGACTTCCTGAGAGAGAAATATATTTTTTCTGTTTTTCAATCATTGATCTCCAGCCAGTTTGCTTCAAATCAATTGGTAGACTCATTTATACTATTAGTGATACTTGTTGCAACAGATTCAATCCTATCACCGGATACGATAAAAGACGTGTCATCTGCATACAAGACTGTTTTACAGCGCATATTACTAGAAAGATCATTAATGAACAATATGAATAGGAGGGGACCCAATACTGATCCCTGGGGTATTCCAGCAAAAACGTCTTTCGGACATGAAATTTCATTACCAATAGCGACTCTCTGTTGCCTGCCACAAAGGTACGTTTCAAAAAAACGCAGATGCTGATTTGTTATTCCATACGAAGATAGTTTTGACAGAAGAATTTTGTGTGGAACGCTGTCAAAGGCTTTTTTCAGATCCACCAAAGCCAAACCTAAATACTCGCCTGCTTCAAAAGAAGATAGAATCATAGAAATAACACTTTCCAGAGCCGCAATAGTGGATGAACCAGGGATGAAACCAAATTGACTGTTTGAAAGAATACCATTTTTGTTTAAATAATTAAAAAGTTGATATTTGACGGACGTCTCTAAGACTTTTGAGAAAACCGGCACGATCGAAATGGGTCTATAGTTTGAGATACAATCCTTTTTTCCTTTCTTATACAGAGGAATCATCTTTGAAGTTTTCAGACATTCCGGAAAGCACCCCTGGGTCAACGAAAGGTTAAGAAGAAAAGATAAAGGTTCAAGAATGACAGGAGCAATGAACTTGACTGTATTATTTGATAAGCCAAAAATATCTTCGCTCTTTGAGGATTTCAGGTTCCTAAAAATGTCATACAGCCCAGGGACCGAGACCAACTGAAACACGAAATCCTCAGAGGAGGTAACAGAACTAGGCATGTATTTAAGGAAGTCATTGTTAGAAGATACACTGCATGATTTAACAAGTAACTGCCTTCCATAATCAGAATACCAGTCATTAAATTCATCAGCTGAGAAAGGTGGTGAAGAGTCAGTACCAACATGGACTAAACCAGATTCTGACTTGATGACTTGCCAAGCGGCTGAGCATTTATTTTTTGATTTCTTAATAAATTCCTCATTATACCTTACTTTAGCCTCTCTTATACTAGGTCTATATCTTTTCCTGTAGTTGATTACAATCAGTTTCAAGTGTTGATTACTACAATAAATTGGTATTTTTAAAATATCCTGCATAAGAATCAATGTGTTTTAGCGAATTTCCCCTATAGGGAAGAAGCTATTACCGTAGGTTTCATGGTAAGACTTAAGCCTGAGACCATGATAACTTATTGTTTTGAGGTCCCCAGATGCCAAAAACCCTATTCGTTCAAATTTATATATATGTATATATATATATATATATATGTGTGTGTGTGTGTCCGTTAACACGATAACTTGAGTAAAAAACGTCCGATTTTGATGAAATTTGGCTCAAATGTGTAAAATGGCATTCATTACTTTAAGTTCGAAATCCAGAAAAATCGGACCATGGGAAGGGGGGTTTATGGGGGTTTTAAATTTTCCAAAAATCAGTTTTTTGCATTTTTCACCCTAAAATTTTTAAAAAACTTAATTTTGGGTTTAACCATGTTATAGAGCTAAAAAAACAAATAATTTAGTATTTTGAATTATTAACCTAGGTTAAGTGGCTGCGGAGAAAATAAAAAAAACCTGCTCATAAAATCTCCCATGTTAATCTTATGGGAAAAAGGTTTTTGGCTTTTCTTCAGTTTATTTTAATGTAAACTTCACATTTGCTTTTACCAATCTGTTCAGTTCCACAAAACAATCATTTTGGTGTTTAAATTGTGATGCTACGCCTAACCGTTGCAGAGATATTCAAAGTGCTAAACACAGTACGTTGTCCAATGTTATCCTTATGGAGAATAAATAAAATTTGATATCTCGATTATTTATAAATGTATGTTGATGAAACTTGGTATGTGGCTTCACGTAGCACCGGTATATTGATATTTGCACAAAAAATTGATTTTTTATTGATTATTCCCCTAGCAGCAAACCTGCGTACTCGGCCCCCATGTTATTCTTATGGAGAATAATTAAAATCGCTTATATGTGAATATATTTTTATGAAACTTGTTATTCCTTAAAGACTCATCAAACCAGGGTTTGCATTTCCTTACTTTATTTGAACTAACTAATTTTGTGAACTTAGGACAATACTTATTATATAATTCTAACATAGTAGATAAAATATAAAAAAAAGCTTCATTGACATCATTAATGTTGTAAAGGGGACCCCAGTTGACATTACTCAAATTGGATCAGAGCAAAGTTAAGTTCTCCAAGTTAAGCTTCTAAAAGAAACTTCTTTTTTCCTGACCTGAACAGATACCCTTGTGCAGAATTCAAAACAAATAATTAAATGGTCAGAGATTTTTTTTCTCCACAACATCTGTTTGTAATCATCAACATTCCAGTTTGTAATAACATTATCTAGACAACTTTTTCCCCTAGTCGGTTCTTTATTAACACAATATAAATTAAAAGACTTTAAAATATTCAAAAACTGATCCGTTACATTATCTGCTTTTAAAATGTTGATATTAAAATCTCCTCCAAGAATTAGGAAACTATTTTTTTTTTCCTTTGTTATAACTTGAAGTAGATCATCAAGAGCCTTAAAAAATTGCTTGGTGTCTGAGTTAGGAGTTCTGTACATAGAGACCAAAATAGCATTAAAATCTGTCAAATACAAACAAACAGCCTCGAGAATCTCAACTTGTACAAAGTTTGATATATCGATATCTTCAAATTTAAAATTGTTGCTAAGTAAGATACAAGCTCCTCCATGAGGGTCAGACTGCCTACAAAAGGCCGATGCAAGATTTAAAGATAAGTTAACATTTGTGTTCATTCTTTAATATTCTGGTTTTTTTTCAGGTGACATTGGGTACCCAACCGACTGTTTTACGGACATTCAAATCCTTATCGACAACTAATGTTTTTGCCTGCTCAGACAGACCTACTGTAATATACTCATCCAACCACAAGTTGGTATTCTCAAACGTGAATTTAAAAGAGGTCAACCACATGTGCTCGTTGAACGCTGAGTCGTATCCTGACAGTTTGGCTCTTGCGACTGACAGCACGGTTACCATCGGAACTATCGATGAGATCCAGAAGCTTCACATCAGGACGGTTCCCCTGGGAGAGGCGCCGAGACGCATCGCCTACCAGGAGAGTTCCAAGGTGGGAGCCGCTGCTGGCAGTGTAAAGCAGATTTATTGTAATGTAGTCAACTCAATTCTATCAAAACTGTACATAAATGATAGTTAATTATAAATTTCAAAATTGATTTAAACAAATTTTAAAATTGAAAAAGATTTCAAAAGTGAAAGAAGCGTGCTAGTCATTTGTTCTTTGCCCATCTACAAGGAATGTTAATAATGTACACGATCTTACTTACCATTCTCATACTATTTCCAGGAATATTTTTAGACAAGAATTTTATTCTGTAAATTGTTGTATATTAATCTATAAATTTCAAATTGATTTAGCATGAAAATTTAGAAGTTGTCTCTTAGTTTTAGTGGCTAAGTTATCTAGAATATTGTAAAAGAAAAAATACCCCCGTCGTAGCAAACCTGCAAACTACGCAAATATTCAATGAATATATAACAACACATAAAGCCACTTAACAGGATTTAAAAGAAATATATTCACAAACATGTGATATTTAAAATATTAATTATTCTCTATAAGAATAACGTTGGGGATGAATTGCAAGTTTGCTGCAACAAGGAACACAAAATAATGGGTTTTATGCAAATATCAATAGAACTTATATAACTGAAGTCACATTTCAAGTTTTCATCCATAAACATTCGTAAATAAGCGATATATAAAATTTGAATTATTTTCCATAAGAATAACATGTGGACCGAGTACCTAGGTTTGCTGCTATGGGAACCATAGGCAAAATTTTTGTGTACAAACAACAATAAACCACAAACAGATGAAGCCATATGCCAAATTTCGTCAGTTTACGTTCATAAATAAGCGAGATATAAATTTTTTTTCTCCATAAGAATAACATTAGACAACGTACTGTGTTTAGCACTTTCAATATCTCAGTAACCAATTGACGTAGAGCAATGATCAAAATACCAAATTGTTTGTTTTTTAAAGCTGAATTGAATGGTGAAAATTAAAATTTGAATTAAATAAAAATTACCCCAAACAAAATTTTTGGGGTACAAGACCCCTCAAAAACCCCCCTTTGAATCGTGCGATTCGTCTGGTTTT
The DNA here is from genome assembly GCA_963675035.1 of Allygus modestus. Lineage (NCBI taxonomy): Eukaryota > Metazoa > Arthropoda > Insecta > Hemiptera > Cicadellidae > Allygus > Allygus modestus. The sequence goes on along the minus strand of OY776111.1, from coordinate 291,767,506 downwards.
CGAACTCGTTCAAATAAATGGTACTTTACACATTTCTGCCATATTTCATTAAGATCAGACCTTTTTTATGAGAGTTATCGTGCTTACGGACACATATATATATACAAATTTGAACGAATGGTGTTTTTGACATCTGGGGACCTCAAAATGAAAAGTTATCATGGTCTCGGGCTTAAGTCTTACTATGAGACCTACGGTAATAGCTTCTTCCCTAAAGAGAAAATTCGCTAATAAGGAGTTTATGAATTATTTGGTCACAGACCGTCAAACTGGCGTCTTGTTTTTTGCTAAGGGCCGACATCTGGCTACCCCAATCCTAATTAGGAATACCTACACTTTTACTGTACACTGAGTGAAATCCTATGCACTGTCTGTTTAGCAATACACATCTCTGTCGTTTATTTAAACAAAGACATAAAATAAAAGTCAACTTCATCAACAATGCACTTATAGCCTGCTTAAGAGTTTTCTACTCACTTTAAGGCCAATATTTCTTTTTTCCAATAAATAAATGAGCTAAAAACACTTCTCGGTATTTACATTCTAACCAATTTAAAGTTTTTAATAAGTCGTGACTGTTTACGGCGAAAGCGGTTTTGCGGTCAGAAAATATAAGTCTTGAATAAAGAGTGACGACACAGACAAGTGTGTTGTTTGTAGGGGTGTGCGAATAGTGATTTCTGGCTCGAGCCGAGCCGAGCTTTTTTTCAAAGTTTTTGAGCTTCGAGCTTTTTTTGTTGGGAATTTTCTCTAGGAGTGTGCAATATGCCGGTAGTGATTTTCTGACTCTAGCCACGCCGGGCAGAATTTTTTCAAAGTTCTCGAGCTTTGAGCATGTTTATTAGGCCTATATGTATTCTTTATTTATATTATGTTTAAAAGAATAAACATTTTATCCATTATGGTAATGTGAAATAATTTCTAACTTTACATATTTGTTATCTTTTATTCACTTCTTCTAGACTCATTATTCCTACCTTAAATAAATAAAGGCCTACAGTGGGAAAATAACAAAATAAGTACGGTAGGCTTCTAAACAGGAAGATTTATTGAGACCACTTGTTGATAGTAATGAACAATTTGTCTTTCAATTTAAAGTAGGTAGCCTACATCAAGAACAAATAATGTAAAGAAAGAGAACTAAAAATTGTTAACGACGGATGAGCCCACAGGTTAACTAATGCAGATATTACCGTATTTATTAATAGCCATAGTCATAGTAATAATAATTGACTGTATGTCAATATGTACTCTCCATGTAACCAAAGACTTAGGCCTCGCCTTGGGAATTGCCAAAACCCAGTAGCCTATCTCTCATTCAACTAAATAGTAAATAAAAATACCCCCGTCGCAGCAAACCTGCATACTCAGCGAATTTCCAATGAATATATAACATAACACATTAAAAAACTTAACAGGATTCATAAGAAATGTATTCACGAACAAGCAATATTTAAAATATTAATTGTTCTCCATAAGAATAACATTGGGGATGAGTATGCAGGTTTGCTACAACAATGAACACAAAATAATGGGTTTTTATGCAAATATCAATAGAACTCATCTTAGTGAAGGCACATATCAAGTTTCATCCATATACATTCATAAATAAGCGATATATAACATTTTAAGTATTTTCCATAAGAATAACATGGGGACCGAGTACCTAGGTTTGCTGCTACAGGAACCATAGGCGAAAAATTGTTTTTTTGTGCAAACAACAATAAACCACAACCATATCAAGCCATATACCAAATTTTGCCAGTTTATGTTCATAAATAAGCGAGCTATACAATTTTTCTTTTTCTCCATAAGAATAACATTAGACAACGTACTGTGTTTAGCACTTTCAATATCTCGGTAACCAATTGACGTAGAGCAATGATCAAAATACCAAATTGTTTGTTTTTTTAAGTTGAATTCAATGGTGTAAATTAAAATTTGATTTAAATTAAAATTACATGTGAAAACCCCAAAAAACACATTTTTGGGGTACAAAACCCCCCAAAAAAACCCCCTTCGGATGGTGCGATTCATCTGGTTTTCGAATTCGTTCAAATAAATCGGACTTTACACATTTGTACCAAATTTCATTAAGATCGGACCTTTTTTACGATAGTTATCGTGCTTACGGACACATATATATATATATATATATATACACATATATAAAAATTTGAACGAATGGTGTTTTTGGCATCTGAGGACCTCAAAATGAAAAGTTATCATGGTCTCGGGCTTAAGTCTTACCATGAGACCTACGGTAATAGCTTCTTCCCTATAGGGGAAATTCGCTAATAGTAAATAGTGAATTTTAGGTTATCCTTTTATAAACATAAGATAGTTAAACCAGACTTTATATCGTATTGTACTCACAGGAATAAGTTAATAATCGTAGGACTAGCTTATGTTCTATCTAACCTATTACCTATTATAATCCTACCTATTACCTATAACCTAACTTAATCTATTATATCTGCTTCTGAAACAGAAGGTTTCAAATGCAGAAGGTGGAAGAGGATCATCAGTGCATTCTTCTTCCATCACAACTTTAACAATTTGATAGCATACAGTTACGAAATGATAAGGTTTCTACTTCTACAGACGTTTATTCATATATTCAAACAATCTCGCGGAGTTAACAATATGATTTTAATCGCACAGCTGTAGTGTAGCGTAGTAAAACACTATGCCATTTTGATCGCATCTTGCTCTTGGTTAGGGCTTTCGGCGTACATAGAATATAATCAACCTTTAAAATAATATGACCACCGGTATTATAAACATGCGTTACGTAACCATTCAGAATTTTTATAAAATCCTTAGATTTTGTGAACTTCGCAATTCGTCAATTTTTTAAGTATCCAATTTTTTGAGAGTACTAATTCGTCTGCTCATTATATTGTCGTCACGTTTATTAGACGTTCATCACCCAAGATGAGTGGAGTTAGGGTGAACACTTACTCTACTCATCTCGTTCATCACATACACCCTTGTCTCTAGCTGTTGGTCACGTTAAATCATTATCATATCATAATAACCATCTTCACTCAACGTCTTAAGGAAGTTCGCAAAGTGGGTATGCCAACAGTGTTGCCAGACATAATTTCAGACTCCAGGGAATATAATTATTGTGTAATGTACAAAGTTGTAAGTTGTAGAAAAGACTGTACCGATGCAACAATTAGACAAAGTGTTTTAATGGATTTTAGTTTTTTCCTGTGGTACTTTTTCTGTATCAGTACAGTTGTTGTATTAATTATTATTAACTGTGAAATATTGCACAATTCAACTGGGCAACGGCAACACTGCACTGCAAACTGAATAGTGTGATAGGTCCACTTGATATGATTGTGCGTAGAGAAAGTAGCTCCATTGTGTTGGTTGATCACTGATCAGGTCGGCAGTTTAAAATATTACAGTACCTTTAAGATCGTTTGCTTTAAGTTTAATATAATTGTTAACTATGTTTGGTTATTTTTTTACGAAGGACCGAAAGCATTAGCACTGCAGGATTATATTTGTTATGGAATGGAGCTCTACCGATGCAAACTACGAGAATTCTAACATTGATTCTGGAAAGTTGTTTTTAAATTGACTTTTGTAGACGACTATTTTGACTGGTTGGCGTTTTAAATATTCGGCTCGAACTTCTAACCTTTTTGCAAATCTTGAGCCGAGCCGAATACTGCAATATTCGGCTTGAAAAAGCTCGAAGTTTGAATACTCACACAGCCCTAGTTGTTTGAAAGAGCAGAGCAGAAACGTTTGTCAAGGTGATGTGAAATGATGGGTCAAGGTGTGCATTCACTTGAATTCTGGTGGCGATTAAAGAAACTATCAGGCACAACATTTTGAAAATAATATTGAGATTTGTAACAGTAGACCTAGAAAAAAATATAGAAAGTTATGTTTTAAGTAGAGATGTGCGAGTACAGGTTTTTTAAGTCGAGTCGAGTAAATGGCAAAAGATTCAAATATCGAGTTCGAGTCGAGTATACAAATAAAAAAACACATAGGTCGAGTTAAATTGGATCAAAACAGTGTATAGGGTTCCATTTATAAATGTTGTTATTAAAATATACTTTTCTAGTCACTATGCCCTGAAAATAACAATAGTAAGTCAAATAAATGGATTCCTGCTTCATTGGAAAAAGATGAGTACTAAGTACATTTATCTGAAAATAAATCATACCAAAGCTATTGCCTAACATTTTGCCATGAAGGTCAAATACTTTTAATATTTTGGTATTAAGGTTTTTATAACCCATATGGTATTAATTAACAGTTTTATTAAAAAATAATTTAAGTTTTTTATTTTATTTTCTATTTTTTATTCATCCTACGTTTTATTGTATATTATGTTTAGGCCTAAGCTACATCTTTCTACGAATGGAGGAACTAAAATTACATTTAGGCCTAAAAGTTAAAATAAACTTTATGTTAATATTTAAAAGGCCTATTACATGGTAAAGCATTAACCTACTTACTTACCACACAACATGTATTTACTAACATATCTTAGCATTAATTTTAACACTAATAGTCCTAATAAGAACAATCAGTTAATAAAAACATGAAGATACTATGTTTGAAAAAAACATGAAGATACTATGTTTGAAAGTGCCCAGCAAATCAATTGATAAAATTGAAGCCATGTCTTAAATAGAGTTTCAAAATATTAAGAATTATTTAAAAAATCATTAATGAAACTTAAACAAAGCCTAAACAAATCACTTGTCTTTAAAATCAGCTCAGTGCCAAAGGACAATAGTTGAGCCTAAAATTAATGGATGGAATTTTGTTGAGTCTCTTTTGACACAATTCCAATTACTATGGAACAAAAAACAAGCACAAACTTCTTATGCTTACCTATTAGATTTCATTACAGATTTGTTTTTGATATTTTACTTTTTTTTACAAAGTTAGGTTAACCTAAAAATGGACTATGACTATACAGGCAGTGTTCATACAACTCAATCTGAAGGTCCTGGTAAATCTTCCTTTTAGGTGTAAAGACTAGGCTAACACAAATTGATAAGCCACAACTTACTTATTTATTAATAAAACACTAAATTTCACATCACAACTAACTCTTAACACCTCTAATGCGTTGGCACTCAATTTGAATTTACATACGACGCGCGGCCGCGGACGACCCGTAGTAGCGCGGGTAAACGGCGGGAGTAAACTCGCTCGAAACCTTCGAGTTTCAGTAAAACCTCGAGTTTCAGAGCCGAACTCGAAATTTCGAGTACTCGCACATCTCTAGTTTTAAGTTACAAATTTAATTAGAAGACATTACTCAAATAAATTGTCATGTTTAGCCTGTAGGAAATAATGCTGAAATGTCAAAATAAACAAATAAAAACATATCTGATTTTTTATGACCTGATTTTACATTAGGCCTAGTTAATTTGTGATTTTGTAAATTAGTAAATTTAAGCATTCTTTCTTTAAACCTTAAGAATGGAGATTGTGTGAAGTTTAATTGACAATTTTAATTTAATATCATTCCTAATAAGTTTAATTTTTAAACAAGTTAACATAACTCCCTAACACATTCGCTGCGAGTACGCCCATGGGCGTGTTCCCGCCATGCGGCAACTGTTCCGATAGGCGCGGTCACATTTTGAGTTCCCGGCTAACGAATGACTAAAAACACTGTGCGGTGCTGTACTGCGATACAACACCACTGGACGTAGTTCTACAAAACGCCACCAGGTAGCAGACTAATCCAGATAGCAGTAGACAACCAGGGTTGCCATGTACAGGGAATAAGTGGGACGAAAAAACCCTCATCTTTCATGTAACACGTTGATTTTTAGCGAATTTCCCCTATAGGGAAGAAGCTATTACCGCAGTCGGCATGGTAAGACCTAGGCCCGGGACGATGATAACTTTTTGTTTTGAGGTCCCCAGATGCCAAAAACACCATTCGTCAAAACTGTATATATACATTCATATATATATATATATATATGTGTGTGTGTGTGTGTGTGTGTGTGTGTGTCCGTGAGCACGATGACTCTCGTAAAAATAATCCGATTTTGAAAAAAATTGGTATAAACGTGTAAAGCAGCATTTATGACTTTAAGTTCGAAAACCAGATATATCGACCTATTCGAAGGGGTATTTTGGAGGGGTTTTGTATCCCAATAATGGGTTTTTTGAGTTTTTTACATATAATTTAAAAAAAGTTAAATTTTAGTTTTTTCCATTAGAATCAGCTTAAAAAGACGCACAATTTGGTGTTTTGATCATTGCTCTACGTCAAATGGTTACAGAGATATCGAAAGTGCTAAACACAGTACGTTGTCCAATGTTATTCTTATGGAGATTAAGAAAAATTGTACATCTCGCTTATTTATCAACTTATCCTGATGAAACTTGGTATATTGCTTCATATCATTGTGGTCTATTGATTTTTGCACTAAAAAACTTTTTTTGCCAATAATTCCCATAGCAGCAAACCTGCGTACTCATCCCCATGTTATTCTTAAAGAGAATAAGTAACGTGTTATCTCCCTTCATTATGAACATAAATTAATAAAATTTGGTATTTGTCTTTACTTACTGGAGTTATATTGATATTTGTATAAAACCCTTTTTTTTCCTTGCTTCAGCAAACCTGCGTACTCAGCCGCCATGTTATTCTTATGGAGAATAATTAAAATGTCATAAATCGTTTATTTATTAATGTACATTGATGAAACTTGTTATGTGGCTCTATGTGGTATTATGTTAATTATATATGCATTATTGGAAATTTGCTGAGTACGCAGGTTTGCTGCTACGGGGTATAATGTTTTATATATGATAAGAATAAGTAGTCGTGGGACGAAAACGACTGCGGGGAAGTCCCGTGACGGCCAGGATATTGGGGGAAATTTACTACCAACCTACACCAAAATAAAGCTCACATTATAAGCTACACGCTGGCATCAAATTGTTTACCTACCCCGCGTGCCACGCTGGTACACACTGAACCCGGTAAGCTTCGTGGGTTCGACACAGTACAGGACAAAGTACAGGGCAAATGTAGAGAACAAAGCAAGGGTAAACAATTGTAAAAATGTGTAGTTTAAAATACTGATTTATTTTCAATTTTTCATTTCAACAGTAGGGCCTACAACTATTTTTGACAGCTTTATCCTTAGCAAAAGATCACAGTAAAAACTTTATAAAATACAATATCTTGACCAATTCCACATAATTTATAATTGTATTCAGTTGAGTTTAATTTTGATACACAGACGTTTGGCGTGGTGACGATGAGGCTAGACCTACAAGAGAGCGCCGGACCTACACCGGTCCGTCCCAGCGCCTCGACCCAGGCTCAGGCGACCACCACCTCCACCATCAGCAGCCTCTCCATCCTCAAGCCGGGGTCTACTAATGCAGCGGCCGAGTATGGCCTCGAGGTGGAGGTTCACAACCTGCTTGTCATCGATCAACACACGTTTGAAGGTATAGTACCATACTTACGACCATCAGATAAGGGTGGTGGTAATCTTAATGCTGATTGGATAAATAATTTATTGTCTTCCTGGCTTATTTGATCAAGTTATCTATTCAGTTATCCTATATATTAAATATGTCTTTAAAAGACAATGCAGGTTTTGCTTCGGACAATCGGCCACCAGTTAAATAATAAGTTAGTCAGTAATTGATTTTTATTTAATAAATTAAGGCAATCAGTTGGTGATTATTTTTCATTAACACTAGGAGTGGCCCAATGCTAAAGTGTGGAATGGCAAGCTAAATTTGTCGATTTTGCAGACATTTTTTTGAAAATTCGTATAAATTCAACCGTAGAAGTAAACCTAGCCAACCTTATATTCATTTTGATCAGGAAGAACAGGGCAATTTAGAAATACTAAAATGATAAAGATCTAGAAGGGTAATTTTTTTGGTAAAGTGAAAAGAATAAAAACCATTAGAATTTTATTTTTGAAATTTCAAAAGTAGCCTCGGTGAAATTTTGTCTACTGATTTTTTATGGAAAATTCATTATATACATTTTGTAAACAATCTAATTCCCTACTTAGAAATATATAACATGGTATGGAAATAATTTGTTTTGTAAGTTTTAGGGGTGTAATATAATAATAAACGGAAACCCGAAATATATGTAAACTGTACGGTGTTAGGTTGTGTTGTAAATAAGTCATGTAATATATGTATATACTAATAATGATATATACATATTTGTAAAGCTAATGAAGTAAGGAATCCAAAAAAGTCATAAAGTTGATGGTAAAAAATTGTTATCACTTATAAATAAGTGTAAATAAAAGAATGTTTTGCTATTTTTGTGTATTTGGAAAAAAATATTTCACAGTATTTAGTATATAAATTTTTTGTATAATATTTTGCCCCCAAAGCAATATAATCATGTTGTAGTACATTCAATTCCCTACATAGAAATATATAACATGTTATACAGAGGAGTATACATATAAATATATAACTCACCACTACCAGATAAATAATCCAATTAGCCTAGGCCTACGACGCAACATCAGAAAAGTCGATCATCTCAATATCACTGCCTATATTACCCTCTAAATCGTCATCAACGTCACTAATACTTTATTCAAGAGCACCCCGAATGTCACTACAATCCATTTTTGCGTAAATTCGGCTAAATAAATAACTAAAATAATCTTACACAACTGACAGCGGTCAAACATAGTGCGCCATTTTGGACTGGGACTTCGACATATTTCAAATGTCATGTCATATTGTCAACAAAAACACAACACATCGAGACAGATATAAGAAGAAAGCCTGAAATCTGCTGTTTACAATGATACCAAATACAATACAGTTTGGAGCGAGCCAAACAAACTGACTGAGACTTGGTAAACAGCAAACAGCTGCGCAGTTGCCGATTAGGCAGAAATGTGACTAATGAAACTATTCCTTGGTGATGATTTTCAGAATAAAACAGTGCTGCCAACGGCAAAACTAAATTACTATACATTTCTTCCTCTTCAAAATAACATATTATTTGACTAGTAACTATAATTTACACTAGATATAAATCCGATTTTCCTGATGGCCCTTTTTCGGCCATCTGCCATTGTACAACAAAACAGAAAACACCTGTTTTCAAAAAATCATATGATCTGTCTAATCAATATTTCGTTCAAAACATCAATACCAAAATAAAGCGCATCTCTTTAGCAGTGCATTGGTACCAACCGCAACTTCTCAAGACAAAAATTACCCGAGCTGGGTAATTTCAAAAAAGTAGTGTTTTGACATTTTCTTAGCATCGGCTGCTAGAATCGCATCGCGCCAAAAATTCATTTGATTTCTAATCGTCGTGACATTGTTGTATAGCTGCTACAGGGTTTGTTTATGTAATAAAATGAAAGTTCAGAATATTATCTTTCGAATGATATATATATTGTTCACTTTTGAGTTGATTATTAGTGGTTTTTTTACGTTACAAAATTTTCGGTCCCAAATGGCCGATTCTCGGCCTCTGCCACAGTAGGCTGCAAAAAATAGGGCCGAATCTCGGCCATTGGCCACTCCTAGGGTTAATAAAATAAAATAAACTAACAAAAATAAATGATTAAAAAAACTAAGTTGAATTGCATGTTTATTTTTCATATAATTGTTATGCATAAATCTCCCATGATATATTTTTTTAAATTGGTTTGTTGTGTTATAAAACACGCTTTGGATGTTAACTATTCTTGACTGAAAAATACATTTGTAGTGTTAATGTTAGATTTAGGGCTTTTAACCCATTGAATACTTTTCACGGGACGGTTCCGTGATGGGCGTTTTGGCCCAAAATCTTTATCACGGAGTGGTTCCGTGATGATGTAATAACATATGTTTTTTTTGAAGATGTTTAAAAATTTTTTGTAATTGTTTTTACTTTAAGCTTATATTCATGAATGATTTGTATAGGTAAAATATTGCATTGTAGTCCATTTTTGGCAAATGGGTAAAAAGTATAAATTATTCAAGAAAAAAGTGGTTTTGCAAAAAAATCATAAAAAATTGTTTTTTTTAGATAAAGTAAAAAACTAAATGTTTTATGTAAGGAAATAGCTTTTGCACTTTACTAGACTACTGATAGGACATTTATTTTAATTTATTATTTTTACTATATTCTTTTTTCAAAAAAATTAAAATTTGTATTTTATTTTTATAACAAATTATTTTAAATATGTATTTTTTATTTATTTTTTTTATTAACAAATTTTAAAAAAAATGTATCCAGCTTCAAGAAAAACACTCTGTTTGCCCAATTAGTAGCAAAAGTAAATTTTGTACAGTTTATTTACTAAAACACTGCAAAATATTGAAATTTAATTGGGTTTCTGGGGCCATGCAGTCATTAAAAAACTAAGTATCCAGTGGGTTAATTTCGTATAAAAATTAGAAAGCAAAATTAGTTTTAAAATAATTAATTTTTAATGATTTTTGATCAATTTTTTTAAATATCCCCAGCAGCATACATCGTTGGGCCAACGTTGGATTATTGTCGGCATTGTAAGATATGGGAGGGAAATGGTCTGTTGGCATTAACGCGGTTGGGCCAACGAATCAATCGTTGGGTAGCCCACGTTGGCAAATCCAACTATAGCAGACGGTGGGCCAACTAACTTATCGTTGGGTAGCCCATGTAGGCAAATACAACCATAGCAGACATTGGGCCAACGAACTATCGTTGGGTAGCACACGTTGGCAAATCCAACCATAGCAGACGTTGGGCCAACAAACTTATCGTTAGGTAGCTCATGTAGGCAAATCCAACCATAACAGACATTGGGCTATCAAAAGCTATTGTTGGCAAACCCTACCATATTATATTATTATTAATTATAAATTAATATTAATATATATATTAAACTATAATATTTTTATTATTATAATTAGATTAAATATTAATTGCTCGTAGTTTTTCATTTTTCATAGATACATGAATCAAATTAATTTGTTTCTACTTTTAACACAGTGATTAGCACGAGTAGATTCACGAGAAGAAAACAAAAGTATATAGTACAAGTCAAGTCGTGTAGGTACGGAATATTGGTAATTTTTATATCTCAGTCCATCCTGCGATGCTCATGAGTCACAATGGCCTCATGAGGTTAAGGTGAGTGGACAGTAACTCAAAGATCGTAGGTTCGAGACCCAACCGGAACTTGATGTTTTTGCAACTAAATTCCTTTTTTAAAATTATTATTAGTTTACCAAATGATTAAATTGAAGAAATCATGCTTTTTAAAATTAAAATAATCATTTGAATAAAAAAATTATGAACTGTTGGCATTGTTGGATAAAGGTTCGTTTATCCATCAATGGGCCAACCTCGCAAAAAGCAACATGCCCAACCGTTGGCCTTCCATTTCCACCGACCATTTTCCAACGTTGGCCCAACGATTTGTGCTGATGGGGATACTGTAATATTAAATTCCTACTTTAAATCAATTTAATAATAATAAGTTTTAGGATGTCTAGCAGTCGAAAAAGTTAGGAAAGTGGGGAATTTGAATATAGATAAATAAAATCTCGGGAAAGGAGGAAATCAACATAAAAGCTTGAATAGTCGGGGAAAATAATAAAACTGATAAACAGTGATTGTATTATCCGGATCTGTTGAACGGAACGAAACACAACTTTGATTGACATTTTATTTTATATGTGGTAATAAGATGAAAAATATGAGCCATCATATATGTCTTTTTTACGGCAATTAGTTTCGGTTTTAGCATTTTGTACTAGAAACTCTTATCTCTTTAATTAATTACCGAGACAAGGTTGAGGGACCGGTGCCAAACAATAGACCAGCCATTAAGAATGGGGCAAAAAATGTAGGGTCGCTCGGGGACTGTCTCGGCCTCTGCTTCCTTATCTGTTTTCTTCATTCACGTAATCCTTAAGGGTGTTTGGCCGCTAGGCTAGTCTGGCGGTGAGGAGCAGTAGTTCTACAAGTCGCCACCGCGCGCCGCTAGGAAGACAACTCGGGCAGTGCTGTGAGTGTGTGTGATCTGGCTAGGGGGGGGAGAGAGGAGCGCGTTCTCCCCATTTCTCCCCCTCCCCCCACGCAGCACTGTCTTTCCGTCTACTCGTTCTTCGTCGGTCCGGGCCGCGGCTCGACTGGACTAGGGTTGGGTTGCTTACTATTTTCTTCCACTGGTGTGCCTTTCAATGTCGCCGACAACTCATCTTAAATATATGTTTATTTTGAGCGTTCACTTTATAGTTTTGATGAGTACATTTCTTGTAGCCTATACAGATTTTATCATTAAAATGTTTGACATAGTTGTGAGCAAATTTAAATACAGTGGAACTCGGATAGTTCGAATCTCAAGGGACCGCGGTAATAAAATTCGAACTATCCAAAAAATTGAATTTTAATTGTAGAGGTTAGAATTATCTAGGCCCAAATAAGCTAGGATAGCTTTACTGTATTAAAAACAAATAACATTATTATTATATAAACATTAATTATAAATATAAAATGTTTTTTAATTTTAAGAATTACAATTCAACAAATATATTTAATCATAATACATTGATCTTATTAATTTCTTAAAATACTATATTAAATAAATGTACAGGGTGTCCCCGAACTATGCCATAACAATTTTTCCATAAATATACAATTGTGGGATATTTTACTCCAATCACGAACATCCTAACCTTTGTTATATGTAAGTTTTCGCTATTGTTGTAATTTAGAATCCGTTTGTTGTTAAAGCTAAAGAAGAATTTGTTACTTACTGTTACAAAGTAAAATTCAGGCACGATCAGGGGCGGATCCAGGGAGTCACATTGGGTGGAGGGAAATGCCCGGGTTTTTTTGGGGAGGGGGTGTATAGAATACCCCTCAGGAGTGGGGGGTCCGGGAGTCCTCCCCCGGAAATTTGATAAAAATTCCATATCAATAATAATTTGATCAGCCGTAAAGAATAGCCGAACGCGGTTTATTGACCAATATATGTGTGTTATCGGCCTAAAAAGACGACTGTCTTGAATTCATGGACCAAAATCAGCAATTTGACCGTTTTTTTCTGATAAAAAATTGCAATTTGACCGCAATTCATGGTCACCGTAACTTTTAAACCGAAAACGACAAGTAGGCCTAAACGTTGTTTATCGGCCAAGGAAAACCGCAATAGTTTATACCCAAACCGTAATTTAAAGGCGGCCACACACTACCGGACCTTTGCCCGAATAAGACATCGGATCGAGCCGGGAGCAAGGCACGAAGGTAGCTAAATTAACTCCGAACTTCTTCCCGATCAAGACCCCGAACAAGACATCGGATCGGACAGATTGAGCGCGAAAACCACCGAGCGAGGTAAAAACGGTGAGGACGACTTTAGTTGCCGTTGTGCAAGTCGGCTGTGTACTTGTCTGTTGATTTCACCCACTTCACCCATGTCACCCACCTCCCCACGATTTCACCCACTTCTCTCCAAGCGCCATTCCTCTTCACTTTGTGGTAGTGAAGGATGGGCCAAGTCCCACAAAACTAGCCTATTGTTGTACTCGGAAATAAACATCAAAGTTTTTTCCTCAGACCACTCCATCGTGCAGACTACTTTACATAAACTAGTGAACTGGAAACTAAAATGTTAACAGTCAAGACCGCAACCCTCACCGTCGTCGTATCGCTAGCGGCGGGGCTCGTAAAGGCGCTCGGAGCAGCGTATGGAGCTACCACACACTACCGAACCCCGAACAAGACATCGGACCGATCTTTCTTTGATCTTTCCTCAAAAAACCACCACGAGAGCGCTCGGTCTGATGTCTGGTCCAAAGTCTTGTTCGATGTCTGCTTCGGAGGCTCCACTAACTACAGAATTTTCTCCCTTCGACCCCAAATCCTGCTCGGTCCGATGTTTTGTTCGGGAAAAAGTCCGGTAGTGTGTGGCCGTCTTAAAGGCTAACACGCCAGTGGAAGTACCAAAGCATGTAATTTTCGAAGTCGAAGATTTTACCAAAACTAAGATCGAAACACATTTTATCGGCCTAAAATAGCAATATATTCTCATTTTGCCGTCTAAAACGTCAATCGAGCCACATTTTAGCCTGAAAACGGTCAAACTGGGTTTTTAGAGAAATTTACCGACCGGGCATGTGAAGTTATCAGCCAAAATCGGTAATTTTGTTCGATCTTTTTACAGCATATTCCCATTGACTCATAAATACGAGTCAATGGGTCATAAATTTATATGAGTCATAAATACGACCACAAATTTTGTTATTGGCCAAAAATTGAGTGCAAACCATATTTTATGCCGGAAATGTACTTAATCGCTCGAAAACGGCAATCGGACCGCATTTTCTTGGTAATATATAAAGCCGGGTCGTGTTTTATATACCAAAACCGACGCCTGAAACGCATTTTAGGCCGTGTTTTATCGGTAAAAACATAAATTTTGCTGCAACATGGTGTTCAAAAACACCGAAATGACTGAATTTCTTGGTATAGTAGACCACGATTTATTAGCCTGAAGCGGCAAGCGAACAGCATATTATCCACGGAAATAGCAAAACAAAATAGGCAATTTCACAGCATTATATTTGCCGAAAACAACCGTTCCTCGCATTCTTAAGTCCGAAATCGACGGCCACAACGTGGTGTTTATTAACCGAAAATGATGACAGAGCCTCAATATATGCCAACATTCACAATCTAACCGTGATTAATCGTAACAATTGACAATCGGACCACATTTCCCCAGCAAAAAATGAAGCCCAATCCCGTTTTATAGGCCCGAAGGACTACCGAAAAATCCTACTGGAAAATCCTCATATTTTATCTTTGTTAACTCCAAACTAAATTGAGATGGAGTTGGAAATGCTTAGGCCTACTTATAGCAATACAAAACGAGTTCGCACCAGCACGCTGACGTGAGTGAAGTGAATTTCCACGTACAAAACTTTTAAAACACAAAACCAGTGTAAAAACATACATTTATTCAAATTTTATTGAAATCTGAAAACATTGATTTTTTGTCTGTGCTGATGTTCCTGGTTTCATTTACCTGCAATGCTAGGAATACAATTTTGCGCATTATATGGTTGGGAGAAGGTCCAGTCGGGCTTTAAAGTAGGCGCCATGTTGCTGGGGATGATGCAGATACACCAACAAATGAATAACATGCTTTCTAATGTAAAAAACCCATAAGACAACGTACTGTGTTTAGCCGATATACATTTTCTTTAATAACTCGGTAAATATTTATGCTAGAATGACGAGAGAGGGCTTAAAACTTTCGCTTCACTAATTCCCATCTTAATACATGCATTACTTTTACGACCGGGGCTTGTCTGACCCTTTTTTGGGCCCAAAAACTCGAAATTTGAAAGAAAAATTCCCTAAAAAAGGGGTTTAGAGTTTTCCGATTGTTTTGCCCAACAAACTTGTCCAACTGTTTGTAGAAAGGAACGTCCCTACCAAATTTGAAGTAAATCGGACAAAAAATGCGACCGCCAGTGTGCACACACACACACACACACACACACACACACACACATATATATATATTCGAGAATGAAATTCACAGTAAAGGGCTACTATAATATATATAATTTTGAACGACTCCCAAGACGTGTTCAGGAGGTCACGTTAGGAACTTCTATGCTGATCCCGGGCTTAAGTTTCACCGTGCGGGTCATGCTAATAGTTCACTTTCGATAGGAAATTCATAAAACAACAAGTGGTGGTGGGCTTGTGTAACCACTCTACTACCTGGCTACACAAGCAAATCTTTATCCACAATTTAGAAGCCGAGTGTCAAAGCTGAACAATACTCTCATAACTGAATACTGTAGAATTATGTATTAAATTAAATATCTGGCTATAAATATTTGTGCTAAAATTATGGGAGTGGGTTTAGGCCTACATTTTCTGGCTTTTTATGTCATATAATATAATTTGCATTAATTTTACATCCCGATTTTTTTACCGTTTTTGGGAGCTAAAAAAACAACATTTGTAATTTTTATATCCTCCAAAAATGGAAGTTAGGGTCTTTCTGATTGCTTTGCAAAATTAACTTGTCCAACTGATTATAGAAAAGAATGTCTCCACGAAATTTAAATTAAATAGTAAATTTACACTTTCCTATCACTTAGTTAAATACACCTTCAGAAGAAGCTGTATCTTCAGTTACATGACAGGTAGACCCTAGCCTATAACTTGTTTCATACAACAATGTTTTACTCGCAATTGCTTTTCTATTTCTTGTATGCCTATATTTCTTACAAGGCATTAATTTCTACGGTTGCAGTAATACCATAATACTCTGAAAACAGAAAAACGCGGACACGCGGTACTCGTGTTGAGAGAGTGGCGGGATTCGTGGAGTGTGTGGCTGGAGGGAGTGTAAGGGGCGGCGCGACCTTGGACTACGCGCTCGTGCGTGGGGTGCGCGCGTGGTGGCGCTGTGCGTGTGAGTTTGTGTTAGTGAGGTGTAGTGCGGGTGGTCTACTCTGCCCCGGAAGGCAATTTCCAAGAACCAAAGGAGCAGGTCATAGACCAAACGAAAAAAGATATAAACTTCAAACAAATTCTAACATTTATATCATACTGACCCCCACAACTTAATCTATTATTTATACCACAAAATTGGATTAATATATTTTTAATTGAGTATTAAAATAAAAATATATTTCTGTTTTTTATTATTTTGAAATTAAATTATATTAGTAATAATAACCTGAATTTATCCCACACAACTGCAAATTTTCATTGGAATCGGACCAACGGTTTTCTTACTGACCTTCTCCCAACATTTGTCAAAATCTCTACTTTTAAGACCCATAACTCACTTAATAACAATGTGAATTATTTAATATATATCCATTTTGTTTCCTAATTTTTATCCTGATGTGAAAAAAATAATATATTACAAATTAATTTTTTGGCCAAACACCCTTGAATAGAACTGTCAATTCTTCTTTCGTGTTAGTTGAAAGTAGTTTTAAGACTGGAAAGGCAGTGATTAGTTGTCGGGAGGAGTCTTATTTCAACCACTTATTTTGATAAAAGTTTTTTAGCTTATCTCTCTTTGTTTTCCCACACTAAGTTTTATTTTGTACCGACACCTGGAATCGATGGAGTCGGAATCGACTTTGGGCCACGGATTCTCGATTCCGATTCTAAGCCTGAGAATCAGTAGAATCAAGAGTCGACAATTGGAAACGACTCATCCCTAGTATAAACGATTAATTTTCTTTGAAATGGCACAATTACAGCCCAGTGTTTATGTTGACAGTGCTCCACGCTCATCAGCTGATGTCATCAGAGTATGCACTCAGTCTGGTGTCCACCAAGCTGGGAGATGACCCCAACACTTACTTCGTCGTAGGCACTGCGTTAGTCAACCCTGAGGAGTCTGAGCCGAAGCAAGGCCGCATACTCATCTTCCACTTCCACGATGGCAAACTGACGCAGATTGCTGAGAAAGAAATCAAGGGAGGCTGCTACTCGCTGGTTGAGTTTAACGGGAAACTGCTTGCCAGTATTAATAGCACGGTAAGTCATACATCAGTTAGTTAACAAATTTATAAGCTACTACATCAGTGTAGATAACACTATGTTATGGTCTCTGTCAAACTAGGGCTGAAGCTCACCAGAAATTGCTATTTTTTTATTGGCAATAACTTTCTTTGTGTAAATTTAGGGGTGGGTGACTTTTTTTTAAATTGAGTCAAATAAAACAGAGTATTTGAACCAACTACTTGAGTATTGAGTTTTAAGTCATGTCGTTTTTTGAAAAGTAAAAAAATAAACTGATTTGTACACACATTATAGTCTTTTTTAATCTTTTAAAATGTAGTGGGTAATGTGAACAAAGCCTACAAATGCTTTTACTCAATGCTAACTAAATGGGAAATGCAATTGATATTGTTTATTTACAATACGGTAAACTGCAAAGTTAAATGGGTTCCTATGAATTAATTGTTACAGGTAAATTTTATGTACTTAAAAAGAGCCAGATTAGTTTACCTGGAATTTTGAGATTTTTCCCTGAAAAACCTGGAATTATGCATTATTTAAAAAAAATCATTTTCTTGGCAACTCTAAACAAGCAAATTCTAAACAGTTATGAAAATCAGCCTAATCCTGATAAATTTAAACAAAGTAGTGCATCATCAGTGAAGGTCTTTCGTTTCCTAACTACTAGGGGTCTGCAGTACCAACAATTTCAGATCGGTACGGTAGTAGATTTTGTACCTCGGTTCTCGTACAAACTCGGTACGGTACAATGTACTGTCATCTATACTAATTTGTATTTATCATTAAAAAAAATTGAGAAATACTTAAGGCCATAAACAATAATTGTTAACATTTATTTGATTAAAAGAAAAATAACTATACTATGGATGAAAATATTTTTAAAAACCTGCCACTTCGGAATACTGTGCTTTTGTTTTGATTATTATTATTAATACAAATTCTTGAAATATTCATGATAAATGAATTAAAAACTACTTGATGTTCAATCGGTTGCATGAGTTGCTTAACCATTCTTTGACGTATTGGGAAGATATATTATCAATAATACAAAGTAAAATAAGATAACTTTAAAAATGCCAACTACATATTATGATGTGAAGGTAAAGAAAAATTATACATTAAACCTTTAAATACTGAGGGTTCAAATTATGCTATTTTAAAATTTGAAATTGTAATCCATAACAAATATTACAGTACATTTATTTAAACATAAGTAACATGTAAAACTGCAAGATAAAGAAAGTAATAAAAGTACAGAGATATCCTGTTAATTTGGCTACCTTACCTTTAAGATCTAACCTCATCAAAATATCAATTAAGTTTGTTGTCGATAATTTTTAGAATAACTTTCTAAAACCACACAAGATAATTTAACATATAACAGATCTGTATGTAATAATTTCACAAGACAATAAAACAATTAGGCTACATATGTATGCTACCATTTTTGAAATTTATTATGTTGGTTATTTTAGTATTAATTTTCAACCATTTAGAAAATAACTTTTTATATAATTTAAAATCAATTTCTCTGGTAAAAATAATAATAATACATATATCAAATCAGTTTATTTAAAATCCATAATGGAGAAACAACATGATCAAAAGATAAAGATAGTATTCCTTTTCTCACTCAAGGAATGATGTTGGACAAACAACTGATGTATTGCTAATGACCGGACCCCTCCCCCCTCACACTTTCCTAGTTTAAACCTTTCTTATCTTAAGGTCAGATTTTTTGCCCGGCCCGACCCAACCCCATCCTGTTCCCCTTGCCCACCTTTTTTATCTTCATTCTCGAATAGCTATAAATAACACACCTGTCAACATCCCTTTCAAATTAGTTGAGACGAGTTTTGGGCCTTATTTTTCCTTAAAGGAAATTACTAGTTATCAACAAAAGTTTCATTTCAACCTCTTATTTTGTTGAACATTGTTCAGCTTATCTCTGTTTATTGTTTGACGCAGTAAACTGCACCGTACCGAATCCGTTCCGGGGTTATGTTCTGTACTGAACCGATGAAGGTAATTAGTTTTGTACCATACCGGTACCGTTTTTTCGGTGCACCGCAGACCCCTACTAACTACTGCTTACAAATACGGAATAGAATGTATTTCGGAATAAGAAACATGTTACAGTGGCTTTAAACCACCTTACGTGTGTCAGTCTGTCTAATATGAAGGGGCTTATAAAGAACTTATAAAGATAACAAAATATCAACTTACATATTTACTGTAGGGGTGACAGTGGGCGAGTACTCAAGTTTCAAATACTACTCGGTGGTCATTTCAAGTGGTTAAACTACTCAATAAGTTTGAGCCAAGTAGTTATAAAAAGTTCTGTTATGCCAATCTCATTAAATTTTTGCAGATGTATTAAAATAAATATAAAATTTTTAGTTTGATTAAATCCTTAATTCTCTAGTTCAAATACTTAAGAACCGATATTTTTATATTATTACTATGCAATAACGTAGAATAATCAAGGTCTCAGTCACCCATTTCCTACCGTCCAGGTGCCCTAAATAAACTCTAGGGGTTGTAAGTGTGCGTTTCTAGTGTCCCCACATTTTTTAAATGGTATTGAAATGAAAGATAAAATATTTGTTACTACATCTATTTACTAAATTTCTCTTTCTATGGAAGGTCCGACTGTTTGAGTGGACGGCAGAGAAGGAGCTACGCCTTGAGTGCAGCCATTTTAACAACATCATCGCGTTGTATCTCAAGACCAAGGGAGACTTCATCCTTGTCGGGGACCTCATGAGATCTATGACTCTGCTGCAATACAAGACTATGGAGGGCTGTTTCGAGGAGGTAAATTATTAGTTCAGTAGTATTACATTAATTCTAAGAACTGCACAGTAATTTCTTTATATATAATTCTGGAAGCAAAATTTTTAAGTCAAAATTGTGGGAGTTTGGCAAAATGCAGGATGATGAGAGACGGCTTAAATTAAAGGTCTTGATCCCAGGGACTTGAGAAAAATAGTAGTATTTCTAAAAAGTCCGACTGTACGAGCCAACGAACAATAACGTAAAACATCCCCCATAAGAAAAGTATGGGGATTTGAAAACGTCTGATTAGTTTATATTAAAACAAAGGATTAGTGTCTCTTTTGTTTACTTTTATTGTTAGCGAATTTCCCCTATAGGGAAGAAGCTATTACCGTAGGTCTCATGGTAAGACTTAAGCCCGAGACCATGACAACATTTTTTGTTAGGTCCCCAGATGACTAAAACACTATTCGTTCAATTATATATATATGTGTGTATATATATATATATATATATATATGTGTGTGTGTGTGTGTGTCCGTGAATGCGATAACTTGAGTAAAAAACGTCCGATTTCGATGAAATTTGGCTCAAATGTGTAAAGTGACATTTATAACTAAGTTCGAAAACCAGAAAGATCCATGGGAAGGGGGGTTAATGGGGGTTTTAAATTTTCCAAAAATCAGTTTTTTGCATTTTTTACCCTAAAATTTTTAAAACACTTAATTTTGGTTTAGACCATGTTATAGAGCTTAAAAAAACAAATAATATGGTATTTTGAATTATTAAGCTAGGTTAAGTGGTTGCGGAGAAAATCCAAAAAACCTGCTCATAAAATCTCCTAGGTTAATCTTATGGGAAAAAGGTTTTTGGCTTTTCCTAAGTTAATTTTAATGTAAACTTCACATTTGCTTTTACCAATCAACTCTGCTCCACGAAACAATCATATTGGTGTTTAAATTGTGATTCTACGTCCAACCGTTGCAGAGCTATTCAAAGTGCTAAACACAGTACGTTGTCCAATGTTATCCTTATGGAGAATAAATAAAATTTGATATCTCCATTATTAATGAATGTATATTGATGAAACTTGGCACGTGGGATCACGTAGTACTGGTATATTGATATTTGCACAAAAAATTGATTTTTTGTTGATTATCCCCATAGCAGCGAACCTGCGTACTCAGCCCCCATGTTATTCTTATTATGGAGGAAAAGTAAAATGTAATGACTCCCTTAATTATGAACATAAATTAATAAAACTTGGTATGTGGCTTCACCTTGTTGAGTTATATTGATATTTGCATAAAAACCCATTTTTTAGGTCCTTGTTGCAGCAAACCTGCTTACTCAGCTACCATGTTATTCTTATGGAGAATAATTAAAATGTTATATAGTGCTTACTTATGATTGAATATTGATTAAACTTGGTATGTGGCTTCACCTAGTTAAATTATATTTATATTTGCATAAAAACCAATTGTTTGTGTTCCTTGTTTCAGCAAACCTATGTACTCATCACCAATGCTATTCTTATGGAGAATAATTAAAATTGTATATATCGCTTATATATGAATATATTTTTATGAAACTTGGTATGCAGCTTTATATGGTATTAAGACATATATTATGCATTGGAAATTCGCTGAGTACGCAGGTTTGCTGCGACGGGGGTATTTTATATTCCTTTAGCATGTAAAGACTCAGATGAGGCAGAGTATTGGAGAAAGGTTAAGGGCTAAGCCCCTTCAAGCCACTAGTTTAGATTAATGTCATATTTCAGTGGTTTTTAAACTATGCACTGTAATTAAGATTTGTCACAGGTGCCATTCAAGTAATGTAGAAACAATGAGTCATAAATAAGTTGTAGTAGATCAATAATAACCAAAGGTTTTCAAGATTAATACACTTGTGACTTGTCACATAATAACTAGGGGTGTGCGAGTACTCGAAACTTTGAGTTTTCGGCCGACTATTTTAATAATCGAACTCAAAGAAAAATACTCTAAAGTTCGAGAGAGTATTTACCGCTGATTTCTGGACGATGGCTAACGATTGTGACCGGCCAAATCGCGTAGTAACGGCCGCAAAAGGCCATCGCATCATGTAAAATCGGCCAAAAATCACGATCATACCGCGTAATTTCGGCCGTAAACATCAAAATTAAAATTAACAATTTTTCTTTCAAGATAAAAGAGGTACATAGGAAATTAATAATAACGTAAAGGAAGAGAACTGCATAATTTTAACTAGACTGATAAGCCCCATGGTTAACTACTGCAGTTATTACCGTATTTATTAACAACCATAATAAACAGACTATTTGTCAATATGTACTCTCCATGTAACTTGTAACTTTTAGTAACCTTATGTAAACTTCAGTGATAACGATAAGCCATCTTATAATCAATGTATTTAATTGTAAAAAACAGTTGTATTTCTATTTGCTTTATCTCAAAGTACTTTAGATTCTACCGTAAACTGAAGATTTTTTAACAATTCAATTTTTGGAGAGTACTATTTCGGCTACACACTAAAATGACGTCATGATTATTTATATTACCTACAACCTTGTCCCTAGCTATTGGTCACGCTAAATTATTATTACCATCTTCATTATAACCATCTTCACTCAACATCTTATGGCAGTTCGCAAAGTGGGTATGCCAACAATGTTGCCAGATGTAATTTCAGACTCCCTGGAAAATAATAATGAGTAATGTTCGAAGTCGTAAGTTGCAGAAATGACTGTACTGCTGCAACAGATAGAAAAAGTGTTTTCATGGATTTTAGTTTTTTGCTGGGGTGCTTTTTGTGGAGCAGTATGATTGTTGTATTAGCTATTATAAACTGTGAAATATTGCACAACTCAACTGGGTAACGGCAACACTGCACTGCAAATAGAATAGTGTGACAATATCACTAATATGTCCATTTGATGTGATTGAGCGTAGAGAAAGTAGATCCATTTCGTTTGTTGATCAGGTCGGCAGTTAAAAATATTACAGTTCTTTAATATTTGGTTATTTTTTTAAACGAAGGACCGAAATTATTAGCATTGCTGAATTATATTTTTTATGGAGCTCTACCGATGAAAACTACGAGAATCTTTACATTGATTCTGAAAGTTTTTGGTTTAAATTTACTTTTGTAGACGGCTCATTTCACTAGTCGGCGTTAACCCTAGCAGTGGCCAGCCAAAAACTGTAGAATGGCCAACCAATTTTGGCG
The DNA here is from genome assembly GCA_963675035.1 of Allygus modestus. Classification (NCBI taxonomy): domain Eukaryota; kingdom Metazoa; phylum Arthropoda; class Insecta; order Hemiptera; family Cicadellidae; genus Allygus; species Allygus modestus. Next base: position 291,743,985 of record OY776111.1, on the reverse strand, counting down.
ATTTTGCAGACCTTTTTTTGAAAATTCGTATAAAATTGAAATGAGAACTAAACATAGCCAACCACATATTCATTTTGTTCAGAAAGAACAGGAGCATCATGTAATAGTCAAATAAAAAAAATCTAAGAGATAATTTTTTCAGCGAAGTAAAAAAAATAAAAAGAAATTGAAATTTATTTTTGAAATTTCAAAAGCAGCCTCGGTAAAACTTTTTTGTCAGATTTTTTATGGAAAATTCATTATATACATTTTGTAGACAATTCAATTCCCTACATAGAAATGTATAATATGTTGGGGAAAATATTTTATTTGTAGGTATTATGTAAGTATATACGGAAAACCGCAAAATGTGAAAATTGTACAGTGTTAGTTAGTACTGTAAAAAGGATATGTAAATATGTATATGCTAATAATAATATTTATATTTTTGTAAAGCTAATAAAGTAGGGAATGTAAAAAAGTCATAAAGTTGATGGTAAAAAATTGTTATAACTTATGATTAGATGAATTTTGAAAATTTTAGGGTATTCGGAAAAAAAAAATTCTACGATATTTAGTATATAACTTTTTTTAGAAATTTATTCCTCCAAATACTATATATACATTTAGTAGGACATTCAATTCCCTACATAGAAATGTATAATATGTTGGGGAAAGAATTTTATTTGTAAGTATTATGTAAGTATATACGGAAAACCGCAAAATTTGAAAATTGCGGTCACCATGTAGGAAAAATTACAAAATTAATATTTTTTATATTAGGCCTACTCAATAAATACATCCTACCTTACAATTGTAAAAGTAATAAAAATAAATATAATTACTCACCCCCTTCCCATTATTATGTTATCCTGTTGGCTTATATCACACTCGAACATACGAGACATTGTACTAAAGAAAAACAACTTTTTAGAAACACTATTTCACACACTTCAGTAATATTTATGCATAATAAAATGCATAAAGATTACTGTTATATACACACATACACTTCACTAACACTAACACTCCGAAATAATAAAGGATTTAGCAGTAATTCGCGGATAACACGAGAGCGTAACCTTACCAACAGCGATGACAAAACACGGAATGGCCGACTAATGCGCATTTGATGTGAGATGTGACGTATTTCCCTCGTCTTCCAGCAGCAGGCGGAAATAATAACCATGCGCAAGGCTGCCAATCTCAAACGCTAAATTTCTTCCTCTTCAAAATGAAATATTATATGACTAGTATTTATAACTTGCACTGGATGTAATTCGCATTTCCCATACCAGCGTATTACGCCGGTTGGCCATTTGTTACGAATTCAGAAAACAGGTGTTTTCATAAAATCGTAACTGTTGTGCAATCAATATTTTGTTCTAAAAATCAATACTACAGTGAAACTAAACTCTTTGGCTATGCAGTGGTACCACCCGCAACATCCTAAGACAAAAATTACCCGAGCAGGGTAATTCCAAAGAAGTCGTGTTTTTACATTTTCCGAGCGTCGACTGCAGGAATGGCGTAGTGGCAAAATTTCATAGTAATTATAATCGTCGTGACATTGTTATAGAACTTCTAAACGGTTCATTTATGTAATAAAATGAAAGTTCAGAATGTGATCTTTCGAATGGTATAAATATTGTTCACTTCTGAGTTGACTATTAATGATTTTTTTACCGTTACAAAAATTTCGACCCGTACCAGCGTATTACGCTGTTGGCCATTTCAGGCGACACGTGAAACCAGCGTATTACGCTGGTTGGCCACTGCTAGGGTTAAAAATATTCAGCGCGAACTTCAAACTTTTTTGCAAATCTCGAGCCGAGCCGAATACTGCATTATTCGGCTCGAAAAAGCTCGAAGTTCGAATACTCGTACACCCCTATTAATATTGATTACAAGCGATGTCTGGACTAGGTGAAATTGGCCACATGAAAACCGGACTATGAATTATCGGCTGGAAACATATGTCAAACCGTGAAAATGTTTGTCAATTCGTAATCCAGTTTGATTGTACAGGCTACAATGTGGTATTACTACTCATTAATTAGAAAGCATGTGTAGATGATCAAATGTGGAGTGGTATCCAAATCCCATTACACTATTTGAAACTACCAGCTGATGGCAAATACTCGCTCGAAAATAATCAAAACTCGAAAATAATGGCACTCTTCGACTCAATTAAAAAAAATCACTACTTGTACACCCCTAATAACCCATCTTAATGATTGATTTAAAAACATTCAAACACAAGCTAGTGCTATATATTAATAGTTCTATAAATCCAAGGAAACTGTTTGTTTTTTGTACTAAAAAACTGGAAAATTTGCAGCTCCTGAATGCAAAAAAAATTCCATTGAGTCTTGGTAGGTGCAAAAAAGCATGTTTGGATTCATAACTGTGCTAAATGCATTGCCCGGAAGTACTGAAATCATGGTTTTGAGTAAAGTATTTGATTTGAATACAAGGTTGATTATATATCATACCTTATTTTTGTCAGTTTTCAATAGGCTATGGAATTGGGATTTGGACATGCATTATTCAATTTTTTCCCGCCATTTTCCAATATGGCGGATTTTAACTGAGTTTTGATATTTTTAATATTTAAAGGACATATTTCGTCTATTCAAAAATTGCAGTGGGTTGTGGATATTTTTAAGCAAAAAATCATAGTGATAAAAACTTATGGTGGAATGGTAGGTGTTTGTTCTTCCACTCTGAGTTGTTGTTTACGCTGAGTAAATTAGCAGACTTTGGCGCTTGGTGGTGACGTTACTTATGGTGGAATGGTAGGTGTTTGTTCTTCCACTCTGAGTTGTTGTTTACGCTGAGTAAATTAGCAGACTTTAGCGCTTGGTGGTGACGTTACTTATGGTGGAATGGTAGGGGTTTGTTCTTCCACTCTGAGTTGTTGTTTACGCTGAGTAAATTAGCAGCCTTTAGCGCTTGGTGGTGACGTTACTTATGGTGGAATGGTAGGTGTTTGTTCTTCTACTCTGAGTTGTTGTTTACGCTGAGTAAATTAGCAGACTTTAGCGCTTGGTGGTGACGTTACTTATGGTGGAATGGTAGGTGTTTGTTCTTCCACTCTGAGTTGTTGTTTACGCTGAGTAAATTAGCAGACTTTAGCGCTTGGTGGTGACGTTACTTTTGGTCAAATCTCAGGTATTGTAATATTATATATGAATATTGTGCTGAATTTAAATGTCTTGAACTTTGTTAATAGGTAAAATTTCTCTATTTTGAGTACTGACCGCGGAAAATCCTAAATAATAGGAAAATGTCATATTTTAAAACAGCAAAATCAACTTTTGACTGTAATTACTACTGTTAAATACAAAAAATCACCACCTAATATAATATTTTTGTGTAGATATTTTCATAGTGAACATTTTGAAATGTACATGGTTATACCAAATGGTTTAGTTATTAAATAATACCGTTTTAAGTAAAAGCTTACATAATTATATACTTTTCCCGCCATTTTCCAAGGTAGGAATTTTTGGGAACTTTCAGGAAACGATGAGGGATATCTCAGGAACACATCCCATGAGGTTTCATACTTAAACTAATTTGTTCCAGGTTAGGACATTTTTTATCATAACTGTCCTGTAATATCTAAGTGATATTTTCATAAAATAACCATGCTTATTTCCAATAAGAGGTTTTTACTGACAGTGAAAAACTGAAACCGACTTTTGACAATCGGTTGTCGTTTTTTTTTTTTTTTTTTTTTACAAACCGGTAAAACTGACAACCAACTTTAAGAACTGACACATCCCTAATAAGACACATGTATTACTAATATTACATGTTACAAAACTGATTGTTTAGTAATTGAATTTAGGGCACAATTATAAAATTTTTATATGCAAAAGTATATAGGAAAATAATAAATATTACTGTCTATCAAATATAACATTTTCAAAAAATAAAAACGCCCAAACATGTATATATTTCTTCATTAACTGCTTTTTCGATACTGTCCAATAATTTATGAGTGTATTCTTCATTGGGATCAATTGTGAAAACGGCAAAAATTAAAAAACTAAATAACCATTGCAGTTGCAGTAAACCCGCCTACTCTGCGAATTTCCAATGCACATATGTGTATCTTAATACCACATAAAGCCACATACAGTAGACGCTCTTTTATCCGGCATGTTCGGGACCACGTCCATGCCGGTAAATCGATTTTTCCGGATAATAGAACTTTTTAGTTATTAATGGGAATACAGTAATCTGAGAGTCTGTCAGTAATGAGCTGTGGTCGCGTGCGTTGGTTGACCTTGGCACTGCTCCGGAACACCTGCATTTGTGGACGGACAGACAGACAGACTGACAGATAGACAGACAGACAGACAGACAGACGGGCGGACAGACAGCCGGGCGGAAGTTGGCGTCTAAAAATAGAAACAAAACTGCTTGAGACGTAAACAAAAAACAGGTGACTAAGAAAAAGGCGGGAACAGTCCAGCGCAGTCGCAGTACGAAACGGAAACGACCGAAAATACCTGGAAAAACCCGGGTCGCCTGGTGCCGGTTAATAGAATGTGCCGGTTCATAGAATGCCGGATAAAAGAGCGTCTACTGTACCAGGTTTCATCAATATACATTCATTAATAAACGATTTATGACATTTTAATTATTCTCCATAAGAATAACATGGCGGCTGAGTATGCAGGTTTGCTGAAGTAAGGAACACAAAAAATGGGGTGTTATACAAATATCAATATAACTCAAGTAGGTAAAGCCACATAGCAAATTTTATTAATTTATGTGCATAATTAAGGGAGATACCACGTTACTTATTCTCCATAAGAGTAACATGGGGGCTGAATATGCAGGTTTTCTGCTACGGGAACTATTGGCCAAAAAATGTTTTTTAGTGCACATATTAATAGACCACAACGATATGAAGCAATATCCCAAGTTTCACACAAATAAGCGATATATACAATTTTTCTTATTATCTATAAGAATAATATTGGACAACGTACTGTGTTTAGCACTTTCAATATCTCAGTAACCATTTGACGTAGAGCAATGATCAAAACACCAACAAATTGTGCGTCTATTTAAGCTGATTCTAATGGAAAAAGCTAAAATTTGACTTTTTCAAAAATTATATGTAAAACACTCAAAAAACCCATTTTTGGGGTACAAACCCCCCCCCCCAAAATACCCCTTTGGATAAGTCGATCTGTCTGGTTTTCGAAGTTAAAGTCATAAATGCTGCTTTACACGTTTATACCAAATTTTGTCAAAATCGGATTATATTTACGAGAGTTATCGTGCTCACGAACACATATATATAGTTTTGAACGAATGGTGTTTTTCGCATCTGGGAACCTCAAAACAAAAAGTTATCAAGGTCCTGGGCCTAGGTCTTACCATGCCGACTACGGTAATAGCTTCTTCCCTATAGGGGAAATTCGCTAAAATCACGACTACTGCTATACAAATTCATAAACATACACTAATAAAACAAAACTACGTAATCGATTGTGTTGTAAAGAGAATCACAAACTATTTCACTCCGCACAATTTACGGTACTAACGAGAGAGAGAGAGCGCCTGCGGACTAGAACTCCGCAACTCGACCACGCATTACTAAATCGTAACTCACTCTAAACCTGTGACAGGCAATGAGTTTAAAATAGGTTCTGGGCATTCAAGGAATGAGGCACGTGAGGTATGGAGCTGGACATGACTGCCGATACCCACTAAGTAGTATTTAACTTTTGTGTGCGGAGAAAAACACCGCATGCGCCCTCCCGAAGGTTAATCCTCCCTACACAAACCTTCTAAACTTAGTTATTTTATTATTTTTTCAGCATATTTGTATAAACTATTACTCTTCTTAACCACCCCTACAATGCAGTTCTTTACATGTCTAATTCCACTAGGCCTCTATCACTAAACAACATTTTTCATCAGTTGAGGATCTTCTAAGTTATAAATATTGTGGAGCAACCAATCTTTAGCAGTGCACATTTTATTACATAGGCTATTTGAGGATTAGTTCTATTTAGTTCCCATGTGTTTTTTATGAAAACAAAATTAAGGATTAGACACTTTAATTTTATCATGTCAATTTTAGATGGCCAGAGACTACAACCCAAACTGGATGACAGCGGTGGAAATCCTTGACGATGACACATTTCTTGGAGCTGAAAACTCACTCAACTTGTTTGTCTGCCAGAAAGACAGGTTTGTTTTTTATTATTATGTTTCAGTGATATTGTTAAGCTCTGTCAGTGCAAGCCTTGCTATCCACATTTAGATAACAATTTAATGTCTGACGTAAGATTAAATTTCTGATTTTAAATTATGACATGAATGTAAGTTTTGAATAATGTATTAAGTTTCTGCGAAATTGTTATCTCAACTTGAAGTTTGAACTAGTAGCCAATACTTAAGTTAAAGTTTATATGGTATTTCCAAATGTTCCAATTTATGTTTTAGGTTTTGGCCTCATATTTACGGTTATTCTGCTTATACATTTTAAATAATTGTTTGCAGGTTGGCTTTTTTTTACTCTGATAGTAGGAACAGAGTTGAAATATACAGAAGTATCAGTTAAGTTAACCCTTTGCTTACCAAAGGCCAGTTACATCAGCTTTTGTATTGACTACCAAACAACATCGTTAATTATTGTAAATTTAATTTGGTTTGGCTTGGTTTCATTTAAATAACTTAATTTTTGGTTATCCTCCAAAAAAGTTCCTGCTCTTATCCTCTTATGAAAAGAATGAGAGTACAACTAGTTTTAACTATAACTTTATTTCATTTGTGATTGTTATTATTTCTCACTTTGTAAAATAAATGTAACAATACCTGTAGGGTATAGTCAGATACATGTTGATGATTTGCGTAGCACGTCAACCAACGATGAAGAGAGGCAACAGATGCAAGAGGTGGGACAGTTCCATCTGGGCGACATGGTGAACGTGTTCAGGCACGGATCGCTGGTGATGCATCACATCGGAGAGACGTCCACTCCCACGCAGGGCTGTGTGCTGTACGGGACTGTCAGTGGGGCCATCGGTAATGTACCTTGTAGCATTACTGTCTCCTTTAGTATTTTGGTTATCACCTACCCCTGGGGCGGAGGAAAACCACTGTGTGTAGCAAATGATTCTGTTATTCTTCCAAAAAAAGGGACTTGGATGGACATTTCTGGAGAAATAATTTACTAAAAGTTTCTAAACCTCACTTTATATTCTACAAATAGTCATCATCATGATTGTTGCGGATTAGGAAACCCTAGCATAGATGCTAGTCACATCTTCCACATGCAGGAATTTTGCGCAGGTTACCGGAAAGATAGGATATAGCAGGAAAGGAAAGGGTGGGATGGGACGGCAGCCAAATCGACCCTTCAGAGGGCCAACTGCAATGCCCCTGTGACAGCTGGGATGAGGCTCTCATACAGGGGACCCACATTCTGCCCTCCAACTGGTCAACTCAACTGACAGGATATCCATGTACAACTGCCAGGGACCATCCATTCTCAGGTTGCCAAGTGGGGGAGGAGATTCTGTCCCTAGCCACTGCAAATGGAGGGACCAAAGGTGAAAGGGAAGTTTGTCATAATAGGCAGCCAAAAGACTTACTATATATAATGACAACTTCATTTTCTGTACCCAATGTCAGCCTCAAAACTGGTAGAGACCAGTTTTAAGGTAGTCCTGGGACTCTACAAGTAGTACAAATATAAAGGAATTTATTTATTAACAATTAAAAGAGGGTTAAAAGAGAAAAGTATGTGTCAGTTTTTGATACAATTTAACTTACTGAAATAATTTATTTTTCAGGGCTGGTGACGCAGATAAAAAGTGAGTTGTTTGACTTTCTGTATGAGTTGCAAGACAAGTTGACGCAGATTATCAAGCCTGTGGGAAAGATAGAGCATGGGTTCTGGCGGTCATTCACCACAGATGTCAAGACGGAGCCATGCGAAGGCTTCATCGACGGAGATCTCATCGAAAGCTTCCTCGACCTCTCACATAAAGACATGCAAGAAGTCGCTGCAGGCCTTCAGGTTAGTCAAAGATGTTTCCTGTATTGTTTAAGATGTTTTCCTATCTATAAAATTAACCCATTTTTTTGAAAGCTTATCATACTGATACTTCCCTTACACTTTTCCATCTACCTCAAAGTAAATATGTTCATTGCAAATGGCAGATATTCTTGTTTAATGTTTTAAGAACTGGTAATAGTTCATGCTTACATGTGATTTTGATCGTGTAAATCGTTATAGGATTATTGCAGATTTCCAAAAACCATTGAAAAAGTTTTGGTTATTAAACCAATTTGTTTAAAAGAATGCATACCGGGTAAACCTCAACTTCTTTTAAAAACTAGCAAATTGTTTTTAACTCCAACCTTGACAAAAATTATTTCCTAACAGAACACAATTTATAGCTGCTTTATTGCAGTTATATAAATGCTTGGAAAATCATTAAATCCCTTATATATTATGTTAACTTTATCAAATAAAGTAATTGAATTAATTCCTTTTTGTGGCATACACAAGTTCAATCAAATAATTAATACAACACAATTTAAAAATGTCATAATAATTGAAATAACATACCGGTTTAGCATATGTCAGTCACAACTAAGTGACCCAAGGAGCAATGGTGTTGATGTTAGGGGTCTGCGGTACCAACAATTTCAGATCGGTACGGTTCGGTACGGTAAAAGATTTTGTACCTCGGTTCTCGGTACAAATTCGGTACGGTACAATGTACTAATTTAGTTATTAATTTAAATGTATCATAAACAAATTATTGAGTAATAATTAAGGTCATATACAATTTTTATTATTAATTTGATTAATAACTATACTATGGATCAAAAGATTTTTAAAACCTGCATCTTTGGAGTATTACATGTTAACATTGTTATTATTAGGTATAAATACAAGTTCTTGAAATAATCATGAGAAATAAATTCAAAAATTACTTGAAAATCAATCAATTGCATAAGTTGCTTAACTGATTAATTATATATTGCTTTCATTATAAATAAAAACTATTGGTTTAAATCATACAAACAACAAAAACCAAAGTTTTATAAATACTATTCTTGTTGCATTGGGAGATTATTGTATCATTAATACAAAGTAAAATCAGATAACTTAAATAAAACTATGTATGATGTGAAACTAAAAGGAATTATAAATTAGAAAATTAGACCTTTAAATACTGAAGATTAAAATCAAAATAACTCTAAAATTACTTAATTACACACTACTAAATTCAAAATTGAAGTCCATAACAAATATTACAGTACATTTATTTAAACATAAGTACCATGTGAAACTGGAAAATAAATAAATAAAGTAATAAAAGTAGTACAATGATATAATGTTAATTTGGCTATATCGCATTTAAAATAATTAGCTATTCTCATCAAAAAATAAATTTAGGTTATTGTTAATAATAATTTTTAGTTGAATTTTCTAAAACCACAATAACAGGTCTATGTATGTAAAAATTTCACAGCACAATAAAACAATAACAAATTTATGCTACCATTTGAAATTTATCAAGTTAGTGGCTATTTTTTAATTAGTTTTCAACCATTTTTGAAACTTTTTTATGTAATTTAAAAATTTCACTAGTATACTTCAATAACAATAATAATAATACATAAATAAAAGCAGTTTAATTTGAAATAATAATGGAGAAAGAACGTGATTTAAAAGATAGTATTCCTGTTCTCACTCTAGGAATGATGTTGACAAACAACTGATTTATAGCTAATTACCGGATCCCTCCCCCCTCGCCACTCACGCTTTCCTAGTCTAAACCTTTCTTGTCTTCAAGGACATATTTTTTCCGACCCTACCCAGCCCCTCCCCGCTCCCCTTGCCAACCTTTCTTATCTCCATTCTCTTTCAGCTATAAATAACACCTATCAAGTCTCTTTTCCTATGAGTTTTGGGGCTTGTTTTCCTTAAAGGAAATGACTAGTTATAAATAGGAGTCGGTCTTCTTTAAACCACTTATTTTGTTAACCATTGTTTAGCTTATCTCTGTTTATTGTTTGAAGCAGTAAACTGTACCGAGGTTATGTTCTGTACCGTACCGGTACCGTTTTTTCGGTGCACCGCAGACCCCTAGTTGATGTGTACAATCCTGAAACCTTTTTTATGCACAGATTGACAATGGTTCTGGGATGAAACAAGATGCAACAGTGGATGATTTGATCAAGATTGTTGAGGACTTGACCAGGATTCACTAAAGAGAGATGCCTTACAAAGGCCACTGGAAGCTTTAGAGTGGCACTCTTCTGTTTAACAACTGTATTTATTTAGTTTGTCTTCTGTACATAAAGTGTAATTTATTAAGCCTATAAGACCCTTTTGTATTGTGCAAATCTTGCAACATTTGCACAGAAATGTTTTGTTCGTAATAATTTTAGAAATAAACTTACTTGTGAATAGTTAATCCAGGAGATTTTATTTACCTTCCTTCTACCACATAGATAATATATGTTATATTGATAGTCGTAATATTGATACCACGCTTTGTAATACAAATTTGTATACAAATATATGTGGTACTATTTTTGTGTGTTAAGTGAAGTGGACAAAAATTCTTATAAAGTGTTTGCTTTGATTGATTGATGGACTTGTCTGATTTTGGGCCACATACTCTCGATCCAGGCTTTAGTTGGCAGTACGGGAGAGGCTATTCTAATGTATTTTAAATGGAGTTTCCGTATTACTAGCCGCACTGCTGACATCGGTCGCTCAACGGTTTCACTGTATAATTTTACTGGCGACAAGAAAATCGGGCCAGTAAAATCAGTGGCCTTTTTTTCTTTCTCTTGCAATTTTAATGTGTAAATGATGACGTAGAATTTTGTAAATGATTTCAAATTAAAGTTAATCAAACTGCCTTTCCTCCTGTGACACCAAGAAGTGTATATCTAGAGATGTGCGAGTACAGGTTTTTTAAGTAGAGTCAAGTTCGAGTCGAGTAAATGGCAAAAGATTCGAATCTCGAGTTTGATTCGAGTATGCAAATAAAAAAAACACACAGGTCGAGTTGAATTGGATACAAACAGTGTATAGGGTGCCATTTATAAATTGTTGATATTAACATATACTTTTCTAATCACTATAACCTGAAAATAACAATTGTAAGTCAAATAAATGGATTCCTGCCTCATTGGAAAAAGGTAAGTACATTTATTTGAAAGTAAATCATTCCAAAGTAATTGCATAACATTTTGCCATGAAGATAAAATACTTATAATTTGTTGTTATTAAGGTTGTTACAGCCTATATGGTATTAATTAACAGTTTCTTTACAAAATAATCTCAATTTCTTATTTTATCTCCTCCTTTTTATTTATCCAATGTTTTGTATATTATGTTTAGGCCTAAGCTACATCGTTCTGCGAATGGAGAAAATAAAATCACATTTAGGCCTGTAAGTTAAAATAAACTTTATTTTAATATTTAAAAGGACTATTACATAGTAAAACATTAGCTTACTTACTAACCACACAAAATGTATTTACTAACATATCTTAGCATTAATTTTAACACTAATAGTCCTAATAAGAACAATCAGTTAGTAACAACAAGAAGATATGTTTGAATCATTAATGAAACTTAAACAAGGCCAAAACAAATCACTTGTCTTTAAAAACAGCTCAATGCCAAAGGATAGTTGAGCCTAATTAATGGATTGACTCAATTTCAATTATCATGTAACAACAAACAAGCACAAACTTCTTATGCTTACCTATTAGATTTCATTACAGATATGTTTTTGATATTTTACTTTAAAAAATTACAAGGTTAGGTTAACCTAAAAGCCTATAGGTTAACCTATACACACAGCGTTCATACAACTCAATCTGAAGGTCCTGGTAAATCCTCCATTTTGGTGTAAAGAGTAACACAAATTTATAAGCCACAACTTACTTATTTACTAATAAAACACTAAAATCTACATCATAACTATAACACCTCAAACGCGTTCACACTCAATGTTAATTTATAGACGACGCGCGGCCGCGGACGACCCTTGGTAGCGCGGGTAAACGACAGGAGCAAACTCGCTCGAAACTTTTTGAGTTTCAGTAAAACCTCGAGTTTCAGTGCTGAACTCAGCTCGAACTCGAAAGAAGTTTTTACGAAATAACTAAGAGATTACTCTTTTGCATTTGTAATTTATCAATTTTACAACTTATTTTACCCTATAACTGGTGACATGTTTGTAGAAGAAATAATTTATTTACTGTCTGCTTGAGATTGCAAGTACCTTTTGGTAGTCTTTCGTTGTTCAGAGTTTTTTGCTTTAATCTTTGGACATTTCATATCAAATGCTTATAGTGTGAGTGAAGTGATCATTTAACCATTAAAGGTCATGGAAAGTCTGTTCTAAAGTCAATTGCAAATATTATTCGGAATAGTTTTGATAAAAACACCGTGTTCATCATTTAGGTCTACACATGTATTTATAAAACTGCCATTCAAAATCGGGGCTGCATCTGAGGGAAAGAGTGTTCTACCATTTCAGACTCTACCATATAAACTACTAGATGTTACCCGCAGGCTTCGCCCCCACAAATTATTTATGAAGACTACGACAGTTTTGTATGCTGTATTCTGTGGTTAGCCCATGGAACTACTACAAATCAAAATCAGCTGTTTGTATTTTCATCAGCTCAAACAAAAATGAATGTCCAAAAGGAATACATGGGAACTTTGAACCCCGTGGGGCAAAGACCTATAGGATTTTCGCAAATGTAATATGCCTATATGTTACTCAGGACTACCAAGTACTAGTGATGTGCCCCAAAATCACGAACTGTGATTTTATACCTGTGATCACGACTTCGAAAGGAACAGTGATTGAGTGATTCGTGATTCGCCGTGCTTCTCGTTATTGGTAGTACCTGACATTGCGGTGGCGTAGCGTGCTGCAATCGTGCAATATGTTCCCGCACTTTTATCTGTCAAATCTAGAAGCTAGCCTGCTACCTTTAATTTTGTTTTGTTGATTACAACCTGAGAATGCTTATCGCACACCCCCGCTCCCGCCGGGGTAGTGTTCTGTATCGGTCCCCACCTTCGGCTGATTTATTTCCTAAGCATTATGTCCTGATTGACTTTTTTATATTTTAAAATGCCAAAGCCTCAAAAAGTCCTCTTTAGAGATTTTTCACTGCGACCAGTGACAGTTTTTCTGTAATAGTAATAGACTGTAATACTGTTGGTTTCAGAATTGAGTTAAGTCGAGTTTGACCTTTTATATATATTAGGCCAATTGCAAAATATATAACTAGCGGTAGGAAATGTGAGCTACATTTTTATGGAACAATTAATATTTTGTATAACAGTTGGAAGAAACAAATATGTTTCTAAGCATTTTCTGGCGTAAGTTTATTATTTATACAATATATTACAAACAGTCTTTTAACTTTAGGGCAGTAAAATGTTGTAATATCACAAAGTTCGAATAGGGTTTATATAATCAATTTTGTTTTGTTTTGTAATTAAAAGTAATCCACAAAGAGTAAGAACTGATGGTCGAAAAATTACCCACTTGTGTTGAAACAAATTAGACTAAAACCAAGACACGAATTTATAACAAATATTCCTATTTTTATATGCTTTTATTCTTAAAGACCTTAATTACCCTTAGTAAATCCGACCCTGTACAAATCACGGTATGAGCGGAAAAATTGAAATCACGGTAAGAACGACAAGAGTGAAATCACGGTGAATCACTGTTTAGGTAGTGGTGAATCACGGGCAATACAGTTTCAGCGTTCCTAGAGCTAGAGCAACGAATCACTGTAAATCACAGATAAAAATCACAGGTAACCCTAGTGACCAATCACTGTTTTCACCGTTACTGTAAAGTAACAGGTATTTCCATCACTACCAAGTACCTCTCTGACAAATATCAGCTTCATCAGTCCAGTGGTTAGAGCATGATTGAGCCAAAAATATCTGGACAAACAAACATACAAACTTACTTTCACATTTATAATATTAGTAGGATTCTGCCAAATCATGGGTTCTTTTGGACCTATTAACCCATTTTGAAAACTTGCATTGCGATTTTTAATTTCAGAATGGACATAATTGTAATTTTGGTGATCCTATATGTTATTTGTTATTTATGGTTTGTTGTAAGGGAAAAAAATAACACCACGCTTCCAAACTTGAATATGATTGTTATAGAAGGCAATTAAAAACCCTCCTTAAATAGGCACTCACGTAAGATTAAAACACTATAAATACCCCCGTCGCAGCAAACCTGCATACTCAGCGAATTTCCAATGGAGATATAAATGTCTTAATACTACATAAAGCCACTTACCAAGTTTCATAAAAATATATTCACAAATAAGCGATATATACCATTTTAATTATTCTCCATGAGAATAACATTGGGGCTGAGAACGCAGGTTTGCTGTAACAAGGAACACAAAAATATTTTCTAGTTTGATTTCTCTGGGAATATACTTTAAAATTAGAGTCCCATATATGTAGGTTCCTTCAAAAAAAATACAGTTCATAACATCATGTAAATAATCTTGTCTTTATTTCTGGTATTATTCTAGTGAATTGAGAAGGAATAATTCAGATATGTTATTCCATTTCACTTTTTGCTGTCAAAATGAAATTGAAAATATACTCTTCATTCACAGTTAATATTTTAAGACTAATACAATTTTTTTTTGTTTCATATATAAATCCTGTTTAAATTAAGTATAATTAACATCCTGATTTAAATTAAGCATAATTCTGAGTTGTTTTTTTTTTGTTAAATTTTGATGTTGTTCCAAATAAGCAAATTCCAAAAGAAATATGAGAGTGGATGTAAGCAAAGTACAATAGGTAGTAATTTTTTAGAGTAGAGTCCAGAGCTGATCTTAGTTAACATTTTTGTTATATGGCCATTCCAATCTAAATGCTGATCTATAATTAACCGAAGGAAGTCGGTGCTGGATTTCATTTCAATCTTTTGGGTATTGAGTGTTTCCACTGGTTCTTGCCATTTTTACTTTCTCCCTCTATACATAGTATCATGTATCTATGTATAGTACTGAGTGAGTGTGTGAGAGTGAGAGTGTGTGAGTGAGTGAGTGTGAGGGTTTGTGAGTGTGAGTGTGTGTGTGTGTGTGTGTGTGTGTGTGTGTGTGTGTGTGTGTGTGAGTGTGGGTAAGTGTGTGTGTGTGTGAGTGTGTGTGAGCGTGAGCGTGTGCACGCGCGCGCGCGCGTGCGCAGTACAGAGCTAGAGCCCTAACCAACGGGCCGATTTTTATGAAATTTGGTATGTAAACAAAGGACTAACCTTTCGAACTGATGTAGTTTTGATTTTGGTGTGATTAAAGGGTGAATTTTGTTTTGTTTTTTTGAATTTTTCCTGAGCAACAACTTAGGTGGGATGGTTACATTTAGGTTGTTCCTCACTTGTAGGCCCTGCTAACTTTAAGTTTTAAATTGACTAGAGAAGGGGTACTACACGGTTTTTGGGGGATAATTACCTTTAAAAATCAAAAATTCAAAAAAATAAATCTTAGTACTAATCCACGATATCTCCAGGCGTTTTTTTTATTTTTTTGAATTTTTGATTTTTAAAGGTAATTATCCCCCAAAAACCGTGTAGTACCCCTTCTCTAGTCAATTTAAAACTTAAAGTTAGCAGGGCCTACAAGTGAGGAACAACCTAAATGTAATAATCCCACCTAAGTTGTTGCTCAGGAAAAATTCTAAAAAACAAAACAAAATTCCAAAATTCACCCTTTAATCACACCAAAATCAAAACTACATCAGTTCGAAAGGTTAGTCCTTTGTTTACATATTTACTGAGTTAAACATATGTCAATACTACAAGGGCCCAGAATTGTTCTACATGTTAATTTAGTGGCAATTTAATTTATCCCCATGATCATGGTTCTACTATAACTAATTTTGAATTAGAGAGCTCTCCCTAACGAATACATTCTAATTAGGCGCCGCGTCGAGTCGTTCCCGCCGGACTCCAGGACCCTGTCGATCGAAATATCGTAAAACTATGGAGAAATTAAATAAACAAATCCTTAAAGGAAAACCCTACAATTCTCTCTACAAAATAACTACCAAATAACCTTGATTACGTTTACTATTTTATAGTTCAGTTACAAAAACAATTTCTACATTTACAAGAGTCCTTCAAAAAACATTAAATAGAATAATCTTTACATATTTTAATTAAATTTAAAGAAAGAATATATATATATATATATATGGTGAACAGTTAGGTAATTCTAGATATTCATTATCTTGAAGAAATAACTCGTAATAATTTCAACTGAAACAATTTCAAATATTAAAACAAGGCAATTTAGATTTTTAAACAGTTTGGCATACGAAATATGTACTATTATTCTTAAACAAATCATTTAGCTTTTAATTCTTTAACCTCTCTTCCAAAATACTAGACTCTATTTAATTGTCATGAAAGAATTACAAAAGTTACTTCATTAACTTTTTTAATTTATGTATTCTCTAGGCTTTAAACATTTAATTATCATGTTATAAAAAGTGATGAAATCGTCCTGAAACTTAAACCTAAACTGGATAAAAGACAAAGAACTAACCTTCATAGAAGGGCCGAAAACAAACACGGGACCGAGCAACGTGAAATCAACTATACTCTCCAAACAACTAAACCGCCGTTGGGAAACATTTAGTATCTCAAACATCTCCCCTTCCCAAAATCGCCTGATCGCATCGTTACCATTTTCCAGGTCTCCTATTGGCTACTGCTTATATCGTACGACATTAAAACAATTGCAATTTACCGGACCCCTCTAAGAGGCAAACATCCGACGCTACAGTAAAACCTTCTGACCGATTTTAAACCACATTTAACCTTTCAGTTATTTCAAACATTATTAAACAGTTAATTATTATTCAAGTGACATTATTACTAAACATTTCGAAACTATAAAATCATGATAATAAGGTTATTAATCCTACTATACACAGAAACAAACTTTGAAACTAAAACTTTAAAACATAAAACTAAACTTGAAGTAAAAGTTACTTCAACCGCCAAAAAACATGAAAAATCAAAATTTCTCAAAAACGGCTCTAACGATTTTGATTAAACTGTAGTCGTTTGTAGAACATTAATTTTCCAACAAAATGACATCACCCGCATTCCTGTAAAAATTCTGGTTCAAAAATTACAGGACTTAAAATATCAAAAATTCAGATTTTTGGATTTTTCATAAAAAGACATAAATATAAAAAATATTACTATTCACCATTAAAAAGAGCTCAAAAAACTAAATAATTTAGAATTTTGAATTACTATTCTACGATTGCTGGTTTCGGAGAAAATTTAAATTTTCATTTTGCGGTAAACGCAGTACGTTGTCCAATGTTATTCTTATGGGGAATACAAAAATTACTATTTCTCTCTTAATTACTGATAAATTTCATTCAAACTTGATATGTTAATTTAGCATTGACCAACAGAGGAAATTCAAAGTATGTTGCCCCTTAATGACCCTGAGAGGGGGAATAGGGGGCATTTCCCCTCTTAAAACCACGAGTGTAGCAATGGATTCTGTAGTGCCTCCAAAGCAGGGACCTGGGTGGATGTTTTTTAAAACAACTTGTTTACAAGATTGTCTGTACATTCGACTGTGCTTTGTATTCTATATTTAGTAAATAAAAAATAATTTATTCGTTAAAGTTGGGCTAAAAGGGAGAAAGTATGTGTCAGTTTCCTGATACCGTTTATTTGTTTTGTTTTAAATTGATTAAGACTAGTCTTAATTTTTTAGGACCATGATATTATTGTTTGCATAATACACAGTCTTAAGTGTGTGGTATTGCCTGGTATAATGATCTCATCAACAAATGTTGCTGACAAGACTGCAATGGCAGCGTAGTCACCTACATTCAGGCTGGCCCCCTCTCCATTCAATATTACGGCCAACCAAGAAAATATCAATTAAATAATACCCCCGTCGCAGCAAATCTGCATACTCAACGAATTTCCAATGAATATATAACATAAAACATTAAGCCACCTAAAGGATTCATAAGAAATATATATTCACAAAAAAACTATTTAAAATATTAATTATTCTCTATAAGAATGACATTGGGGATGAGTATGCGGGTTTGCTGCAACAAGGTGTTCCTGTTTTAATGCAAAATAATGGGTTTTCATGCAAATATCAATAGTACTCATCTAAGTGAAGTCACATACCAAGTTTCATCCATTTACATTATAAATAAGCGATATATAACATTTTAATTATTTTCCATAAGAATAACATGGGGACCGAGTACCTATCTAGGTTTGGTGCTATGGGAACCATAGGCTAAAAATTGTTCTTTGTGCAAACAACAATACAACACAACCAGATCAAGCCATATACCAAATTTCATAATTTTATGTCCATAAATAAGCAAGATATACAATTTTTCTTTTTCTCCATAAGAATAACATTAGAAAACGTACTGTGTTTAGCACTTTCAATATCTCAATAACCAATTGACGTAGAGCAATGATCAAAATACCAAATTGTTTTTTTTTATGCTGAATTCAATGGGGAAAATAAAAATTTGATTTAAATCAAAATTACGTGTGGAAACCCCAAAAAACCCATTTTTGGGGTACAAAACCCCCCTTCGGATGGTGCGATTCGTCTGGTCTTCAAACCAGCGATCTCTATAACTACAACTGGATCGCGCGCTGTAATGCTCAGAACTAGGCTTGTATCGGTCCGGCCTCTCTCAGCGCTCCCCTCACCGATTCGTCTGGTCTTCAAACCAGCGATCTCTATAACTACAACTGGATCGCGCGCTGTAATGCTCAGAACTAGGCTTGTATCGGTCCGGCCTCTCTCAGCGCTCCCCTCACCACCTAACGGGTGAGCCGCGCCGCTGCGGCCATATACTTCATAAGGGGCTACTGTGTTTTCATTGATATTAACTGACATAACTTTGTTGATACTTACTCGATTTAAATGCGGGTTTCACGATTGTACTTTTCATGAAATTGCGGAAGTTTTGGTGTAGTTTTACGTTATTACAACATATCTGCTGTATGTATCTAGAAAGAGATGTTTACAAATATCAGCCCGCGTAGCAAGTGGATAAACAAAAACACTCAAAGGAGGGAATTCAGGTCTCGACTTATCTGTCTCCAACCGCCACCCTTCCTTAATAATGCTAAAGACAAGTCGTTATCGTTTCACTGGTAAGTTATGTTGCTTTGTCAATACTATCCTATACTCTAATATGAGTAAGGTTTGCTTGCTTGTTTGCTTGCTTGCGACACGGATCTCAAAAACGGCTCCAACGATTTCCTTCAAATGTTCGAAATAACTAATTTCTGGGATAAAAATAAGTTCTAGTTGGGGGAAGGGGTGAAATATTACTCCCAGTCATCTAAACAATCTGACTGGCCTTCCCCGGGCAAAGCTCGGCCCCCAGGTACTTTTAGTGTTATAAATCTAAACTCTAAACCCAAAGTCATGATTTAATTAAACTTCTGCCTTTGGCATGTTTTAAGTTTTGTTTATATTTAATTAGTATATTAGTTTGTTTCTGAAGGCATAGGCCTGATACCTTTCGATTGACAAACAGAAATTTAATTATCAAGGTATAACAACGTAATATTATAAGACATATTAATTTTTATTTGAATATTAATCCGTAAATCTAATACATAAAATTCTCGTGTCACAGTGTTTGTGACCAAACTCCTCCAAAACGGCTTGACCAATTGTTATGAAATTTTGTATGTATATTTGGTAGGTCTGAGAATCGGTCGTAATCTATTTGTTATACCCCTAAGTGAAACCAAGGGCTCCACCCAGAAAAATGTTTTATTTGAATTTTGTTATAAGTTTTGATTGATAACAATAGTTGTAATATAAGTTGCTATTGGTAACAGGAGCACGATTATTAAAATTCACTCAGTTTCAATTCAACAGTGAACCTTAAAGTACATACAACCCCTGAATGCAATGCAACAACTTTAAACGCTAGAAACCAGAATGCACGACCGTAGACGACCTCATTTGGTCTTTGCAAGTTAGTTGAGATTATAATATGTAGGTCTATTTATTTCCAATGCTCACCCCATTAGTAATTTGGTTAAAAATTTTAAGCGTTTAGTTATTTTACATTTATTTAGTAGATTTCCCAATGGCAAGCAGCCAATTTACGAAGTGCACAATACATGCAAGATGACAAAGAACACATGCTTATGATACATGCTAATAAATATAAAAAGACCGCAACATTTAAGTACTCATAGTGGCTATAAACTCATTTTGATTAAGATTCTCTGTTCAAACAATAAATAAAAACGCCTCCATAAAGCAACTTTTAATGTTGCGTATACATCAGTTTATTTGTGAACGTGTAACGTTTTAGGTCTGGGTAAAGTATGAGCACACCCTTAAAAGGTTACTGCTTTGTACAGTACCTACGTTATTTCAGTTATTTATGCTGTTTCACTATAAGGCAAGAAGATTTTGTAGGTGTTAACATTAGGTATTTATTTTTGCCCAAAAAATTGTAGAAAATTCTAAATTTTTAATTGCTAAATTTTTAATCGCATGACGTAAAATTAATCAAAAGGATTGGATATTTGTTCTTTATAACAAATCTACACCACCAATCAAAATTGAGAACACTAAATCCAAACCCAAGTTCGGCTGGCCTTCGGCAAAAACTACACAAGTTAGTATTGTTTAAGAATACATAGAACCGTTAAGTTAATACTAATATTACGAAAATATTTAGTTTTTTTCGAGTAAATAGTTTGATTAGTGTATTTTATGCTTATTTTTATGACCTATTCCAAGCCTTTTAGCGCTCATTTAATTTAATACTTCAACCTAACAAATATATTTAATCAACATGTTCACGCGCACTTGCCATATTTATTTTCTTGGTAAAATAATTAATATACCTTTTGAAACTGAATAACCTAATTGTTGTAACTTCATACTCAAACCACAATAAGTGTGTAAACTAAATTAAATCAATAAAACATTAGCGAAGATAGCAGCCTTCAAAATGCAAAAAAAATGGCTGTCGAATATAGTTTATAACCAAATTATTTTGATATAAAATCTATATCATAATCTCCGAAATTTCATGCAGATTGCAACTGTGTAAATTAATTTAAAATCAAGCAACTATATAGCGGTTTTTGTGAGCGCGAGCACGGTAACGCCGTAAGAGGTAATGTATAAGGGAGCGACAGTGCACCCGTTAAGTGGTGGGGGGAGAGCCGAGCGGCCAGACCGAAAACCCAGCACGGAGCGCGCGATCCAGTTGTAGTTATAGAGATCGCTGCTTCAAACTCATTCAAATAAATGGTACTTAACACATTTGTACCAAATTTCATTAAGATCGGACCTTTTTTGCGAGAGTTATCGTGCTTACGGACACACACACACACACACACACACATATATATATATATATATATATATATATACTAGGCTTATCGCCATTGGAGGCTTTGCCCCCAAACCCCCTTTCGGAGTTCGCTTTGCTCACTTGCATTCCTCAGTCAACTCAAGTTTAAATCAAACTCGTAGTTTATTAACCAAAGAAAAACTACATAACAATGAACTACAAACATCAACACCTACACAGGCGGTCCCATATCGGTTCGATATCATCATCATCATCATCATCATCATCAAAAGGGGCGGACTTAGGTCCCAAGGCACATCAGCCACACTGGGCTTATTGCGCACCCCCGAAAAGAAGAAATGAAGAAAGAGAGAAAGAACTGAGAAGGTATCAGTACTCCTCCAGGTTCAAGAGCCTGATGAACTGCATCATCCTGTCGACGAGCTCCTCAGGAGGCAGGTATCCACCCCTGACCATAGATCCCAGAGTTGAAGCCCTTACCTCCCTAAGCTCATCGCAATCGAAGAGCAGATGGTCTGCAGTCTCCTCGTACTGCCCACATTTCCTGCATGCAGAGTCACCATTGAAGACACCCATCCGAGAGAGGTGTTTCCTAAGGTGACCATGACCCGTAATCATACCTGTGATCCGCCTAATGTCCAGCCTACTGAGATCCAGGAGATTCCTTGTGACCTGCTGAGATGGTCCCTGGAGGTTGAGCTTGCTGACCCTATGTAGAGGGAGCCTTGCCCATCTCCTTCTGTGACAATCCCGAGCCCAAGCGCCGATCACCTGCGAAGCACAAGAACGAGATATCCCACAAAAAGGGGGAGGGCCCATGGGAGCCAGGGAGGCAGCCGCGTTAGCCAGCCTGTCCGCCACCTCATTACCCACGATCCCTGAGTGACCAGGCACCCAACAAAGAGTGACCATGTTGCGTCTTCCAGCACAAGACACTGTTTTGTAACAATCCCAGACAACCCTAGACCTGAACTCAAAAGAGTCCAGCGCCCTCAGAGCAGCCTGGCTGTCAGAAAAGATGCTGATAGAGAGGCCCTCTTGACCCCTCCTCAGAATCTCCCCCGCACACTCCATGATGGCGGTAATCTCCGTCTGGAACACAGTAGGAAAAGAACCCATTGGCACCCCGAGACTGACACCATCCTGCACCCCGTGGATGCCAGCACCCGACCCGCTCCTAGACTTGGAACCATCCGTGAACCACACTCGGTCTCCAGGAGGGAGCGGACAAGCACCTTCGCTCCAGTCGTCCCTGCTGGGAAAGCGCACCCGGAACGACCTGCTGAAGGAAAAAGTTGTGGGAAGATGATCAGAGGGCATGTCCAAGACCTCACTCTGAACCACCTGAATGATCTTTGTGTGGCCAAGTGGGTCGCCCGGCAACACCCAGAGGTTCTCACACTGGAGACGGTATGCACCCATTCTAGCCACCATCTTGATATGAATGTCTATGGGCAAAAGATCAAGGAGACACTCCAAAGTGGCACCTGGGCTGCTACTGAGAGCTCCAGTGACGAGTAGGCTTGCAAGCCTCTGAACGCCCGCAAGCCTCCGCATCGCCACGCCAGCTTCCAGCTTCGTCCACCAAACGATGGATCCGAACGTCATCGCCGGTCTTACTACTGCAACATAAAGCCAATGCATTAGTTTGGGCCTGAGCCCCCAGGTCGATCCTATCATCCGCCTGCAAGCAAATAGGGACCACTTGCCTCGATCAATGACCCTTTGCAACTGCGGCCCCCATTGAAGGGTCCTGTCCAGAATGACTCCTAAATACTTCACCTGGTCCTGAGGAACAATGGTGGATCCCTGCAGCCTGAACGGTTCGATATTTAAACATTTGGCCAACCGGCTGCTTGTTCGTTTTATCGAATGAACTCCCGACTACGATGGTTCTTTCGAGGTGCATAAAAGCAAAAACTAAAGTGCTCATTTAATCAAAGTCAATCAGATGTAAATAAAAAGTTGTGGTTACAATGTTAAATTGGAGGTCTACAAATGGATTTACGTGCAAAAAACGAGTTCGCACGCAGCTAGCTGACGTGAGGGAAGTGAATTTCCCCAAAAAAAGTTTAAAACTCAAAATATGTGTAAAAATATACATGTATTCCAATTTTTTGTTTAATCTGAAAACATTGATTTTTTGGCTGTTCTGATGCTCCTCGTTTCATTTACCTGCAAAGCTGGGAATAAAATTTTGCGCATTATAATGTTAGAAGGTCCAGGCAGGCTTGAAAGTAGGTGTGAGTTGCTGGGGATGATAAAAGTACTCTAACAAAGGAATAACAGGCTTATCTAGTGTAAAACCCCTATAAGACAACGTACTGTGTTTAGTCAAAACACATTTTCTTTAATAACTCGGTAAATATTTATGCTAGAATGACGAGAGAGGGCTTAAAACTTTCGCCTCACTAATTCCCATCTTTTTACATGCATTAATTTTACATCCGGGGCTTCTCTGACCCTTTTTGGGCCCAAAAACTCGAAATTTGAAAGATTAATCTCCAAAAAAAGGGTTTAGAGTTTTCCGATTGTTTTGCCCAACGAACTTGTCCAACTGATTACAGAAAGGAACGTCCCTAACAAATTGAAGTTAATCGGACAAAAAACGTGACCGCTAGAGTGCAATACACACACACACACACACACACACACACACACACATATATATATATATATATATAAAATTTTGAACGCCCCCCAAAACGTGTTCAGGGGGTCACGTTAGGAACTTCTATGGTGGTCCCGGGCTTAAGTTTCACCGTGCGGGTCATGCTAATAGTTCACTTTCCAAAGGAAATATACTAATAACAACAAATTAACACGTTCGCTACCACAATGTTAAAAAAAAATCGTAACCACAGACTGCCGCCTCAATTTTGCGGCAGGCGTGGCCTACTCATAGCCCAACGCCGCAGATCTGCGGCGGGTGGGTTCAATAAAATAGACTGCCGCCGCAGAATTGCGGCGTTGGTTTCTTGATACTAAATGAGAAATTTCTTCGCAACGGTCTATTTTAAAGGTTAGATGGTTTAGGCACGGTTTACAGGATAGCCCGCCTTATATATGCGGCGCTTGGTCTGTAGCTAGGACTAGGACCAGTCTACAGGGAAGTTTATGATTTTTTTCGTGGGTTGTCAGAGTGACCCGGCCGCCGCATATTTGCGGCGGCTGGTAGCGAACGTGTTTTCAACTTCAGTTCACAACAAAATTACAGTAACCTAACCTAACCTAAGTCCGCCGAGCGCTGTATGGTGGCTGTTCGTTGAGCAACATAATTACAAATAAATGAATTTGTAAAAACAAAATAAAGTCAAATTAAACATAAATTGCAGACCTCAAAAAGCAAGCATCAAAAGTAGGATTCAAACCCGTGACCACATGATCTTGAATCATCTGACAACATATCCACTGGGCTACTGGGCTAAATTCATTCGATAGAACACACAATCGGTTTGATTACATTTTCCAATCTCGTAACAAACGATATTCGCGATACTGAACCTCCCGTGTAGGCGATAATGTGCTCACCTTGTTTTGTAACAGCTGATTTATATACACCTCATGTGAGTAAATGAGTGTAGTGTGAGTTAGAGTGTAGTATCGCCTACACTCTAAATAAATCAGCTATTGTTTATTTAAATCAGCTGATACAAACATGTGGTATTAGCCAAAGATAGTGTGCTTTCATTTAAACGGCTTTCCAAAACTTTACACATTTAAATGGGCCAAAATACTCAAAATTACTCCTTCTCCGATAAATAGCGGCTAAACGGATGATCGGATCTTAAATCTGACGGGAAATCGTTGGTTGAAAATTAAATTTTCTACAACTTTTGTATTTAACATTTTTTGCCATCTCTTGGCGTTTCCGTACAAAACGCGCTCAAAGTGGAAAAATGAAAAAGTGGAATTTTTCCCGCCTCAAGAATGCCTCAAACACTCAAAAATGTTAACCGTTGGCAATTTTTCTGGCAGTTTCTCAGCAAGAGCTTTAATTCAAGTATGATGTTGAGTGGGAGTGCCTCATAGTTTATGTCAGTGAATGAGTGAGTGAGTGAATCCGTCTAGCTTTATATAACTTAAGTAGATATATATTATTTTTAAAATAAAATTACCAGAGTACCCTTCAAAATTCATTTTTTATTCACTGACAGGTGTTTCGAGGTTTACCTCATGATCACAGTGCAGCTAATAACCTTAAACTTAAAATTAAATAATATGTAAATAAACAAAACAGTATATTACTATGCAGTGAACTAAATAATATTTTATATATATATATATATACATATATACAAATTTGAACGACGGTGTTTTTGGCATCTGGGGACCTCAAAATTAAAAGTTATCAAAAGTGTGGTCTCGGGCTTAAGACTTACCATGAGACCTACGGTAATAACTTCTTCTCTATAGGGAAAATTTGCTAATATATATATACATATATAAAAATTTGAACGAACGGTGTTTTTGGCATCTGGGGACCTCAAAATGAAAAGTTATCATGGTCTCGGGCTTAAGTCTTACCATGAGACCTACGGTAATAGCTTCTTCCCTATAGGCGTATAGAAATTCGCTAAAAGTAATGTAATTAATAAAATCTTGAAAAATCAAAACAAATCGCTTTGACAAAAGTAAGTGAAGATTTTGGCAGGGGTAACTTCAACTATTTCCTTTTTTCCACCCCGTCATCTTCAAGCCAACAAGTCATCTCCAAATTTGTGTGAATAACAGCAACAAAAAGCTACAGTAAGAGCGGGAAGAAAGGCTCCCCAGAATGAAAGCTTGTAATGGTTAGTATAAAATGTCAGGGTAAAAGATTAACCAACATTTAAATTGTACATATGTACACTTTATTTATATTAATGGACAGAGTATTAACAGGTAAGTAGACATTATGCCTCGCCAATTGGGAAGTCAATGTAAGTCTTCCTCATATATGTAATATCTGGCAACAAACTCAAGATGTTTTCTGCTTCTGCACTAAGTGTCTTTGGCAGGTTTAATACTGTCTTCGGACCTGAAAAAATTCCTAGATTACATATATATTCAAGACCATAGATACTTGACAAAAAATGTCCAAACACCATTTTAAGCAGCCAGTTTGCTGTAGTATGCCTGAATGTAGGTGCACTCCGTGGTTTGACAAATTTAAAAAGTTAAATCTTTCTCTCAAGTATAGAAGAGGCTCCTTGTGGATGCACGCCGGGCCGCATACTTGACCTAGTTCCACTTTCACACTTTGAATGCCAGAGTTTTTTCAGTGGTTATATTCCAAAAGTGCCACGAATGTCTGTTATCCAATGAAGCAATTGATAATAAAAACCGAATCAAACAGTATAACCATTAAGTTTCAGAATCAAAAATTTGATGCACATATATGAACCAAAATCCTGATATTTTTGGTTTAACCAACTGCAACGTATTTTTTAGAAAGTGAATACGCAAAGCTATATCGTAACAAGGCACTCAAAGGGTTAATGCATATTAACCGATTTTGTTTTATCAAGTAATATAATATTACAAGGCAATCTTAAAGAGAAACGAGTGACCATTTTATGTCTGACTTTTAATTGCAGTAGTTTTAAGCCAAATAGTATATTTTACAATCAGCAAGTCTTAAGATTGGAAGGTTTTAAATAAATCACAAGAAATACTTTTTAAGCAAAGATAACATTATAAAACTCCAGGATCTGATAAATAATAAATAGTTTTAACTGCATGGTGTAAAAATATTTCAGTATTTAATCTACTAGTCTCTGCTCCATCATTTTTAAAGTTAAAATCACAAAAATCATCACTTAGTGCTCAAAAACATGCTCTTGTACAATTTTGTTATCTTTCAAAGTAATCTCACTGTAACAATTAACTGTCTTAAAGTTGCCAAATTTTATGTTATGAGGCCTAAGCACAAAGTATATTTTTCCTAAAGAACCTTCAACAAAATCCATTCAATACTTCAGAAGTCATAGACTAAAGTGGTGTTTATGAGGAGGGAATTCCTTATTCATTCTGCTTTTATTATAATATTATTTTATGTATTAAGATTATAATACTCAGACATATTAGTGTGTAATGCATGCAAATAGTTAGAAGATGCTACTCACTAATTGCAAGTTGAGTCTCGATAGTCATGATGAAGTTGAGATCCAAGAGAGAGGAGTGGCAAGCTGCCCACCACCACAACAAGCAAAGCAACACATCAATACCTCACAACACGTACACACACTTTATACAGGTTCCTGCACACCCCGCCATTGACACACACGTTTTAGCTCAACTTATCAAGTGCCACGGATACCTGGGCTTTGCCCTGACTAAGAATTCACACCAAGGATACAAGTTTAATTATTATTATTTTGAGGATACTTGAAAAAAGTGCAAAATATTTCATAAGATTTAGATTTTTGTGTAGTGATCAGCCAACAATATTCTTTGGGAAATCAGACTACAGATCACAGGCAGTCACTGGAATTTACAATAAAGCGTACAAACAGAAGTACATCTGTCATTGTGTTCTATCCTGATCAGGTGTATGGTGTCTGACAACAGACAGGGTGACATGAGTGAGATAACATCGCCTAACAAACATGTGGATACCTCTTAAATATTAATTATTTTCCCCCATAAAAGCATGGTTTTTACTTGCATATAACAATGAAAAACATCAAGAGGAAACCATCATAGGCGTGCGACTCATTTAAAAAATATTTTTTGGGGAGGAGCATATTAGCACATTGTTCAAGGGCACGTTATTGGGTTACTTCCCCTAATAAAAGTCAAAAGAATAGTTAATTTCCACAAAATCGTAAAATAAGTTACGATGTGCGATACAGCAGTTTGATAGATTGACATCAAATGTCGTATCGGTAGGTGGAATTTTATATTAATTAATTTGTTGCATAATAGCACCAAAAAATAACAGCAATGGGTTTCAAATTACAGGCTCTCGTGGCTCTTGTAAATAGAGACAGTAGCAATTAGGATTGTACGAGTAATTTTCCATGGCAATTTTACTCAGTTTAAGTTTTAGAAACTCAATTGAAATCTAGCGAGTTGTTCTCACGAATTTGAGGTAAATCACTAACAATAATGAACGTTGATGCTGACGATCAGGCCTCTTACCCGAGTATTATTGGCTGTAAACGACAATCTCGTAAAATTGGCAGAAAGGTCAATGGAATGATTTTATCAGCTGTAATTGGCGATCATACCGCATAACACTGGCCATAATCGATGATTGGATCACTTTATATCGGTCATAAATGACGATTTTACCGCATAATATCAGCAAACATGATAATGAAGCCCAATGATAACCATATCTTGGCCTAATAGCAACGTGACAGGAACTTTTTAATAGAGGCAATGCAAATTATACAAATGATTTACAACGATTGTGTATATTAAAATCAATGGTTTTGTAATTTTTTTGTCGGAAAATATTAAAGAATTAAGCCACATTTAAAACTTTGATTCAGTGATCGAATTAAAAATGTTTTGCTCCAGCTCCAAAACTATAACATAATATAAAAATATGATTGTTTTGATAGCGCAATTTGAATCAATGCATAAGATAATAATTCAGAAATTGGGTTGAAATTAGTGTCATTGTGAAAATCAAAAATTTATCAAGTTAACATTTCTTACTACAAAACATGTATGACAAATATTAAATGGAAATTTTAAGCTTATTGCTGAAAATGTCAATAGGCTAATTTTAAAATTACCTTATGATCCTGCCGGATAATTTACTAGGTGGCCAACATTATAACTATATCAATATTTAAAACAAAAATTTTGGAATTCATGAAAAATCAAATTTGAAATCCGTTGTGCCAAATTTGAAGGTGTTATCAAGACCAAAACCTATCAAACATGATATTGAAATGTTTGTTATGATTTCTGGGTGTGTACAAATTCAGAAACTATTTGAAAACTCTTTAGGGCTCTGCTCCACTGATCTTCAAAGTATTAATATTTATCTGTTGATTTAATGATTTTATTTGGTATATTTAAATTTATTATTAAAATATATGTTTGTATTTAAATATTCCCGACATAACAGGGATTTTCAGGCCTAGATGAATTAAAGCAGACTTTTACTACTCTGATTTTTGACAGGTCATTGACAAAACGAATATCCCAAGTTTCAGCCTTGAGGAAGGTTGTTAAAATATGGTTGAAATGTTGGTATAGCAGAACAAAGCATTCAAAGTAGATCTTGGAAAGGTCCACTTAATATGCTCTATAACACAACCAAGTTTAGGTAGAGATACTAGAGCTACCTTTAAAATCTAAAAAACTTTCATAGAAAAGCGATGTGAAAAAACCACAACCAAAGTGAAGGTAGAAAATTTAAAGTGATCATGAAAATGGTACTTACAATCGAGGGGATTTGTGAGACCACTGCCGACCCAGTCAAAATGGGCATCTGGAACTGACTCCTGCAAACAATACAACTATGTGTTGTATATTTATTAATGTAATTAGTACAGGGCTTTTGACTAAGCTATCAGCTGATGGATCAGGATGTTCTACACAACAACTAAAGTGATTGCCTTAAAAACTCAAGTGACAGTTTTAAGAGAACAGGGAAAGCACTCCCTGAGAACATTTCCAATATCCACTGAATATTTTGTATGGTGTGACATACTGACACATTAGCTGCCGTGCCCAACACAACCTCAGCATAACCTGTCTAATTGTGCATTGTACATGGTACTAATCCATGCATTTGAAATGCTTATACTCTTCTGTCGTTAAATGCTTCACTCTGACATTTACTAGCAATATTGAAATTTAAGAAATAGAAGAGAGTATGCAGAATTGAATGATTTCTATATGCCTATACCCCAGTTAATTTTGTTTTCTATATAAAAAAAAACTAAATATGATGGAAAACAAATCTGGGGAAATTTTAGGGGTCCAAACATGTAATGAACCCCTGGTGTCCACACAATTTAAAGGAGTTTGGACCACTTTCCGTTAACACTTAGCTCGTTCCGTTGGTCTACCATTCCAATGCGCTGGTTCCATTCCTAACGTGTCATTTTTTTTTTAACCTATCGGGTTAGAATAGAATAATTGTGTTTTAAAATGGATTAATGGTGTATTTTAATTAAAATATGGTTTTCATTCAGTTTAAAGAGTTGTAGTGCACACACACAGTAAACATAAGGAAGAAGTAGCAAAATCAGTATTGACCATGTGCAACATACAAATAATTAATCAATCCCATCAAATTTCCAAGCTAGCCTGCCACCATTTATTTTCATTGGGCCATCCCACCAACTTTGCCACTGATATGTCAACTCGTTGATAGTTGCACGACTTGTCATTGTCGGTTGTGAGCGGGAATCAAACCACGAACTTCGTAAGAACACATGGCCAAGGTGTTTCTACGATTTAGCCCACACAGCTATCACAACCAATAGCCAAGGGGTTTTGCATAGGATAGTAGTCGGTCTGCACCCCTAGCAGAGAGAATCGTAGCTGCTTACAGTCATTAGATAGAAATTTTGCTACTATAGTGCAGTACCAAATCGAAGCCCATTATGGGTTATCATAAATAAAATAAAATTCAAACTTTAATGGGTTAAAAGAATTTTTGAGTTCTTTATCAAAATGCTTCTGGGATTGAAACAATTACATTATGAAAGGCTGTTAACAAATAAAATGATTAATGAATAAATTAATGGTAAATAAAAGTTCATAATTTCTTACAACAGTTTTGCATTTCCAACAGACCTGTGTTGTGGCGCTGGAGGCAGTACTGACAGTGGCGGCGATACTGACAGTGGTGGCAATACTGACAGTGGGGGTGATGATGGAGGGGGGAGCAGCCGGGGCCGGGGGGGACTCAGTAGCTTTGATCGGCTCCAGCGGGCCACAGCTCAGATTGGCCGCAAACCTGGGGACAGCCGAGATGCTCCACGGCGTGAACAGCTACACAACACACACCCAGCTACATGCGAGTTACACGAGTCTACTTACAACTAAAAATGCTCCGTAACAGACAAACAAAAATGTTTTATTTCAATTGCAAATTTTTGTTTCAGCTAATGATTATATGCTAAACATGTTTAAAATTGTATTCCACATAAGATGTCAAAAAAAAAAAAAACAAGAGATACAAGTAGACAAATTGTATAATTGTGCATCATCTCTCCTTATTGATTTAGAATGTAAAACTAAAAAAAAATACAATCAATCAATCAATTTTTATTGTGAACTTATAATAAATTATCTGGCCCGATAGATGTCCTGTCTTAATGTAATTGAATTTGTTTTCTGCCAAAAATGCTCGTTCATTTTCAAGATGAGCTCATTCGCTTCTGCTCACTTGCTTATTTTTATATAGAGCTAACTTTAGCATCGAAGAAAGAGTTTGAGTTGTCATTCAAGTAGATTTGTTATTTCCATAATAAACATAAGTTTAAGCCTTTCAAGTATGTTAGATAAAATCTTTATAACAGCTGTTTCTTTAAATTAATTGAATTAAGAGAAGACACAAGTGACATGATAAACCAAATAAAACATTCCTCCATAAGAATAACATGTAAACTTTGAAGGGCCATAGAATTTTCCCTTAAGAATTTTCAAAACGAAAATAGGCCTATATTTTAACCAGGTATATAAGGAATATTCCTACATTTTCATGATAATCGGTTCAGTAGTTTTTGAGTTAAAAAATGGTGTTACCAACCCTACTTTGTTTTATGTATTTAGATAAAAATTGTATTTATTTATGTGTCTTTTTTTAAATTTGTTATGATTATAGTTTGAAAAGTATTGACCTTATTGTTTTAACACTTGTAACAATGCTTAACACCACATAACGTAATATGTGGATTGTACCAATGATTAGATGATGTATTCAGATGACTTACAATATTCCTGGAATCAATGTTGAGGGAGGTCAGTAGACGACGGTTGGAGAGAGACTCATTCCACTGGTAGGAGAGAGCGGGAGAGGACTCTAGTGGGAAAAGACGTGACCACACAACATCGTCCGGCCTCAACAATGCTGACCCTACTAGAGGTGACTCCCCGTCCTCACACGGAAATATCGACACCCAGTCCTGCAACGTGTTGTTTCAATCAGCTGATTATACAGTCAAATCCCGATTATTGATCCGGGGCTTATCAATAAATGTTAATTTTCTCCAATTTTAGCATACATAATAGTAAAGTGGTAAATTAATATCTCCAATTTATTTCTGTTAACTTGAGTTAATACCTGAAAATTAATAGGTTTTCATTACCATCCAAAAATAACTTTAAATCATTAAACAATTTGAAACTTAACCGAATGTTGACAAGGGAGTATAGAATAGATGAACAAACAGTTTGCCATTTGAAGTATAAAATAAACAAACGCTGTGGCTACATACCCGGCAGCCGGCTCCCATTGGGTACCCGGCAGAAGTCGACGTCACCTTATGGAAATAATCATACATAGGCTGAAAGTTCTACGAACCTTGGTAGTTGACAAGCCTCGGTGGCCAAGTTGATATGGTATGGATCCACGATCGAGCAGTACCGTGTTCAAATCTTACTTTTGATGTATACTTTTTGAGATTTAAAATTTTCTTTTAAATTTTACTTTAATTTGTTTGGTGTTAAATCTTACTTTTGTTGTTTAATTTTTCAGGTCTGAAATCCCTGTTTAATTTATTTATACTAATTTATTTATTTGTAATTATGTTGCACAACGAACAGCCAGCATACAGCGCTCTGCGGAGTTAGGTTAGGTTAGGTTACTATATTCTGTCGTGAACTGTAGTCTAGTAGTTTGTTATTTTGTTCACACAAATCCATTTAGGAAAAAGGTTTAACATAACGCAGACGACTCCAGAAACGAAACACGTTCCGCTGCTAGTGACGTCACAGGTAATGTCGAGCGCATAAAAAACAATCAGTGACATCATCGACTTCTGTCGGGTAAGTAGCCACAGCGATAAACACAACTCCACAGTTTTACATGTGTAACCGACTCAACACACATTAAAAAAAGGGAAACTCAATGAAAACTCAACATATGACAAATGTGATAGCAGGATCAAGAAATCCCATTAAGAAACTTAAGAACAAAATATATTTTTGGAACCTTGCGCAAGAGCCCTTGACACTTCTTTGGGTTGGATAACATTTTTAAGCATTGTCACAGCATTTGCAAACTTAAAATTTGTCATTTGATTTTAAGTAAGTGGAGGCAAAATTCAGCGGATCACTTATATAAAGATGTTAAAGTATTTGTGGTTATTAAGTTTATTGTCTTGAAAAAATATAAGTCAATAAATTAGGACTGTACTGGAAATGTTTCTAACAAAAAGATGTAAATCCAAGAACAAGTTGTGTTGTTATACCCATTAAAGGCTGAAAAAATTCCTGCTGCGTTACACCAAACGGCTGGAGTTTGCCGTGCTGCCTTAGCCACAACGTACTTAGCCAACAACTGCTGACTACGCAACAGAATTTGGGCACAAACTACCTAAAGAACTGTCCTCCCATCAGTCATCAGTCTCACCCTCACTTATTAGTGAATTTCCTATGAAAAAGTGAACTATTAGCATGACCCGCACGGTGAAACTTAAGCCCCGGACCACCATAGAAGTTCTTAACGTGACCCCCTGAGCACATTTTGGGGGGTAGCTAACAACTTTATATATATATAGATATATAAATTTATATATATATATATGTGTTCACATTCTAGCGGTCACATTTTTATTCTGATTTACTTGAAATTTGATGAGAACTTCCCTCCTGTAAACAGTTGGAAAAGTTCGTTGGGCAAAACAATCGGACAACTCTAACCCCTTTTTTTGGGATTTTAATTTTTCAAATTTTGAGTTTTTGTGCCCAAAAAGGGTCAGAAAAGCCCTAAATGTAAAATTAATGCAAATAAGAAGATGGAGATTAGTAAGGCGAAAGTTATAACTCTCATCATTCTAGCACAAATATTTACCGAGTTATTAAATAAAATGTTATTGTCTTAACACAGTACGTTGTCATGGGGATTTTACACTGGAAAAGGCTGTTTTTCATATCTTGATGTAGATTATCACCCCCAATATCACTATACCAACTTGTTTTCCTGACTATACCTCCTCCTAACGTTATAATGTACAAAATTGCCATCCTAATAGTGAATTTAAGTATAACCAGGAGCATTAGAACAGCTAAAAAATTACATTTTTCAATTTTTCAATTTTTCAATTTTCAAACCATTACCGGTGTTGTTTTAAACCCTTTATTACATTATGTTAAGATGCTAATGTGGAAATTCACTTCCTTCATGTCAGCGCACTGCATGGGAACTCGTTTCATATCCACCTTCCAATAATCTGTAAAGTGCTGATGAATGTACAGTAGGACCCATGCTAAGCTTAACTCAAGACTGATTTACATTTGACAGTATTGGAAGCAGGAAATCCGGATCTGGGCACAATTTACTGAATTTTCATGAAATGACAACATTTAGTACTGTATATAGAGAACCCTTCTGAGAGCATTCAAACACAATATAGGCGTAACTACAACAGTTTATGGTAAACACAGAACGTATGTACATCTTTTGGCCTCCCATCCACTAACTGAGCACCACCGGCTCTCGCAAAATAAAACCGTTTCAATAACACCACTCTTATCTGTTCTAAATCTTACTTGACCAGATTTAATAGTTTTAATAGTATCATTTTGGAAGACTCAAAAGCCACACTATTTTGAAAGTAGGCACAGCGGTTTACTAATTAACCAATACATTATTTACCAAACTGTATCCAAACAGGTTTCATCACTGTTTAACTGTGCCTCCTGTTCCAATCCAAATGTAACATCTCATCCAAATGAGGTGTTTAAAATCTGGTGATGGCAAAACTTTTGTAAAATACTTGTGTAGACCTTTTTCACCCCCCAATTGACCAAGATATACTCACTTGCTTGAAAAGGATTGGGTGTTTTGCATTAACAAATACAATTAAGGAATGCAACGACTTCAAAGTTTTTTAAAGATCTTTATCATTCAAGAAGAAACTGGTTCAGATGAGCACAGCAACAAAGAAAGTATTTTTACACACATATCACATGTAATATGTGTGTAAAAATACTTTCTTTGTTGCTGTGCTTATCTGAACCAGTTTCTTCAGGTGAGTTAGCTGTGTATCCCACCTTTTCTCATTGAAACTCCCAAGCCAAGTGCTTTTCCTTTGCAAACCTTATCATTCAAGAAACAATTTATGAGTGATTTATGCACAGAAAATAATCAGAAGTTTGACTGGAAGAAGATATTTATAAATATCCCCAAGGATTCAAATTTTATTGCATTTACTGACATCAGTAAATTAAACCTCCTGTAGTATCGTTTGAAAACAAATTTAAAGGTTGGAAAGATATATGATCAAGAGGTGTGATTGTGACAAAAATATATTGCATTTAAAATAACGACCAATGAAGAGATTGTGCAGCATACAATGGAGGAAGTTGAGAGTGAGGATGAGGTGGGTGAGAAGGAGGAGGGTGGGGAGGGGCAGACAGCTGATATCGGGAACACTCACTGCCTGTTCTTCACCGAGTAGAATGTTTTGAATGGGCTTGTGGGCTATCAAAAAGTCAAAAGACAAATTTACCACCTGAAATTTTGTGGAGCGAACAAAAACTAGTATTGAGATCAAGTAAGTTTTTGCTATAGCAAAAAGATTATTACATAAACATGTATTTACGACAAATGGACCTATACTAATAGGCCTAATTCTGTAAGAGAAATTTTTAAATCCAAATGTGGGAGTTTGGCAAATTGTAGGATGATGGGCAAAGGCTTAAATTAAAGCTCTCAGTCCCTGGGACTTGGGAAAAATAGTAGTATTTTTTAAAAGTTACCAGCAAACGATAAATAACGTAAAACAACTCCATAGGAAAAGCATGGGGATTTTAAAATGTCTGCTTTGTTTACATTAAAACATGTGATCAAGTGTCTACTTTTTTTACGAACTGACATGTATTCCTACTATACTTATATTGTTTTAATTTCCTCAGCATGAAGAGTAAAAAAAAAACCACAGATGAGGCAGAGGATTGGAGCAAGGTTAGGGGCTAAGGCCCCATCAAGCCACTAGTTACAGATATGTATCTTAACAGCTTTCAAGCAAATTTTAGAAGTGTCATTGACTATGAATACATTAATAATGTATATGAATAATTGACTATGAATAAATATGTATTGAATTACAAATCATGCACACGGCCGTTCCGTCAGTTATGTTCTTTCGATCATAGCACTATAAAAGCGGAATATAAAGGGATTTTCAAGGTGTTTTAATGGGATTAAACGGGATTTTGTTGTCTGAAGAACTGGATTATTATTCTTGTTTAGGCCAGCAGCTGATAAAGTGGTCTGTCCAGTGGACCAGCTGGTCCATTTTCCTGGATTTACAAATTAACCATTCTTGGAATAATTATTCTGTATACATAATCAATGGTAGTACCATGTGTCAACAAACCATTATTACTAAAATTTAATAAGATTTAATTGAGTAGATGTTTAAAAACTTATATAAAAATTAATTATAAGTGGTTGTACGTCACCAAGATACTTACATATGATGATTAAACTTTTCTCTGTACGTACATATGAAATTGTTAACACAAGCAACTAACCTGAAATTCACTTTCTGTCCTCAAGTCACTATCATCTAGTTTTAATGGAATGTGTGAGACATTTTCTAAACTATTACTACTTTGTGCACTGACAAACGCACAATCTGAAGATGAGAAATCCGCAAAGTTAGAAAACTCATCATCACTTTCTTCCTGATTTAAAGGAGGTAAGGATAAGGTGGCTTCTCCTAATCTTGTTTGTTCCACATATAGCTTGGAATGATCATTCAATTTTTCACCCACTACAGATCTGGACAAGTCATCACTGCCTGGAAACTCTGCCTTGAAATCAGTAAAATCATCAAACTCATCGTCATCCCCATTTTCAACAGGAGTTTCATTTTCTTTTTTTTCCCTGTAATCAAAATTTTCCATGGTAGACTTGAAACCATTTGCATGGTCTTCTTTTGCAGTTTTCTCCATACTATCAACGTCATTTTGCTCAATTTGTTGACACTGACTAGAAGGTGCATCTTTTGGTTCCAGACTCGAATCAACAGAATTAAAACTTGAGCTGTCATTGCTAGAAGCGATATCCAACTTTTCAATAGTAAATTCATTACTTTGGATATTACTTTGTTCATATTTACAACTTTCTTCTAATGAAGGGATACACTCACTATTCTCGACTTCTAATCCATTTAAATTTGACTCTAATAAACAAAATTCAGGCGATTTTTTCTCACTATTTTCTATTTTTTCAGTGATTTGCTCAATATGAGGATGAACATTTGAACCATTATCCCCACTGAGTTCTCTTTCAGTATATTGTATACTTGATGGTGATTGGCTCTTTAAAACATCTTCTCCAAAATTTGTTTCCACTGCAGTCTGTACCCTGTGAGATGGAGCAAATTCAAAATTTCCGAAATCGTCATCAGACTCTTGCCCAAAGTGATCCTCCTTTGCATGACCGTTGGGTAAGTTTGGACAAGGAACAGTTTCATTAACTACTGAAGCAGTCTCTAGACAATCACTGAGTTCACTGCCACAACCCCGAGGATGTTCGCCA
The DNA here is from genome assembly GCA_963675035.1 of Allygus modestus. Classification (NCBI taxonomy): domain Eukaryota; kingdom Metazoa; phylum Arthropoda; class Insecta; order Hemiptera; family Cicadellidae; genus Allygus; species Allygus modestus. The sequence goes on along the minus strand of OY776111.1, from coordinate 291,705,871 downwards.
GTGCTCTGGCACAGTCTATCACAAGAGTTATGTTTGAGCGTTCTCTCCTCATCGCTATGAGGTGTGGGAGACATTCCCTCACTGTCTGGACACAGACCAGAGTCAGTTGCTGAATCCTGACTGGTGCTGTCTTGTTCTCCTCTGCACTTGGACACATTCTGCTTCTCTTCATCTTTTTCTGTACATGATATACACTCTGAAACAAAACAAAATCATAGACAAATCAATAATATTATTTAAAGTTAAAATACTTCAAAGGAAAAACTCCCAAACTTGTCATTAGAGTAAAAACATTAATTTTACAAAATTATGATGTAAACTGTTATAATCAAAATTTCATTTAAATAATAAATTGGAATATCCTCAAACTATAGTTGACTTTAATCCAAACCATACAAGGTCCAAACCAAAAGACGAGCAAAAGGCTAGTAACAATTAAAAAAAACTAATTAAATGAACTGAGCAAGTAGATTCTAAATAATTCTAAACTTAAACCATCTGGTTGGTGCCTGTACTTGGAAATAATATTGTTGATTAAAATACTTAGGTTAGTCTTATACGTAAATGAGTAACTGCTTCAGGTGGTTTGGCATGACCTAGGTTAAGGATTATGATTATTTTTTAACCTGTACATACCTAAAAGTGTGGTTTAATGTGTATTTATGTCATTATGGTTTTTATTAAAGGATTTGAGAACCATGCATACAGATTTAAGGAAGATTATCTGAAGATTAATTAGTTTTAGCGAATTTCCCCTATAGGGAAGAAGCTATTACCGTAGTCGGCATGGTAAGACCTAGGCCCGGGACCATGATAACTTTTCGTTTTGAGGTCCCCAGACCCCAAAAACACCATTCGTTCGAAACTGTATATATATAAATATATATATATATCTATATATATGTGTCCGTGAGCACGATAACTCTCGTAAAAATTATCCGATTTTGATGAAATTTGGTATAAACGTGTAAAGCAACATTTATGACTTTAAGTTCGAAAACCAGCCAAATCGCTCCATCCGAAGGGGTATTTTGGGGGGGTTTTGTACCCCAAAAATGGGTTTTTCAAATTTTTTACATATAATTTTGGAAATAGTCAAATTTTTGTTTTTTCCATTGGATTCAGCTTAAAAAAACACACAATTTGGTATTTTGATCATTTCTCTACGTCAATTGGTTAGCGAGATATTGAAAGTGCTAAACACAGTACGTTGTCTAATGTTATTCTTATGGAGGAAAAGACAAATTTTATATCTCGCTTATTTATGAACGTATACTGACGAAACTTGGTATACGGCTTCATCTGGTTGTGGACCATTGATATTTGCTCAAAAAACAATTCTGTTCCAAAGGCTCCCGTAGCAGCAAACCTGCGTACTCAGCCCCATGTTATTCTTATGGAGAATAACTAACGTGTTATCTCCCTTAATTATGAAAATAAATTAATGAAATTTGGTATGTGGCTTTACCTACATGAGTTATATTGATATTTGTATAAAACCCCATTTTTTGTGTTCCTTGCTTCAGCAAACCTGCATACTCAGCCGCCATGTTATTCTTATGGAGAATAATTAAAATGTCATAAATCGTTTGTTTATGAATGTATATTGATGAAACTTGGTATGTGGCTTTATGTGGTATTAAGATACATATATATGCATTGGAAATTCGCTGAGTACGCAGGTTTGCTGCTACGGGGGTATTTTATTCTAGTAGTACTATTACAATTGCAGATCAAGTGCAAATATTTTCAAGGATTTTACTAATTACACCGAAACCCACCTATCCACCCATTGGCATTTTGGAAGCACAATCAGTATAAGACAACATAACAGAAAGGCCTTGGTATAAAATAAGATATGTGGAGTTTTGGGGTTTCTGTCTCAGAAAAGCTAGGATATTACCTACTTAGCCAACAGTTCATTGAGAGAGAAAAGAGGTTTAAAATTATGACTGAATTTGTTATTAATAGCTGCATAGTGGGAGAAAGAACCTGAAGTATAAGGACTATTTGAACTTAGCATGTGTTTCTTTAAATTCTATACACTTATCTTGATTTTTTTTAATGCATTTTGAACTACATACTAAGTCATTACAGTAAATGTTTGCATCAAACTACTTAATTTATATACTAGATGTATATATCTCAATCATGAATTAATTTTTAATCTGAATCAATGTTGGTATAGCAACATGAGCCTATATTATGATTACAAACCTTGAGGAATATAAACACTGTTGTAGTCTATATCCTCAGCAGCGTTGTAGAGTCCAAATTCATCCTCTTCCTCCTCCTCATCATCATCGTCAAATGCATTCAAGGGAGGGGGAGTGGAGGATACTAGAGGTGGAATGTTTCCAGCCATAACCTACAAACAAACATTATTTTTTCTAGTTTTGTTTGATATTTTTGCCCTTAACTAAATAAATAAGGCCACAGAACTTAAAATCCAACAACTAGGCTCCTGGCCCTTTTTATAATTATTACATAAGTTGAAGTCTGGATGATGGTTTCACCCCAACCAGTCGGGCCATTCATCCTTCAAGGGTTGAGTTACCTTGTCGACAGCAGAGAACAAAATTATTATAATAAGGAATGTGCTCATCTATTGTATTATGTCCATGTTAATTAACATGTTTTTACTGCCCTTTGTATCTTCACTGTGACTGACTGTGTTTATTTAAGAAAAACTAACCTAGCATAACTGCCGCAGTACACTGTAAAAAATTTAACTTTATATAAAACGTAAGAATCATAATTTTTGAGTTCACATGTTTCTTATTTTACAAAAGTATATTTTGCTTGAGAATAAGATCCATTACAACAGAATTTTAACTACAAAATGAGTTATATATATTAGATAGTCCAAAGGCTAATGAAAATGGATTTGAATGAGTTATTCCTAAAATTGCTAAAGCTGTCCTTGAGATTTGTTTATAATCCCATAAGTAAACATTGCTGAAATTGGAGAAAACGGATTTCTATATCCACAGCTTAGCTAAGCTTTGTCTTTGAACAAAGCAGGCAACTAAGTTATTCTGTAAACAATACAACAACAATTTTACAAAGTTTGTGGCTCTGTATTACAGAGGGTTAAATAGGTACTCAGATTATGCTTAGTGACCTTGAGTCACATTATGCAATAACAGTGTAACTCCCATTACCAATTTTCTTGGACAGTAGACCCTAGATGAAACATTGACCACAGTAAGGATAAAATACCCCCCTCGCAGCAAACCTGCGTAGTCAGCGAATTTCCAATGCATAATATATGTCTTAATACCATATAAAGCTGCATACCAAGTTTCATAAAAATATATTCATATATAAGCGATATATACAATTTTAATTATTCTCCATAAGAATAGCATTGGTGATGAGTACATAGGTTTGCTGAAACAAGGAACACAAACAATTGTTTTTTATGCAAATATAAATATAATTTAACTAGGTGAAGCCACATACCAAGTTTAATCAATATTCAATCATAAGTAAGCACTATATAACATTTTAATTATCCTCCATAAGAATAACATGGGAGATGAGTAAGCAGGTTTGCTGCAACAAGGAACTAAAAAAATGGGTTTTTATGCAAATATCAATATAACTCAACAAGGTGAAGCCACATACCAAGATGTATTAATTTATGTTCATAATTAAGGGAGTCATTACATATTACTTATTCTCCATAAGAATAACATGGGGGCTGAGTACGCAGGTTCGCTGCTACGGGGATAATCAACAAAAAATCAATTTTTTGTGCAAATATCAATATACCAGTACTACGTGACCCCACGTGCCAAGTTTCATCAATATACATTCATTAATAATGGAGATATCAAATTTTATTTATTCTCCATAAGGATAACATTGGACAACGTACTGTGTTTAGCACTTTGAATATCTCTGCAACGGTTGGACGTAGAATCACAATTTAAACACCAAAATGGAATATAACAGAGTCAGCTGAGTTGAGCTGAGTTGATTGGTAAAAGCAAATGTGAAGTTTACATTAAAAATAACTTAGGAAAAGCCAAAAACCTTTTTCCCATAAGATTAACATGGGAGATTTTATGAGCAGGTTTTTTTGGATTTTCTCCGCAACCACTTAACCTAGCTTAATAATTCATGGTACCATATTATTTGTTTTTTAAACTCTATAACATGGTCTAAACAAAAATTAAGTGTTTTAAAAATTTTAGGGTAAAAAATGCAAAAAACTGATTTTTGGAAAATTTAAAACCCCCATAAACCCCCCTTCCCATGGCCCGATTTTTCTGGTTTTCGAACTTAAAGTCATAAATGTCACTTTACACATTTGAGCCAAATTTCATCGAAATCGGACGTTTTTTACTCAAGTTATCGCATTCACGGACACATATATAGATATATATAGATATATATATAGATATATATATATATATATACCCCCCGTCGCAGCAAACCTGCGTACTCAGCGAATTTCCAATGCATTGATATGTTTCTCACTAGTACATAAAGCCACTCACCAATTTTGACAAAAATACATTCATAAATAAGTTATTTATTACATTTTATTTATTCCCCATAAGAATAACATTAGGACTGAGTACGCAGGTTTGCTGCAACGAGGAAGATAAGAAATGATTTTTATGCAATTATCAATATAACTGAACCAGGTGAAGCTACTTACCATGTTTTATTAATTTATGTTCATAATTAAGGGAGATATAAAACTTTACTTATTCTCCATAAGAATAACATTAGGGCTGAGTATGCAGGTTAGCTGCTACGGGGACAATCAACAAAACATTTATTTTTTGTGCAATTATCAATATACCAGTACAACATGAAGCCACATACCAAATTTCATCAATATACATTAATAAATAATCAAGATATCCAATTTTATTTATTCTCCATAAGGATAACATTGGACAACGTACTGTGTTTAGCACTTTGAATATCTCTGCAACGGTTTGACGTAGAATCACAATTTAAACACCAAAATGATTGTTTTGTGGAGCTGAAGTGATTGGTAAAAGAAAATATGAAGTTTAAAATAAAATTAACTGAGGAAAAGCCAAAAACCTTTTTCCCATAAGATTAACATGGGAGATTTTATGAGCATGTTTTTTGGATTTTTTCCGCAACCACTTAACCTAGGTTAATAATTCAAAATACCATATTATTTGTTTTTTAAGCTCTATAACATGGTCTAAACCAAAATTAAGTGTTTTAAAAATTTTAGGGTAAAAAATGCAAAAAACTGATTTTTGGAAAATTTAAAACCCCCATAAACCCCCCTTCCCATGGTCCGATTTTTCTGGTTTTCGAACTTAAAGTCATAAATGTCAGTTTACACGTTTGAGCCAAATTTCATCGAAATCGGACGTTTTTTACTCAAGTTATCGCATTCACGGACACATATATATATATATATATATATATATATATATATATATATATATATATATATATATATATAGATATATATATACATATATATAAATTTGAACGAATAGTGTTTTGGACATCTGGGGACATCAAAACAAAAAGTTATCATGGTCTCGGGCTTAAGTCTTACCATGAGACCTACGGTAATAGCTTCTTCCCTATAGGGGAAATTCGCTAATATATATATATATATAGATATATATATATATTTTATAAATTTGAACAAATAGTGTTTTAGTCATCTGGGGACCTAAAAAAAAAATTTGTCATGGTCTCGGGCTTAAATCTTACCATGAGACCTACGGAAATAGCTTCTTCCCTATAGGGGAAATTCGCTAAGTTTCAAAACTAATTAAATTCATAAACTAAAAAAATATATAGGGCTTAACAAAATTATAAGTAAAAAACTATGTGAGATCTGTATACTAAAGTCATAAGTTACACAATCGGAATTACCCTAAATTAAATACCGCAACAGAACAGGATACATACCTGTTAGACAATTGTATATTCGGTAATTTGATGATAGATCCCTAATCAATTATCAACTAACACATTATAATTCATCAACCTGTGGATAGTCCTTCTATGATGGTTTCCTCATAGCTGTAAAAACTTAGCCCTTAACTATGTGACGACGTCTGACCATTAAATAACACAGATCAGCCCCTACCAGGCTTTTTCTCCTTCCTACAGTACCCCACTGACTTGAGATAGCCACTCAGGCTTATTGGCGAATGGCAAAATAAATACATGTTAATGAAAAAATGTTACCACTTTAAAAAAATTTTTTTTTTACAGTGAAATTATGATACATAGGGTGTCTTACGTAAGGTGTCACAAAATGATAACACATATTTCAATAGAAGGATAAAACAAAATCATTCTCCAATAAATTGATCCGGAGAAATAAAGTAATCATATTTTATATACCCTACAGAATTTTCTCAACACTGAATGTCACTAATGTGATTCTCTGAATTTTGAAATAAACTATGGATGCATGTCATTTTGCAAGTCATTTTAACACTTTCGCTGCTGCAAACATGTTCAAACATGAAATTTGCATAAGTTTCTATGTTGAGACAAAACCCCGATCGGGGTCCGCAGCAGCCAACGCTTATAGTAGACAAACATGTTATCGATAAAAGAACTCTTCAAAACAACGGCCTTTTTTATACAAATATTGATATTAATAGAATACCCTGAATTTTGTAAACCCCTGAGACATATATTTGGCCAAGTTTATTACGAGTAAGATATTAATCAGAATAAATATGTCTACAAAAATATGTCTTACTTAAATATGTCTTACTTATAAAATACAGGGTTTTTCTATTAATGCCCATACTTTTTATAAAAACAGCTGTTATTTTTGAATTGATTAATATTAGTGAGCTCTGTTTTTGCCAAATTTGTTTACAAGGCTTTAAAGTTATGTACGTATAACATAAGTTATGTTTACATTTGAAAATTCAGAGGATCACACTAGTGACTCTAAGTTTTTTAACATAAACTGTAGGAAATTAAAAAAAGTTTTAAAAATATGGCATTCCTTCCGAGTTGATTTAGTGGGGAATAATTTTTTCTATATTTCTGAGTAAACTATGTCTGCATTCTTTTTGAGACACCTTACATGAGACTCCCTGTATAATTTCACTGTAAAAAAAATGTTAAAAAGAAATCTTTTTTGTTAAGTTTTTAATTACGGCCTATAAGCATTTGTAGGGGCCTATCTCAAGTCAGCGGGGCGCTCGAGGAAGGGGAAAAAGCATGATAGGGGCCTATTTGTATTATTTATTGGTCAGCCGTCATGACTTAGTAAAGGCCATCATAATAGGGACTTCCTATAGGTTTATGAATTATTTTCTGTTAGTCTATGATTGATTAGGTCTATCTGATGTTTCTGGAGGAAGCCCTAAGGCAGAATATTTTCATTTTTTCTACAACAGAGTATGTAAAATCCCAAAACTTTCTGCAAGCCTATCACAATTGTTCATGCGCTTACTGCAACCATTGGAATCAAATAAAGACAAATATAAAAAAAAACTAGTAACTAAGAACATTATTAAAATAAACCAATCTTATTGGAAAACTCTCAAAATAATTATCTTGTATTCTGTTGTACAAGTACAACAATATAGCTTACTGTAAAGCACGAACATATTAACACGTTCACTGCTGAAAAATAAGTACCTAAAAAAAACTAATAAGTAGTTATGGTGCACTATTACGCAATCACGATAAAAAATAGCCCCGTCGCAGCAAACCTGCATACTCAGCGAATTTCCAATGGAGATATATAATACTACATAAAGCCACTTACCAAGTTTCATAAAAATATATTCACAAATAAGCGGTATATACAATTTTAATTATTCTCCATACGAATAACATTGGGGCTGAGTACGCAGGTTTGCTGCAACAAGGAACACAAAAATGGGGTTTTATGCAAATATCAATATAACCCAATTAGGTGAAGTCGAATACCAGTTTTTATTCATTTATGTTCATAATTAAGGGAGACATAGCATTTAATTATTCTCCATAAGAATAACATGGGGCTGAGTACGCAGGTTTGCTGCTACAGGAGCCTTTGGCAAAAAAATTTTTTTTAGCAAATATCAATAAACCACAATCAGATGGAGCCTTATACCAAGTTTTGTCATTATACTTTCTTAAATAGGCGAGATATAAAATTTTTCTTTTCCTCCATAAGAATAACATTAGACAACATACTGTGTTTAGCACTTTCAATATCTCGGTAACCAATTGACGTAGAGGAATGATCAAAATATCAAATTGTGTGTTTTTTTAAGCTGAAACCAATGGCAAAAACTAATATTTGACTATTTCAAAAATTATATGTAAAACATTCAAAAAACCAATTTTTGGGGTACAAAACCCCCCCAAAATACCCCTTCGGATGGAACAATCTGGCTGGTTTTCGAACTTATAGTCATAAATGTTGCTTTACACATTTATACCAAATTTCAACAAAATCGGATCATTTTTATGAGAGTTATCGTGCTCACGGACACATATATATACAGTTTCGAACGAATGGTATTTTTGGGGTCTGGGGACCTCAAAACGAAAAGTTATCATGGTCCCGGGCCTAGGTCTAACCATGCCGACTACGGTAATAGCTTCTTACCTATAGGGGAAATTTGCTAAAATCAAAAAGTCGCGGAATTCGGCAACGGCACGAACACGTCAAAAATTATGATGTAAACAGATGGCGCAAGCAGCAACAACCTTCCCCGTCCAAGGCTAAGCTCACACTGACTCAATATATTTCAGTTGGTCTGGTGCCGACTATTGTTGGCGCGCACCGCATAGCAGCGCTAGCGACACAAAACTGCAGTTGGCGCGAGCTATGAATGTGTTAAACTAATATTTATATAGTGTTAATAATAATAATATTAATCAGCCGGTGCTATATAAATAACCTAAGTCTAAAAAAACACTTAATTGTAAATTCATTTATAGACTGAGATTCAAGGTCTATAGGCATAATTTTGCTGCATTAAAACAAATATATTTTTTAAATAACATATTTGGAAACACAATTGGCTCTTTACAACCAACCAATCAATATTTGTTTAGTTCTTAAATAGGTTTTTCTTTGTAAATAAAGAAATGACCCAGTCACATCCCCTAAGTTGCTGTACTGTAACTTAGTACTGATAATAAATGTACTTGATTATTTTGTAGCACTTAAAACAAGGCAAACAAATATTTAAGTTAGGTTTTCTAGTTTTTTCCTAACAACTATGCAACTATGTTACCATTTCAGGGCATAACATTTCAAGAAAAATACCGTGTTAGCAACACAAATGTTGCTATCCACCGAGTGTCAGTAAAATCTGGTAACATTCTTTGATCTTTTCAAATGTTGATAACATTTGTTAGCAACAAATGTTACCGATCGTATTGGATGTTAGCAACTTTCACCCATTCTCTTGCGCTAAGGCTGTGTATCTGTATTCCAGGGTTTTGTTTTTGGTTTACTGTTTTAGCGAATTTCCTCTATAGGGAAGAAGCTATTACCTTATTCGGCATGGTAAGACGTAGGCCCGGAACCATGATAACTTTTTGTTTTGAGGTCCCCAGAAACCAAAAATACCAATCTTTCAAATTGTTCAAATCACAACAGTACATATTTCTGATAAGTTAAAACAAAGAAATTGTTGACTTTTGAAATCTTAAATAAGTAAATTAAACTTGCGTACAAGTCTCCGGTGTGTTGTGCTAAAGTCACTGCAAGTTTTTCCTGCAGAAGAATTGATTTTCTTTCATTAGTGTCTTGTTTAGCGAACTTGTCTCCAAACACTACTATCAAATATCCGAAATCACTGCTTGACATTCGTAAATTGTTTTTAAAACTAACGTCACATTGCAACTTTCCACACAAAGGATTGACGGACTTCACATTTGTCTAGGCCTCATAGCATATCACTGCCACTACACCTATCTCCTCTGTTTCGCCAAAATAACATAGACAGCTGCAGCGAGAACCACATCTTCCTACACTCGACATTTTCCAAGCAATGTGACATAGGCGAGGCCGGCTTGGGCGGGAAATATATACGTGGAAAAATGTTGGTAACATTTCACAAAGTTTCAAAACGAAATGTTACTAACATTTTTGTTAATAACTTTTGTTATCAACTTCTGTTGCTAACAAAAAAGTTAGTAACATTTGTTGGTAACTCTGGTGTAAATGCGGCTTAAGGTGTCTCCTCTAGTCTCAAGATATAAAACCCAACGATGCTAGCTAGCTATAGGCCCGTCTGGACATGCATGACAATAAAAAGAGAAAACCCCTCCAAAGGGTAAGTTTGAAAAAGTGTATCAAGGATAACATGCTGCATCGCAGATGCACATCCTCCAAACTTACCTCAACATCAAATCAAGTTTACACCATTCATATGGTCCCTTTCCATATGGAGAAAAAATGTTTCAATTGAGCTCTTAATTCTGAATAAACTAAGGCCCTATGATATTTAGTTAAGGTGTGTTGAATATAAAGCAAACAGAAACATTTAGTAAGTTGTCCAAGCTTGTAACTTAGTTTCATTAAAACTGGATTGGACAAAATAAGTTAATGTAATAGGCCTAATTATCCAGAAAGATAATACAATAATTCATCAATCATGGTGCGGTGGAAATGGTTAGGATGTAAATTTAACATAATGGGAGATCAGGGTGAACAAATCAAAATATTTGTTTAAAATAATTGAGAAAAGAAAATATTTGTGCAAAAGTTTATAAACTAAGACAGACGAGAATACTGCATTACAAAGCTTATGAGTTTTATTGGGTAAAAGTATATACTTACATTTGATTTGTGAGTAAAATGAGTTTAAAATAAAACTAATTTACGTAAAATACATGTTAGTATACATAAAAACGAGAACATAATTTAATACTGATAGATTAACATATAAGACATTGCAATTATTGCAAGTCTGTTTCACTGTTTCACTACTTGTCATCAACAGCTGATACGTGACAATCTATGAACCTTTGCTACAACTACGGGAAGGAAAGTGGGTAAGTCTAGAAATAGTACGTTAGATACTCATATTCATTTGTTCGTTTATTGAAAGAATTTGTATACTGTGCAATGTGTTGAAAATAGTTCAAATGATATTTTTACCAGTAGGTATTTTTACATCAATTGCAACGAAGATTGCCTGTAATTATAGTAAAATAATCAGCTAAATATAATAATCCATTTCAAAATAGGGTATATTTAATTAACAATTTTAAAATTAGTAATTGGCAAATCAAAAATTTGTATACAACAATCGAGTTATTTTTGTCGCACATTTAATCCCCTTTAGAATGGTGTAACTCCCACCCACACCTATCGGGTACAGGAATAAAGTAAGACATAGTCTATTATTGTGTAATGAGCTAGTGTGATGGCTTGCCAGGACCATAGACTAACTAATGTAATTAATCCATGCAAGGACTGGATTTATTACGAACTGTATGAAAGACTAACTACTGTAGTTTTAGAATTTGGCTGTAGGCCCCAATGTGCACCCAGTGGTGCAGACCCTTACCGCCCAGGTTGGTTGGTTAGCGACTTTCTGTTTTGATAGTTTCAGGGTTTTGTATGGGTTTTTTATAAGGTGCGGGCCCATAGGCGCGCGCCTTAATTTCTGCCCTGGTGCTAGCGTGCATAAAACGGGCTGCAAAAAAACTTATGAAGTCACACTTAACGCTAAAAATTTGTATGGCTGCCAATTTGGAACTGATTATCTCATTTAGCTCATAATTATTTTACTTTAATTAGGTCTTGGTAAAATATTCAGATCCATACAACATGTTTAAGCTATTTTTTAAGCCTAAAACCGTTCCAAAAAGAGACAAATTATTTATAAAGTATCAGTAAAATGTCTATAAAAAATATGTTTATCTCTTAACAACCTTTTAAAAGATTAGTGACCTCATCACTGTAAGCCACTTGTCCAATGTGTGAATCACTGTTCGGCTAGTGGGACTGGGATCTTTCCAAATTTGCTCAACATTTCAAATGTGGTCCTGGGTTTAAAAAAGGGGTGAAAACCGGCCACGCAAATATTTGTTCCATATCATTGGTTCCAATTCTGGGCAAAATTAATGAAAATATCGTCTTCAAGCAGGTGAGTTGAGTTCCTTGATTTTTTTTATTTTTATCCAGTTTGGTATTCAGCGTGTATTCTGCACCATTTATGCCATGGTAAAATTAGGTGACATTTTAGATGCTTATTTGAGTAGGGCCCAATCCTAGCTGGGGCACTTTTTGTGACCTGAGCAGGGCCTTTGACTGTGTAGACCAGGTAATACAAATTTAACATGGCTTCCATGGACCGGGGCTAAACCATTTTAGGTCCTACCTTACCTATAGAAAACTAGAGGTAGGCTGTCTTCATCATGGCAAATGGTATTCAGTGTTTAGGGCTGGTGTGTGGGACAAAGTACTGTCACTACTAAAACCTACATATATGTATGTTAGTGACACATCTTACTTGACTGCAGTAGGTAGTGATATAAGGTGAATTGGGGTATTTGGGCCATCTTTTTTCGCCTTAAAACAGATTTTTTTAACGTTACTATTTCTGAGAACCATACAAATGTTTTGTAAGAAGTTGCAATAATTTTTATCATACAATGTAAGGTGTAGGCTTTACAAATATGATAGTCAAACATTCAATTTATTATATTTAATAATAATAAAAAATAATTAAAAATTAATTAACCAATGGGCCCAGTTACCCCCAGAAAAAGGGGTAACTGGACCACCATACCTTAGTTTCCATTTAAGATGTCACAATTGTAATTGGGGCATGTGGGCCTATTCACATGCAAAAGAGCTTTATAAAAAAAATTACAAACATTAAATTAAATTTTATTTTATTAATTTTATTGACGATGTAAGTCGACCCCGTAGAAACACTTGGGCCAAATCAGGGGAAAATAAAACTCAGATGTTAAGTGTAAGTTTACTATTTATTATCCAAATAATGTATAAGTGAATAGGATACAAAAAGTAGTTATATTAACTTAAATTTTACTTTTTTTAAAGTCTTTTTCTTCGGTTAACTTACGTTCAGCTAACTTGTTGAATGTTCTTAGCTTGAACAAAACTAGTGAAAAAGCTTCTTAACTTAGTGAAAAAGATTCAAAAGTAGTAAGTTTACTTGAACTTATATTAACTTAAATTTTACTTCTTTAAGTCTTTTTCTTTGATTAAGTTACTTAACTGAAGCTAACTTGACTTACGTTAAGCTATTAAATGTTCGTCAAATCACTGAGGTCATTTGGAAAGCTTAGCATACCTTTGTATCTCGTTGATTTGATTGTGGAAGGCTTACTTAACTTCCTTACTACATCTTTCTGTCTAACGTAGGATTCTTCTTCTGTTGATATGAATTTCATTGTTTGTGGATGACGTTTAAAAAATCTTACATCATACCCACCCTTAGTTTTCTTAGTGACTTGTACTAAGTACAATCTGAATGTATCTTGTGATTTGCCATAAACCTTTACAATGCAGTAATCATTTTCTTTTATTGAACACAATTCAAGTTCTTCTTCTTCTTCGGAACTTGATGCCTGGTCAGAGTCATTGTCTTGTACGGAGAACGTGTCACTTTCGTCAGTTGTCTCAACATCGGTATTATTGTCTTTTCCTTTTTTTCTGGTCTTCTTTGTAGGAGGATCAATTTTCTTTACAGTTTTCAAATTTACTTTCTTCATAGATTTTGCTTCTTGCTTGATTTTTTTTCTTTTTGCCACTTCTTCTTTCTCTTTCTCTTCCTCCTCTTTCATCGCCAGATATTTCGGTGTGGTGATGATTTCACAGTTAGTTACAATTCTTTTTCGTTTTTTCTCAGACGTATCTGGTTTTTTTTCTTTCTTCAATAAATCTAACAATAGTTCCTCAAAACTTTTGGGATTATCACCCACAGGCCTGGATGTACTTACCACCGGAAGCTCTGTGGCACTGGCTTGGGCTGCACCAGCTGGCACTGAAACTGATGGGGTAGTCGGTAAGTCTTCTGCAGCTGATGGGGAATTTGGTACTTCCACTGTCACTGATGGGGTAGTCGGTACCTCCACTTCTACTGCCACAGTCGGGGTAGTTATTACCTCCACTTCTAGTGCCACAGTCGGGGTAGTTACCTCTACTTCCACTGCCACTGTTTGGGGTGCTTCCGCTGCTACTGTTGAAGTTGTGGGCAGGCCTACTTCTTCTGGTGCTGCATTAGGATTTGGGAGATTTTTTTTATACCTATCTAAATCGGTCTTCTTGAATATGCTTTCCGAAATACGTTTTCTGTTGGGTCCTCTCTCCTCATCGTCATAGATGCCTGTGGTCTTGAATCCATTCGTAATGTGTAATGCAGGCACATCTTTGGTTAAGTTTGTTATAAGAGCCACAAACTCAGCTTTAGGTATTTTCTTACGTGGATTGGCTCTCTGCCACTTGCATAGCTCTTTGTCCCAGTTTGTTTTCAGGCCTTTAAAAACAGCGACGTCCAAAGGCTGCAAGACATGTGTGGTGTGTGGGGGCAACTTCATAATGGTCACTTGATTTTCAATGGCTAATCTTATCAAATTGGTTGATATATGGGTTGTGTGCCCATCATAGATAAGGATCACAGGCCTCTCCTCACCTATATTCTTCAAAAAAACATCACGGAACCAGTTGAAAAATAAGGTTGTTTCCATCCACCCTCGAGAGGTTACTGATATTGCAGTTTGTGTTACGATGTTTTGGTCCAGCCAATTCTCCATTACAAATTTACCTTTGAATACACAAAGAGGTGGCAGCATTCGTCCATCAGCAGAACAGCATAAAAGAACGGATGTGTTTTCACGACCAGAAGTACTTGTTTTACGTTTACTTTTCTCGCCAATCATTCCTAAGACTTTTGTTTTCGATGGGTCATGGCAAAATGATGTCTCATCGCAGTTAAAAATTTGGCTCGGTTTGCCAGTCAGCTTCAGATCATTTATGACATCATCTAAAACATCAAAGAAGTTGTAGATAACCCAAGGATTAGTTTGGTCGCATCTTACATGCTCTATACTTTGGGGCTTTTTTAATGACAAACGATGTCTAGCTTTAAAAGCTATGAACCAGTCTGCGCCTGGTCGCTGGTCCTTAAACCGACATTCAATATTGTTTTGTCTGATATAACTTTGAACCAGATCCAGGACCTCGTTTCTTGATAAACCAAAACCATTTCTGTCCATCACTTTGATACAATTTGCAATCTCCTCTTCAGCCGCAGCAGACAAGAAAGAGTGTACCCCACCACCGCCCTTGCCATCTACGGTTATGTTGCCTTTGCCCCGAGTCCCAAGAATACGGTGTTTTAGGGTAGATCTTGGAATGTTGTAATGTAAAGATGCTCCACGTGTGGTTTTATTCCCATTTCTTACATCTTCAATTGCCTTCTCTAAGTCCTCATGGGTATACGTTAAGCCAGCTCCTCTCTGTGTTTTTCTCACATATGTCCTCACCATTTTCTGGAAAAAACACACAGTTTTAGAATATGTTAAGCTTATGTTTGAAATTTTTTATATTATTAAAGCGTAGATAAGCTGAGCTCTTGAGCTAGATACTCTGTTTGTTGTATAGCCTATAAGTTATCATTTTCTGAATTAAATTACTAATAATAATTACTTGGGGTAAATGGGTCATATCGGGGTATCTGGGCCTGCAATGAACCCAGTTACCCCGACCCCCTGGCCCAAATACCCCGTTTTGAAATATTTCTGGGGGTAAATGGACCACCCACTCTAGACAAAAAACAGAATGATGAAATATGCTGGCAATGACATTTATTCTTTGTTATATCCATAAAGAGTATTATAATCTAATGCTAAGATTAATTGGACTTACCTTGAGTGTGTAGAAATTTTTTAAAGATGTGTGTACGCCACGTTGTTTTCAAAATTTTGATTCATGAAATTCAACATAATACCACATGGCAGCCATTAATCACAGACAGGTTAAGCTTGTTGTTTGAAGAAGAAGGCTTGGTCTAGCAGTGTGGCCAACTGCTGAAATTGATATTACCCTTACAAGTTTCTTTAAAAAAACCTATGGCCCATTTACCCCTATGGCCCAGACACCCCAGCTTACCTTAATCTTAGTATTTTACTTTGTGGTTTGCTGCTTCTATTAAATTAAAATAAAACTGAAAAGTATAATTTTTGGCTTAAGAACAAACCCTGAAACCGTCATCATGTAAAGTTTTTAAGAGTGGCCCTTGACCAGAAGCTCTGTTGGGGGCCCCACATTGACCAACTATGCACTAGATAATAAAGAGTTGTTTACCTTTTCAGAAAACTCATAGAGTGAGTGTCCCTGACACATAAGCTAGATCAGTTTATTATGGGCTTTTCCAGTCTGTTTTGAGCTATAGATTAATCTTCTGGGGACTATCTCTTTTGCTGACCAGCTGAAATCTTGAATGACTGGGTTCTTCAGGTCAACCACATCAACTCAAAATTGGTACATTTGTGCTACCGATTTACCAATTTTTACTGATTAAACCGGGGCCAAAAATATGAAACAATCATCCCCTTAAGTGTTCAGGCGCGGATACAGGTGGGGAGGTCATGACCCCCCCAAAAACCTCAGACCTTCACGTAACCTACTTTTCACCATAAAAGTTATTGTATTTTCACAATATATTTGCTAAAGCTGGGTAACTTACTTCCCTAGTAACACTCTGCTGACTTCGGGGGGAATTCAACTGACTGCTGAGTACTTCTGGTCAACTGATTCACTTCAAATTTTGTATTTTTATGCTCCAACTACCTGGGACAAGCAATCGAGCAAGTATACAAGCAAACAAGCCTTACTAATCATAAAATTGATTTTACGAGTTGAAACACTCAGTTATTAGAGACTACTGAACCGATTTACAAGTTTTATGTGTCAAATTAAAGAGGATAATGTGAAGATTTGCAAAATTTCCTCAGATTTCACGTCCCTTATTAAGCCGCGTTTACACAGTTTAGTTTAGGGAGAAGGTAACTTTAACAAGGTAGCCTCTGCATCGTGTAAACACGCCTTTAAGGCTGAAGGCGGACCCACAATTCTCGCGAACAGGCCTGAACATTCGGCCAAACATTCTCCCTAATATTCACTGAACATTCTGTCTCATATGTATTCAAAAATTCGTGCAGCTCCTACACTTCTCGCGAATAATCCGAAAATTCGGAGTTCGGCCACCGAATGTTCAGACGTGTTTGCGAAAAGTGTGGGACCGTCTCAAGCGCCACAGCCTTTCAAAAGTTGCAATGTTAATCTTATGGAAGAGCAGTAATCATTTAAATTGAACATTTGACTGCTGTTGAAGTAACAAAACTCAGTACAGAATAAAGATCAGCTGTTTTAACCCTAGGACCGCCTTGGGCCGGATTTCCGGCCCTCGCAAGTGGGCGCTGGCTGCCCTGGTCAGCCATTTGCAAATCTGCTCGGTGTAGTGTCATTTTTGGTCATTTTGCAGAGGTTTTTTTTAACAGCAGTGCCTAAACTACTGTTGATAGCCCTATCATATGCATACTCGTTTTGTTCTCTATTTTGTACTCGTTACGCAAAATCAATTATAGAGCTATAATTTTGGATTTCGCAAGGGCCGGATTTCCAGCCCTCGGACAAAATTACCAGCTCTTATAACAGCTGATTTCAAAAATTATTTCTCAGACTTCCTGAAGTCGTATGACAAAGTTCTTATCACGAAAATAAACAACCACTCATGCTGTTTCCAATGCTACCAACCGCTTCCTGTTTGGGTCAAAATCAGGGTTTAAGCTGCGGTCGCATTTGTCGCAAAATGCGACATGCACCACGAAAATGCGAATAATATTTGGGCAGTCTGTCACGTTTTTGCTACAAAGAAAATTATAAGACATTTTTAATTTTATTGCAGAAAATCTGGTTTTAACAATACAAATTGTGTTAAAAGTCCGTGATCACGATCCACAACCAAAAAGATTAAAAGAGTAGTTGGGATGTTGTAGAGGCTTAACGTTGCGTTGGTTGCACTACGTCACTTTGCCGATCGCCTCTGAGCGAGTGGTAGAGGAGACGAGCCTACATTACGTAAACAGTTGCTGTCGATTTCAACTGTGTACCGTGTAAACAGAACGGGCGAGTTACTGATATGACAGTGTGACGGCCCAAAATCCCTAGACTGTTAAAAGCCATTAATACGCCACTGTAATTAAATAATTAAAGTTTACCGTTCCTAATAATTAAATTTCTACCGTCACTAAAATCTATAATTGGAAGGAGGAACGGTGCTCTAAACATTAATTTCATTATTTCATTCATTATTTCATTTTGAAGAGTTGGCTGGTATAAAATATAAAATGAACCACCAGACGCTAGGATAGTTGTTCCAAGCTAATCTCAACTTAGACGCTCCCACGGGCCCGGCCGGGCGTTGATATCAACAGGAATGAGCTGCGTCAGCAACTTGATGCTCTGCATTTGCCTTAAACGCACGATTCCTGTGCCTCTTAGTTTGAGTAACGGCGTGAGTGATCGTTTGGCTGCAGCACTTGTCAATGAAGTGTTCCCGTGACGTCACGTGCGAAACTGTTTCTGATTGGCTGGCTTGGTTCAGCATCGGCGAAGGAGACAAGAGCCTCCGCCCCCAGTCCCTAAGATGTGACGATGTAATTAACACGCGTCGCGCCGCCTCTCCCTGTTAAATTATTAATTGGTGTTTTCTTTCTAAATTCAATGTAACCTTAATTATTGTATTTTTAACCGCGGATTTACCTATTGTTAAAGAAGTTTAAGTTGGTTTTTAAACCAGTTGCTGTGGAGTTGTAAAGTTTAATAAATAGTAATTTTGTTTCCCAACCGGCATTATTATTATTTGAAATCCCGAAATATCGGCCTCTGTGTTACAATTGGTGTCAGGTGTGGGGTTCGAACCCACGCTCCCACTGGGAACCAGAGCTTTTCTGGCCTATCTCCATTGTCAGGTCAAAGGATACCAGTGCATTTTTATTTACCGAAGAAATTAAGTAAATCAGAACTTTGAAAATTTTCGACGAAACAAAGCGTTAGTAGTGGGGAAATAGGAGTTCTGTGACATTTTGAAGAAATTAATCGGGACTTAGAAATAATCGACGTGGACCATCATAGAAGTGGGGAAATGAGAGTTCGATAGTAATATTCGAAATTTATTGTGTATTTTGAGCTAAGGACTTAGCCGGATTTTTCAAAATTTCACTGAATACTACAAACGACTTGTGATTTTTGTTTGAAATTAATTTGGTGATTTTAATTGAATAATTCACTGTTTTGGGACTTAGAGTAATCGCGTTCTGGGGTTTAAGTTTATTTTAATGAACTTTAAGTCGGGATTTTAAATTATTTTTGAAATTTTCTTTGAAAACGAACAACGTGTGGACTTAGGCGTGTGAGCCTCTGATGATTGCTTCAGTTAATTATTGGAAATTATAAATGGGACTGGGCGAATTTTAATTATTTCAGAAGCTCTCATCAGTAGGGGGTTATTGAGGGTTCTACACCTGTGGATCCAGTAATTTTAATGTTGAGAGAATTAACGGGCAGTAACCTTCGGTAACGGTTGTGAAGGGGTAATAAATAAATTATTTAACCTTTTGTTTGCAGTTTTGAAAAAAGGCTGTTTTGCTCTCCTTCAAAATTATGTGAGACAAAATAGCATAGAAGAGAAAATAAAATCGCAGTTTGGTTGCTGTATTGGTTTTTTGGGAACTGAGCTATACTGTGCTCATTGTTTAGTTATGGTTCCAGGTTTTGGGCCGACTGAACATATGACAGTCAGTAGAGCAGTGGTACTGTTTGTTTGTGGTACTGGACTTTGTTTTTTTTATGTAAGTTAATCATCAATTTGAAGATATTTAGTATACCTCTTTCTGTGTGATTGAATTTAGTTAACAGCCATAAAAGGAGTAGGTAACAAAATGAGTAACTTAAATTGGAACTACTAAAGCTTTGAGTTGAAGCCAGTAAATTGTGATGCGTATTTGTGTTCAGTTTTAGGATCTGCAGATAGCTTTAAATACTGTTGCAGATTGGTGCTTTGTAAACAATGATCGCATTTCTTTTTACAGTTTGAAATCGTGAGCGTCAAATTGCCTAGTTTGATAGTTTGAGAAATTTAATTTTTTTTTTTGCATGCAGTCTGTCCCTTAAATTGTATGGCTGCATCTGTTTTATTATCAGTACTCCGAACATGGACAGAAATTATTTGCCGATGTAATATTTAAAGTGTCTAATACTTTACCCCCTCATCTGGAACTGAGCATTGTGAAGCCAGAGCTCCCATTTGCGGTGTGATGAATTAGATAATGAACCAGAGATTAGGATTAAATACGTTGATTTATGATTTAGTCCATTTACACTAAATTCAAAATTTACAAAAAAGAGTCCAGTTATTTCCCCTTATATTTAAAATATAAGGCTGGTGAAGTTAGTGATAAGTGATTCTTCGAAGGAAGTTTGTTGTTTCTAGTGGTTTGTGCTCTAACTTGTGATAACACGTGTTCACTGGATAACCTGTTTTGTTTGTTGTACAGGAAAGTTATAATTCTAGGCCATTCTTGCGCTGTCCCTGTGGATTGGGACACCGGAGGGTCTTCCTCGCTGTGGAGTCGCTGAGGGAGTGCATTCGTATCACCTAAGTATACTGATGCACTAGTGTTTAGGAATCACATTATGGCTGTTTTTTTTAATAGAATTTTAAAATGTGTGCTCTGCTCCAGGAATATGCTTGCTAACTCATGCTATTCTTGGCCAGACCGTAAAGATAACGAAAAATTAATAAAAGCAAACGGGAATGGGGAGTAAAATTATGTTTTGCTTGTTCTATGGCAAGCTGTTCTGTAGAAAGCCCAGCCTGTGCAGCGCAATTCGCCTGTACAGCCGGCAAAGTGGAGGTTGATGGTTGTGTGTTTACTAAAGGGTTGTTACGAGTAAACCAGCCGATGGTCTTCTGGGCCTGTTGTTTTGGTCTATTTGAGTTTTTGGGGGGAAATGCCCCATTGAAATTATGACGTTGAATAGGCCTCCCTCAAGGAAAAAAAATAGATGTGTTTGTAGTAGCAACTGATGAGTCCAATATTGCCTGCCTGTGTAAATGGCAGCAGTATACTCATGTAGGCCAGGTAACTTGGGTCCTGGTTCTTGATTTGTGGTCAATGTTTAACGTGATGTGTTTGACCCGTATAGAGGGGTTGTTATTAATGATGAGTTCAATACTGCCTGCCCATGCAAACGGCAGCAGTACACTCATGTCGGACCGGAATGTGAAGTTGTGATTTCTGACTTTTCCAAGTCAAATGCTCTCTGTTGAGGAGACTGAAGTTATCGGTGTGATTCGATCACTGGCGGATCGGGTGCCTGCCCGATTTATCGGCAGCTCCTTGTATTCCAGCGTTTGTGGAAAAATGGTTTTTTTCCGAGGTTGATGGGTGCATAGTGCTTCAGAGCCCTGTAAGGTAACTCTGAACTGTTATGAGGATGGCTGAAAGATCAACCTGACCACCATGCAGTTGAGTGGAGTTGGAGTGATCTCTGAGGCGTTATTAGTGATGAGTTTAAGGTGCCTGCCCGTATACACGCAGCAACACTCATGTCGGTCAGATGGGTAAAGTTTTATTCTTGATTTGAGGTCGATGCTCTCTGACGAAGAGACCAAGTTGATGAATATTGATGTGAGTGCCACCTTGAAGGTCCTGCAGGGACTAGGTGATCAGCTTGGCACCTAAGCGTAAAGGGGTATTCTTTGGAGAGTACTTTCCAGCACCTTAGAGTCCATTATGTTGGCGCCCGCATGGTTGAGTAGGACATGTGGGGCGGCCGTTCGGTTATTGTGATAATCACAGTTGTTTTTGTAGGTTTGAGATGGAGAGTTCGAGTTACCGACCTGCTCCGTGTCACCCTGGGAGGCCGTGTACAGCGCCTGCAGGCTGCGCAGACAGAGTCGCCACTTCAGAACCTTGGAGAGATGGTACCCTACTGTCGAATTGGTAGCAGATCGTGCACCGGAAGCAGAGCACGACAGTTCCACGAGCGCAGCTCATGTCGAGTTAACCTTGCGGTAAAATGTGATGAGAAGTGACTTACCGACCGGGACACCTTCAGTAAGTGAAAAGTATTTAAGAAGCATAGACTTTCGACCGCGATCAAGAAGTCGCATACTACGCTGTGAAGGAGCGAGTACTTCTGGACTTGTCTCCGCGAGGACGCGATGGCGAAAGGACTGGGGATCCCCCTCTGATTGTTGTGCGATTGCCTATTTGTGTATTATGTATTTGTATATGTATGTGTAGCGCTAGTGATATTTGCATACCGGTATGTTTTGTTGTGTGTTTCAAAGGATAGTGTAATATTTGTGGGCTGGTAATGGCAACTTTTTTTTCTTAATTATTATTCGAAGCGATCCAACTAACGGTAGTAGTATAACCCACGAAGGGTAAAGGATTCACTGGCCCAACTTGGTGTCCACAGGAAGGTAATGCTAGCACTCCCCATCCCCCTAATACCCCCTTCCCTTCGACTCCCTGACTGGACTGTAGACACCCGGGAGCCAGCCTGAATGAGTTTTCAAAATTTAAAAGACAAATTTACTTATAGTTAGTGTATAATCAGTCAAGAGTACTGCAAAATGCCTTGCTGAGGGATTTTCCGGACCCTGTCAGGAAGACATTGTTGTGCCGCTACCAGGCCTACTGAACGTGAGTTTGTGTTAAAGATTAGTTAATAATGCATTGTACTGTATTGATTATTCGATTGTCTATGTGATTTATTATTGGTAATTTTCAAGTTGTTTTGAGGCTTCGGCCGATAGTGGGTGAAGTTTCACCGGAATCTATGGATAATCACTGTATTGGCGAAAAGTGTTTTTTGTTGATTCTCGGTGTCAATATGTTAATTTGCTATTTTGACATGTGTTGACGAGTTAATTAGAGTAGGCACTGTAGCTTGGGAAAAGGGTGTGTTAGGATAGCAGTAAATTTTCTTTTGCTAATATTTGACCTACGTTGGAAGATCCGTTACTACCGAAGGGGTGACAGAGTGTAAGACCGGCCCCAAGTGAAACCCCGTGCGGCTTCACCATAGCGGGCAAGTAGCGTTCTAAATTTCCATAAAAGTACTGAACTCAATTACCCTCTTTCGAACTTTAAAATATATAATTCATACCCTGTTCAGATACTTAGAAAAATTAACCAATTGGTTCTAAATACACATAATTAAATTCAGTGACGAATCTTCTAACATTGTTGTAATGTTCTGTTTAGATGGGAATGTGTGTTGTGTTTTTGTGTTTAAGTTTAGGTAACTTTTGTCCTTGTGAAATGAGATATTTTAGTTTTTTTTAGGTGTTGTTTTGGTTGTTTAACTTTGACTTTTGAGATGTTTTGATTGTGATATTTTTGAGATATATTTTGTAAAGGGAGAGGCTAATGCGGACCGGCGACAATTCAAGTTTTTCTTTCTTCGTAAAAAAAATAAAGTTGAAGTTAAATATTTTTTTTTATTTGCGGAGAGAGTTGAGGTTAGCTGTCCGGAGTTAGAAGTTTCCTGATCACAGACCAGCCAACGGGTACTCTCCTAACATTGAGAGAAGTTGGACTTGGCAATCTGCTGTTACCTCATGCTGGGGACAGCATGGTCTAAGGGTGAGGGGGGTGTGACGGCCCAAAATCCCTAGACTGTTAAAAGCCATTAATACGCCACTGTAATTAAATAATTAAAGTTTACCGTTCCTAATAATTAAATTTCTACCGTCACTAAAATCTATAATTGGAAGGAGGAACGGTGCTCTAAACATTAATTTCATTATTTCATTCATTATTTCATTTTGAAGAGTTGGCTGGTATAAAATATAAAATGAACCACCAGACGCTAGGATAGTTGCTTCAAGCTAATCTCAACTTAGACGCTCCCACGGGCCCGGCCGGGCGTTGATATCAACAGGAATGAGCTGCGTCAGCAACTTGATGCTCTGCATTGGCCTTAAACGCACGATTCCTGTGCCTCTTAGTTTGAGTAACGGCGTGAGTGATCGTTTGGCTGCAGCACTTGTCAATGAAGTGTTCCCGTGACGTCACGTGCGAAACTGTTTCTGATTGGCTGGCTTGGTTCAGCATCGGCGAAGGAGACAAGAGCCTCCGCCCCCAGTCCCTAAGATGTGACGATGTAATTAACACGCGTCGCGCCGCCTCTCCCTGTTAAATTATTAATTGGTGTTTTCTTTCTAAATTCAATGTAACCTTAATTATTGTATTTTTAACCGCGGATTTACCTATTGTTAAAGAAGTTTAAGTTGGTTTTTAAACCAGTTGCTGTGAAGTTGTAAAGTTTAATAAATTGTAATTTTGTTTCCCAACCGGCATTATTATTATTTGAAATCCCGAAATATCGGCCTCTGTGTTACAACAGTTGTAGTGACAGTAGCTAACCCCCTAGCAGATGTCATGCGCTGTGACTCGGTTTGGCGCGCACTCCGTTGTAGCCGAGTCTAGTCGAGCGAATCGGCGAATGCGAGAATGTCGAGGGCTACTTCGCCACCGAAGGGATGACTGCGCTTGCCTCGCAATCGCACCGATTCTTGTGGTTTTTTTTGACCGAGTCAAAGGAGACGAGCGGCAGGTCCTCCATACATAGTGCCGCTCGCGGTCTCGACTCGCTGCAGAGTGTGGACGGTTACACGAAATCGCAACGATCGGGCGAAAGTGTAGAGGTACCTTAACGAAAACAGACAACTCGAAATCGGTGATGTGCAAATACGATCGCGAAATGCTTTGAGGTTATGTTTCAGAGTGTGTAATGTTTGGGGTGTGTGAGTATTAGTTGTTCTGGTGCCATATTAGGCCTATTCTACTAGAATGTTTAGTATATTTCCATTAAAGACTTTAATGGTTAAAATGGATAAGTTACCAAGAAAATTAAACTCTGCTGAATTATATATTATTTAAATGTTAAACCTTAAAAACAAATACAAGCAAAAAACAACTTAAGACCAAAAAATAGTATAATGACACGCGATAAAAATGTGAAAAGGAAAATATTTTTGCTACAAGTCTCTAAGAGCTTGTAACATTTTTGCTCAAAGAATTATTTCCCAGCTGAATCCCTGGTCAAAGTACAGGCACTGAGATTTTTTTGAAGAACACGTGTTTTACAAGACTTCGCCGCTCGCGACTCAAAAATGTTTTGCGCGCTAAATTTCATTCAAATTATAATAGCAGTTATATTGATTTGGCTGCTACGAGGCTCGTTTATATATGAAAATGAAAGTTTAGAATCTCCTCTTTAAAATGGTATCAACATTACGTTTCTGGTTCATTTTCAATGTGTTATAAGCAGTTGAAAAAAAATTACCCCGAGGGCCGGATTACGTCCCTCGATCAGCCGGTGCCCACATGTGAGGGCCGGATATTAGGCCTGGGACACCGAGCAATAAATTTAAAATCCATCCAGGGCAGTCCTAGGGTTAAGGTACTTCTGTAATGGCAACAGAATTAGAGCAGTTGGATTTGCTCGTACAGTTTAGGTCACAGTGTTTGGCATCTGGTTAGCGTATGCTCTGAAATGACTTTTTGCCTCTATTTGGCTTAGTACGTTGTTGTTACAGTCTACTTTTGTCAACAGACAGCAAAAATCACTTATTTAATTTTAAAACATTTGTTTTGGTTGTTTTTGTTAATGTCTACTTTTATTTACGAGAAATTTCAGTAGTCTCTAACCTTTCCCGAGTGCCAAGTACCGTGAACTCAACTGTACTAGAGCATAGGCAATGTACACATAACCCTATTTTCCATTATTTTGTCATTAATTGAAGGATATGAATTACCAGTAGTAACACGTTGGCTACCGACGGTCCGGAATTCGGGTCGCCGGGAGTTCTCAGCAGACCAAACCTAATACACGAAACTCTCACCATAGACAAAGTTATTGTGACCAATTGTAACCCAGAGACCAAAATTGTTTCCTATATTTTTATATGTTTTGAAGTATAATATATATATTTACTCAAAAAAGTAGCAATAAATTATTATTTCAGTGCTATTTTACCATTTTTACTGCGTCACGTATGTGTGATGTCGGTCCATAGTAAAATTTGATATGATATTTTTTGCGATAGACCGACTGTCTCACATACGTGACGTGAGATTTCAAACATTGGATGACTAATTCACTAAAAAGTAAAGGACAATAGTTTTGACGTGTCACACAATCAAAAACACCATGAGGAATGAGTAAGTAAACAAACGCTAAGGCATCACCGACAGGATGGCCAACTTTGAAAATCTGTAAACAAAAATTGAGGTTGTACCCCGAGACCGAGCGACACGCATATGTGTCACACATTCCTATATACCGATATACAGGCTTCAGATCGATATAGTGTACCGTATGGACGTGGCTAGTCATTTAACTGAACGGTGACTGCGTCCCGTATACATGTCGTCGGTCCACTGGATTTGGCCTGAGCGTCCCGTATACGTGTCGTCGGTCCAATGGAATCAGCCTGAGTGACATGTGTATGTGACGCTGGTCTATTTTAAGGTTTTTTTTAACATTGCGTCACACATACGTGACGATCAGTAGTCAACGTGCTATATCTCCACTTAGTATTGATATATGAAGTACAGCTAGATATTGCTTAGTTTCTTATTATTCATTCCATAGATTAGTCCACATTTTTGTTGTTTCTCCTGTAATTCACAAGTTTGTTTATAATACTGACTTGAAGGTTCTTTACATGAATTTCATGGTAAGCAACTAAAAGACTTTGTTTTTTGTTTTTTTTTTACTTTAGAAATTTGTTTCCAAGTGTTGTTTGTATAACATAGGGCAATCACTGTTCTGGTCATAGAGGAATTTTAAAATTTTGAAAACATAATTTCCATTAATATTCAAAAATAGTTTATTATATTTAAAATTACATATGGTGTAATTAATTGTTTAACGTGAGATAATAGAAAAATAACCACATAGGTCAAGTATGAAAAATAATACTGGTAATAAAACAATATTTGTGTGGCACTTTTGATAAACAGAATATAGTTATGCAAAATTATAACAATCCATAGTTAAAATACTTTTTTATGTACATCATAATAATAAATATTTACATGATTATTTCAATATTATCGATTCAAGTTATTCTGCAAGTTGATGGGATCTCTTGCTGGAAATTGTTGCTAAAGATGTATTTGGAGAATAGGACGGTGGCTCTGGCAAGTCTGTAACAAAATAAATATTACAAAATTATGCAAAAGCTAATAACAAAATTAAAACAAATTACAAAATACATGTTTTTAATTTAATTGAAAAGGGGGAGCTTTTCAAAATATATGGGCAAATCTAATTTGTCAATAATGTAATTATTACATTAATTCTAAATACAACAGACATTTGAATATAAGATGTTATTTAAGTTAAAAAATTTTAACATTATTACTAGGGGTGCCCGAGTGCGCGAGTAGTGATTTTTCTAATAGTCAAGTCAAATTGTGTTTTGCCAATAACTCTGAAGTTCAGAGTATTTTCGTGCAAGTATTTGAGATCAGTCTTAAACAATGTCGGTTAATAGTTTCAAATAGTTTAATGTGATTTGGATATTACCATACTATTGAGAGTATGACTATATTATATAACCAATCTTATTACATAACTTACTTATGATGGGTAGCAATACAAATCAACAAACTGTAGTTTGACCTTCGTTTTGGATCGATAAAACGTGGTTTGGTTGCGAGCAGAATACTACATCATGGACCAATCATAAGCAGCCAATGTGTTTTGGTCCTTTTGTCAATTATAGCTAATATTTTGCAATTCAATCACCATTACGACCGCTACAAAGTGGTCCAATAATCGTTTAGAGCCAATACTACATGATCCAGTCGCCGTTTATGGTTGATATTGCGTGATCGAGTTGTAATTTTTGCAACAGTTGTTATGCAGTCTGGTCGTCATTTAAGGCCAGTATCATGCAATTGGGTGGCTGTTTTGAAGTCACGTCTTGCAACATCATTTTAGGCCGATTTTATGTTTGAGTTACTCAACCAAAAGCTCAAGTTATTGGGTACTTGCACACCCCTAATGGTCGTCATTTAAGGCCAGTATCATGCGATTGGGTGGCTGTTTTGAAGTCACGTCTTGCAACATCATTTTAGGCCGATTTTATGTTTGAGTTACTCAACCAAAAGCTCAAGTTATTGGGTACTTGCACACCCCTAAATATAGAGATGAGTTGATTCCACTTTTTTTCGATTCTGATTCTTGATTCTGATTCCATCGATTCCTAATATCAGGTGGAATTGCAAAGTACCTTATGTTTTAAAAATTATGTTAACATAATTATGAACATAAATTAATAATATTTGGTATGTGGCTTTACCTTCTTGAGTTATATTGATATTTGTATAAAACCCCATTTTTTGTGTTCCTTGCTTCAGCAACCCTGCATACTCAGCCGCCATGTTATTCTTATGGAGAATAATAAAAATGTCATAAATCGTTTATTTATGAATGTATATTGATGAAACTTGGTTTGTCGATTTATGTGGTATTAAGATACATATATATGCATTGGAAATTCGCTGAGTACGCAGGTTTGCTGCTACGGGGGTATTTCGATTTTCCTCAGATAATTTCACTAAAAACTCCATATTTCTTTCTACCAATCAGTTTAGCTCTACAAAACAATCATTTTGGCGTTTTAATTGTTGTTTTACGTCCAACCGTTGCAGTGATATTCAAAGTGCTAAACACTGTATGTTGTCCAATGTTATCCTTTTGGAGAATAAATAGAATGCTATATTTTGATTCTTTATGTATGTATATTGATGAAACTTGGTATGTGGCTTCAACTAGTTGTGTTACATTGATAATAGCACAAAAAAAGTTTTTTGTTTATTTTTCCCGGTAGCAGCAAACCTGCATACTCAGCCCCCATGTTATTCATATGGAGAATAAGTAAAGTTTTATATCTCCCTTAGTTATGAACCTAAATTAATAAAACTTGGTATGTAGCTTCACCTGGTTGAGTTAAATTGATAATTGCAAAAAAAACACATATCTTATCTTCCTTGTTGCAGCAAACATGCGTACTCATTTATAATGTTATTCTTATGGAGAATAAATAAAATGCTATATATCACTTATTAATGAGTGTATTTTTGTGAAACTTGGTAAGTGGCTCTAGGTAGTAGTGATACCCATATATTTGCATTGGAAATTCGCTGAGTACGCAGGTTTGCTGCGACGGGGGTATTTTAACATAGCTTTCGATTTTGATAGAAAAGTCAGTTATCGAGATGTAATTAGGCTCATGAGGAATCTTATAATTTGAATTGTAAAGTAAATTAGAGAGTAAATAATAAGAGACTTACTTGTAAGAAAGAATAAAACATTATTTGATAAGATAAACATTATCCGATTAGTGATTGTATATTTTACTCATGAAGCAAAAACTTGTTTGAATCAATAATGAAATAAAATACTTCAGTAAGAAAACATAAAGTTGCCTTTTATAAAACAAAACCTACTTCCTTTTAAACTATTTGTTACTTAAACATTTATTCCCCCTCCAAATATGAAAGCTTCTTAGTCGTAAATGAATTGTTGTAGCTACCAATTTGATTGAAATGACGAATAAATATATGTTTTATATAAAAACTCAAAAATAATCCTCTATATCAGCAATATAACCAATCCTATACAAATGTGTTTGGCAGCAGAACGTATCAAGGAACTTGAATACGAAGGATACTTAGTTCAGGGTTTCTACAGAATTTCAATTTTCTATTTCCCTGACTTTCCCTGACCCTTCTGTCAAACTCCCCTGACCAACTTTCATTATACGTCTTCGAATCCTTAGATCATCAGCCAACCATTGGGACTCCACCTGAAAAATAATGCTACAACAGATTGTATACAACCTGGAGCAAAACATTTCCTCAGTTTTGTCATCATCGGGGATCAGATAGAAAATAAGAAACACCAAATTATCATCCAAATTTTGTATGATTCCTCACAGGAAGTTATTCTTGTTGTGATAATGACCCTCATAACCTATTTTGACCAAATCCGTGACCAAATTTCTATTCCCCGACTTTCCCTGACAGTAGAAACCCTGTAGTTGTTAAACCTTTCTACCGAAAATATAAATTAAATAATATAGAATCAATGTTTTTATCTCAAAACTCAAAACTAAGCCTCTCCAAAAGCCTTACAATAGTTGTTATATAGTTTGGTATCATATCAAAAATTGAGGAATGTATCGATTAAAGCAAATATGGCAGATATTGAGTCGTAAATTATTATTTTTTCGATAAAAATCAAGGTTAAGTACGGTACGTGAAGATCGAGATATTTATACTAATATTTAAAACTACACGTGTTTTTACGTCATAAGTAGAGGTTAAATACATTTGAATTTAGTACCAAAAGATAAAGAATTTATCCAGTGATATGATTCCGAAAACCATTTAAAATAAAAAATTCCTCGCGCCGTAAACCTCATTTAACTCATTTATTTATTTTATCCAAAAAGGGTACTCGGTTTAAGAAAGTATGCTAAAACTAGGGGTGTGCGAGTACTCGAAACTTAGAGTTTTCGTCCGAGTATTTTAATACTCGAACTCGAAGTTTTGAAAACTACTCGAAAGTTCGAGCGAGTATTTCCCGCCGATTTCCGAACGATCGCTAACGATTGCGACCGGCCAAAAAGCGTAGTAACGGCCGCAAAAGGCGACTGCATCACGTAAAATCGGCCAACAATGACGACCGCTAACGATTGCGACCGGCCAAAACGCGTAGTAACGGCCGCAAAAGGCGATCGCATCGCGTAAAATCGGCCGAAAATGACGATCGGACCGCGTAAGTTCGGCCGAAACTAACGATTCCGTCATTTAATATTGATTATAAGCGATGTCTAGACCAGGTGAAATTGGCCAAATGACAACCGGGCCCTGTTTCATCGGCCGGAAACGAATGTCAAACCGTGTTTCGTTTTTCAATACGTAATCCAGTTACTGGCCAAAAACATTATATTGCTACTCATGTATTAGTTAGAAACCATGTTTAGATTATCAAATCTAGGGTGGTATCCAAATCCCATTACACTATTTTAAACTACCAACTGATGGATGGCAAATACTCGCTCGAAAATACTCGAAACTCGAAAATAATTGGCACTACTCGACTCGACTCGATTTAAAAAATCACTACTCGCACACCCCTAGCTAAAACCAAGATATATATATATCTACATATTTAAACAAATTCCTGATTTTTGTTCACTCACTTCCTGAAGTTAATACTTAACCGATTTTGATGATTCTTTTCTATAATCAATATGAAGTTCCAAAAAGATATTGTGCTGACATTTCATGTGTTGTTTCAAAACACTAACTAAATTGAACTTTATAGACGGCCACACACTACTGGACTTTTTCCCGAACAAGACATCGGACCAGACATCAGACCGAGCAATGAGCGCTCTCGGGGCGGTTTTCTGAAGAAAGATCAAAGAAAGATCGGTCCGCTGTCTTGTTCGGGGTCTGGCTCGGAGTTCGGTAGTGTTTGGTACCTCCATAAGCTTCTCCAAGCGCCGGCGCCGTCACGAGCCCCGCTGTTAGCGCTACGCATGATTCTTTTATATATGAATAAGTTTTGTTGTAACATTTTAAACGTTAGCAAGGTTATGGTATTTGTTATGTGTTCCTTTATTACATTCAATTTATATGTATTTTTTACCATATTCAATTTGTTATAAATTACCGTACATGTCGCATTCGTTTTTTATTTACTAAATTATTACAACCACGTTATTGTTGTTACAATCCTTCTCCATATAACTCTATATAGTTGATGAAACCCTTTTTTAGCGAATTTCCCCTATAGGAAAGAAGCTATTACCGTAGTTGGCATGGTAAGACCTAGGCCCGGGACCATGATAACTTTTCGTTTTGAGGTCCCCAGACCCCAAAAACACCATTCGTTCGAAACTCTCTATATATATATATATATATATATGTGTGTGTGTGTGTGTGTGTGTGTGTGTCCGTGGGTGCGATAACTCTCGTAAAAAAGCTCCGATTTTGATTGCATTTGGTACAAACGTGTAAAGCAGCATTTATGACTTTAAGTTCGAAAAGCAGACAGATGGACCTATCCGAAGGGGTATTTTGGGGGGGTTTTGTAACCCAAAAATGTTTTTTTTTTGAGTTTTTTACATACAATTTTTGAAAAGGTTAAATTATATTTTTTTTCCATTGGAACCAGCTTAAAAATACGCACAATTTGGAGTTTTAATCATTGCTCTACGTCAATTGGTTATTGAGATAATGAAAGTGCTAAACACAGTACGCTGTCCAATGTTATTCTTATGGAGGATAAGAAAAATTGTATATCTCGCTTATTTTTCAACGTATCCAAACAAAACTTGGTATATTGCTTCATTTCATTGTGGTCTATTGATATTTGCACAAAAACCCATTTTTTGGCCGATAGTTCCCGTAGCAGCAAACCTGCATACTCAGCCCCATGTTATTCTTATGGAGAATAAGTAACATGTTATCTTGTTTAATTATGAACATAAATTAATAGAACTTTGTATGTGGCTTTACCTAGTTGAGTTAAATTGATATTTGTATAAAAACTCATTTTTAGTGTTTAGAAGATCTGCGAACTGAGTACGCTTCAGACTGCACGTTATCCACGGCACAGAAGGAAAAAGGCGGGAGCGAGAAACTACTGTAGCGCGCCCCGTGGCATTGTGTAAAAGCAGCCCTCGATAGATTTGTCGGTGAGGTATTAGGAAGTATACTTATATCACGACAATCACTGTCTATGAAATGTAGCAGAGCGATTTAATGAGCAGGCAGAAAGATCCAGACGGAACGTTTACCCAAACCTGTCAGACTTATATATTCTTTAAAACATAAGAACTAGCCTGTTATAGACATTTTTTCTAAGGTAGCCTTCTAGCCTACATGTTTGGTTTGGAACTAAAGCAAAATCTCTTTGCACATTATTTTATAGGTGAGATATTTGAAATAAAACAACGTTTTTGATTAATTACTGGTTTGTAAATAATTAAAATGAATAAAATAAAGATATTATTAAAAAATTAATAAAATAATTGATTTCTTACGTAAGATGAATCGCAACCATAGCACTGACGCAAATTTGTAATCCTCATATCCAACTTTTGAACATGGACAATGAATCTCAGAGATTTCGAA
This sequence comes from Allygus modestus, assembly GCA_963675035.1. Classification (NCBI taxonomy): domain Eukaryota; kingdom Metazoa; phylum Arthropoda; class Insecta; order Hemiptera; family Cicadellidae; genus Allygus; species Allygus modestus. Next base: position 291,672,643 of record OY776111.1, on the reverse strand, counting down.
CGCGTGTAGGATGTTTAAATCTATCTTTGTGTGCTTGTGTGAGTAAAAATGACAATGTTTGTGGAAAGGCTAGTAGCGCCATAGACGGCTTTGTTCGCCGGCCCCGTTTTTGCCTAAAACACGCTCTCGTAGTACCCTGTTTCCGTCGCAACCTACTAACAATTGTTGGTGGGATAAATTTCTGCGTACATTTTAAATCTTACTGCTTCTTTCTATAACCTGAAAATTTCAAAATTATTCATGGAAGTATTTTTAAATAATTATCGAAATCAAGTAATTTTGGCTAACTTTGATAGATTTTCTCGATGCTAAATTATATATTTTTCACTATTATGAGGTTATATAAAAAAGGGCACACTCTTCGTGATAAGTTTAAGAGTGTTTATGAGAAAATCGGTTGAAAAATGGTGTCAGAAACAGGGTACTACGAAAGCATGTTTTTAGCTTTTTTCGCAAGGGTGATGAAGACTCTTAAGTCTTACCATGCCACGGAAATTCGCTAATTCCCTATAGGGGAAATTCGCTAAAACAGATTATTTATTAAAATATCTTTTATGATTGAGATGGTTAAGTTGTAAAACATCTGTATGCATTTCGTAGCAGGCTTTTGCATATTTACAATTATTTTTTTCAATAAATTAAACTTCATAGATTTAAACAATTAATAGGAGTGGGCGAGTACTCGAGTTTGACTAGTTGACAATTCCCGCCGTTCTCCCACGTTTACAGCGCACGTCTATCGAAGGATGATTAACGGTTTGAATATACGGGCATACAGATAACATAACATTTTAGAACATTCAAACTACAAATTTATCCGTAAGAAGTTTCCTTTCTGACCTGATTGCTCAATGCCCTTGGTTGTGTACAAGTTATTGTTGCGTAAAGGCGCATCTGCAAAACTAATTATACGCAAGTAATTAAGAAAGAGATAAACTAAAACATAACTTTACAAAGATTGGAAGAAAGAATTATGTCAATATAACTAACTTTAGAGACTGACAGGATCGATAATGACATGTAAATAATTAGAGAAAGGTTGACAAAATTAAAGTACTGGAATGAACTACGGAAAGAAGGTTGATGAAATTACAATAAATGTTGGAAGAGACATGTAGTAGGGAATATAAAGTTCTTAGTAATCTGACGAATGATGAGACATATGATGTAAATCCGTAACTATTTGACTACCTGACAGGTTAAGTGGTGATGGTAGCAGTGACGGAGCCTGCTTGTTGTCACTAGTGTCCCGTAGTAGTTCTGCCAATTCCTTCTCCAAATCCTCATCCAAACTGGCAGCTACTGGCTCAGATAAGGCACACTGGACTTCCTCATGAGCTTCTAGAACCTGTAAATGGGAGTAGGCCAAAATTAGTGAAAAAAAACTATGGCGAAAGTAGAGCTGGGCAGAAGTGTAAATTTGGTTCAGGATGAGATTTTACACCCATATCTTTGGTAAATATAATTTTAACTAACTACTTTACTGTACAAAATGAGTTTTAGATGTAAAGCTTAAAATGCTCTTGCAGCATCAAACCTAGTCTACGAATTTCTCACTGAGATTTGAATAGGAAAATTACTGAAACATTGTTCAACTCAAGAATAATATATATTTCTATTTTCATTTGGTAAGACAGCTAGTATTGCATTAAACAACATAATAAAACCGTTTGTCATATGCAAAGTAATATCCTATACTCTAATATGAGTAAGGTTTGCTTGCTTGCTTGCGACACTGATGTCAAAAACGGCTCCAACGATTTCCTTCAAATGATGGAAATAACTAATTTCTGGGATAAAAATAAGTTCTAGACAGGCCTCATCCCCAGGAAAAATCAAATAATGTAAAAAAAACTAAAATGAAAAGTTAAACAAATTAACATTGGGCTTATGGAGTTTCAAATCAAAACAAAAGAATTGTAACAGCTGTTCATAATCAACTAGGGAACTGTCAAAGTAATACTCATGTTGTTTATGATTGTTAACATGTGGTTTCCTGAGAGCAGAGATTAAAAGATCTGAGTGAAGATTACATATATAGAGTGGTAAAATAAATCAAAGGGACATTGAGCTATAAATAACAACTGGAGTGACCTTAAAAATGTAGAAAAGAGGCAAATGAGTTAACAAATCTGATTATCAGTAGTGGGAAGTGGTGAAATATACTCCAAGACATCTAAACAAACTGACTGGCCTTTCCCCGAGCAAAGCTCGGCCCCCCAGGTACTGGACATTGAAAGAGTCTATCGTGTTGGCTCCCATGGTCCGAAGATACTTTACTGTAGTTAGTTTTGGGTCAGTCTATACAGATATCAACAAAGTTGGTTGCTGACATTTCAGATATATTACATTATCCATCAGTAGTTCGACATGAATTATTAGTGCAAGCTTAATAAAATGACTGGCGTGCTCATCTAACTCTCCGCTTTACTTATAAATATGCCAAGATTGTAGATTATAAACAGACCTGGCCTGGTCCACGGCCATCCTAGAAACTGCAGAAATGCTGGTAGTACCTTAACTTTTTTCCAATTCCTGGAACTACTGCATTGGAAGTCGAAGGGCGGTGTTTCAATTTGGTATTTTTACCGAGAATTTTTACAGGTTTTTTGGCTCTGATATGAGATTTCTTTTTGAGCACTTTTTTAATATATAAATCGGTGACCATTTCATTTAAACCATATTCACAATCTAAGTTCATATTATTGGATATTTTAAAATTTCTATTGCTTTTCGTAGCCTATTCTTAATTTGTAAAGGAACGTAAAATGGTTGGTAAATGTATATCCATTTTTAGGTAATGAGATCGAAGGAACTTCTGCACAGATTTTGAAGCTTTATGTGTCAATTGAAAGAGCTCAAGGTGTAGATTATACAAATTTCCTTAAACAATGCTACTTAAATATATAATTTAAACTATTCAAATACCCCCGTAGCAGCAAACCTGCATACTCAGCGAATTTCCAATGCATATATTCTTTATGTGTATCTTAATACCACATAAAGCCACATACCAAGTTTCATCAACATACATTCATAAATAAACGATTTATGATATTTTAATTATTCTCCATAAGAAAAACATGGTGGCTGAGTATGCAGGGTTGCTGAAGCAAGGAACACAAAAAATGGGGTTTTATACAAATATCAATATAAATCAAGGAGGTAAAGCCACATACCAAATATTATTAATTTATGTCCATAATTAAGGGAGATAACATGTTACTTATTCCTCATAAGAATAACATGGGAACTGAGTATGCAGGTTTGCTGCTACGGGAACTATCGGCCAAAAAATGTTTTTTAGTGCAAATATCAATAGACCACAACGATATGAAGCAATATACCAAGTTTCATCAGGATAAATAACTTGATAAATAAGCGAGATATACAATTTTTCTTATTCTCCATAAGAATAACATTGGACAATGTACTGTGTTTAGCACTTTCAATAACTCTGTAACCATTTGACGTAGAACAATGATAAAAACACCAAATTGTGCTTCTTTTTAACCTGATTCCAATGGAAAGAACTAAAATTTGACTTTTTCAAAAATTATACGTAAAAAACTCAAAAACCCAATTTTTGGGGTACAAAACCCCCCCAAAATACCCTTTCGGATAGGTCGATCTGTCTAGTTTTCGAACTTAAAAGTCATAAATGCTGCTTTACACGTTTATACCAAATTTTGTCAAAATCGGACTATATTTACGAGAGTTATCGTGCTCTCGGACACATAAATATACAGTTTTGAATTAATGGTGTTTTTGGCATCTGGGGACCTCAAAACGAAAAGTTATCATGGTCCCGGGCCTAGGTCTTACCATGCCGACTACGGTAATAGCTTCTTCCCTATAGGGGTAATCCGCTAAAATAATCAAGGAAATATGTCTACATGGGCAGATTGCCACCTGTGCGTAAACTTAGGCGCTGTATTAAGTCAGCCTGTGATTGTATTACATTTTGACTAAATTATTCAAATAATAAAAAGACTAACTAGGCCTACTGTTAAAACTAACTTAATTTTCTAAAAAGAAAATGAGTTTATGTACATAAAAAATATTTGTCTGAAATGGTGATGAATTTGTTTGAAGCAAGCAAGCGTAGTGAATCCAAAAATATTTGTCTGAAATGGTGATGAATTTGTTTGAAGCAAGCAAGCGTAGTGAATCCAAATATAATGATATGTGAGCTCATGGAATGAGTGTATGTGGTGGTACTTAATATTATCACGTTGGCTGCTGCGGACCCCGATTGGTTTTTTTTTTCTCAACATAGAAGCTTATGTAAATTTCATGTTTAAACATGTTTGCAGCAATGAAAGTGTTAATGATTTTTAAATCACATTAACATGGAGTTAACAATTTTTGTGCTGACAAAGATGTACTGATTACAAATTTTCTTAAACAATAATGCATAAACATATAATTTTAAACTTGTTTAAAAAAAATACTAAAAAATTACCTCAAAATGAAAACTACCGCCTTATTAACAACATATATGAGGTAGAATAGGTCACGATGTCCTCCGATAGTTTAAAGTGTACTTCATGAAACTTCTTTTTAAACAATAGCCAGTTTGAAGTGTTGTATTTGTGTACATTTGATAAGTTTGATTTACGATTTAAGTTGTCATGACAAATCTAAACTGTTATTTAAGAAACACTATTGAGGACATTTTCCATCATTGAGAAAAGTAAATAATCAGTGATGGAAAATGTCTGCATCAATTTTTTAAATTACATAATCTCACCAACAACAACCATAAATTTTAAACAAAGAAATCTAAACTTTTGTGTTGTTGAGAATTTAATATTAAAATTAAACAATTTCAAATTGCACTCCAAAACTTGTTCATAGCATATTGTAGAAACCAATTTATCTATATATTGGCGTGGACATAAATAACAACATATATACATATTAAGTTATTTTCTTGTAAAATATCTCTAATCACACTATCGAGTTAATGAATATTGCTATCACTATCTGCATAGTCAGTTGTTAGTTATATTTGACTGCACGTAACATTACCTTTCTGACTTGGTCCATCGTGTCGCCCACACTATCAAGCTAATCACTATGACTACATCAGCTATCTACATAGTTGTCAATTATACTATGACTTTATGTATCATTACCTTTCTGACTTGGACCATCGCGTCACCCACACTATCAAGCTAATCACTATCACTATATAAGCTATCTACATAGTTGTCAATTATACTATGACTATATGTATCATTAGCATTCTGACTTGGTCCATTGCATCACCCACACTATCAAGCTAATCACTATCACTATATCAGCTATCTAAATAGTTGTCAATTATAATATGACTGTATGTATCATTACCTTTCTGACTTGGTCCATCGCGTCACCCACACTATCAAGCTAATCACTATCACTATATCAGCTATCTACATAGTTGTCAATTATACTATGACTGTATGTATCACTACCTTTCTGACTTGGTCCATCGCGTCACCCACAGACACAACAGACACAGAGACACAGAGACACAGAGACACAGAGACACAGAGACGCAGAGACGCAGAGACGCAGAGAAACAGAGACACAGAGACACAGAGACACAGACACACAGAGACACAGACACACAGAGACACAGACACACAGAGACACAGACACACTATCACTATATCAACTATCTACATAGTAGTCAATTATACTATGACTGTATGTATCATTACCTTTCTGACTTGGTCCATCGCGTCACCCACACTATCAAGCTAATCACTATCACTATATCAGCTATCTAAACAGTTGTCAATTATACTATGACTGTATGTATCATTACCTTTCTGACTTGGTCCATCGCCTCACCTACACTATCAAGCTAATCACTATCACTATATCAGCTATCTACATAGTTGTCAATTATACTATGACTATGTAACATTACCTCTCTGAATTGGTCCATAGCGTCACCCATACTATCAAGCTAATCACTATCACTATATCAGCTATCTACATAGTTGTCAATTATACTATGACTGTATGTAACATTACCTTTCTGACTTGGACCATCGCGTCACCCACACTATCAAGCTAATCACTATCACTATATCAGCTATCTACATAGTTGTCAATTATACTATGACTGTATGTATCATTAGCATTCTGACTTGGTCCATTGCATCACCCACACTATCAAGCTAATCACTATCACTATATCAGCTATCTAAATAGTTGTCAATTATACTATGACTGTATGTATCATTACCTTTCTGACTTGGTCCACCGCGTCACCCACACTATCAAGCTAATCACTATCACTATATCAGCTATCTACATAGTTGTCAATTATACTATGACTGTATGTAACATTACCTCTCTGACTTGGTCCATCGCGTCACCTACACTATCAAGCTAATCACTATCACTATATCAGCTATCTACATAGTTGTCAATTATACTATGACTGTATGTATCATTACCTTTCTGACTTGGTCCATCGCGTCACCCATACTATCAAGCTAATCACTATATCAGCTATCTAAACAGTTGTCAATTATGCTATGACTGTATGTAACATTACCTCTCTGAATTGGTCCATCGCGTCACCCATACTATCAAGCTAATCACTATCACTATATCAGCTATCTACATAGTTGTCAATTATACTATGACTGTATGTAACATTACCTTTCTGACTTGGTCCATTGCGTCACCCACACTATCAAGCTAATCACTATCACTATATCAGCTATCTAAATAGTTGTCAATTATACTATGACTGTATGTATCATTACCTTTCTGACTTGGTCCATCGCGTCACCCACACTATCAAGCTAATCACTATCACTATATCAGCTATCTACATAGTTGTCAATTATACTATGACTGTATGTATCATTACCTTTCTGACTTGGTCCATCGCGTCACCCATACTATCAAGCTAATCACTATATCAGCTATCTACATAGTTGTCAATTATACTATGACTGTATGTATCATTACCTTTCTGACTTGGTCCATCGCGTCACCCACACTATCAAGCTAATCACTATCACAATATCAGCTATCTACATAGTTATCAATTATACTACGACTGTATGTATCATTACCTTTCTTACTTGGTCCATCGCGTCACCCACACTATCAAGCTAATCACTATCACTATATCAGCTATCTACATAGTTGTCAATTATACTATGACTGTATGTAACATTACCTCTCTGACTTGGTCCATCGCGTCACCTACACTATCAAGCTAATCACTATCACTATATCAGCTATCTACATAGTTGTCAATTATACTATGACTGTATGTAACATTACCTCTCTGACTTGGTCCATCGCGTCACGTACACTATCAAGCTAATCACTATCACTATATCAGCTATCTACATAGTTGTCAATTATACTATGACTGTATGTATCATTACCTTTCTGACTTGGTCCATCGCGTCACCCATACTATCAAGCTAATCACTATATCAGCTATCTACATAGTTGTCAATTATACTATGACTGTATGTATCATTACCTTTCTGACTTGGTCCATCGCGTCACCCACACTATCAAGCGAATCACTATCACCATATCAGCTATCTACATAGTTGTCAATTATACTATGACTGTATGTATCATTACCTTTCTGACTTGGTCCATCGCGTCACCCACACTATCAAGCTAATCACTATCACTATATCAGCTATCTACATAGTTGTCAATTATACTATGACTGTATGTAACATTACCTCTCTGACTTGGTCCATCGCGTCACCCATACTATCAAGCTAATCACTATCACTATATCAGCTATCTACATAGTTGTCAATTATAATATGACTGTATGTAACATTACCTCTCTGACTTGGTCCATCGTGTCACCAACACTATCCTCGGAGAGACCGGCATCCTTGAACGTTGCTTTCAGAGCCGATAAACCCATCTTGTATGAGTCCAAAATCTGAGGAACATTTGTGAAAATAAAAAATAACAGAAGTTATACATATGAAAGCGTTATAAAAAAAACACTCATAAATTTGTAAAGAGAAATTACTTTAAATAAAAGAAAGTTCTTGAAATGTAAGATTAGATTGTCTGAGTGGCTCCTGAGCTAGGCAGTTTATTCAGTTTGGATTGTTACTATAAACAATCATTTCTTTTAAAGTATGCGATAATAATTGTATTTCTAGATATATTTATATGTAACTATATATTTTCTTGTAGGGAAATGAGCAAAGAATCATAGTAATTAGCTCATTTTGGAATATTGGGTGTACAAAAAATTATCTAACTTTGAATAGTAAACAATTTTTTTTAGGAAAAATATTTACAATAAATTTTGAATAATGTTACGAATAATTTTGTTTACACTGATCATTCTTATACCTTTGTATTTATAATTTTATAACCTTCAAAACAAGTTAGGTTTTATTTTATTCATTTATTGTTATTGGTTTTTTGACACAAGTAACTGATTGCATAAAAATGGCTATTTTCACTTTATTCAAATTATTAAATATAATACATATATACAATTTTTATTTTTATGATTGTTATACATTTCTACGTAGGGAAATACATTCTACACATGGGTAGAATACCCATATATATTGGGTAGAACCAATATATATATATATATTGGTTTTACCATAAAAAATCAGCATAGATGACTTTACTTTTGACGTTTCAAACAAAAAACCTTTTTCCCAATTTTTTATATTTATTTAAAAAATTATCCATCTTAAAATCTTTGTTTTGCCTTTTTCAAATTCCCCGTTCTTTTACAAATAAAAAAAAGTGGTTCAATGGGGTTCCACTATTTCTTGCCTAGCTGTGAATTTTTAACAAAACCCTTGCAAATTCTGGTAAAACTGTGTATCACTGACAGCACACCTGGTAAAATTTTCGCATCACTCGGAGGGTTAAAGGGCTATTTAAAAAACTAAACATAAAACAGTCTAAATTTTCAAAACTTGCTTCGATGATTTTAATTAAAATTTAGTGGTTTATAGTCCTTAACCCTTTCAGTGCTATGGACCGATATATCGTCTTTTGAATCTGTTATCAATAAACACTGTTACTGCTTCATAAGCGATTGCACCGTTAGGCGCTCAGTCTGCAGTCTGAGCCTGACATGTGGTGAAACCTGGTAGACACAAACTGAACTACCTCGTCCAGCGCATAGGCTCTAATATCACCTGGTCCGTTACAGCTGCTAGTCTGATCAGTGGCTGTGCGGTCTAAGGCCGGGGGTAACACTTGGACCGAGGATTCGAATCCCGTCACAGTCGGTGGTTTTTATGTGCAACTCATGGAGAGTTCACCTGTCTGTGGCAGAGTTGAAGGGGAGGGCGGACCTTAAGCAAACGTTGGACGGCTCGGGTCCAAGCTGACGGGATGGGTGGATTCTTTGTGAGTTGCACATCTGATCAGGTGTTTTGCTACTTTTTACCTATCCTTTACTGTATGTGTGTCCAGCGGAAGCACGTTTTTATTAATTTTAACTGTTCTGGCGTTCAAGACATTTAAAAAATAAACAAAACACCACAGATTCAACTACTCCTTTAAGAAGCTTAGCACTCAAAGGGTTAAGGCTCCTAACACAAAATGCATTTCTGTGAAAATTCTGAGTCAGAAAAAAATCTGACCCAGAATTAATTTTTTGCATGGGTACACAGAAATTAATCTTTTTTATTTTGCCCTGAACCAGTTTTTTCTAGAAATGCACAATAGAAATTTGTATGAAAATTTCTGAGCTTTAAGAACATTATCTTTACTACAGTCAAATTCAGGGAAAAATAATATAGAAGTTCTCTAGAGACCGTTGCATTTTTGTAATAACGGGCTTTGGTGCTAGTATAAAATACCCCCGTCGCAGCAAACCTGCGGACTCAGCGAATTTCCAATGCATAATATTTGTCTGAATTCCACATAAAGCCGCAAACCAAGTTTCATAAAAATATATTCACATATAAGCGATTTTAATTATTCTCCATAAGAATAACATTGGTAATGAGTATGTAGGTTTGCTGAAACAAGGAAGAGAAACAATAGGTTTTTATGCAAATATAAATAGAATTTAACTAGGCGAAGCCACATACTAAGTTTCATCGATATTCAATCATAAATAAGCGATATATGACATTCTAGTTATTCACCATAAGAATAACATGGGGGCTGAGAAAGCAGGTTTGCTGCAACAAGGAACAGAAAAATGGGTTTTTATATATAACTCAACCAAGTGAAGCTACATACCAAGTTTTATTAATTTATGTTAATAATTAAGGGAGTCAGTACATTTTACTTATTCTCCATAAGAATAACATGGGGGCTGAGTACGCAGGTTTGCTGCTACGGGAATAATCAACAAAAAATCAATTTTTTGTGCAAATATCAATATACCAGTACTACTTGAAGCCACATACCAAGTTTCATCAACATACATTCATAAATAATCGAGATATCAAATTGTATTTATTCTCCATAAGGATAACATTGGACAACGTACTGTGTTTACACTTTGAATATCTCTGCAACGGTTGGGTGTAGAATCACAATTTAAACACCAAAATGATTGTTTTGTGGAACAGAACAGATTGGTAAAAGCAAATGTGAAGTTTACATTAAAATAAACTGAGGAAAAGCCAAAAACCTTTTTCCCATAAGATTAACATGGGAGATTTTATGAGCAGGTTTTTTTGGATTTTCTCCGCAACCACTTAACCTAGGTTAATAATTCAAGATACTAAATTATTTGTTTTTTTTAAGCTCTATAACATGGTCAAGACCAAAATTAAGTTTTTTAAAAATTTTAGGGTGAAAAATGCAAAAGACTGAATTTTGGAAAATTTAAAACCCCCATAAACCCCCCTTCCCATGGTCCGATTTTTCTGGTTTTCGAACTTAAAGTCATGAATGTCATTTTACACATTTGAGCCAAATTTAATCAAAATCGGACGTTTTTTACTCAAGTTATCGTGTTAACGGACACATATATAGATATATATATATATATATATCTATATTAGCGAATTTCCCCTATAGGGAAGAAGCTATTACCGTAGTCGGCATGGTAAGACCTAGGCCCGGGACCATGATAACTTTTCGTTTTGAGGTCCCCAGACCCCAAAAACACCATTCGTTCGATACTGTATATATATATATATATATATATATATATATCTATATATATATATATGTGTCCGTGAGCACGATAACTCTCGTAAAAATGATCCGATTTTGATGAAATTTGGTATAAACGTGTAAAGCAACATTTATGACTTTAAGTTCGAAAACCAGCCAGATCGCTCTACCCGAAGGGGTATTTTGGGGGGGTTTTGTACCCCAAAAATGGGTTTTTCGAGTTTTTCACATATAATTTTTGAAATATTCAAATTTTAGTTTTCACCATTGGACTCAGCTTAAAAAAACACACAATTTGGTATTTTGATCATTTCTCTACGTCAATTGGTTACCAAGATATTGAAAGTGCTAAACACAGTACGTTGTCTAATGTTATTCTTATGGAGGAAAAGAAAAATTTTATATCTCGCTTATTTATCAACGTATACTGACGAAACTTGGTATACGGCTTCATTTGGTTGTGGACCATTGATATTTGCTCAAAAAGACAATTTTTACCCAAGGCTCCCATAGCAGCAAACCTGCGTACTCAGCCCCATGTTATTCTTATGGAGAATAAGTAACGTGTTATCTGCCTTCATTATGAAAATAAATTAATGAAATTTGGTATGTGGCTTTACCTACATGAGTTGTATTGATATTTGTATAAAACCCCATTTTTTGTGTTCCTTGCTTCAGCAAACCTGCATACTCAGCTGCCATGTTATTCTTATGGAGAATAATTAAAATGACATAAATCGTTTATTTATGAATGTATATTGATGAAACTTGGTATTTGGCTTTATGTGGTATTAATATACATATATATGCATTGGAAATTCGCTGAGTACGCAGGTTTGCTGCTACGGGGGTATATATATATATATATATATATAGATATATATATATATGTATAGATATATATATATATACATATATATAAATTTGAACGAATAGTGTTTTTGGCATCTGGGGACCTCAAAACAAAAAGTTATCATGGTCTCGGGCTTAAGTCTTACCATGAGACCTACGGTAATAGCTTCTTCCCTATAGGGGAAATTCGCTGATAAAGAAGTAAGGACAAGAACCTTACTTTACCTTTAAGGAATAAGGAAGTAAGGAATTTACTTTACCTTTCCATCAGATTCTGCTTCCTTAACCCTTGTCAGTAGTATTTGAACATTTTCTAATGCTGAAGCTCTCTTCTCAATACATTTTTCAAGTTCTTTCCTCTTTCGAAGACAAGTTTTTGCCTGTATCAAAAATAAATATTATATCGCTTAAATTAGCTTACAAACTAAAATACGCATATGAACAAGATACATTATTTTAATAGACTCTAACAGGCGAACACAACTTTAATCGAGTTTTTAACTTGTTTAAAAACAAACAAATCTGAATTATTTTGACGGTGACCTGCATGAAACAATTTTGTGTATAAAAGAAAGGGAAGGAATAGTACCCACTACGTCTTTCTTATAAAAACTATATGAAAAGAGGAGTAACAGAAACAGTACTCCAACAGGACTATCCGAACAAACCTCATGGTGTATTATTTAACAGCTATTATTATTATAAACAGCTATGTATTATTACAAATATATAAAACTAAACAAGTTCTTTAGCTAATGAAAGTTGCTGAGAGGAGGAAGCCATTTCGCTCGCCAATATCTTCACCTCTTTCCCACAATATAAAAAATGGCAATGTGAAGTCAATCCATCAACAGCAGTATTATAAATGGGGTCAGTTGTCTCAAAGTAAACATAATAAATATTGCTTTGCTTTGCTCAGATCAGGTGCCACTCCTTAAGTGGTATTTTGGTGTGTTTGGCGCTTTGGTAAACCTGTAGCATCCAAAGAAAATTGTAGTCAAGTCAAGTCATCTTTATTGTCACAACAAACGTTAACAAATTTTCTGATTAATACAGAAATATAACAGGTGACAGTGTCATTGTTAAATATATCAAAATAAAACTATACATGCAATCTTAACTAACTAAAATGTTAACAATATAAAACACTACAATAAACTATCCCAGCTGCTGTCTTCAAAAAATTCCTCAACTGAATAATAAACTTTGTCAATTAAAATATCTTTAACTTTTTTAAGAAAAACTCTTTTGTCTTCCCAACGTGGACATTCATGTTGTTGTTCATCTTACCTCCCAGTCGGTAGGCTTTGAATGGCTCAAAAAACTACCCACCCAGTTCCACTCCGTGAATCAAGAGGAAAATTCTCTCAAGTGGGAAAGGATCCCAGAAGAAGAGAAAGAGATAGAGATTCCTTGGTTATACCATCACCATCACGAATCAGTTTTGATATGCTATATGTTGGGGGTTTTGACACAATAACACTTATTAAATTTGGTATGGTGGATTTCACATTTGATTACATGCATTCTAATTAGTGTTTTAAATATAGATAAACTGAGTGAAAAATCTGCATGAGATATAACTTTTGAATATCTATCGATGACAAAATATCCTGCCTATAAGATCATGAAATTAATCACTTTACCTCATTTTTTTGCACAATTTCTTCTCTTTTCTAGAAATGCCAAATTCAAGTTTGTAAATTTCCAAGATTTTTAAGAGATGGTTAAAAGACCATTGACACCACCAATAACAGGATATGGTGTGACCACTCACCACTTGTCTCATGCCTTTCTTCAAGTAATTGCGAGCTTCCTGATCCACCTCTTGCCGCTCTGTCTCCAGTTGCTCAAGCATTTGCATCAATGCTCGCTCATTCTGCTGCAACCGATACAGCCCGACATCTGCCTCGCTCAGAGCACTTACTCGCTCACTGCTTCGAGCTAGCTTCACTATGGTCTTGTTGTTCACCTAACAAATACAGAATTTTGATAAAATGTTAAATGTATTAACGGTATTCGGTGAATGGCAAAAATAAAGAAGGTTTTCAAATGATTTTCTTGCACTTTAAATGGTCTTTGTTCAAAAGGTCTGATCAAGGGAACGTTTGATTTTCCCACACTGTCTGATTTCTGGTAAGGAGGAGAATTTTAGCAGTATAAATAACAGAATTAATAAATTTGTTGCTGGCCATAACAATAGATTAAACGAGTTTGCACACAGCACGCTGACGTGAGGGAAGTGAATTTCCGCATTAACGTATTAATAAAATCTAATAAGGGTTGAAAACAACACTGGTAAAATTGTTTTGGAAAATTGAAAAATAGTATTTTTTGGCTGCTTTGATGCTCCTGATTATACTTAAATGCACTTTTAGGATGGCAATGTTGTACATTATAAGGTTAGGAGGAGGTATAGTCAGGATAACATGTTAGAATAGTGATATTGGGGGTAAAATCTTCATAGGACAACGTACTGTGTTAAGACAATTAACTTTTTCTTTAATAACTCGGTAAATTTTAGTGCTAGAATGATGAAAGAGGGCTTAAAACTTTCGCCTTAATTATCTCTATCTTTTTATTTGCATTAATTTTACATTCGGGACTTTTCTGACCATTTAGGCCCAAAAACTCAAAATTTAAAAAATTAAAATCCCCAAAAAAGGGGGTACGAGTTGTCCAATTGTTTTGCCCAACGAACTTGTCAAACTGTTTACAGAAGGGAAGGTACCCACAAAATTTTAAGTAAATGACAACAAATTTGACCGCTAGAGTGCGAAAACACACACACACACACACACACACACACACACACACACACACACACACACACACACACACACACACACACACACACACACACACACACACACACACACACACACACACACACACACACACACACACACACACACACACACACACACACACACACACACACACACACACACACACACACACACACACACACACACACACACACACACACACACACACACACACACACACACACACACACACACACACACACACACACACACACACACACACACACACACACACACACACACACACACACACACACACACACACACACACACACACACACACACACACACACACACACACACACACACACACACACACACACACATACGCGCGTAGCACTCAATCTGAGATCCATGGTTTTACACAGTATTGTGAGATCCGGCATAAGGAATGTTTTTTCCGAGAAAATAAATAACACTTCTTTAGAGTCTGTTTCATACTTGACTTCGTGCATTTTGCTTTTAAGATTGCATTGCAATTTCAAACTTGAATTTTGTAATATAATGTGAGCTCCGGCATGTAAGTCGACGTGAGCTCCGGAAATGTGTAAGTTGATGCGAGCTCCAGTTGTGTATAGGTCGACGTGAGCTCCATCCCAGATAGCAAGGAAAATTTGCAACAAATTTGCAGAAAATTTGCAAAACATTTTCAACCGCAAACCAAAATGTTTGCAGAAAATATGCATTGCAAACATGTTTGTTTACAAAGAACTTTCCGCAAGTATGGAAATTCCGCTGAATGTTTGCGGAAAATTTTCACTGAATATTTGCAGCAACTATGCAAAAAATGTTTGCAGAATGTTTTCATGATAGTTTGCTGCAAATTTGCAAGATAAGTTTGTGGCATATTTGCAGTGAAATATGTGCAGCTAATATTCATTGATAACATGTTTGTTTGCAAAATCTTTCCTGCAAATACGCAAGTCTACACTGTTCACACTTCTAGCAATTTTGCACAGGGCCCATTTTCTAAAGTAGGCCGCGGCCTACGGCGCGGCGGCAAATTTCTGGGAGTATATTTTTAAATATAAATTTGTCTACAGATTAGATGGATTTAAAATATTGTAATCTTACTTGCAATACTACTTTTACTTTTTTAAACTTTGTAAATCATCTTTAAGATTGAGTTAAAATAATTTTTTTTCTATTTGATATGTTATGCCGAAGGCAGGAAGGACGCGTGGATCAAAGTGTTTAATTTGTTTATTCGTCTTTGCCAGTCATGAAGGGCGACGTCACCGCTATTGTTCACACGGCCGATGTTCACCGGCGAGATAGCGGCGAGTATTTCTCGCGCGAAGTATCGGACAAAATAAACAAATGGTGCATTGTTTCTTACCCAAAACCACTAAATAAAAACGAGGTATGAGGTTAATTAGTTTAAGCTATGTGATTTGAATGGCATTTGGCATTAGTTGCGTAGGTAAATGTCACCTAAGTGAACATTTCTCACTTTTAAGAATTGTATGATGACTGTTGGTAGTATACTTTCCAAAGTTTAAGAAAATCACCATCCACTTTGGTCGATTTACCCCACCGTTTTTGAGTTGCAGGTAAAAAAAACCTAAAATACCTCTAATTCTTTGGTTACATATTTTGAAAAAAATATAATTATTGTAGGGGTATTTTTTTACATTTAACATGAGTTCCATCAGACGGATTTTTATATTCAACCCCTCACTGGAAACCCTTATTATGTATATTTAAAAAAATATAAAATCGGAATTATTTTAAAATGAATGGACGATAAACGTAAAATATTATATTATAAGAAATACATTAGAAATTTATTGACAAATTAATTATTTTGTACAGTCAACTAATGCTTTATATAGATTTGTAGGAAACTGCATAAGCTTAAAGCTATTGTGGTCGATCAAAATCAAAACAACCTCTGACGAAAAATGTGTTATAACTTGAAGGAATCAACTGACTAAGCTCAAACATTGTCTAGACATTAACGTGTTACTCACCCGTAAGGTAACAATAATAATATTTTATTTATATAAAACAACCTCTTAGTTGTGGATCAATGTAATAAATATATAGCCTACATTTTGATATTAGGCTAACTAATGGTTATAACTATGCAGTATTTACAATAATTTCAACCTAACACATCCTAGATGTATAACAAAATTAAGAAAAAGTTTAAAACAAACCCAACTATTTATTTAAAAATAATTTAATTGTTTCCTAAGCGGTCCATAAACTCATCTAAGTTATAGAATCCACTATGTAATAGGAATATTTCAAAAAATGTTGATTTGAATAAATTCCGATTGGTTTAGACTTTAATATAATTTGTTAGTTTGTTTCTAAACCGACACCTGCAATATCTCCGTGATTGCCGCGTTATCGCTCCTGTGAATCGAGCCTCGTGTGAAGATTGAATGCAACACATTTTGTCGGTAACTAAAGAAACGATCTGGATGACGATTTTGTCGATGAGTTTAGCTTTTAGTTCATTAGTGAATTTCCTTTGGAAAGTGAACTATTAGCATGACCCGCACAGTGAAACTTAAGCCCGGGACCACCATAGAAGTTCCTAACGTGACCCCCTGAACACGTTTTGGGGGGTCGTTCAAAATTGTATATATATATTTATATATATATGTATGTATAGATATAGACATATATATATATATATATATATATATGTTTGCACTCTAGTGGTCGTATTTTTTGTCCGATTTACTTAAAATTTGGTAGTGACATTTCTTTCTGTAATCAGTTGGACAAGTTCATTGGGCAAAACAATAAGAAAGCTCTAAACCCCTTTTTTGGGGATTAATCTTTAAAATTTCGAGTTTTTGGGCCCTAAAAGGGTCATAAAAGCTCTGGATGTAAAATAAAATCATTTAAAAAGATGGGAATTAGAAAGGCGAAAGTTTTAAGCCCTCTCTCGTCATCCTATCATTAATATTTACCGAGTTATTATAGAAAGTGTTTATCGACTAAATACAGTACTTGTCTTATGGGGGTTTTATACTAGAAAAGCCTGCCATTCCTTTGTTAGAGTACTTTTATCATCCACGGAAATCTCACGCTTACTTTCAAGCCTGTCTGGACCTTCTCCTAACCTCGTAATGCGCAAAACTGTACTCCCAGCTTTGCAAGTAAATGAAACCAGGACTATCAGAACAGCCAAAAAATCCATGTTTTCAGATTTCAATAAAAATTGGACTAAATGTGTTTTTTTACACTGATTTTGATTTTTAAAAGTTGTTATGTGGAAATTCACTTCCCTCACGTCAGCGTGCTGCGTGTGAACTCGTTTATTTTTTAGCATACTGTGAAACTACAGTTGAATAAATTCTAAGACTATTCGTTGATATACATTTTAAATTACCTGTGGTACATTAGCTTTAGGGTGTATATCCAAATATATACATAGCACTGAGAATTTGCTTATCAATTCCAGCTGCTAATTGCTCTGGTGTGAGGAGTTTTCCTGCCTTAAGGGGGTGCAAAATAACTTTAAATCGTCGCTAAACGAAGATAAATAGCACTTATTGCGGGCCTAGATCACTCTCGCGACCACCGCCAACGCGGTCCCTTTGCGACAACTAAACTTCGACTTCTTTCCTTGTCCCTAGTTGTGGGGGGAAGGGGGCGGCAAGCTTCATATGGCCTAGGGGCGGCACGAAGCTAAAATGGGCCCTGATTTTGCAGCAAGGTTCGTAGAGCTTTCAGACCAGGTATGATTATTTCCATAAG
The DNA here is from genome assembly GCA_963675035.1 of Allygus modestus. Taxonomy (NCBI): domain Eukaryota; kingdom Metazoa; phylum Arthropoda; class Insecta; order Hemiptera; family Cicadellidae; genus Allygus; species Allygus modestus. The sequence goes on along the minus strand of OY776111.1, from coordinate 291,654,125 downwards.
AGTAATGTTCGCAGCAAAGATGTCTTACAAGGGCGTCCAGCTGATGCATAAATCAACAAATCAACAACATACTATAAAGTATTGCCAACCTTAAGGGTATAATAATGGTACAGCTATTTTTAAACTGTCACTAGATATGCAGAAAGAAAATTCAAACCTTTAATCCGTTAATCTAATAATACAAATAAATGAAAACAACATATTAGTATCATAAAACAACAGCTGATCATAGAATGTAAGCAGTTAAACGACATTAAGTACAATTATTACGATTATTGAAGTACAATTATGTAGAAAATATGGTACGCGTACGATAAATATTGTGTTTCCAGCAACCCTGCAGATTGGATTGGTGATCACGTGACCTTACAGCTGATTTTACCATGCAAACTGTCTCTTCTGGTTAAATTTAAAACCTTAAATAAATCGACTCAGCAAACCTGTACAAAGTATGTATGAACCTTGATTTTGCAGTGGATTTTTTCATTGAACTTACATGTTTATATGATGGTTTGCAAGTTTTCATTGTAACTACAAATTAATATTGCTGCCAACAATAATAATGATACTAGATTGAGTTAAAATTAATTTACACTGATTGTTGTATGACAATTAGCAACAGCCTCATACAAGTGTCTTAGCGTAATGGAACTAACTGTTTAAATGTTAATGGATATTCAACATACAAACAAAATTATATATTTGAGATTCAGCTCAAAGTATAGTTTATCATACTATAATTTTAAACAAATTTATTGTGAATCATAGATTAAGAACAAAAGTTACCTGTTACTCAAAAATCCTGAACTTTTGCCTACTATACATTTTTAAACAATCCACAATTTGTTTGTAAGCATATATGATTGTTATTTACAAAAATATTTGCAATTATTGATGTGGTATTTTTTTAAATTAGAATTAGTCAATAAAATACATTTTAAAGCATTCACACACCTACTTACATGATTTAATCTTAATAACCAAATTGTATTGTCAGGCAAATGAAATATAGACAAATTCAAAGTAGCCTAAGGGAACTTTATCAATAAAAGGAAATGGTCAAATAAATATAATATTATATTTTGTAAATTATTATTTATTAAAAAAATGTTATAAATAAAGGAAAGCTATACAATATTTTATATATTACTGAAGTTCGCCATGTAACTGCTGTGTCCTTAAACCTTGTTCGCTGAAACAAATACAAAACTTATTAACGAACAATTTACATTATGTTAAACAAATCTTGAGATGGTGCTCCAGTCCTTTGCTTATTAGTGGATTTCCTATGGAAAGTGAACTATTAGCATGACCCGCACGGTGAAACTTAAGCCCGGGACCACCATAGAAGTTCATAACGTGACCCCCTGAACACGTTTTGGGGGTCGTTCAAAATTATATACATATATATGTGTATGCACTCTAGCGGTAGCATTTTTTGTCCGATTTACTTCAAATTTGGTAGGAACGTTCCTTTCTATAATCAGTTGGACAAGTTCGTTGTGCAAAACAAGCGTAAAACGCTAAACCCATTTTTTGGGGGTTATTCTTTAAAATTTCGAATCTTTGAGCCCAAAAAGTATCAGAAAAGCCCCGGACTTAAAATTAATGCATGTATTAAGATGGGAATTAGTGAAGCAAAAGTTTTAAACCCTCTCTCGTCATTCTAGCGTTTATATTTACCGAGTTATTAAAGACAATGTATATCGGCTAAATACAATACGTTGTCTTATGGGGTATTTACATTAGAAAAGCATCTTATTTATGTGTTGGTTATTTGTATCTTCCCCAGCAACCTCGCACCTACTTTCAAGCCTGATTGGACCTTCTCCTAACCTTATAATGCACAAAATTGTATTCCTAGCATTGCAGGGAAATTAAACCAGGAGCATCAGAACAGCCAAAAAATTAAAGTTTTCATATTTCAACAAAATTTGAATAATTGTATTTTTTACACTGGTTTTGAGTTTTAAAAGTTTTGTATGTGGAAATTCACTTCCTTCACGTCAGCGAGCTGCGTGCGAACTGTTCTTCCATTAGACCAATGTTAACTTTCAAAGCCCATCCCTCTTCATCCGATTATCCTAAATCAAATGTATTGTTTATTTTAAATAGCAACAAAAACCTAAGGAATTCATATATTCATACCTATTTCATATCACATATAGTTCATTCATAAAACATCGTAAATATTGAACATTTTGAATTTTTTGAATGAATATATTATATATACAAATTTTGATCGTTGAAATCACTAGGTATTTTTTGCTATTCAAAATGACGGGCTTTTAATTGGCCTAATGGGGGAAGCAGGTAGAGACGTAACAAGTTTTGTGACTCGAGCTTAAATTAAAAAATACAAGTTATTATACCCCTGTCTTCAGCTTTAAGTTAACCAGGACTTAAGTTCAGGAACTACGATAAGGCAGTCCAAATTCCAACAGGAGTTTCATCTTCCGCTCTGCCATGTCCACCTCAGTCGGCGTTCACCTATCGGCCAGTACGCATTAACAGTGCACTTAAAATGTTTTTCGCTGTCGTGTGTCGTGTGTTTATGTTTGGTGTCGTGAGGCTTTTTTAAACATTTGATGACAGACATGCAAATTCAGTAAAATGTTATTGAACTTCAAGTCCTGAAGATGGAAGAAAAATTAAGCTTCTGAAACCGCGGTAGTCCATTTTGGATTAACTTAAAGCTGAAGACGGAGGTAAAATAACCTGTATTTTTTAATTATCTTATCAGCTTTGGAGGATATTCAATATTAATAGAGCTTAAACATTAAAAGTGAGTCAGTTAACAATCTTCTGAACAGTGACGAAGCCAGGATTTTATTTTATTGATAGTAGGTTGGGGTCTCGCCCAGGAGGAAGTAAAGTGGAAGGAGGGGAATCCCTCCATAAAAAAGTATACTACTGGAAACAGATTTTATGCTATGCTAGCGCTTAAACAGAAGGGAGACAATAAATCATTTCTGTAGACCTTTCAATAGAGAAAAAAGTTATCTGTTTTTCCATCGGAATCATACAAAAATGGGAGAGTGTATACAAATTATCTCCAGTACTTCAAGTTCTTGGAAACAGTGGTTAGGCCATGGTGTTGCAGTGAAGTTCACTGGAATACTTTCTTACCTAATTCCTGGTTGGAAAATAATCAATGTAACGAAGACAGAATAATACGAATACAACAAAAACCCGCCATAAATTATGAAAATTGAACTAAGTGCAAACATTTATATAAACTTACTCTTGTATAATTCTAGTTTTGGCCTGATTGAGGAATCTCTTCACGTGTTTTTTGGTAGCTCCTCAGTTGCCTTTGGGAACACGCTCATCACTGGATCTATAAATACAAATACAAAGTCTGTTTGTACTGTAATGTCTGGAAAGTGAATATTTTGAAAACAATAAGTTAAATACCCTCGTCGCAGCAACCTGCGTACTCAGCCAATTTCCAACGCATAATATATATGTCTTAAAGCACATAAAGCCGCATACCAGGTTTCATAAAAATATATTCACAAATAAGCGATATATACAATTTGAATTTTTCTCCATAAAAATAACATGGGGGATGAGTAGGCAGGTTTGCTGTAACAAGGAACACAAAAAATGGGTTTTTATACTAATATCAATATAACTCAACAAGGTGAAGCCACATACCAAGTTTTATTAGTTTATGTTAATAATTAAGGGAGACATTACATTTACTTATCCTCCATAAGAATAACATGGGGGCTGAGTAAGCAGGTTTGCTGCTACGGTAATTATCGGTAAACAATTTTTTTGTGCAAATAACAATAGACCACAACCAGATGAAGCCGTATACCAAGTTTCGTTACTATATGTTCATAAATAAGCGAGATATAATTTTTTTCTTATCCTCCAAAAGAATAGCATTGGACAACGTACTGTGTTTAGCACTGTCAATATCTCTGTAACCAATTGACGTAGAGAAATTATCAAAACACCAAAATGTGTGTTTTTTAAAGCTGAATCCAATAGTGAAAACTAAAAATTAGACTTTATAAAATTTTAAATGTAAAAAATTCAAAAAACCCATTTTTGGGGTACAAAATCCCCCCACAATACCACTTTGGATGGGGCGATCTGTCTGGTTTTTGAACTTAGAGTCATAAATGCTGCTTTACACGTTTGTACCAAATTTAGTTCATATCGGACTACTTTTACGAGAGTTATCGCACCCACGGACACATATATATACAGTTTCGAACGAATGGTGTTTTTGGGGTCTGGGGACCTCAAAACGAAAAGTTATCATGGTCCCGGGCCTAGGTCTTACCATGCCGACTACGGTAATAGCTTCTTCCCTATAGGGGAAATTCGCTAACAAACCGGTCATAAACAGACGATATTAAAATCACAAAACAAAATGTAAGTGTTCGATATCGCACTTATCTACTGTATTCCCTGGCCTAAATCTATTTTAGAAAGCATTTCAACAGCACCTTTGGCTGATACAGTACACTGATATAAGTACGGTATGGATTAATGTTTTAAAACTGAATTTAAGTTAATAGAACTATCTTAGCTTCTGCAACAGGCCTTAGGCTATTAAGAGATAGTTTTTGGTTATGAGTACTTATTGAGAAATCGCCTCAAATTTAAATTATAAATGAAAATAGCTAATTATGAATTGGTTGAATCATTTGAAGTTTTAATGATGCATTTAGTATTCAAGAGTATACAAACTGTTTCAAAACTGAACTTACCAGGATGTCCACTCACCATGAATTCAGGAAAAAAGCCTTAGGTACCAGTAAGTTAATAGGAAATATGTGTCTATCCAAAATTGCGGAAATTTAGTTTAAATTAATAGCCAACGTTCCAAACTCCCTAAAAAGTGTATTTAACACTATTAAAATGTAAAATGTGAAAGGGGCCCATAAAGTGGGGAATATAAGCGAAAAAGTAACTACCGTACGTCACATAATTAACTCATCGACCAAAAATGACAATCATACTGTGTGATGTCGGCAGAAAATAAGGGTTAAATAAAAGTGTATTTAAATTCATTAGTTGATAACTAATTGCATTAAATTATTATTTGCCAGTCGAAAATCATAGAAATTTTGCAAGTCCAACCAATAAGTTAAATAATAAGCTAAATTAGGTCAAGACCTTATTTGGTATTTGCATGAAAGTAGGCCTAGCTATGTTTGCCATAGATCCAGAAAAATTAAATAAAATTAAAAATTGGACTGTCAAGTCAAGAAAATGGAAGGGCCCCTCTCGTGAATTTTGCCTTGATCCCCGCAAATCCTAAGGCCGCCACAATTCCAAAATAAATATTTCCAACAAATGATAATTAGACCTGCTTTAGAATCGCCCTGTAATCTAATCCAATGTCTAAATCTCATCTACACTAGTCTGACAGGGAAATATGAACATTTTATGAAACATTGTATTTTTAACGAAGTGACTACGTACACGTCCAATGTAAAGGCAAATTCACATCGCTACCGCTTAGGTTAGGATAGGTTAGGTTACGTTACGTTACTTTAGGTTATGTTAGGTTACGTTACGTTACGTTAGGTTAGGTTAGGAGGTTTTCTGGCTCTCAATCTGTTTTAAAAATTACAGGAAATCTAACGTACGGTGCATAATTTGGAACGGGCGTGAACAGTAGCGGCTCACGTCGGACGTGTACGTAGCCTCTGCCTATTTTTAACACCATACCAACAATCTTAACCAACTATTAATTTTAGGCTAAATCAGCTATTTAACCTCAAACAAATCTACTAACCTTCAAGGTAAAATTATCTAAAGATGTTATGATACTCTAAGCCTCTAAGTATTAATTATTTAGTATTCATAATGACTAATTGTTAAATACATTTTACTACATTATTATAGTTTAAACAAAAAAACTGCAACATTTAACCTCGTATAGGTTATTGGTCTTGTAGTAGTCCTACCCACCGAGTTAAACCAAAGACTTAAAACTACTGGACCGCTCGCGCCCGTGGTGAAGCACGTCAAATTTCGGTCCGGCCGCGTTCGAGGTCGCGCCGCAAATGGTGGGCCATCGCGGCAGCGCTTAGCGTGGGGGATATAGGGAAAACACGACGCGCGCTCACTTGAATTGAATTTCCGGCCAGGGAACATTTTTTATGGTTGAATAGCCTTCTGATACGTATTCCTGAATAGTCTCTCGAATTTTTAATACCCAAAGTAACTATATTCGACCAGGGTTAGTTGCGTAAAAAGAACAGAAAGTTGGGAGTTTTGTAAAATAATCTCCTCGATGGCTGATTTTTTCATATTTCCAGTCATATAAATTTATGTACGATCCACTAGGCTTTAGGTGTTGTTCAATAATGATGTTTTGAAGTTTTTGGTACTGGAATGAATTCTTTTATGAGCAGTAATATCGTTCTTTGGACTAGTGAAACTTTGAATTGTAGCATATAAACTTTGACGTTCGCCAAAAGTTGTAGATTGCATGAAAGTTAATTGGCCTATATCATAAAGTTTTGTTGATGAATGAATACCATACAAGACAAATACTTTTTAATAGCAAATGTATTCTTAATAAACATTAATTACCAAGATGGTTCGTTCACCCGTCCACGTAGAGTAGTAAGAACGATTACATAATGTTGCATTAATACAACATTTCGCTATTGAATAACAAAAAATTATCTTCAGTGTATGATAACAGTTGATTATGATTTATTTATCAGACAATACAAGTACAGTACAAAAGTCGTATAACTATGTATTTTACCAAAAAACTAGGTCATGTTGTAACACAGCATCACTGAGTTGAATTTAACAGCGCGGCACGGCGCGTGGCACGTCTTGGATAGAGCGCGGCGAAAAGTTTCAGCATCTTTCCAAACGAATTGTAGCCAAACCAACAACTTTACCGAAAAATGTTTGAAATAAAAGTTTTAGAGAAACTAATTATCTACAACTTTCCCGCTGGAAGTTTGTTTCTAACCTAAAAATAAAAAATTTCCTCGCTGAGTAACTTTTTCATGTCCCTCTTTAATAACACGTAAGAATTTTTAATTATTAAAAATATTAAAACACGGTAAAATAAAACAATATTTATACTTTTGGATTCCGTAGTTCACGCACACAAAGGATATATAAATTTCATTACAATTCAAACATGGCAGTGAAGTCCAGGAGCGTGTAAACGACAGCGCGTTCATTGCCAGAATCAGCTCTGAACACACAGTGGCCCACCATTTCTGTTCCGCACAGTCCGACGCGGACCGTTTTTAGCTCACTTAGCGATCTCTCCAGTAGTTTTACTTCGATGAGTTAAACATAAACAAATCTAGGAACAACCCAAATGACAGAGATCCGTCTAAGCTTTTTTATTTTTCTTCCATAAACCGATTGTTTTAAAAACAAAGTCGGCCTATTACCACTGTTATGACCGTACTATAAATGATTAATTAAATCTGAAGGCCTCTTTGAATTTGAAATTATTTTATCACCTAAGTATTTTTACTTTAAAACTTAACCTTTAGATACATCAACAATAACAGTATCAGTAACATAAAAACAAACAGTAAACAATTGTACAGTAATTAGGGTTAATAATAATAATAATTTGTACCGGGGTACTTACCAAGTTTACACAACAGTTTTCCTCTTCCACTCATTGTATAACATTATCCAGTTCTTCGGCATATCCCCACGACCAGGGAACTGCAAAATCTCTCACAGTCCCATGCGCCAAAAACTTTGATCATGGATCCCACTTCGACCGTATGAAACTTTTCGTGTGTAATCTAGGAGTGTAAAAGCGATGCTAGCGCGACGTGGTGTCACTTTCTGGAAGCTTATACACTCGCACACTTTGGGAAAACGCATGATAGTGAGCTCCACCTCATTTCGGCTGATTTCGGGTATTTCCGTGATTCTCTATTCGTCAGGATAGCCAATTAGAGGCTAGTTCAATCCGAGATCCGGGGGGTCGGAGCTCACATTGAAAACGGAGCTCACATTGTTGGTGTGTATCCATATAACGGATCTCACGATGTATGCCGCGCAAACACACACACACACACACACACACACACACACACACACACACACACACACACACACACACACACACACACACACACACACACACACACACACACACACACACACACACACACACATACGCGCGTAGCACTCAATCTGAGATCCATGGTTTTACACAGTATTGTGAGATCCGGCATAAGGAATGTTTTTTCCGAGAAAATAAATAACACTTCTTTAGAGTCTGTTTTATGCTTGACTTCGAGCATTTTGCTTTTAAGATTGCATTACAATTTCAAACTTGAATTTTGTAATATAATGTGAGCTCCGGCATGTAAGTCGACGTGAGCTCCGGAAATGTGTAAGTTGATGTGAGCTCCAGTTGTGTATAGGTCAACGTGAGCTCCGGACACCATCCCAGATAGCAAGGAAATTTTGCAAAACATTTTCAACCGCAAACCAAAATGTTTGCAGAAAATATGCATTGTAAACATGTTTGTTTACAAAGAACTTTCCGCAAGTATGGAAAATTCCGCTGAATGTTTGCGGAAAATTTTCACTGAATATTTGCAGCAACTATGCAAAAAATGTTTGCAGAATGTTTTCATGATAGTTTGCTGCAAATTTGCAAGATAAGTTTGTGGCATATTTGCAGTGGAATATGTGCAGCTAATATTCATTGATAACATGTTTGTTTGCAAAATCTTTCCTGCAAATACGCAAGTCTACACTGTTCACACTTCTAGCAATTTTGCACAGGGCCCCTTTTCTAAAGTAGGCCGCGGCCTACGGCGCGGCGGCAAATTTCTGGGAGCATATTTTTAAATATAAATTTGTCTACAGATTAGATGGATTTAAAATATTGTAAGCTTACTTGCAATACTAGTTTTACTTTTTTAAACTTTGTAAATCATCTTTAACATTGAGTTAAAATATTTTTTTTTCCTACAGTTACCTAACAATGTACATGTTCTCTCACTGATTTGAGAAAGCAAAGTGGCCAATTCGCTCATCAGTGAGACAATGTTAACATTGTCTCACTCTAATTACTTTGTCTCACTCCAGATTTGCAACGTGAAGGCACGAAATAGTGAGCGCGTAACATGCAGACAAGGTCGTATGCGCGCGAAATACGTTGGCAGCACTGGCTGTAAATCAGCTGGTCAGCTGTTGTACTGTTGTATTTGTCACAACACTTCCGGTCACGGCAGAAGCCACCATTTCATTGATTTGCCATTTGTAAACATTGAAGGTGGTTTTGCTGTCGCAAAATGGACGTTAATGACGATTTTAGTAATAATAGTTCACCAGAAGAATCTTGTACTCCAGAAGAATTAAAAAATGTGGCGAGGAATGTGTCTCTAAATCTTCTTCCAGAGAAATCAAAACATAAATATGAAAAAGGTATGAATTGTTTACTTCCTGGTGTGAAAGTAAGAATGTAAAAAGCCCAACGGAAAATGTACTTTACGTATCTTTACCAATTTATTTGTTTTATGGTAACTGTAGGGAAAATATAATGTGCAACTCGAGTGCAAAGTGCAATCGCCTCACTCGAGAAACCATTCTTCACTCGCCTACGGCTCGTGAGTAAGGATTTCTCTCGAGTGAGGCAATTGCTCACTTTGCTCACTAGTTGCACAAATAACTATTTCCTATTTGATATGTTATGCCAAAGGCAGGAAGGACGCGTGGATCAAATTGTTTAATTTGTTTATTCGTCTTTGCCAGTCATGAAGGGCGACGTCACCGCGATTGTTCACACGGCCGATGTTCACCGGCGAGATAGCGGCGAGTATTTCTCGCGCGAAGTATCGGACAAAATAAACAAATGGTGCATTGTTTCTTACCCAAAACCACTAAATAAAAACGAGGTATGAGGTTAATTAGTTTAAGCTATGTGATTTGAATGGCATTTGGCATTAGTTGCGTAGGTAAAAGTCACCTAAGTGAACATTTCTCACTTTTAAGAATTGTATGATGACTGTTGGTAATATACTTTCCAAAGTTTACGAAAATCACCATCCACTTTGGTCGATTTACCCCACCGTTTTTGAGTTGCAGGTAAAAAAAAACCTAAAATACCTCTAATTCTTTGGTTACATATTTTGAAAAATATATAATTATTGTAGGGGTATTTTTGTACATTTAACTTGAGTTCCATCAGACGAATTTTTATATTCAACCCCTCACTGGGAACCCTTATTATGTATATTGTAAAAAAATATAAAATCGGAATTATTTTAAAATGTATGGACGATAAACGTAAAATATTATATTATAAGAAATACATTAGAAATTTATTGACAAATTAATTATTTTGTACAGTCAACTAATGCTTTATATAGATTTGTAGGAAACTGCATAAGCTTAAAGCCATTGTGGTCGATCAAAATCAAAACAACCTCTGACGAAAAATGTGTTATAACTTGAAGGAATCAACTGACTAAGCTCAAACATTGTCTAGACATTAACGTGTTACTCACCCGTAAGGTAACAATAATAATATTTTATTTATATAAAACAACCTCTTAGTTGTGGATCAATGTAATAAATATATAGCCTACATTTTGATATTAGGCTAACTAATGGTTATAACTATGCAGTATTTACAATAATTTCAACCTAACACATCCTAGATGTATAACAAAATTAAGAAAAAGTTTAAAACAAACCCAACTATTTATTTAAAAATAATTTAATTGTTTCCTAAGCGGTCCATAAACTCATCTAAGTTATAGAATCCACTATGTAATAGGAATATTTCAAAAAATGTTGATTTGAATAAATTCCGATTGGTTTAGACTTTAATATAATTTGTTAGTCTGTTTCTAAACCGACACCTGCATAATGTAAGTAATATCTCCGTGATCGCCGCGTTATCGCTCCTGTGAATCGAGCCTCGTGTGAAGATTGAATGCAACACATTTTGTCGGTAACTACAGAAACGATCTGGATGACGATTTTGTCGATGAGTTAAGCTTTTAGTTCATTAGTGAATTTCCTTTGGAAAGTGAACTATTAGCATGACCCGCACAGTGAAACTTAAGCCCGGGACCACCATAGAAGTTCCTAACGTGACCCCCTGAACACGTTTTGGGGGGTCGTTCAAAATTGTATATATATTTATATATATGTATGTATAGATATAGACACATATATATATATATATATATATATATATATATATGTTTGCACTCTAGTGGTCGTCTTTTTTGTCCGATTTACTTAAAATTTGGTAGTGACATTTCTTTCTGTAATCAGTTGGACAAGTTCGTTGGGCAAAACAATCGGAAAGCTCTAAACCCCTTTTTTGGGGATTAATCTTTAAAATTTTGAGTTTTGGGCCCAAAAAGGATCAGAAAAGCTCCGGATGTAAAATAAAATCATTTAAAAAGATGGGAATTAGAAAGGCGAAAGTTTTAAGCCCTCTCTCGTCATCCTATCATTAATATTTACCGAGTTATTAAAGAAAATGTGTATCGACTAAACACAGTACGTTGTCTTATGGGGGTTTTATACTAGAAAAGCCTGTCATTCCTTTGTTAGAGTACTTTTATCATCCACAGAAACCTCACACTTACTTTCAAGCCTGTCTGGACCTTCTCCTAACCTCGTAATGCACAAAACTGTACTCCCAGCTTTGCAAGTAAATGAAACCAGGACTATCAGAACAGCCAAAAAATCCATGTTTTCAGATTTCAATAAAAATTGGACTAAATGTGTGTTTTTACACTGATTTTGATTTTTAAAAGTTGTTATGTGGAAATTCACTTCCCTCACGTCAGCGTGCTGCGTGCGAACTCGTTTATTTTTTAGCATACTGTGAAACTACAGTTGAATAAATTATAAAACTATTCGTTGATAGACATTTTAAATTACCTGTGGTACATTAACTTTAGGGTGTATATCCAAATATATACATAGCACTGAGAATTTGCTTATCAATTCCAGCTGCTAATTGCTCTGGTGTGAGGAGTTTTCCTGCCTTAAGGGGGTGAAAAATAACTTTAAATCGTCGCTAAACGAAGATAAATAGCACTTATTGCGGGCCTAGATCACTCTCTCGACCACCGCCAACGCGGTCCCTTTGCGACAACTAAACTTCGACTTCTTTCCTTGTCCCTAGTTGTGGGGGGAAGGGGGCGGCAAGCTTCATATGGCCTAGGGGCGGCACGAAGCTAAAATGGACCCTGATTTTGCAGCGAGGTTCGTAGAGCTTTCAGACCAGGTATGATTATTTCCATAAGAGTAATATTCGCAGCAAAGATGTCTTACAAGGGCGTCCAGCTGATGCATAAATCACGACCGTCTACGCGCAGTCCATGCCGAAGCTGTTGCGCATGCGCACCAGCGTTGGATAGGTGTCACTGTTACATCTAGTATTTACCTGTTCCTTTGTGCGTTCCACAGTTGAATAAAGTAACAGTGTGTAATGTAGCAGTTCTCGATTCTTGGTTAGTTGTTGTTATTGCTATGCAAGATTCACTAGTTTTTTATCCTATACAATGTCAAATCAAAGTTTTCATCCTGTTTCTTGATCTAAATATACTTTTGCTGCAAAAATTGCCACCAGTGTCTCTTTAAATGATTTTTTAGACACATTTAGGCAAGTTAGCAGTTAAAAAACAACAATATTTATAGGCCTACCTAAACTGAGTTTTATATATAAAGTTTTTGTGTTTTATTTGAAGTTAAAATATAAAGCTTGTTTGTTCTATAATACTTTATGGTATCTATTCATTTTGAAACTGTGAAGTCCTACTCAAATTAAATATGAAGACAATTCAAACAAATAAGTGTTGCAGGCATATTTAAGTTTTTTACTCATAGTAGACATTTTCTATTGACAATTATTAAATAGGCTGTTGTAAATATCTATTATGGTTTGCTGTTGCAAGAGAATCCTGCACAATACACCTGGTAATACACTAAATAAAACCTGGAGCCTATTTTATAAACATATTTATAAAATAGTTTTTATTGTATAACATTCGATGCCAATGATCAAATATAAAAAATAACCAAGGGCTAGACGACTAGTGGCTCAGTGGCTGTCAAGTTCACAGGTACGTAACATCGGTTATTTTCAACTATAGCAGTAACTGTTACTCGGCATTGGCGGCATCCACGGAAGGAACGGTTACTTTAAAATATAGCAGTAACTGTTCCACGGCATGGACTGCGCGTAGACGGTCGTCATAAATCAACAACATACTATAAAGTATTGCCAACCTTAAAGGTATAATAATGGTACAGCTATTTTTAAATTGTCACTAGATATGCAGAAAGAAAATTCAAACCCTTAATCCGTTAATCTAATAATACAAATAAATGAAAACAACATATTAGTATCATAAAACAACAGCTGATCATAGAATGTAAGCAGTTAAACGATATTAATTTGAAGTACAATTATGTAGAAAATATGGTACGCGTACGATAAATATTGTGTTTCCAGCAACCCTGCAGATTGGATTGGTGATCACGTGACCTTACAGCTGATTTTACCATGCAAACTGTCTCTTCTGGTTAAATGATGTTTATATGATGGTTTGCAAGTTTTCATTGTAACTACAAATTAATATTGCTGCCAACAACAATAATGATACTAGATTGAGTTAAAATTAATTTACACTGATTGTTGTATGACAATTAGCAACAGTCTCATACAATTGTCTTAGCGTAATGGAACTAACTGTTTAAATGTTAATGGATATTCAACATACAAACAAAATTATATATTTGAGATTCAGCTCAAAGTATAGTTTATCATACTATAATTTTAAACAAATTTATTGTGAATCATAGATTAAGAACAAAAGTTACCTGTTACTCAAAAATCCTGAACTTTTGCCTACTATACATTTTTAAACAATCCACAATTTGTTTGTAAGCATATATGATTGTTATTTACAAAAATATTTGAAATTATTGATGTGGTATTCTTTTAAATTAGAATAAGTCAAGAAAATACATTTTAAAGCATTCACACACCTACTTACATGATTAAATCTTAATAACCAAATTGTATTGTCAGGCAAATGAAGTATAAACAAATTCAAAGTAGCCTAAGGGAACTTTATCAATAAAAGGAAATGGTCAAATAAATATAATTTTATATTTTGTAAATTATTATTAAAAAAAAAAATGTTATAAATAAAGGAAAGCTATACAATATTTTATATCCTACTGAAGTTCGCCATGTAACTGCTGTGTCCTTAAACCTTGTTCGCTGAAACAAATACAAAACTTATTAAAGAACAATTTACATTATGTTAAACAAATCTTGAGATGGTGCTCCAGTCCTTCGCTTATTAGTGGATTTCCTATGGAAAGTGAACTATTAGCATGACCCGCACGGTGAAACTTAAGCCCGGGACCACCATAGAAGTTCATAACGTGACCCCCTGAACACGTTTTGGGGGTCATTCAAAATTATATACATATATATGTGTATGCACTCTAGCGGTAGCATTTTTTGTCTGAATACTTCAAATTTGGTAGGAACGTTCCTTTCTATAATCAGTTGGACAAGTTCGTTGTGCAAAACAAGCGTAAAAGGCTAAACCCATTTTTTGGGGGTTATTCTTTAAAATTTCGAATTTTTGAGCCCAAAAAGTATCAGAAAAGCCCCGGACTTAAAATTAATGCATGTATTAAGATGGGAATTAGTGAAGCAAAAGTTTTAAGCCCTCTCTCGTCATTCTAGCGTATATATTTACCGAGTTATTAAAGAAAATGTATATCGGCTAAACACAATACGTTGTCTTATGGGGTTTTTACATTAGAAAATCATCTGATTTATGTGTTGGTTATTTGTATCTTCCCCAGCAACCTCGCACCTACTTTCAATCCTGAATGGACCTTCTCCTAACCTTATAATGCACAAAATTGTATTCCTAGCATTGCAGGGAAATTAAACCAGGAGCATCAGAACAGCCAACAAATTAAAGTTTTCATATTTCAACAAAATTGGAATAATTGTATTTTTTACACTGGTTTTGAGTTTTAAAAGTTTTGTATGTGGAAATTCACTTCCTTCACGTCAGCGAGCTGCGTGCGAACTGTTCTTCCATTAGACCAATGTTAACTTTCAAAGCCCATCCCTCTTCATCCGATTATCCTAAATCAAACGTATTGTTTATTTTAAATAGCAACAAAAACCTAAGGAATTCATATATTCATACCTATTTCATATCTCATATAGTTCATTCATAAAACATCGTAAATATTGAACATTTTGAATTTTTTGAATGAATATATTGTATATACAAATTTTGATCGTTGAAATCACTAGGTATTTTTTGATATTCAAAATGACGGGCTTTTAATTGGAATTATGGGGGAAGCAGGTAGAAACGAAACAAGTTTTGTGACTCGAGCTTAAATTAAAAAATACAAGTTATTATACCCCTGTCTTCAGCTTTAAGTTAACCAGGACTTAAGTTCAGGAACTACGATAAGGCAGTCCGAATTCCAACAGGAGTTTCATCTTCCGCTCTGCCATGTCCACCTCAGTCGGCGTTCACCTATCGGCCAGTACGCATTAACAGTGCACTTAAAATGTTTTTCGCTATCGTGTTTCGTGTGTTTATGTTCGGTGTTGTGAGGCTTTTTTAAACATTTGATGACAGACATGCAAATTCAGTAAAATTTTATTGAACTGAAGATGGAAGCAAAATTAAGCTTCTGAAACCGCGGTAGTCCATTTCGGATTAACTTAAAGCTGAAGACGGAGGTAAAATAACCTGTATTTTTTAATTATCTTATCAACTTTGGAGGATATTCAATATTAATAGAGCTTAAACATTAAAAGTGAGTCAGTTAACAATCTTCTGAACAGTGACGAAGCCAGGACTTTATTTTATTGATAGTAGGTTGGGGTCTCGCCCACGAGGAAGTAAAGTGGAAGGAGGGGAATCCCTCCATAAAAAAGTATACTACTGGAAACAGATTTTATGCTATGCTAGCGCTTAAACAGAAGGGAGACAATTAATCATTTATGTAGACCTTTCAATAGAGAAAATAGTTATCTGTTTTTCCATCGGAATCATACAAAAATGGGAGAGTGTATACAAATTATCTCCAGTACTTCAAGTTCTTGGAAAGAGTGGTTAGGCCAGTGTGTCGCAGTGAAGTTCACTGGAATACTTTCTTACCTAATTCCTCGTTGGAAAATAATCAATGTAACAAAGACAGAATAATACGAATACAACAAAAACCCGCCATAAATTATGAAAATTGAACTAAGTGCAAACATTTATATAAACTTACTCTTGTATAATTCTAGTTTTGGCCTGATTGAGGAATCTCCCCACGTGTTTTTTGGTAGCTCCTCAGTTGCCTTTGGGAACACGCTCATCACTGGATCTATAAATACAAATACAAAGTCTGTTTGTACTGTAATGTCTGGAAAGTGAATATTTTGAAAACAATATGTTAAATACCCTCGTCGCAGCAAACCTGCGTACTCAGTCAATTTCCAACGCATAATATATATGTCTTAAAGCACATAAAGCCGCATACCAGGTTTCATAAAAATATATTCACAAATAAGCGATATATACAATTAGAATTTTTCTCCATAAAAATAACATGGGGGATGAGTAGGCAGGTTTGCTGCAACAAGGAACACAAAAAATGGGGTTTTATACTAATATTAATATAACTCAACAAGGTGAAGCCACATACCAAGTTTTATTAGACATTGCACTTTACTTATTCTCCTTAAGAATAACATGGGGGCTGAGTAAGCAGGTTTGCTGCTACGGGAATTATCGGTAAAAGTTTTTTTTTGTGCAAATAACAATAGATCACAACCAGATGAAGTCGTATACCAAGTTTCGTTAGTATATGTTCATAAATAAGCGAGATATAATTTTTTTCTTATTCTCCTAAAGAATAACATTGGACAACGTACTGTGTTTAGCACTGTCAATATCTCTGTAACCAATTGACGTAGAGAAATGATCAAAACACCAAAATGTGTGTTTTTTAAAGCTGAATCCAATAGTGAAAACTAAAATTAGACTTTATAAAATATTAAATGTAAAAACTTCAAAAAATCCATTTTTGGGGTACAAAATCCCCCCACAATACCACTTTGGATGGGGCGATCTGTCTGGTTTTTGAACTTAGAGTCATATATGCTGCTTTACACGTTTGTACCAAATTTAGTTCATATCGGACTACTTTTACGAGAGTTATCGCACCCACGGACACATATATATATATATATATATATATATATATATACAGTTTCGAACGAATGGTGTTTTTGGGGTCTGGGGACCTCAAAACGAAAAGTTATCATGGTCCCGGGCCCAGGTCTTACCATGCCGACTACGGTAATAGCTTCTTCCCTATAGGGGAAATTCGCTAACAAACCGGTCATAAACAGAGACGATATTAAAATCACAAAACAAAATGTAAGTGTTCGATATCGCACTTATCTACTGTATTCCCTTGCTTAAATCTATTTTAGAAAGCATTTCAACAGCACCTTTGGCTGATACAGTACACTGATATAAGTACGGTATGGATTAATGTTTTAAAACTGAATTTAAGTTGATAGAACTATCTTAGCTTCTGTAATAGGCCTATAGGCTTTTAAGAAATAGTTTTTGGTTATGAGTACTTATTGAGATATCACCTCAAATTTAAATTATAAATGAAAATAGCTCATTATGAATTGGCTGAATCATTTGAAGTTTTAATTATGCATTTAGTATTCAAGAGTATACAAACTGTTTCAAAACTGAACTTACCAGGATGTCCACTCACCATGAATTCGGGGAAAAAGCCTTAGGTACCAGTAAGTTAATAGGAAATATGTGTCTACCCAAAATTGCGGAAGTTTAGTTTAAATTAATAGCCAACGTTCCAAACTCCCTAAAAAGTGTATTTAACACTATTAAAATGTAAAATGTGAAAGGGGCCCATAAAGTGGGGAATATAAGCGAAAAAATAACTACCGTACGTCACATAATTAACTCATCGACCAAAAATGACAATCATACTGTGTGATGTCGGCAGAAAATAAGGGTTAAATTAAAATGTATTTAAATTCATTAGTTGATAACTAATTGCATTAAATTATTATTTGCCAGTCGAAAAATCATAGAAATTTTGCAAGTCCAACCAATAAGTTAAATAATAAGCTAAATTAGGTCAAGACCTTATTTGGTATGTGCATGAAAGTAGGCCTAGCTATGTTTGCCATAGATCCATAAAAATTAAAGAAAAATAAAAATTGGACTGTCAAGTCAAGAAAATGGAAGGGCCCCTCTCGTGAATTTTGCCTTGATCCCCGCAAATCCTAAGGCCGCCACAATTCCAAAATAAATATTTCCAACAAATGATAATTAGACCTGCTTTAGAATCGCCCTGTAATCTAATCCAATGTCTAAATCTCATCTAAACTGGTCTGACAGGGAAATATGAACATTTTATGAAACATTGTATTTTTAACGAAGTGACTACGTACACGTCCAATGTAAAGGCAAATTCACATCGCTAACGCTTAGGTTAGGATAGGTTAGGTTACATTACGTTACTTTAGGTTATGTTAGGTTACGTTACGTTAGGTTAGGTTAGGTTAGGAGGTTTTCTGGCTCTCAATCTGTTTTAAAAATCACAGGAAAAGTAACGTACGGTGCATAATTTGGAACGGGCGTGAACAGTAACGGCTCACGTCGGACGTGTACGTAGCCTCTGCCTATTTTTAACACCATACAAACAATCTTAACCAACTATTAATTTTAGGCTAAATCAGCTATTTAACCTCAAAAAAACTACTAACCTTCAAGGTAAAATTATCTAAAGATGTTATGATACTCTAAGCCTCTAAGTATTAATTAATTCATAATGACTAATTGTTAAATACATTGTACTACATTATTATAGTTTAAACAAAAAAACTGCAACATTTAACCTCGTATAGGTTATTGGTCTTGTAGTCCTACCCACCGAGTTAAACATAAACAAATCAAGGAACAACCCAAATGACAGAGATCCGTCTAAGCTTTTTTATTTTTCTTCCATAAACCGATTGTTTTAAAAACAAAGTCGGCCTATTACCACTGTTATGACCGTACTATAAATAATTAATTAAATCTGAAGGCCTCTTTGAATTTGAAATTATTTTATCACCTAAGTATTTTTACTTTAAAACTTAACCTTTAGATACATCAACAATAACAGTAGCAGTAACATAAAAACAAACAGTAAACAATTGTACAGTAATTAGGGTTAATAATAATAATTTGTACCGGGGTACTTACCAAGTTTACACAACAGTTTTCCTCTTCCACTCACTGTATAACATTATCCAGTTCTTCGGCATATCCCCACGACCAGGGAACTGCAAAATCTCTCACAGTCCCATGCGCCAAAAACTTTGATCATGGATCCCACTTCGACCGTATGAAACTTTTCGTGTGTAATCTAGGAGTGTAAAAGCGATGCTAGCGCGACGTGGTGTCACTTTCTGGAAGCTTATGCACTCGCACACTTTGGGAAAACGCATGATAGTGAGCTCCACCTCATTTCGGCTGATTTCGGGTATTTCCGTGATTCTCTATTCGTCAGGATAGCCAATTAGAGGCTAGTTCAATCCGAGATCCGGGGGGTCGGAGCTCACATTGAAAACGGAGCTCACATTGTTGGTGTGTATCCATATAACGGATCTCACGATGTATGCCGCGCAAACACACACACACACACACACACACACACACACACATTTATATATAAAGTTGTTATCGACCCCCCAAAACGTGTTCAGGGGGTCACGTTAGGAACTTCTATGTTGGTCCCGGGCTTAAGTTTCACCGTGCTGGTCATGCTAATAGTTCATTTTTTCAGAGGAAATTCACTAATAAACATAGAGAGGTGTAGTTTGCGGCTTTCATTTCCTTTTAGCGAATTTCCCCTATAGAGAAGAAGCTATTACCGTAGGTGGCATGGTAAGACTTAAGCCCGATACCATGATAACTTTTGTTTTGAGGTCCCCAGATGCCAAAAACACCATTTGTTAAAATATATATATATCCGTTACCTCAATAAATTTTGAAAGAAACTCCTAATTTTGATGAAATTTGACACAAATGTGGAGAGTAAAATTAAGTTTAAAAACCAGATGGATTGGATTATAGGAATGGAGTTTTATGGGGGTTTTAAATCTTCCAAAAATATATTTTTTAAATTTTTCACCCTAAAATGTTAAAAACACTCAATTTTGGTTTAGCCATTTTATAGAGCTTGAAAAATGCAGTATTTGAATTATTAACCTAGGTTAAGTGGTTGTAGAGAAAAGTATAAATGCGTCCATGAAATTTCCCATGTTAATCTTAAGGGAAAAAGGTTTTTGGAGTTACCTCAGATAATTTTACTAAAAACTTCACATTTCTTTTTACCAATAAGTTTAGCTCTATAAAGCAATCATTCTGGTGTTTTAATTGTTGTTCTATGTCCAACCGTTGCAGAGATTTTCAAAGTGCTAAACCGAGTACCTTGGACAATGTTATATTTATGGCGAGTAAATACAATTTTATATCTCGATTATTTATCAATGCATATTGATGAAACTTGGTATGTGGCTTCAACTAGTTGTGGTATATTGATATTTGCACAAAAAATATTTTGTTGATTTTCCCCTTAGCAGCAAACCTTGCATACTCAGCCCCCATGTTATTCATATGGAGAATAAGTAAAGTTTTATCTCCCTTAGTTATGAGCCTAAATGAAAAAAAAAACTTGGTATGAAGCTTCACCTGGTTGAGTTATATTGTTCATTGCAAAAAACTCATTTATTATCTTCCTCGTTGCAGCAAACCTGCGTACTCAGCCCTAATATTATTCTTATGAAGAATAAATAAAATGCTATATATAATTTATTTATGAATATATTCTTGTGAAACTTGGTAAGTGGCTCTATGTAGTAGCAAGGCACATACAGGGTATAAATTAAGTCCCAGACCGGCTTAATATTTATTTTATCATTATAGATAAAGCAACAAAACTCCGCAAATCAGCAGTAGGACCATTAACCTACTTTTTGACGTAAAAATCATGTTTGTCCTCCTTTACAGGATCGGCCCACGAGGAGTTGGAAGATATTCTTAAGGGTGTTTGGCCACTAGGCTAGTCTGGCGGTGAGGAGCAGTAGTTCTACAAGTCGCCACCGCGTGCCGCTAGGAAGACAACTCGGGCAGTGCTGTGAGTGTGTGTGATCTGGCTGGGGGGAGAGAGGAGCGCATTCTCATTTCTCCGCCTCCCCCCACGAAGCACTGTCTTTCCGTCTACTCGCTTCTTCGTCGGTCCAGGGCGCACGGCCCCGGCCCGCGGTTCGACTGGTTGAATAGTAAGGTTGGGTTGCTTGCTATTTTCTACTGATGTGCCTTTCAATGTCGCTGACAACTAATCTTAAACTTATTTTTATTTTAGCGAATTTCCCCTATAGGGAAGAAGCTATTACCGTAGTCGGCATGGTAAGACCTAGGCCCGGGACCATGATAACTTTTCGTTTTTAGGTCCCCAGACCCCAAAAACACCATTCGTTCGAAACTGTATATATATATATATATATATGTATATGTGTCCGTGGATGCGATAACTCTCGTAAAAATAATCCGATTTTGATGAAATTTGGTACAAATGTGTAAAGCAGCATTTATGACTTTAAGTTCGAAAACCAGACAGATCGAGCTATCCGATGAGTTATTTTGGGGGGGTTTTGTACCCCAAAAATGGGTTTTTTGAGTTTTTTATATACAATTTTTGAAAAAGTAAAATTTTATTTTTTCCCATTGGAATCAGCTTAAAAATACGCACAATTTGATGTTTTAATCATTACTCTACGCCAATTGGTTATTGAGATATTGAAAGTGCTAAACACAGTACGCTGTCCAATGTTATTCTTATGGAGGATAAGAAAAATTGTATATCTCGCTTATTTATCAACTCATCCTGACGAAACTTGGTATATTGCTTCATTTCATTGTGGTCTATTGATATTTGCACAAAAACCCATTTTTTGGCCGACAGTTCCCGTAGCAGCAAACCTGCATACTCAGCCCCATGTTATTCTTATGGGGAATAATTAACGTGTTATCTCCTTTAATTATAAACATAAATTAATAGAACTTGGTATGTGGCTTTACCTAGTTGAGTTATATTGATATTTGTATAAAAGCCCATTTTTAGTTTTCCTTATTTCAGCAAACCTGCATACTCAGCTGCCATGTTATTCTTATGGAGAATAATTAAAATGTCATAAATCGTTTATTTATGAATGTATATTGATGAAACTTGGTATGTGGCTTTATGTGGTATTAAGATAAATTAATATGCATTGGAAATTCGCTGAGTATGCAGGTTTGCTGCTACAGGGGTATTTTACTTTATAGTTTTGATGAGTACATTTCTTGTAGCCTATACAGATTTTATCAGTAAAGATGTTTGACACAGTTGTGAGCACATTTAAATACAGTGGAACTGGGATAGTTTGAATCTCAAGGGACCGCGGTAATAAAATTCAAACTAGCCAAAAAATTTAATTTAATTACAGAGGTTCAAATTATTCAAGCTTTACTGTATTAAAAACAAACTAGCAAATCATATGTTTTTATCTTTAATCCCAGCTGTTCTGCTTCTTTAGTTTTTAATGCTGTCCAATGTTATTTAAATGGGCCAAAACCGTACTTTGAGGGATTCCCAAGGGTTTCTGGTTCCACGTACTGACTTGAGACCCCCAAAAGGCACATCTACACATTAAGGGCTTTCAAACAACACGTAAATCATCAAAATCGACCCAGAAGTTTGGTCATAATCTTCTGCACAAAAATCTCCTTATTCTTTTAATATAATAGTAACATTATTTATTATATAAACATTGATTATAAATATAAAATGGTTTTTAATTTTAAAAATTACAATTTAACAAATATATTTAATCATATTACGTTGATCTTATTAATCTCTTAAAATACTGTATTAAATAAATGTACAGGGTGTCCCGGAACTATTCCATAAAAATGTTTCCATAAATATTCAACTGTGGGATATTTGACTCCAATCACCGACATATTAATCTTTGTTAGATATATATTTTTACTGCAATTGTTGGAATTTAGTACCCGTTTGTTTTTAACTCTAAGAAAGAAGAATTTGTTACTTACTGTTAGTAAAATTCAGGCACGATCAGGGGCGGATCCAGGGAGTCACATTGGGTGGGGGGATATGCTCGGAGTTTTGGGGGGGTGTATAGAATACCCCTCAGGGGTGAGGAGTCCAATAATAATTTGATCGGCCGTAAAGAATAGCAGAACGCGTATTATTGACCAACATGAGTGTTATCGGCTTAAAAAGACGAGTGTCTTGAATTCTTAGACCAAAACCAGCTATTTGACCTGTTTTTTCAAGAAAAAAATGGCAATTTGACCGAATTTCATGGTCGCCGTAACTTTTAAACCAAAAACGACAAGTAGGCGTAAACATAGTTTATCGGTCAAAGAAAACCGCAATAGTTTTTACCCAAACCACAATTTAAAGGTGGCCACACACTACCGGACTTTTGCCCGAACAAGACATCAGATCGAGCAAGAGCAGGGAACGAAGGTAGTTAAATTCACTCCGAACTTCTTCCCGATCAAGACTCCAAACAAGACATCGGATCGGGCAGATTGAGCGCGAAAACCACCGAGCGGGGTAAGAACGGTGAGGACGACTTTAGTTGCCGTTGTGCAGGTCAGCCGTGTACTTGTGTGTAGATTTCACCCATTCTCCCATTTCACCCACCTCCCCACGATTTCACCCACTTCTCTCCAAGCGTCATTCCTCTTCACTTTGTGGTAGTGAAGAGGATGGGACAAGTCCCACAAAACTGGCCGATTGTTGTACTCGCGGAAGTAAACATCAAAGTGTTTTCCTCAGACCACTCCATCCTGCAGACTAAGTTACATATATTAGGGAACTGGAAACTACAATGACAACAGTCAAGACTGCAACCCGCAACCTTCACCGTCGTCGTATCGCTACCGATGGGGCTCGTGACGGCGCTCGGAGCAGCGTAAGCAGTTACCTACCACACACTATCGAACCCCGGATAAGACATCGGACCAATCTTTCTTTAATCTTTCCTCAAAAAACCGCCTCGAGAGGGCTCGGTCCGATGTCTGGTCCGAAGTCTTGTTCGATGTCTCGTTCGCAGGCCCCACAACTACCGGATTTTCTCCTTTCGACCCCAAATCCTGCTCGGTCCGATGTCTTGTTCGGGAAAAAGTCCCATAGTGTGTGACTGTCTTAAAGGCCAACACGCCAGCGGAAGTATCAAAGTATATAATCGTCTAAAACGAAGATTTTACCGAAACTAAGATCTAAACAAATTTTAACGGCCTAAAATAGCAACATATTCTCATTTTGCTGTCTAAAATGTCAATCAAGCCGCATTTTAGCCTGAAAACGATCAAACTGGGTTTTTAGACAAATTTACCGAGCGGTATATCAGCCAAAATCGGTAATTTTTCATGGTAATTTTACAGCATATTACTATTGACTATATACATGAGTCATAAATACGACCGCAAATTTTTTAACTGAGCGAAAATCGAGTACAAACCGTATTTTATGCCGGAAATGTACTTAATCCCTCAATAACGCCAATCAGACCGCATTTTCTCGGTAATAAATAAAGCCGGGTTGTATTTTATATACCAAAAACGACGTCTGAAACGCATTTAAGCCGTGTTTTAACGGTAAAAACATACATTTTGCCGCAACATAGTGTTCAAAAACACCAAAATGACTGTTTTTGTTTGGTTTAGTAGCGCGTTTTATTGGCCTGAAGCGGCAAGCGAACCGCATATTATCCACGGAAATAGCAATATAATCTCGTTTTAGCATCTGAAAAAGGCAACTGACCGACAAACCCATACTGCGATTAGTAGGGCAAAAACATTGACCACAATAAAATTAAGAGCCACATTTTACTGGCCGCGGAAATGACTGCAAGAGTGCGTTTTACAGAAAAACATTACTGACTTTTAAATATTTTATAAAACAAAATAGGCAATTTCACAGCATTATATTTGCCGAAAACAACCGTCCCTCGCATTCTAAAGTCCGAAATCGGCGGCCACAACGGTGTTTATTGACTGAAAATGATGACTGAGCCTCAATATATACCAAAATTCACAATCTAACCGTGATTAATCATAAAAATTGGCAATCGGGCCACATTTTCCCAGCGAAAAATGAAGCCAGATCCCGTTTTATAGGCCCGAACGACTACCAGAATGTATATTTTACGAATACAATCGGAGATTCGACCCCGTTCTATCACCAATGAACGCTTATTTTTACTACTTACTGATTTAAAAAAAATATATACTCAAATTAAAAATATACACTGCTTGGAAAATAAATGGATTTTATGGTTCTCTTTATTTATTTATGAAAAATATTAAAAAATTATCAGTAAGGCTTCAGGAAATCTGTTTCAATATCAGTAGTTAAAGCATTCACTATGTCTGTTCAAGTCTTCTCTATTATTCATTTGGTTAATTAATAGATTTGAATATAGTACATTTTCAGTGAAAACCCTCATATTTTATCTTTGTTTTTCCAAACTGAATTGAGATGGAATTGGAAATGCTTACTTGTTGCAATACCAAAAAAAAAAAAAAAAAAAAAAACAAGTAGTGGTGGGTTTGTCTACTACCTGGCTACACAAACAAATCTTTATTCACAATTTAGAAGTCAGGTGTCAAAGCTGAAAAATACTTTCATAACTGAATAGAATTATATATTAAATAAAACATCAGAATTTACACTTCAGCTGAGTATCGTATCTGGCTGTAAAAATTTGTCCTAAAGTTATGGGAGAGGATTTAGGCCTACATTTTCTGGCTTTTTATGTCACATAATGTAATATTCATTAATTTTACATCCTGATCACTTTTTACCATTTTTGGGAGGCAAAAACACAAAATTTGTAATTTTTATAACCTCCAAAAAAAGGAAGTTAGGGTCTTCTGATTGCTTTGCAAAATGAACTTGTCCAACTGATTGTAGAAAGGAATGTCTCCAGGAAATTTGAAGTAAATCGTAAATTTACACTTTCCTATCATATAGTTAAATACATCTTCAGAAGAAGCTGGATCTTCAGTTATATCACAGGTAGCCTATAACTTGTTTCACACAACAATGTTTTCCTCGCAATTGCTTTTCTATTTCTTGTCTGCCTATATTTCTTAAAAGGCATTGATTGCTACGGTTGCAGTAATACCAAATACTCTGAAAACTGAAAAACGCTACGCTCACGTTGTGGGAGTAGCGGGATTCGTGGAGGGCGTCGCTGGAGGGAGTGTAGGGGGCGGCACGACCTTGGACTACGCGCTCGTGCGTGGGGTGCGCACGTGGTGGCACTGTGCGTGTGAGTTTGTGTTAGTGAGGCATAGTGCGGCTGGCCTACTCTGCCCTGGAAGGCAACTTCCAAAAATCAAAGGAGCAGGTCACAGGCTAAACGAAAAAAAAATATAAACTCCAAAAAAATTCTAACATGTCTATCTTACTGACCCGCAAAACTACATCTATTATTTATACCACAAAATTGTATTAATATAATTTTAATAGTTTTTTTTAAGTGAAAAATATATTTTTATTTTTTTATTTTTAAATGAAATTATACTAGTAATAATGACCTGAATTTATCTCACACAACTACAAAGTTTCATTGAAATCGGACCAACGGTTTTGTGACGCATAGCGGCACGCTATTTATATAGTACTCGAGAACTGCGTCGCGGAGCCACTGCCAGGAGCTCTTCGCCTGTCTCGCCGTTGACAGAGCGAGAGACCCTTTTTGCCCTCTTGTCAACGAAAGCTGGCTTACCTTCCTCCCCCCCTTCCTGCCGAACTATAGGGAGTATATGGAACATTTTAACACAGGGAGTATTATGAACAGAAAAACAATAGCGTATCACGAAAGTATCAAAAACGTGTTTAACTCCCGCAGCGTCTCGAGCGAACTGACTTGACCTACTTACTGGAAAGGGCGGGGAAGGGGGTGGATAGCATGGGGTAGGGGGTAGGAAGAAAGTTATTTATAGAAAAGGCGGTAACGCACGTTCGCGAAAACAATAAGCGGGCTCCCATCACTGACAGGAGAACCCATCAAGAACACTATCGGTCACCGCTACTGTCATGTCATGTCGTCACGGCCCGCGTCGAAGTATACGGACTGTCGAACTATCGAGTGTCTAACTATCGACGTTCTACTGTAAATCTGAGTTTGTATATATTTTTGGTTATTAGAGAAATATAATCCACCTTTATAGGCAACAGGCCATTACCATTATAAACACTATCACGAAGACTACACTCGCAGACCATGTATGAGTGACTTTTTCGTGGAATGCGGCCAAGGTTGCCTCTCTGAGAGAATTTCCCAACATGAGATTTAAATAAAGGGCTTCTGTTTTCCGACTTTATGTCCAGCTGTCAATTACTGCGTGGATCGAAATTGTTCTCCGTCTCACTCTTTGTTAAGCGGAAGCAAATTTGGCAAAAGGATTGGCCGCTCTGTTCTTAGGGCCCGTTCGAGAGAATTAAATTTTGGATTTAGAAATTTGTGTATGTTATTACAGGTATCTCCTGAGGCTTGGGAATGGGGAGCTTGACACGAACTATTAAAATGAGATTGATATTCCAGAAGACATCGTCTCAAATAATGACATCGTTGGAGAGATCTATGGCAACTGTCTTTCAGAAGGAAACTTTGACAATATGAAGGAGCGGGCATTTCTTGGACCCCTAAACAAGGATGTCAACAAAATCAACCAGAAAGTGATTAGCTTGATTCCTGGAACTAAAACACTTTATAAAAGTTTTGATTCTGTTAAGATGAACCGGACAGTGCCTTAACGTTCCACCCTGAATTCCTCAACTCTATTGAGATTTCAGACTTACCACCACACCAGCTCAAATTAAAAATAAACACAATAATCATGCTTCTCAGGAACCTTGATGAATCAGAGGGTCTGTGTAATGGCACCAGATTAATTGTGACGTCACTTTGTCCAAATATCATCAAGGTAAAGTTCATCACTGGCGAACACTCCGGCCGAACGTCCACATCCCCTCAATCACTCCCGATTCGAGCAAGTCTCAGCTGGGGTGTTCGTTACAGAGACACCAGTTCCCTGTCCGGCCTACCTTTGCGATGACCATACACAAATCGCAAGGGCAAACCTTCAAATCTGTTGGCGACGTGCTAAGAACACCCGTTTTCATGCATGACATGCTATACATGGCGTTCTGCAGAGTAAAACGAAGAAGTGCTCTGAAATTAGTACTACCACCAGACTCGGGACACTGCACTCGAAACATAGTGTGGACTGAAGTATTAATTTAAATTGCTGTATGTATATATAAAATTGGTTTTCCAAAATGCAAGACCGATTGGTTAGCCTATAAGATTTCATTTCCATTTCAACGTGGCTCTCAAATTATCATTCTTATGTTGAAATTTGTTTTATTTGAATGTAAGTAGAATTTTAAGTAAACCTATAGAAATTAGACAAATTTTACTATTTAAACAACCTCTTTTGTTAAGGCTCTTAAAAATAGATTTGATTTTAACGTTATTTTGTTCTAACTTATAACCGTATTGTAAATTTACTTATTCCTTAAGACTAATGTTTGCTATCAAATAAAATAAAATATTGTTAAAATACAATTATTGTTGAAACTCTTCAATATTTCACCGAGCAACGCTCGGTCCTCCTGGTACTATTTTTATGAAACTTGGTATGTGGCTTTATGTGATACTAAGACATATTTTATGCATGGGAAATTCGCTGAGTATGCAGGTTTGCTGCGACGGGAGTATTTAAAATGATATGAAACTTGATAGGGGTTGCTATGTGAAGAATAAAAACTATCCCCCGCAACCCCTATTTAGGGGTGAGGGTTGAAATCCTTAACCAATTAAAAATTACTTTGACTTATACTAGTAACATTTAACAAAGAGTGTTTGAAAATTTACAGTTGTTCAAAAATTAAGAATGGGGAGGGGGGTCTTTATGGGACACTCGTTATATAGCCTTTATAATCTAAAATGGTAAAACAATTAATTATTGATCGACCTACTTTCAATTCCTAGCTCATTCAGTTAATGTTCCCACAAATACATTTTCAGTTGATACATGTGCAATGGCAAGCTTTAAAAAACACGGTAGTTTGTATCTGGATGCCTTATAAAACATGCCCTAATAAGAACAAACTAAGCGTATAAAATAGTAACACATACCTCTAAAAATTATAATATCAATTTGGATATTACCTCTTTAATTTACTGACCTATTGCTCTATATAATGTTAACACTAACACGTCCACGGCATGGGTCCCAGACAACTCGTCAGGTTTATTTTTATCTGTGGCAGCTTAAACCCCCGTGTCTGGTGCTCCTTGCAGAAAACCAGACACCTAAGAATTTCTCTAAGTAATTATGAGGTTTTAGTAGGGTTTGGACTCCCATAACATGTTTCTAGTATATTTTGTCTGTTTTTTTAAATGAGCCATCAATGTACACATTGTGTTATCTGCACAGAGAAAAGTAGATTTCAGCATCAACATACTAAATATATACCACCGTTCCTTGTAATCCTTTGCTTCAATCCAAGTGCTTCCAGTTAACTGATCTTACAATTTTGTGTGTTACGTTCCATTTTTTATTGTTGAGGCTTAGAATCACTAAATAATAAAACACAAGTTTTTTGTATATGTTTTTTTTCCATGTGTGGTGTAATAATTTTTCCGATGGCCTCAACTAGAGTAATTACATTCTTGTGTACGTCTGAAGATGAAGCTTTAATTCTTTTAAACCACTGGTATTCAGTAGGATTACCATTTGAATTACTTTGACAGAACAAAAACGTAATTTAACCTTTCTGTGTTGTTTCTTTTGTGTACGGTTCTTTTATTTATGATATGGTGCATATCAGAATCACAATCATATTTATTTAAAATCTTCAAGATTATAAATAATGTCACATGAACTTAAAATCTAAACAAAATTATATAATCAACACCAAGTGTTGTTTTATTCCTGTGCAGCATGAGTCACTGGTGAATCATGCTGCAAAATGAGAATGTCTTAGAAGTACTAAGAAACTCACCCTAAGTGCTTTGACTGCATGCTACAGCGTGCCTACCTTTGAAATTTATAAAGTCACTAGTGAATCAAATGACATAGCAGGACAAACTCATAATGTGTCTCTAAATATAAATGGTTTGAAGTTCTTTACCGTAGTCACCACCGCCTGGCCCTGAAG
The DNA here is from genome assembly GCA_963675035.1 of Allygus modestus. NCBI lineage: Eukaryota > Metazoa > Arthropoda > Insecta > Hemiptera > Cicadellidae > Allygus > Allygus modestus. The sequence continues at coordinate 291,623,780 of OY776111.1, read as the reverse complement.
TTGTAGCCAATGGAGAATGGCTTTAAAACTCTGCTCCTCTTTTACATCCAGTACTGCTTTGATTTCTTCCAGACTAACAATCGTCTTACCGTACCTGTCCCAACAGCTGTTCTTCAGGTCCTCTGATAGTTTCTGGAAAAATCAAGGTGAGACAAGTCTGTTAGAATTTGACATAAGATCAGTTTTCTAAAGGTTTGTTTCCACTATGCCTTTTTTTCATGTGTCTTGTGCCTTGCGCCTAAGCGCACGGGAGACGCACGGTGCAATGCTGCATGCCCCAAAAGTAGTTGCACGGGTAGCCGCCAGTAGGTGCATGTGCTCCCCGAGATCGACGGGGAGCATCTTGCAACACTCATGCCTCACTGGTAGTTGACAACGAATCTCTACCATTACAGCTACGATATATATTGCCTATTTTATTTACTAATTGTATTTTTCAACAATTCAAATTTACTCCGTCCATTTGGTCTAGTAAAATGAGTTATTGAGTTATAGTTTCGTCTTCCTTCAAGTTTGGGTTTTCTGTTTACATCATCAGTTGGTAGGCTACACATTTTATTTTGGACTAGTTAATACTGGTGCATCTACATTTGTCCAAAAATTAATTCATTTTCCTAGTTTATTCAGTATGGAGTGGAGTAATGATAAAACAATATACTTTATCACAATAAACCTATCATTCTAAAAAAGACTATAGATTATTTTAAAAAGTTGTTATGGCGGGTAACCCCACATCGATTACAAAAATTGCTCTTGTCTCTCTAGCGGAATTTTCAAACTGACTGCAACTGGTGCGTGGATAGTGGAAACACAGAGGCAAAGCGCATGGGGCAAGCCGCAAGACGCACATTGAAAGAGGCAAGAGGCATGCAACGTTGCATGCAATATTGCACAGAATCTGAGGCATAGTGGAAACCAATCTTAAAGTCGTCTCCACTCTCAGGCTGAGTCTAGGTGAGCAAAGGCAACCTCAAGAGTGTGGATGGGTAGTTCTGCATTATAAAATTACTAGCCAAGTTGCTTGACCGAGTGACTCGACAAAACATTCGGTCAGAGTGTGGAGACGGTACAAAAGAAAACCATAATAAAATCATATTTTACTCAGCTTATATTGTTTCTATACTAAATTGACTTGCTACAAAACTATTAGTTTTTTAAATGTACAATTCCCTCAGACATTCAGGTGGACTTTAATCATGTGGTAGGCAGTTAAGAAAAGTTTACTTTAAGGTTATTTTCCATCACCTTACTACGTTCCTTTTTGTATTTCAAAAACTAAATTATTTGTATTCTGTATATTGACCTACTGATTAAGGCCGGATTTCACACAACTTCAGAACCCTCGTTAAAGCCTGTTTAAGTAAATTTTAACATTAGCTCAGTATTAACTGGCAAAATCGTATTTAAAACATTACTTATATTTAAAACAAAAAACACACTTTGAAAGTATTGTATGTAATGCAACGTCTGCCTTTGTCCTATTACTGACCACATCTCTTTTAGTACACTCAACTATATTGAAGGGTTTTTCAATTAGGTGCATTGAATAATGCAATGAATATTGTATGGAGATCCATATACAAGGATCATTTATGATTAACCAAGTTTTGCTTAGAGGGTAAATGCTGGGTCTCTTTTCCATAGTTTTTCATAGTTATGAGAGAACTATGAAAAACTATGGAAAAGAGACCCAGCATAGTTTTTCATAGTTGCCGGTTATTGAAGTACTATAACAAATCCAAAAGTACAAACTAAACTAATGAAGATAATCCTGGTTTTTGTTTTGAATCAAAGTGTGTTTCAAAACAACTTTGTAACAATTTTAGGCTACCGTAGTACTATTTGTAGGGGTGTGCAAGTACTCAAAAATTTGAGTATTTCAGCCAAATACTTTATTACTTCGACTCGACTCAGTCTTGAAAAATACTAGAAAGTTCAAGCGATTATTTTCCACCGATCTCCGGACGATCACAAACTTCCCAAATCGTGTTTAAGTTGGGTAGTAATTTTGGCCATAATTAAAGGCGCTACAAATGATATTATCCGGGAATAATGACTTTACCACGTAACATCAGCTGTAAATGACAATGGAAAACATAATATCGGCCAAAAATGACGACTTGACCACGTAATAACAAAAGTGAAATCGCGACACATATCTGCCAGAGATGACAACAGAAAACACAATATCGGTCAAAAATATACAACCAGATCACATTATATCGGCCTTAAATTAAGACTAGGCCTACTATTAATTGATTATAAGTGATGTCCGGACCAAGTGATATTGAGCAAATAGCAACCTGACCGTGTTTTATCGGCCAAAAACAACGGTCAAACCATGTTTTTGTCAATACATAATCCATATTGATTTTACTGGCATACAATTTGTACTGCTACTCATATATTATTTAGTTGAAACCATGTTTAGATTATCCAAATCCCATTGCACTATTTTAAATTACTATTATAAATTTGCTTACGAAATAGTCTAAACTCAAACAAAATTTCCCCCACTCAACTATGTGTGTGAAACTGGCAAGGAAATATCCATAACTCCAGATAAAGGGTATTTAAACTGTGACATCACATCTCCTCTTTTGTTCAAGGTATTTAAACAATGACGTCAAATTACCAGCTGACAAAAAAAAGCAAGATGGCTGCCGCATCAGTATGCAACATAACCTAAAAATCGACCTTTCCCGCCTTTTAGCAGACAACAGATTCCTGACAATATGTAAATCCAACCTCAAAAAAGATGAAATTAGAGTCACATATTATTGATTTGTGAATCAATTATAAAAATCTTATTCTATTGTGTTTTATTGGATAGTCGAACGAAGTGAAGTTTATCTTTATACATAACTTTACTGCTTAGACTGGTAAGAGAATCAACTCAACTGGCGTGTCTGTGACCAAAATAACTCGAGAACGCCTCCACAGTTAAACTTCAAATTTTCCAGATAAACTTAACAGTACAATATCTCGGTCGAGTTCGTTATTCAGATAATTTCGTTCAGTATTAATAATTATCTTAAAACCAAATTTATTGTTGCTCTCCATAAGAATAACATTGAAAGCCATTGTAGTGGTACTTGAATCGTTAAAATTTAGCCGACGTCTATGTTTCAACAACAGAGTAACAATAGTTAGTTTACTAGAGTTTACTTTGTTATACTGGATAACAAAAGGTTTTTCACAACAAAAAAAACACATAAGAGAGATAAGATAAATCGAAGTATATTTTTAAGTTGTGAGCATATTTCTTATTTTATAAAATTATTAAGTGTATGTTATTAAAAAAATATCCATACAGTTAATTTTCCCTTAGTATGCCTACTCTGTGTAAATATCGTCAGTCGTCGGAGGCGACGAGTCTGTGTCTCCAGTTCGGCCAGGGACAAATATCGTACAAATGGTTAAAGATTATCGTATTTCAGGTAAAATTATCGTACGTTTGCAAAAACACCAGAAATTTATACTCAAACATAAAAATTGACAAACATTACCTTTTTTTAAGTCGAACAGTGATAATTTTTCAAACCAAATAAAGGTTCGAATAAATAAACAAATGCTTAACAAAACTCACGATATTTTACAACGGCTATGTAGTGACCCCGTATGGCGCGCCATAATGAAAATCAAGAATCCATGCCGCAGGACGATCAAGTAGCGAAAACATTAAATACAAAATTAATTTAAGTTAATAAAGTAAAATAATGACGAATTCGAACAAATTCGGCACTTACGTTTGATTTGAGGGAAATGAACCACAAGCTGTCGCAGCCTGGCTAGGAATGTTAATGTTTTCTTATAGGTTTCCTATGAATATAAATGGTACAAGAAACACAAATGCCAATGAATCCAATAAAAAATTTGTATTTAGTACTTTTCAAATATGTTCTGAAAGCCTATTTTTGTATTTTAAAAATTGAATTCATTAAGATATTTTTATTAGCAGGTCATAATCATGTATAGTTCAGGCTGATCTCAAATTATCGTACAATTTACCGTATCGTACGTTGACCTATCATACATCGTACGACGGGCTGAATTATCGTACAAAACGATAATTATCGTACACCTAGAGACACTGCGGGACGAGTTAACAGTAGCAGACGACGTGTGTGGCAGATCGAAAAACACAAAATAACTTTTCAAAATAGATGACTGTAGATACTAGAGATATTAACTTAACTTATAAAATAGTTTGTTTTATTACATTGTCTTAGACAATTGGTAATATTGTGATTGTCATGTGTAAAAAGTACAAAGCCTCAATTTGTCGAGAAAGCTTTGATCAAGTTAGTCACAGTAAGTGACCAACCTTAAATTTATTTTGTAGGACAATTATTTGCTAGGTTTTCACTAAATTAATAATAACAATTGTCTACATTACCTATAATACATTACCAGTAATGTTGTAGCTAACGACAATAAAAGCTATAGACTATTCTAACCAAACAGCCTTTTTTCGGAAGGTTATCTTGAATGATTTGACATAGCCTAGGGTTGGATTACCATTAAACTGGTAATACAACTGTTGTAAAATACTTTAAACACATTACCAGAAATGTTGTGGCGAACCAAAACAAAAACTTTAAACTATTCTAACCAAACTAAGCCTCTTTTACAGGTTATCTGAAATGATTTAACATGTCCTAGGTTTGGATTACAGTGAGCTGTTTTCATTAAAACTTGGACCTATGGCTATGAAATGTAGGCCTATACACTTAGGCTACTTGCCATTTTAGAAGTTTCATGTACAGTCTTGGACCAACCCATGTTTATAGCATTTAATTTCATGATAGCATAGCCTAGGCTTTTGAAACAATATATTGAAATCTCATTTTGTCACGTAAATAACTAGACCTGACGATTTATTGTTCATCAATCCTTAAAGATATTTTGACTCGGTCTATAGAAATTGTAACATTAGTTCATTTAGGAAACTCGCTGTTCTCTTATAATTTAAATTAATCACACTGCTAAAGTCATTGCCTAGCCCAAAATACTCTGTTTGTACTACGATAACACACCATGCCAATCCTAACAACAAACCATGCCTGAAACCTACAATATATTTTTAAAATAAATAAATTTACAGATTTATATAACATTTTCTTTGATAAAAACAAGTGATAAATGTATTAATATTTTTCTACGGATAAAAAGTTAGGTCTGTGACGGGATCCAAACCTGCAACCTTTCGCTCTGAGAGCCAGTGCGATACCCACTGAGCTACCGCGATAAGTGGTTTTTCGGGGAGAAGTGACTATGTCTATAGCTATATAGACGTAAAACCCAGATTCTGGCTGCAGTTAAAAGATACCGGAATGTATTCTGATGATGTTACTCAAATCAGATCCTGAATTCTTTATGAGACTCGATTTAAGTTTGATCATGTGTTTCGATTATCCTTATACTCAAGGAATGAGCGTACACATAGTTTAACCATTATATGTATAACAAACATTCCACTAATAATTAAAAATCAACAAAGAAATTTTCTACGGGACCTGGTATAACATCTCAGCGATAACTCATAACTACTAAACCATTACCACAAATACATACTTTGATGGTATTTAATTAAAGCTAATTAGTCTATCTAAAGGCTTATCACTATGTTATACCATTTTGGTGACTAAAAATATAAGTAAATGTAATCTCAACTTGTGCATTTTTAAAGGTGTTTTCACCATCAGACTAAGCTATGATTTGCTGATACCCTTCAGCAATAACTCATAAATTAAAAACGGTGTTCTAGAATTTGTTTACATTTATTATTTATAAAGTTAATGAGTTTAACGCCTTATTACTGTGTCATACCGTTTGGGTCTTCTGAACTTGGTTAAAATGTGATGCGAAAACTGCCATATCGAACTTTGTTTGTCCGATACCTTTTAGCAATAACTCATTAATCAAAAACGGTGTTGTAGAGTTTTTTTATATTTATTATTTATAAAGTTTAAGAGGTTATCTAAAGCCCTATTACTATGTTATACCGTTTCAGTCTTCTGATCTTGGTTAAAATGTGATGTGAAAAGTGCCATTTTGAAGTTATTTTTAGCCACGAGCAATAACCTATAAATCAAGTTTTTTTTAATATTTATTATTTATAAAGTTTAAGGGGTTATCTAAGGCCCTATTACTATGTCATACTAAAGGAGCGTGGAACCGACTTCCACAGGTAGTGCATTCTACACACTCATATTTATGGTCTTTTGGGACACTGGGAAACTCTTTCTTACAAATGTAACAAGTATTTTCAAAGTCACTTGAAGATTCAAGCAATTTTTTAAAATAGTGTGATTCTATGACTGTCTGTGTCGAATCGAGAGTCAATGTGGTCCTTAGACAACAATTGTTCCATGAAGTGTAAGATAAACACTCCACAGTTGTAGGTATCATTTTGGGCAGGATGTTTGCATTTCCCCATGTACCAGTTACTTTTCAATTCACTTATGCTAATATTTGTGAGACCTGAGTTAAAGTGTAAATACCCCCGTCGCAGCAAACATGCATACTCAGCGAATTTCCAATGAATATATAACGTAACACATTAAAACACTTAACAGGATTCTTAAGAAATATATTCACAAACAAGCGATATTTGAAATATTAATTATTCTCTATAAGAATAACATTGGGGATGAGTACGCAGGTTTGCTGCAACAAGGCACACAAAAAATGGGTTTTTATGCAAATATCAATAGAACTTATCTTAGTGAAGTGATATACCAAGTTTCATCCATATACATCCATAAATAAGCGATATACAACATTTCAAGTATTTTCCATAAGAATAACATGGGGACCAAGTACCTAGGTTTGCTGCTACAGGAACCATAGGTGAAAAATGGTTTTTTTGTACAAAAAACAATAAACCATAACCAGATCAAGCCATATACCAAATTTCACCAGTTTATGTTCATAAATAAGCGAGATATACAATTTTTCTTTTTCTCCATAAGAATAACATTAGACAACGTACTGTGTTTAGCACTTTAAATATCTCGGTAACCAATTGATGTAGAACAATGATCAAAATACCAAATTGTTTGTTTTTTTAAGCTGAATTCAATGGTTTTAAGCTGAATTCAATGGTTTAAATTACAATTTGATTTAAATTAAAATTACATGTGAAAACCCCAAAAAACACATTTTTGGGGTACAAAACCCCCCCAAAACCCCCCTACGGATGGCGCGATTCATCTGGTTTTCGAACTCGTTCAAATAAGTGGTACTTTACACATTTGTACCAAATTTCATTAAGATCTGACCTTTCTCACGAGAGTTATCGTGCTTACGGACACACACACATATATATATATATAAATAAATATATATATATATATAATAAATATATATAATTAAATATATATATAAATAAATATATATATAAATAAATATATATATATATATACATATATACAAATTTGAACGAATGGTGATTTTAGCACCTGGGGACCTCAAAATGAAAAGTTATCATGCTCTCGGGCTTAAGTCTTACCATGGGACCTAAGGTAATAGCTTCTTCCCTATAGGGGAAATTCGCTAAAAGTTACTGAAAACAAAATTACTTCTCTCCACGCCAACAATATCACTTGCCGGGTCTAAGCAAAAAAAATCATTGTTGCTGCACGTTAGCATAACCTAATATCTAATGTTTTTTATTTAAATTTAAAGGAAAGAATAGTTTAGAATAATCGCCAATATTTTTTAACGATTTTTCAATCATCTAGTGTGACCGACCTACATTTTGACCTTTGACAAGAGCTATTGTCGCTATATTGTCATGGAAAATAACACAAGTGCCTTTGGTATCCTGCTTCAGAAGCATATAACCCACAGCTTCTATCAAAGTGCTGTCTAACCAAGTATTTCCTCATAGACGCTTGATATCATCTATGTTTAAACAGAATTTTGAACCAAAAGGGTTACCGATTGAACAGACCTCATAATTAACTTTGGGACTTAACTGTGTATAATAATTTGGATCACTAATTAACCCATTTACCATTTTCAACTTAGTAATCTTGAGCTTATCGTCGTGCTCCATAATGAAAGGCTCTTTGATATGTTGTTGTAGGGTACTGTGATTCAAATAATTTACGTCGGGGCTTTTTAGGAGGTTTGGCCCAAGATTCCTCGATTACATCTACATCCCCTTCCGACAAAAAAATCATTCCAGGTGTATTATTTATTGCTGTTTTATTGTCATTCTTAACAGGTCCTTTTGATCTATCTTTAGTTGTTAGTTTTAGCTTTTTCTTGCCTACTTTGATTTGTTTTTTTCGAGCACAGCAACTTTCCTTAGGAATTTTCACAGTTATTTCTTTGCAACGAGCCTTTACTACACCCCTAACCTTCCGGATAAATCTATTTGGTCTGAGGTTTGTTTTTCCATCAAGGATCATGTTTTTAACCTGACCAAACCAATTCTCAACAGGTGCATTGCTCATCCTATGCAATGTCATACCGTATTTATTGTCTTGCATATTTATCGCGTTGCATTAAAATTCCAGACCACATAGGAAGGTAGGGAACATATCTCTTAGCAATAATCTTTGCAACATTTGGGCAATAATAAGGATTATTCACTTCACTTTCTTTCACTTTTTCTGTGTAACTGTATTCAGAGTCACAGTCCTCATCACATTCATTGTCACATTGTTCAATAATAGATTTAATATGCCATGTTTTGCAAACAAAGAAATGTTCATTTCACAAATATCCTTAAAAAATGGACTTTTTTATACAAGGATTTACTGTTGGCATAATTTAAATCTTTTACAAAAAAATTTCTTTTACTTTCATAATCAATTTCAAATTCATTAGTATTCAAGTAACATTCCAACTGTAAGTTACCAAGTGCATGTTGCACATCAGCATCGTAATACGGGATCATCAGGACAGTAAAAGTATACCTAAGTATAGACATTATCCTCACATACGACGTACAGTTTATTATCAAGCATAGTACTTGCAACATTATTTGTTTTAGTGATTTTTGGTCTTCGGTTTGCGTAGCAGAAGTAGCAGAATATAAATTGTTGACACAAATTTTTACGAAATGACAACAGCATACTTGCACCATTACTGTTAGGTTTACTAGGCATTGTTTTCCGTTGACAAGGTAATGACAGTGCATCAAATATTTAATTAAATCCATTTTGTTCCATTGTACAATGACAGCGTCAATAATAGCCCAACTGAAGTCTGTAACCATTCTATTGCATAATGGCCGTTTATTCTCATTTATAAGAAAATCCTTCAGCTTTATCAGCCACGTTCCAATAGACAATGCATTATGTTTGCACCTTATGTATTCTGACAAAGGTAAGATGTCATGATCCAATTGAAATACCATGCAATAGTAAAAAACCCTTTTACCATCACATTGTTCGATTGGCGCGTACTACCTTACCAGTTGCATCTAAATGCATAACAAAATCGGTTCTGTTGAACTTTGCCTTATTTTTGCCAAACATGCAACGCACAATACCTCCTTACTATAAACGAGTTCGCACGCAGCACGCTGACGTGAGGGAAGTGAATTTCCACATAAAATACTATAAAAACTCAAAATCAGTTAAAAACATACATTTATTCCAATTCTTATTCAAATCTGAAAATATTGATTTTTTGGCTGTTCTGATGCTCCTGGTTCTATTTACCTACAATGCTGGGAATAAAATTTTGTGCATTATAAGGTTAGGAGAAGGTCCAGTCAGGCTTTAAAGTAGGCGTGAGGTTGTTGGGGATGGTAAAAGTACACCAACAAATGAATAACAGGCTTTTCTAATGTAAACCCCCAAAAGACAACGTACTGTATTTGGTCGATACACATTTTCTTTAATAACTCGGTAAATATTTATGCTAGAATGACGAGAGAGGGCTTAAAAGTTTTGCCACACTAATTCCCATCTTTTGACATGCGTTAATTTCACATTCAGGGCTTTTCTGGCCCTTTTTGGCCCCAAAACTTGAAATTTGAAAGATTAATTCTCAGAAAAGGGGTTTAGAGTTTCCCGATTGTTTTTCCCAATGAACTTGTCCAACTGATTACAGAAAGGAACGTCACTACCAAATTTAAAGTAAATCGCACAAAAAATGTGACCGCTAGAGTGCACACACATATATATATATATAAAATTTTGAACGAACCCCCAAAATGTGTTCAGGGGGTCACGTTAGGAACTTCTATGGTGGTCCCGGGCTTAAGTTTCACTGTGCGGATCATGCTAATAGTTCACTTTCCATAGGAAATTCACTAATAATCACCTCATTTGGTTTTTTCTGTAGATCCCTCATCATAAACAAGTCTGTAAGGCAATCTGCGTGCAAATCATCAACTGATTCTGATTTTGCTTTTCTCGATACATTGTAAGATTTAGCTGCATGTATATTGTTAAGATTTATACCTTCAACATCACATTTTTCACACTATCTAATCTAATCAAACACTTGTTTGGATTAGTTTTTCTTTCAACAAATCCCGCGCTATACCACTTAGTTCTCTTGTCTTTTTTGACAGATGTAGACATTGAGTAACATTTGGGTACACTTAACTGAATTTGAGTAATTTTCTTTAGAACAGTCTAATCGGAAAGTTGTATCACTGTTATGCCCGCATTAACAGTATATTGACATCAGTTTTTTTTTGTCTGCCCTGCCTTCTAGAATAATATACACTTTTCATTTGCAAAGCATACCCTTTGCTAATGAAGAAAAAACAATCCGATATAACTTTGGGATAAATAGACGTTATTAATTTACCTCTATCATTTATTAGGCCTGACCATGTTGACTGTGGGATAGTGAAACTTGTCATGTAGTTATTACAGGAGAAACTTATTTTTTCATGTTTTGAATTATTACATTTTGAAACTATATCAAATTCTACCATAACACCTGGATGGTCAACATTCGTTCCATGTACACATGAAATTACATTAGGATGTTTTTTAGGTATTTCAATTTTGTTAACAACTGCGTGTTTTTGCTCATCAGGATCAGAGTCTCCATCGTCTGAAACCACAGTACACTTTAATTGTTTTGTACCAAAATTATTGGACGTGTTGATGATATCAACAGTTTCCAGAACAACATTTTTGGGAAAACTTATCTGTAATTCTGGAGAATGGACTTGCATGTCTACTTCATTTGACAAATCATAATCTGTTGTCAAAACATCATGAAATGTTATATCGGTTTCTTTCTCGCAAAAGGTATGACCTAACTTCTTGTTACACTGAGGTCCACAGTGTATGACACTTGGCCTTGATTCATTAAACAAACACAATCAACATTTTTCTGTTTCATTCCAAATTTGTTGGGCGTTTCTATAAAAGAAACTATTAACTTTCTGTCTGTCTTTATTACAGTGTAAACGGAAATAATCAGTGATTTGATTTATCAATGTAACATTTTCTATGATCAACCTTTTGGTTGTAGTTAGTGTTGGTAATGCAGCACATATTTTTGCAATCACATTTATTTTTTCGGGAACAGGGGTCTTTTCCAATCGTGCTTGTTTTTTGACAATGTTATGTTGTTGAATTTTTTTTTTCCATTGCTATATATTTAGTAAAATGCACAACACACTTAAAGTGTACATAAGATACTGTTACAAGGAACGAAAACTATATTTTGTACAGTACCGCACAGTAACAGTTTGATTTTGTTATACAAAATCTAGCAACATGTAACAATACAATAAGGCTTTTTAATTTTGTTTCCTGGGGCATATCACTTAAAAAGGGAACATCATTTTTATACTCAGAACACTCAAGTTATGTGTATGGCGCACAACTCTAAGTGGGCGCAAGTAAGTTAAAACTACAGAACTTTTCAAGTTCTTTGTATGGCGCACTACTCTCAGTGAGCGCAAGTAACTTAAAATCTAGAACCTCTAAAGTTTTTTGTATGATGCACGACTCTCAGTGAACGCATGTTCAACATGTAGTAGATAAAATGGCAACTGGTCTGTAAGCCTTGCGACAAATGTCAAGGGTGTGCAATATTCAGACCTTAAAAACCATTTATTTTGATTTGATAAATTCACACATGTCTTATGGTATAGCTATATGTGACGGAACCACTAAAAAAACCTTAGACAAGATTCTTCGTCAACAAAAAAAAGCACTATCAGTAAAGCCATATTTGTCTAAATTAGGTGTGATGACTGTCTATGACCTGTACATATTTGAAACAATATTACATGTGAAAAAATTAAACCTCCAAACCAATGATACAAATTTTCACAATTATAATTTAAGAAATAACAGGCAGGTAGAAAAACATAAAGTTTTTTGAGTTTTTTGAAAACTAGTTTCATTGGCACCAAGTTTTTATTTAGTTTGCTTAAAAAATGTAAAAAATTAAAATAACTTTAATGTTTTTAAAAAAACTCTGAAGGAATATCTGCTCACTGTATCACTTTATTCTCTTGAGTAATTTTGGGATCTAAGAAATGCAACATAAATTATGATAGTTATGTTTTATAAACTTTGACTAAAAGTTATTTAACATTCATTTTTACATCCTTATGAATGTAAAATTATTTAGTGATAAGGCCCGTATGTATATATTCTTGACAGTATTCAATGTATTGTAAATACTGTTCGATGAATAAAGTTGATTTGAATTTGAATTTGAACGCAAGTAAATTATTCATTCTTAACATTTAAGGAAAATAAAAATATAAATAGACGCTCATTTATGTGCAAGACACACAAGGTAGTACTATCGAAGCAGCAGCATTTCCTATAAATAAAATTTCCATTAACATTTTCCATAGCTCGCTAGCTTAATCAGTTTATACGAGGGTCGTTTATTTATAAACCTCTGATAGGACGTACATAAAAGACAAGTGTATATAAGAAATTATGTTAATACCAAAAGATAAGGTACTCTTATGCTTACTTTTCAACATAATTGTCAACATTCTTTTAATATGGTAATGAAAAGCTGGAACACATGTACAACGAATGGTACAAAGAATTCTAGAACACCGTTTTAGATTTATGGGTTAGTGCTCGTGGGCAGTTTTCACATCACATTTTAACCAAGTTCAGAATTCCGAAACGGTATGACATAGTAATAGGGCGTTAGATAACCTCTTAAACTTTATAAATAATAAATATAAAAAAATTCTATAACATTGTTTTAGAGAATTTCCCCTATAGGGAAGAAACTATTACCGTAGTCGGCATGGTAAGACCTAGGCCCGGTACCATTATAACTTTTTGTTTTGAGGTCCCCAGATGCCAAAAACACCTTTTGTTCAAAACTGTACATATATGTATATATATATATATACATTTAAGAAATTACACCATTTTGTTGCTATATATATATATGTGTCCGTCAGTGCGATAACTCTCGTAAAAATAATCTTGAGTTTGATGAAATTTGGTACAAAAATGTAAAGCAAAATTTATGATAAGTTCGAAAACCAGCCAGATTGCTCTATCTAAACGTGTATTTTGGGGGGGTTTTGTACCCCAAAAATGGGTGTTTGAGTTTTTTACACATAAAATTTTAGTAAATCCACCAATTTTAGTTTTCACCATTAAATTCAGCTTAAAAAACAAACAATTTGGCGTTTTGATCATTGTTCTACATCAATTGGTTTCCGAGATATTGAAAGTGCTAAATGCAGTACGTTGACCAATGTTATCCTCATGGAGAATAAGAAAAATTGTATATCTTGCTTATTTATAAACTTATCCTGACGAAACTTGGTATATTACTTCATACTGTTGTGGTCTATTGATATTTGCACAACAAATTATTTTGTTGCCGATAGCTCCCACATCAAACCTGCATAATCAGCCCCCATGTTATTTTTATAGAGAATAAGTCAAATGTTATCTCCCTTAATTATGAACATAAATTAATAAAATTTGGTATCTGGCTTCACCTAGTTCAGTTGTAAAAAAGTTTTCATAAAAAACCATTTTGTGTGTACCTTGTTTCAGCAAACCTGCATCCTCAGACGCAATGTTATTCTTATAGAGAATAATTAAAATGTCATAATGTATTTATGAATGTACATTAATGAAACTTGGTATGTGGCTTTAAGTGGTATTAGGATACATGTATATACATTGGAAATTAGCTGAGTACGCAGGTTTGCTGCTACGGGGGTATTTGATTAATGAGTTATTGCTGAAAGGTATCAGACTAACAAAGTTCGATATGGCAGTTTTCACATCACATTTAATCATTTTCAGAAGACTGAAACGGTATGACATACTAATAGGGCGTTAGATAAACTCATAATCTTTATAAATAATAAGTATAGAAAAATTCTAAAACACCGTTTTTGATTTATGGGTTATTGGTCGTGGCTAAAAATATGTTCGACATGGCAGTTTTCACAGCACATTTTAACCAAGTTCAGAAGACCGAAACGGTATGACATAGTAATAGGGCGTTAGATAACCACTTAAACTTTATAAATAATAAATATAACAAAATTCTAGAACACCGTTTTCGATTTATGGGTTATTGCTGAAAGGTATCAGACTAACAAAGATCGATATGGCAGTTTTCACATCACATTTTAATCATGTTCTGAACACCGAAACAGCATGACATAGGAATAGAGCGCTAGATAAACTCATAAACTTTATAAATAATAAATATAAACAAATTCTACAACACCGTTTTTGATTAATGAGTTATTGCTGAAAGGTATCAGACTAACAAAGATCGATATTGCAGTTTTCACATCACATTTTAATCATGTTCCGAATACCGAAACAGCATGACATAGGAATGGAGCGCTAGATAAACTCATAAACTTTATAAATAATAAATATAAAAAAATTCTACAACACCGTTTTTGATTAATGAGTTATTGCTGAAAGGTATCAGACTAACAAAGATCGATATGGCAGATTTCACATCACATTTTAATCATGTTCTGAACACCGAAACAGCATGACATAGGAATAGAGCGCTAGATAAACTCATAAACTTTATAAATAATAAATATAAAAAAATTCTACAGCACCGTTTTTGATTAATGAGTTATTGCTGAAAGGTATTAGACTAAAAAAGTTTGATATGGCAGTTTTCACATCGCATTTTAACTAAGTTCAGAAGACCGAAACGGTATGACATAGTAATAGGGCGTTAAATAAACTCATAAACTTTATAAGTAATTAATATAAAAAATCCTAAGAAACAGTTTTTTATTTATGGGTTAATACTCGTGGCTAAAAATACGTTCTAAAAGCCAGTTTTCACATCACATTTTAACCAAGTTTAGAAGACCGAAACGGTACGACACAGTAATAGGGCGTTACATAAACTCATACACTTTATAAATAATAGAACAACAGAAGGATTTAGAAGAAAAATAAATATAAACAAATTTTATAACACCGTTTTTAATTTATGAGTTATTGTTGAAAGGTATCAGCAAATCATAGCCTACTCTGATGTTGAAAACACCTTTCAAAATGCACAAGTTGAGATTACATTTACTTACATTTTTAGTCACCAAAACGGTATAACATAGTGATAAGCCTTTAGATAGACTAATTAGCTTTAATTAAATACCATAAAAGTATCTATTTTTTCTAATGGTTTAGTAGTTATGAATTATTGCTGAGATGTTGTACCAGGTCCATAGACAATTTTGTTGTTGATTTTTATTTATTATTGGAATGTTTGTTATACAATGGTTAAATAAAACACAATAGATAAGATTTTTTAATTTATTCACATATCAGTAATATGTGACTCTAATTTCATATACCAGTAAATCATTTCTTTATTGAGGTTAGATTTACATATTGTCGGGAATCTGTTGTCTGCTAAAAGGCGGGCAAGGTCGGTTTTGAGGTTATGTTGCATATTGACGCGGCATCCATCTTGTTTTTTCTGTCAGCTGGTATTGTGTCGTCATTATTTAAATCCCCTGAACAATAGAGATGTGATGTCACAGTTTAATACCCTGTATCTGGGGTTATGGAAATAAATATTATATTTATAATAACATAAATATAATATTTATGGTATTATAAATATTATATAAATATATATTTATAATTATATATAAATATCAATTCCTTGCCAGTCCCACACATTGCTCTATTTAACTCGACTTCATCTAAAAAATCATTACTCGCACACCTCTACCTTATAAAATGTCATGTTTTAGTGTAATTTAAATAAATTTGCAATAATAAACAGATGACAGATTTATTTAGGTTAGTTTTGGCATTGATGAAATCCAATTCTTTACCGATGATAAAACTTAGTTCAGTTTTAACTCTAGTAAACTGAACTAATGTTAAAGAAATTTTGTTAAATTCGGGCTAAGATTGTCAGTAGGGCCTAACTAAATAAAACCGGATTTTACATAAATTGAATAAGACTCGAAGTATTACAGTGGAACCTAGATAACTCGAACAAGTCAAATTCCTTGATAACTCAAATTTTTGTTATTCCCCTTGAACTTGCCTACCTAAAATATTATTTTACCTCTATAAGTCAAAGGGTAAGCAGGAAACTCCTCGGTGACTCGAATTTTTCAGTATCCTTATCCTGTCACCGTACCTCTATAAGTCGAAGTTTTAGTTGTAGAACCTCCATAACTCGAATATGTACAATCGCCATACCTCTATAAGTCGAAGTATTGACTAGAGAACCTCTATAAGTCGAAGTTATTCATTCAACAAACCTCCAGTGACTTTTCAGCTGGAAATTCTAACCCTCCCTCCTCACTCTCTTTTCCGGTTACTCCTGGTGTCAGTAAAACAACTGACAAATTTATGTTGATGAACAACGCGCATATCAAACAAACTCACGGGTTACACCTATGTGAGGATTTCATTTCATAAATAAGGAACAGTCTCATATTGTTGTAAATTATGTATTTTTCTTAAATAAAATGGTTTTGATTTTATTAGATTTGTGTCCGGTGTGTCATTAGTCAGTGCCACTTTTAGAGGTTCTGGATGTAGTTCGTGAAACTTAGTTTTTAGATTATTGCGGACATTTTCCATCACTGATTAGTAAAAACAAGTTTCACTACTAATCAGTGATGGAAAATGTCCGCAATAATCTCTTAAACAACATAGACTCACCATCACCAACAATGGATTTCAAACAAAGAAGTAGTTTTCAGGTTGTGTTTTTACTAAATGTTTGCAGTTTGACAAAACTCTACCCTATGAGGAAAAGTTGAAGATTATTTGAGGCTGTTGACACAGGAAATGAAATAGTGACATCGGGAAGCAGTTTGGAACACCAGTGAATACTCTTTCGACAATTTTAAAACAAAAATAAGTATCGTTTTCCTTCACCCAAATTCCAACAATGCTCTGCAATTTTAATTGTTATCATGTTTTGTTCCCTTTTCGTTTTGCAAATTATTTTAATAGCCTAAATAGCATTGATGTTCAGCTAAATTGAAATTGGTGTGTAGTTGGTCTGAACTGACTTCTGTAAGGGGGGAGGGATTTATTTGGGGAAGGTGATAAGAAGTGAGCAAAAAACGTCTATAAAACAAATAGATGTTATGTGATGTAATAAATAAATAAATAAATAAATAATAGACAGGAAGTGATCGAACGGGAAAAACATCACCAAAATACCGAACTATGAGTCATTATTTGTTTACTTTCCTACTCTACAATATTTTCACTGAAGGAAGTGTTTTGAAGTATATCATCCTCTACTACATTAACCAAAGAAGCTTTACAAAATATTTCCGGGCTTATTTTATACATTAAAATTGTTCAAATCCTTTTTAAATTTAATAATTATTATTATCCGGTTTGATTATTTATGATAAAAAGCACGAAGTGATGTAAGGATTCTACCCTTGCATGATCCATCTATTGCGTTACCGTGACCCTCAATAAGTCAAAGTCTGTGGAGAATCACCTTGATAAGTTGAACCTCGATATTTCAAAATTTTCGATAACTCAAATTTTTCCCATTCCCCCTGAGGTTCGAGTTATCAATGTTCCACTGTATTTGTAAATTTCTGTGAAATAATTAAAATATTTCTTAATATTACTAGTATAGCCTAGTAACTTAACAGTGACTCAGTGTCTAAACTTGCTCAATGACCATTTACACGGCATTATGATAGACAAACTCTTTGTCTCAAACCAATTACATTTTACTTTTACATTCCAAGAGCTTACAAAGCCAGTGCGGACATTTGTATGCAGAGATTTTACAACATGCAATATTCAGGCAGTCCAAATTCATTAAGTCCTATAGATTATTCATTGCCATTTTCTTGTTTTCTGATGGAAGATATTCATTTAATTACCGGTATGCACAACTGGTGTATCAACAAAACAACTGAGAATGACTAATTCTAAAACTGGTAGGCCGATGCAATTTTACCCAAGCATGAGAGATCTATATTAAATAATGGAGTCAAATTAATATGTTTTCATTATGGGTATATACATTTTCTATTGTTATAAAATTGTATATAGTCTATGTATACAAATGTAAACCAAAATTCAACCCCAAAACTTGACCTTAATACATGTGAAATACCCCCGTCAGAGCAAACCTGCGTACTCAGCGAATTTCCAATGCATGTATATGTGACTCACTACTACATAGAGCTACTTACCAAGTTTCACAAAAATACATTCATAAATAAGTGATATATAGCATTTGATTTATTCTCCATAAAAATAACATTAGGGTTGAGGACGCAGGTTTGCTGCAACGAGGAAGATAAGTTATGTTTTTTTTTGCAATTATCAATATAACTGAACCAGGTGAAGCTACATACCAAGTTTTCTTAATTTAGGTTCATAATTAAGGGAGATATACAACTTTACTTATTCTCCATATGAATAACATGGGGGCCGAGTTTGCAGGTTTGCTGCTACGGGGACTATCAACAAAAAACTTGTTTTTTGTGCTAATATCAATATACCACAACTAGTTGAAGCCACATACCAAGTTTTATCAATATACATTCATACATAATCGATATAGAATTTTATTTATTCTCCATAAGGATAACATTGGACAACGTACTGTGTTTAGCACTTTGAATGTCTCTGCAACGGTTGGACGTAGAATCACAATTTAAACACCAAAATGTTTGTTTTGTTGAGCTAAACATATTAATAAACAGAAATGTGAAGTTTTTGGTAAAACTATCTGAGAAAAATCTAAAAACATTTTTCCCATAAGATTAACATGGGACACGTTTTTTTGGATTTTATCCGCAACCACTTAACCTAAGTTAATCATTCAGAACTAGTGATGTAAAACGCCCGGGCTTTTAAATGTCGGGGCAAATACCCAGGGCATATGCCCAAATAAACGCCCAAAATCCATAAGCGCCCGGGCGTTTATCCAGTTAAAGGCTAATAAACCTAATTAATGGAAATTAATTTGAAGACCACTCTTCTAAATAAGTTTTTAAACCTCTTATTATACATATTTACATAAAAGCCTATATTAAAATGAATAATTACTTGTATAATATGTTATTTTATCGGTAGGAAGTGTTGACTCTCACTTGTCAACAAGGAGAAATAATTTAGACTGAAAATAAGCTTTATAGGTTTGTTTTCATTAACAATATCTGGCTAATGTAGATATATAATTATACATATGTATATTACACAAGAGGATCATTGAAAATAATAATTCTTTCATTATTGAAATCCATCCAAGTCTTTGCTTGTTTTAAAATGTCCACACCTATAATTACATTGCGTATGAGATTCGGAACTAATACAAATTGTACGGAATACTTCATTTCGTTTGTATTGATTTCAGTAAATATTATTTTCTTTAGTTGTTTACTTCTTTGACCTGTAGCAGTTGTGATGTTTATGTTACTTAAGGGGAATATTTCTAAGTTATGGAAATGTTTACTATTTTGGATGAAAAACTGTTCTGACATACAACTGATGGATGCTCCGGAATCCAATAATACATTGGTCTCAACTTGGCCTAATTTTATTTTTATTTCAGGGCATGATATTTTATTACTATTTGTTTTAGTTTGCTCTTCTTCTAATAAAAAGTCTCTATCACAGTACGTAGTACCTATTAAATTGTTTGTTAAGGTTAGATTATGGTTATTTATTTTATTATCTCGGACCTTATTCATTCCGATTTTATTAGATATAAGCGTTGATAAAATGTTATCTGTATCAAATGTATGGAAGTGTGATACGTGGTTAGTAAAGCATATAGGTCCCTCCTCTGCACTCATAATATCAACGCGTTTTAGTTTTCCGACGGCTGTTGGCGACCGTGGGAACTGACAGATTGTGTTTCGGCTGGCTCCGGGTGATTTCGATTGTACTCGGGCACATTCGGATATTGTCTTGTTTGTTCGTTGCTGGCGGGCGACAGCTGTTGTGTCCACTGCCGTTGATCAGTGGTGGGATAGCGATTGGGATTATTGTTTCGGTTATGTTGGTCGACCTGAATGTGTTGCAGCTGGTGGCGCGGTTCGTTGTAATTTCGTCTGTTATTGTAGTGGTATTCCTGTCCTCTCTGACCATATGGTGTGTTCGGTCGGTTGTGTTGTGGTGAATTATTATGGTAATTGTTTTGAGGTTTGTAAGTGAGATTGTGGTTTTGTTTGGGCTGATTTGAGTGGTAATTTTGTTGATATGGGTGGTGTCTTGAGGGAACAAATTTATCATATCGATCATAGTGATTATCCTGCCGATTAGGTCTGTTTGTGTGAGGATTTTGGTAGTTGTTGTGTGACTGGTTTAAGTTAGGCCTATACTCGTTTGAATTTTTTCTGACCCGTTCCGTTTTATTGTGCATGTCTTCACGATTTAGCAGTTCTATGAATCTTTCAAAGGTTTGTATATTTTGTACGGCTACTGAAGCTCGGATCTGTTCGTTAAAATTATTCGCTAGGGTTTCGATTATCTCGGCATCTTCCATAGGAGGTATCATAGATTTGAGGGTTATGGTTCTATCAATAAAATACTCGGTCATAGTCATCTTTCCGTCCGGTCGATAATGTTCCATCTCGACACGTTTCCTTATGGATCTTTGAACATCAGAACTCCAGTACTGTTTGAGGAATTTGGTTTTGAAATCATCTGCGTTTTTAAGATCGGATTTGATTATCTGAAACCACATTGCGGATGTGCCTTCGAAACATTGCTCGATTACTTCCAGATAACTGAGACAATCTCGGGAATTTCGTTTAGTGTAGCCTTCATAGTATTTCGCAAACTGCTCTATGAACTCGGGTGGATTTTTAGTTTTTGTATGAAAGTGAGGTATTTTAGTGGTTAGGTTATTTGTATATTCACCAACGTAATTTACAATTATTTCAGGCAGTTGGGATAAGTTTATGTTTTGAGGTGAGGATTGTGGTGTTTCTTTAATCTGGGTTATTTCACGCTCAATTTGACTCAAAGTAACGTTCTGTTTGGATAGGACTACTGTATGTTCATTAATTATTTCATTGTAAGTTTCTTGTTGCTTGATGTGGGTATTTAATTGATGGTTGACCGTGTGTATTTGGTCATCTATATATTCTTCTAATTTTTCACTAGTTTTTAGTAGGAGCTGTTCGGTTTGTTTTTGAATTTGATTAGGTAGCTGATCTTCAAGTGCTTGAATGCGAGTTTCCTGTTTGATGTTTTGATCTTCAAAATTAATATTAACTTGTTTTAAGATTTCGTTTTTCATTTGTAGGTTTTGTGTGTGAGTTTTAAGTTCCAATTTAGAGATTTTATCATTCATCCTATCTTCAAGCATGTTTAGATTTTCAGTCATTTTTTGAGTTAGGCTACTTTCTAGGTTTATATTTTGTTGAGTTAGGTCTGTTTGTAATGTCTCTACTTTAGAATGGACAGAGTTGATTTGGGATTTCAACTCGGTATTGAAATTTTCGATCTTAGAATTGACCGTACCAATTTGAGTGTTTACTAGGTTTGTCAGTTGGGTAGTCATTTGTAAGATTAAGTGCTTGAGCTCTGTTTGTTCGGTTTCTATAGGGTTTATGTTGGAAGGGTCTAGATTTTCTGTGGTTTTGTATTTGTCTAGGCTAGGTATTAATGGTTCTCCTCCTACAGCTATGTCGTGCCTATTCTCTTCTGTTTGAGTGTTTGTGGTGTCTATAGTGTTTGTGTTCATGTTGGGAGTTGTGTAGTCTTCTAATAACTGTAAGTGTTGCAGTTCTTCTATGGGATATGTAAGGTCTTCGTCTTCGCCGCCTTCCACTAACTTGGCACTTTTACGGGGATTTTTTCTAAGGTTATAAGGAGATGTCATTGTTCTTGGGGAATACACAAAAAATAGGGATAGGTCCTACATAAATAATGGGGATACAAAAAAAATGGGGGGAATTTCCTACCGGGGTTTCCTACTGGGTTCCTACTAGGTTTCCTATTGAGTTTCCTACTGGGGATATTCTTATCTTAGGTACAAGTAATCTAAGATTCTTATTCTAATTAAATATCTTAACTAAGATGCAATTATGAGTTTTGAGTTTGTTTTTTTTTGTTGATAACTTTTGTTTCATAAAGCCACCACGTTGTTGCGCCATTTATTATTTATTTATTTTCTTTTTTTGAATTTGATTATTTCTATGAGAGAAATAAAGAACAGCTGTTAGTTACAATGAACAAAGAAAATCAATTTACTCACTTATGAAAAACTATACATCAGTTACAAAACATATAAAATAGTATTCACAAAAAAAAAATGTTCAGAATGTCTCTATAACTCGGGGTAATTTATATTCGTGGGTTCAAATGCTTCTGGCTTGTTAACAAAAGTTATCATAAATGATTAAATTAAAATATTCAATGCGAAATATTATGTAGAGATACTAAATTTTGAAAAAGAACAATGTTCAAAGGCTTTTCGAAAAATTGCTGAGATTGTATTACACTTTTCCTTTCTTGAATTAAAATAGTTAATAAAATAATTAATTGGTAGTTTAGATTAGTCCAAAAGTTCCTATTAAAAACAATAAAGTTCTTCTAAATGGAGCTGAAAAGGTTAGTTCTGAAAAGATGGAGTGATCTCACCCAAAGTCCTGTTGATTTCCTAGGAAAAAACGATAAAAGGATAAAAAAAGATTCAGGTGGGCTAATACAGCTGGGGGAAACTTTTATTACATTTGTTAAACCGCACTAAATAAATAAAACTGGACAAATTCTTTTCTTATAATTTCTGGGTTAGAGCGACATGCTCCTTGCCCTAAGACTTTCCAAAGGCAACTCCCTCACTTCTTGGTTCAAATTGTAGAAGAAGGCCAATTATCCAATAGCATCGCTTGCCAATAATCCAGGATCTGTCTAATTTTTTTATTGGCTATCAGCTGAAAACTACACTTTTAATTGGTTGTACACTTCACTGAATTTATAAAATCATTCTCTACATAATTGAATTTGGAAAAACAGGAATTTAGGTCTTCAAAACTAGAAAATATGATTAAGAATCGAAATAGTTACTAAAATATATTAAATTCAACTTAAAATACTCATAATTGCATTTCTACAATGACCATGTCAAAAAACAGCTGTTTAGGGAAATCACACAAGTTTCACAATATTTACAATATTTGGTTAAACACTTAATTTCTTCACATATTTAGGTTATTTCTCCTATACCATAAGTTTACAATTAATTTTAGTTCAATTGTTAAAATATTTACTTTTCATTATAATGTACACTTGAATTTAAAAATGTAAAATAATATCTTAAAAATAGCGGTAGGATACAATGTGCTGTGTGGAAATTTATATGGTAGTAGTTCAGAGTTTATCCACTAGGTGTCGGCACTAAATGGACCGGCTGTGTGGTAAGTGACGGACGACATTCGTTCACCAAGATGGCTTCCGTGGATCAAGAGAATGGTGTTGTATGTTTACCTATTTACATTTATTTCGTTTTCAATTACATTTGTGTGTAAATCTTATAGTTAAAATGGATAGGAGAAGTGTCCTACTTACTCTTAAATTCCAATCATTATGGTTATATAGTTCGAAATAGTGCTAATCTTCTCAGAAAGGTGCAGTGTTAGAAAGGTTATTTCCGTTGTGAAAAATAGTCGTACATAATGAATTTAAATCTTTCTACGATATTATTTACAAATTACATGGGTTACTTATATCCTATTACAAAATTCTTTTGTTCTGGTATAAAAATAAATAAACGTACCGGAACCAATTTGTAACATTTAACCTTGTCGTGGTTATTAAATTTTGTATCCTGAGATAGGCCAATGGATGATTTGGATTAACATAATTCTGTGAGTACATCGATTAATATAATGCTTATTATCTAAAGGTTATTACTTCTTTGTAAAATATACTTGTTGGGAATTATCCTTAATATCTAAAAAATTGATTACCTAATACTAAAACAGGATTTACAAAATTGACTTGTAGGCTATGATTATACTTGTCTAGGTATTCTGTGAACTAGGCACTGTCTATAGGATTTCTTTATGGGAAAAAGTCTCTATATACAGCTGATTATTGTTATCAATAGAAAATACTGTAATAAGTCTTAAATCATTATGGGCATAATCAATACTTGAGGTATTCGTACTCAATTCCTTAAACTAATTACTTTCTTCAGATTCAGAAGCATCTTCATCACTTTTGTCTAAGGAAGAGTCATCAAGTTCTGGTTATTTAACAATTTTGCAATACAATGTTTATTCAAAACACCACACTGAAAATATTACAAGTTTTAGGGGTTTATTTTAATGGTTTAAGTTGTTTGTCAACTTATCTCTTGATAATGACCCCCTCCTCCTCCCTTAAAATGTTAATTTTAAGAACACAACTAAGCACTGAAGGCAGTTAAAGATTAAAAACATGAACTATTATACCGGTAATTAAAACATGAAATATAATAGTTAAAACCGCCATAAACTACATTTTTTATAAACGCCCAGTTTTTGGGCGCTTAAAATCGCTTTGGGCAAATGCCCGGGCATATGCCCATTTTTTAACGACCAGCCCACTGGGCATATGCCCAGCCCACATCACTATTCAGAACACTAAATTATTTGTTTTTTCAAGCTCTATAAAATGGCTATAACCAAAATTGAGTGTTTTTAACATTTTGAGGTCAAATTTGCAAAAAACCGATTTTTGGAAAATTGTAAACCCCCATAAAACCTCCTTCCCATAGTGCGATCGATCTGGTTTTCAAACTTAAAGTCATAAATGCTACTCTCCAAATTTGTCCCAAATTTCATCAAAATCGGGTGTTTCTTTCAAAAGTTATTGCGGTAACGGACATACATATATATATATATATATATATATATATATATATTAGGGTGGCTCGAAAAAAGCTTTTTTTGTGTAATCAAATTCTAATAGCACGGAAAAATTGCGCATAGACGTCATTGTAAAGGGAAAAATACCAAAAAAAATTTTTTTTTAATTTGAAATCGCGCAGAAGGCTTAAAGTTACGAAAAAAAACAAAAATTTCGGTAAATTTCAAAAAGATTCAAAAATTATAAACAAATTTTTTTTTGTTCTAATAGTTAAAAAAGTGTTTTAAAGACTGGTCTTAATGCATATAAATAAAAATTAGACTCATTCCCATTGAACTGAAATCGCGCAATAAACCTAAAGTTGCCGGATTTTTCGTAAAAATACGATTTTTCATGATTTTCAACGATTTTTAAACATATGACAAAACCATAAAAGTTGTAAATTAAATTTCTAATAGTGTGTAAATTATTTAAAATAGTTTTCCTAACACGTAAAAAATACTTTCAGGCCGGTTATTTCTTAACTGTATTCGCTCAAAAGGCCGAAAGTATAGTATCAGTTAGCTCTCCACAAAGCTTACTCCCCTTCCGCCGGCACCAATAGACTCGACCAGGCTGCGCGATGAGTGGGCGGGCAGTGTCAACTCACCCATGTTACTGCTAGTAGTGATAGTGCTACGTTTTGTTAGTGTAATCAACCAGTGATGGAATCAACATTGTGACTAAGTGTAATTTTATTTCGTAGTTCTGAAATGGCATCTCGAAACACTCTGCGTGTTACAAGACAGTCTATTACGTGCCCTATCATCGGGGTGCCCAAAGAATTCAGTAGATTATCGCTGCCCACATACGAGGACATGCTGCTCTGTTGCTTAGATGAGAAGTATAAACGTTCTTTCTTATTTAGCCCTAATAATAAGAAAGAATTAGGATTTTTAGCTATTGCCGATTCCGTAGGAACTCAAATAGTTGAAATTTACAACAAGGCCACAATCCCAACAGTCACACACACTCGTGTGGTCCAAATGATCCAGTCTTACTACAACTCGTATATTGCGTTAAAAAAATCTTTTAATCGAGACTGTGAAAAAGATTTTTATAAGAAAAAAATTGAAGTTTTCGTACAGGACGCAAAAACCAAACTTTTTGATACTGCTGCGTGTAAATGCAATATAACTTTGTCTTGCATATGTGAGACTGTCTGTAAGGGTAGTACGACCTGTCCTTTGAGTGTAGCTTGTCAATGTGAAAAAGTTAAAAAGATTCCAGACATAGAGTTGAAATTTATGCACGATCAAAGAACAACTAGAATGATCTTATTGGTAGTTTAGATGCACAAGAAACTAGTAAATTAAAAAATAGAGAAGGAAGAAGAATTCAGTTGTTGTCTCAAGAATCGCCAACTACTTTTGACCCTAGTATTCCCAGCACAAGCAAAAGTGCAATAAGTGGTTGCAGTGATGAACAAAATAAAAGACAGAAAACTTTATCGGATGCTGACTGTAATGTAGGGTTTTTGCTGCCTTCTTCTCCTGCGCAAATGCGTTCAAAGTTGACAACAACAGCCTTGTTGAGTGACAGGTTCGGGGTGTCGGACAGAGCCACCGCTGCAATAGCTACTGGTGTTTTGCACGATTTGGGAATGATATCTGATGAAAACATGGCAAAAGTCATAGACAGAAACAAAATAAGAAGAGAAAAAGAGAGAACTCGGAAAGTAATAACGGAAGGAGACAACCAGATGAAAGAAGTCAATGCAATTTATTTTGACGGTAGAAAAGATAAGACTATAACTCAAGAGAAGATTGGATCGAAAATGTACCGCAGAACTATAAAAGAGGAACATGTTAGCGTGATAAGTGAGCCTGGTGGTAAATACATTGGCCACGTCACACCAAAGAAAGGGACCGGCAATGACATTGCAAATATTATTTACGAACACTTGGAAAGTAAAGGATTTGATATGAGTGCAGTGGAGGCCATCGGATGTGATGGAACAGCCACAAACACTGGATGGAGAAACGGTGTTGTTCATAACATAGAACTTAAGTGTCGCCGTCCTTTGCAATGGTTCATATGTTTGCTACATTTTAATGAGTTACCATATAGGCATTTATTTGAAAACCTGGATGGAACTACAACAGGGCCAGCGTCATTCAGCGGTCCAATTGGAAAACAACTCCCTGGCTGTGAGAAACTCCGTGTTGTAGATTTTGAGCCGATTCAATCAGAAGAAGTCATTGATATTACTAAATCCAATCTGAGTAAAGATCAGCAGTATCTCTTAGACATTGTAAGGGCAGTCAACACAGGAATCTGTAATCCAGACTTGGCTGCTAAGGATCCTGGACCCATCAGCCACTCTTGTTGGCTTACCTGTGCTAACTGGGTTTTAAGATTGTATGTCTCCCAAACTAGTCCAACAATTGAGTTACAGACTCTCGCAAATTACATAGTGAAGACATATGCACCTGTGTGGTTTGATATTAAGCAAAAATGGACTGTGAAAGATGGACCGAAGCATATTTTGAAGGTAGTCAAATCAACCAGACATCTGCCGGACAATATCAAGAAAATCATTGATCCAGTAGTTCAAAGGAATGCATTCTTCTGCCACCCTGAAAATATGATGTTGGCTATGATAATGGATAAGAGCCCAAGCATTAGAGAACTTGGATACAGGAGGATCCTAAAATCCAGAAATGAGCCATCAGCTGAAGGATACGTTAGAGACTTCATCATACCATCAATAAATTTTAGTGCAAACGACTATACCGAACTTATTGATTGGGCAATCTGTAAGTTAACACCACCGCCACTACTGTCTAAGATGCCAAGTGAACATATTGCTTCTTTATTGAAAGACAAAGCCCTACCAGAGTTTAACTACCTCAAATTCCCATGCCACACCCAGGCAGTAGAGAGGTGTGTAAAACTGGTTACAGAATCAGCAGAAAAAGTGTGCGGGCATGAAAATCGAGATGGATATATTAGAGCTACTTTAAAATCAAGGCAGCTGATGCCCACATTTAATTTCAAGTCACAATTCAAAGGGGCTTCTATGTAAATAACCTTTTGCCTATAACGATAACATGCATACTATAATGTAATATGATGTGTTTGGCTAGTAAATTTGTTTGCAAATCACTTGTTAGAGTCTTAATACAAACCTTTATGTTTTAAATAAACACTCATCAGATATATAAAATATCATTTTTTCAGGGACTTTACACTACAGTGTACGTGACATCTCGGGATATAAAATCTTCACAGTTTTGTAATTGTAGAAATTACAACTTACTTATACTATACTTTCGGCCTTTTGCGTGAATACAGTTCAGGAATAACAGGTCTGAAAGTATTTTTTACGTGTTAGGAAAACTATTTTAAATAATTTACACACTATTAGAAATTTAGTTTACAACTTTTATGGTTTTGTCATATGTTTAAAAATCGTTGAAAATCATGAAAAATCGTATTTTTACGAAAAACCCTGCAACTTTAGGCTTATTGCGCGATTTCAGTTCAATGGGAATGAGTCTAATTTTTATTTATATGCATTAAGACCACTCTTTAAAACACTTTTTTAACTATTAGAACAAAAAAAATAATTTTTTATAATTTTTGAATCTTTTTGAAATTTACCGAATTTTTTGTTTTTTTCGTAACTTTAAGCCTTCTGCGCGATTTCAAATAAAAAAAAAAATTTTTTGTTATTTTTCCCTTTACAATGACGTCTATGTGCAAGTTTTCCAAGCTATTAGAAATTGATTACACAAAAAAAGCTTTTTTCGAGCCACCCTAATATATATATATAGATGAAAAATAAGTAACATGAGTACCCTGGAGAAAACATTTTAATTAATTAACACAACATGTTTCGACTTATAAAAGCCATGATCAGAGCTGATTTGCTAAATACATAACCTTATTTTCATTATCATTCACAAAATGTAAATAAATAAAATTTGATAACAGACAGCTGATTGCGATCTCTACTGGTGTAAGTGTTATCTATTTGTCTTTATATTTATAATTTTGTTAAAAACTGGATTACTTGATTGTACCTGCATGGTGTTTAAAATATTGTTACTGTAATTTTAGCGAATTTCCCCTATAGGGAAGAAGCTATTACCGTAGGTCTCATGGTAAGACTTAAGCCCGAGACCGTGACAAATTTTTTTTTTAAGGTCCCAAGATGACTAAAACACTATTCGTTCAAATTTATATATATGTATATATATATCTATATATATATATATATATCTATATATGTGTCCGTGAATGCGATAACTTGAGTAAAAAACGTCCAATTTTGATGAAATTTGGCTCAAATGTGTAAAGTGACATTTATGACTTTAAGTTCGAAAACCAGAAAAATCGGACTATGGGAAGGGGGGTTTATGGGGGTTTTAAATTTTCCAAAAATCAGTTTTTTGCATTTTTCAGCCTAAAATTTTTGAAACACTTAATTTTGGTTTTGACCATGTTATAGAGCTTAAAAAAACAAATAATATGGTATTTTGAATTATTAACCTAGGTTAAGTGGTTGCGGAAAAAATCCAAAAAAACATGCTCATAAAATCTCCCATGTTAATCTTATGGGAAAAAGGTTTTTGGCTTTTCCTCAGTTAATTTTACTTTAAACTTCACATTTGTTTTTACCAATCACTTCAGCTCCACAAAACAATCATTTTGGTGTTTAAATTGTGATTCTACGTCCAACCGTTGCAGAGATATTCAAAGTACTAAACACAGTACGTTGTCCAATGTTATCCTTATGGAGAATAAATAAAATTTGATATCTCGATTATTTATGAATGTATATTGATGAAACTTGGTATGTGGCTTCATGTTGTACTGGTATATTGATATTTGAACAAAAAACAAATGTTTTGTTGGTTGTCCCCGTAGCAGCTAACCTGCATACTCAGCCCTAATGTTATTCTTATGGAGAATAAGTAAAGTTTTATATCTCCCTTAATTATTAACATAAATTAATAAAAATTAGTATGTAGCTTCACCTGGTTGAGTTAAATTGATAATTGCATAAAAACACATATTTTGTGTTCCTTGTTGCAGCAAACCTGCATACTCAGTCCTATGTTATTCTTATGGAGAATAAATAAAATGCTATTGATCACTTATTTATTAATTTATTTTTATAAAACTTGGTAAGTGCCTTTATGTGGTAGTGAGAAACATATACATTCATTGGAAATTCGCTGAGTACGCAGGTTTGCTGCGACGGGGGTATTTATGGCTCTGATATATATGGAATTCTTCTTTTACATTTAATTTTTGGCCTTTCTTCATTATTTCTAGAATAGACATATTTTCATCACAGTTCTTATATTTATGATCTGTTTTTAGTATGTGGTCAGCGAAGGCAGATTTTTGCGAGGTTTTATTGTTTGACCTAACTGCTTGGATGTGTTCGTTGAACCTACGTTTAAAACTTCTTCCAGTTTGGCCTATATAATATTTTGGGCAATCGCTACATTTGATCTTATAGATACCGCATTTTTCAAATTTGTTTGTTTGATTTTGATTAGTATTTGAGAATTTATTTATTAAGTGAAACGAATTATCTCTGGTTCTAAATGCTAGCTTGTAATTTGTCTTTTCAAAAGTTTTCCGGATGGCTTTGTTTACAGTTGCGCTATAAGGTAGGCATAAATAATCATTTTTAGCTTTTCTAACTGGAATATTCTGTTTTTGTTTTTTTATTTGATTTTTTAACATCCTGTCAATTAAATTGGTTTTGTATCCGTTCAATTTGGCTAATGTTTTTATTGCTTCCTTTTCTTCGTCATAATCTTTTTCATTCATAGGTATTTTAATCATCCTGTTAATGAGTGTATGAAAAGTTGCCGTCTTGTGCTGCCATGGGTGGTTTGAATTTGCTGGAATTATTAGATTTGTTTGGATAGGTTTCCTGAAGATCTTAAAAACATGTTTATTATTCTCTTTTCTGATTGTTACATCTAGAAAGTTGATTTCTGAATTTTGAACCTCCATTGTGAATTTTATAGATTTGGAAATAGTATTCAAGTAGTTCAGTAGTTCATTAGGATTATTTTCATCGTTATTGAATAAGCAAATTGGACGATATAATTTGCTTATTCAATAACGATGAAAATAATCCTAATACATACATACATAAATCCTAATACATACATACATAATCCTAATACATACATACATAATCCTACATACATAATCCTAATACATACATATATATAAATTTGAACGAATAGTGTTTTTGGCATCTGGGGACCTCAAAACGAAAAGTTATCATGGTCTCGGGCTTAAGTCTTACCATGCCACCTACGGTAATAGCTTCTTCCCTATAGGGGAAATTCGCTAAAATAAGTAGCCTAATACCTATGAAAACTAAGACTGATAATTTAATTTTAAATGTTAATCTTGTTTTAGCGAATTTCCCCTATGGGGAAGAAGCTATTACCGTAGGTGGCATGGTAAGACTTAAGCCCGAGACCATGATAACTCTTTGTTTTGAGGTCCCCAGATGCCAAAAACACTATTCGTTCAAATTTATATATATGTACATATATATATATATATATATATATATATATATGCCCGTTACCGCAATAACTTTTGAAAGAAACGCCCGATTTTGATGAAATTTGGCACAAATGTGTAGAGTAAAATTTATGACTTTTAAGTTCGAAAACCAGATTGATCAGACTATGGGAAGGGGGTTTTAAATTTTCCAAAAATCAGTTTTTTGAATTTTTTATCCTAAAATTTTAAAAACACTCAATTTTGGTTATAGCCATTTTATAGAGCTTAAACAACAAATAATTTAGTATTTTGAATCATTAACCTAGGTTTAGTGGTTGTAGAGAAAAGTAAAAAAAACGCTTCCATAAAATTGTTCATGTTAATCTTATGGGAAAAAGGTTTTTGGATTTTCCTCAGATAATTTTACTGAAAACTTGACATTTACTGATACCAATCAGTTCAGCTCTACAAAACAATCATTTTGGTGTTTTAAGTGTTGTTCTACGTCCAACCGTTGCAGAGATATTCAAAGTGCTAAACAGAGTACGTTGTCCAATGTTATCCTTATGGAGAATAAATAAAATTTTATATTTCGATTATTTATGAATGTATATTGATGAAACTTGGTACCTATGTGGCTTCGCGTAGTACTGGTATATTGATATTTGCACACTAAATGGATTTTTTGTTGATTACCCCCGTTGCAGCAAACCTGCATACTCGGCCCCCATATTATTCATATGGAGAATAAGTCAAGTTTTATATCTCCCTTAGTTATGAACCTAAATTAATAAAACTTGGTATGTAGCTTCACCTGGGAGTTATATTGATAATTGCAAAAATACACATTTTTTATCTTCCTCGTTGCAGCAATCCTGCGTACTCAGGTCTAATGTTATTCTTATGGAGAATAAATAAAATGCTATATATCACTTATTTATAAATGGATTTTTATGAAACTTGGTAAGTAGCTCCATGTAGTGTGAGACACATATATATGCATTGGAAATTTGCTGAGTACGCAGGTTTGCTGCGATGGGGGTATTTAATTTTAATCTTAAAAACAATTAATTGTATGTATAATGTAAGAAAACTCTTTATACTTAACAATTGTTGTCCATATATAAATTGCAGATTTCACCATTTTACAGTGTATGAACAGTTGGTTACAACAGATGCGGAGGGGTTTGTTTACCAATAGAGGAGAAAATGGCGGCCTCCATGTAATATTTGTATTTCTTAGGTATTAACATATACCTGCACAGCCTATAATAATTATAAAGCTAGTTGGGTCAGCTGCTAAGAGAGCTTATTAGGAACTAAATACAACTACTTCAAATTAGATATGTTACCTTCAGAGCAGCTAAGTGAACATATTCTTCATCACAACTGCTGTTTGGTTTAGAAATGAGAGACTCCTTCAGTTTAGAGAAGGACCAAACAACAGGTCCTTTAACAAAACAGTTGACAGCCCATGTGGACCAGGACTGAACAGTTGGGTCCTTGCTGAGAAGGTCCTGAAGCCATATTATTTCATTGTTCCTGAAACCGATTAGAGAGATAAGAGTGTTTTGGATACATATTACATAAACACATATTTTACTAATTCAACTTACATGTAACAAAAATATATTAACTAGTGGCTTTAAAGAGCCAGTAACCTCTGTTTTACAGTGAACAGTAGGGGCCTAGCATCTCACAAACTTGACACTCCTGGAAGCAAGGGCGTAGCCAGGGGGTGTGCTGAAGGTGCTCCAGCACCCCCCCGAAATTCTCATCAAATTACGTTTTTAACAATGACTAACAGAGGCTTCTTTATCCGCCTTAATAAACCTTATTTTGTCTCGTGTTCGTTTTTTTTCCTAATGAATTTGAATTTAGTTACTATCTGTTACATACTTATAAACCTTTCCCCCTGGTTCAGCACCCCCCTAAAATAAAATCCTGGCTACGCCCTTGCCTGGAAGCTTAATGACTACTCTTAAGTATTTAAATATAGGCTATATGTATTATTTATTTATCTTATTGGGATATTGAGATAATAATACGACCTAGATGGGATTGTGTGTGTGTGTGTGTGTCTGTGTGTGTGTGTGTGTGTCTGTCTGTGTCTGGCTGTGTCTGTGTCTGTGTGTGCGTGCGTGCGTGCGTGCATGCGTGCATGCGTGTGTGTGTGTGCGTGCGTGCGTGTGTGTGCGTTCGTGTGTGTGTGTCCGTCCGTTAATGGGATAACTTTTGAAAAATATCCGATTTTGATGAAATTTGGCACAAAATGTGTTCAGCAACATTTATGACTTTCAGTTTGAAAATCAGAGAGATCATGGAAAAGAGTTTTTATGGGGGTTTAACATTTCCCAAAAATTAGTTATTTTTTATTTTTTACTTTACCATTTTAAAAAACACTCAATGTTGGTATTTACCATTTTATAGAGCTTAAAAACAAATAATTTAGTATCTTGAATCATTAACCTAGATTAGGCCTAAGTGGTTGCAGATAAAATCCAAAAAAACTTACATAAGTTATTCATAGAATTTCCCACTTTAACTTAATAGGAAACATGTTTTTAGCTTTTCCTCAGGTAATTTTACTGAAAAATGCACATTTGTTTCCACCAGAAACTTCAGCTCTAAAAACACAATTACTTTGGTGTTTAAACTGTGATTCTATGTCCCAACCGTTGCTGAGATATTCACAGCACGTTGTCCAATGTTATCCTTATGGAGAATAAATACATTTTGTTATCCCGATCAGGACTATTTATGGAGGTAAGTTATATTTATGAACCTTGGTATGTGCCTTAACCTAGTTGTGGTATTTTGATATTAGCAAAAAAAATACTTTGTTGATCGCCCCTATAGCAGCAAACCTGCATAACTTATCAGCCCTAATGTTATTCTTATGGAGAGTGAGTGGAGCTTGATAACTTATCTCCCTTAGGCTAATTATAAACATAAATTAATAAAACTTGATATGTAGCTTCATCTGGTTGACTTATCTTGATAATTGCATAAAAATACATTTCTTATCTCCCTTGTAGCAGCAAACCTGCGTTCTCATTACTAATGTTACTCTTATACAGAATAAATAAAATGCTATATTATGTAAATTTGTTAGAAGACAGCCATAGGCCTAATTATTGATTTGTTTACAGTATGATTTGTATTTGTGTGATGATTTTAACATGCAGTGACTAACTTAGTTACCTATAAATAAATGAAGAGCACGACCAGTGTTACCGGTACCTAACTAAGTGGTGTCAACCGCCAGAAATTGAAGAAAGGGGCTTCAATATTATAAACTGTACATACAAGACCCGTTGTTCTCTAGAATAACCTGACGTACTAACATTAGCAGCAGGCTAATTATTGATTCAAAATCCAATACAGTACACCTAGATGAGAAATGAAATGAAATGCTATAAACATGGGTTGGTCCAAGACCGTACATGAATTTTCTAAAATGGCAAGTAACCTAAGTGTATAGGCCTATATTTCATAGCCATAGGTCTAAGTTTATGATGAAAACAGCCCACTGTAATCCTAAGTAAAAGTGAGTGATGAATGTGGGAGGCTGGTAGAACTGTGAATTTGACCAGATATTTTGGTAGTACAAAGGAGATGTTTATAAGGACTATATACGTTTATACTTTGTTTCTGTAATATCTTTTATGAAATATTAGGCATATCGTATATTGATTGTAAAATGTTTGTTCCTACTGAAACAAAACTAGAGTCTGCTGCGAAACTTTTCTTCTGATTGAAGAACTAAAATATAAATGTGTTAAAAATAAAAGCCCAATTTCCCGCAAACACTATAGAACAATTATCTGACAGTAACTATTCATCATCAGCATTCATTATTGTCTAAGATGCCGACGCAACTAGGGCGTATTTTAAGGTGAATATGAATGAATATTACCTGAGCAGGCGAATATGAATGAATATTACCTGAGCATATCTTCTAAAACTGTAGTCAGGCATGATGCAGGTCTTCCATTTCTAACAAACACTGATTGCAGTTTGGATTGTGTAAACACACAAAGATTAGAATCCATGCACCATTTTGTTATATTACTTTTCCAAAATTTCATTTTGGATTCCCAATCTTGTGGGTTTACCTCTCGTTTTCTAAAAGGTGAAAAGAGAACATTGAGTCGGGCGTCGGTTTTTGCATCATCACACATATTGATATTATGATTAATTTCAACAACCATAACTTGTTATAGTTTTGAATAATAGCCTTTTACCAAGTTGGGAATAGACAAACCTGGTCAATGGACTGTGACCTAAGAGAAAACATAGTATCTATTGCACAACAAAATTGATAAGAGTATAATGGCATAGGCAAAATTAACACTACGAATTAATTCTTAATAACCCCTTATTTTCGTCGTAGTGGTTAAGTCCTAGGCTATAAATAATTTAAATTGCCTTATCTGCACAGACACTACAAAGAAAGGTTAACTCTATTATTTACACTACAAAATGATTTTGAAGGACATTTTTGACATTTATCTTCGTTCGTCGAGTGAAGATGGACAATAATGAAGGTTTACTATATTATTTTAGAGACTACAGTACTGTAGTTAGTGTATGGTTTTACTATTGATTATATAAATAATCTGTGATTATTGGAGGAGTTAAACGCTAAAAACAACTACAGTTTTTTTTCAAAAATTGCTTTTAGTATGTTTTAATTTGTCAAGAAAGACTAATCATTAACGTAAAGAATAATAATCTTGCTACTTAAAAATGAAGAGGACATTTATGATGGTTAATGTTTAAGAAGTGGGGAAAATATCCCCAAAAAGGAAAGGGCGTATTGTTATTCTAAGAATATTATCAATCGAGCAAATGGATTTGGCATCATAAGGGGTTGTCCTCTAGCAAGGTGGGAATGCGTAACTCGATCCGTCCGGAACTCGGTCCGCCTATGTTAAACTCCCATAAGGCTCAAAACAGCCAAATACGGAACTCAGTCCGAAATGCCGGGGGTAGAAATGGGTCCGACTGGAATCCGGTCCGGATTTATTGTTGGAAGCCCCGCCCTTCCTACGCTCATAATACGGTTTCCGCCTCTTCATTGGTGCGCGATTTCACCAACCAGAGCCGAGGGGCTGGCCTACACTTCCCCTGTTTCAGTACTGACTGTTATACGAGAATTTCATTCGGTATTTGTTATTTTCTGGCATCGAATATTTAATGGTTAAAGATTGTTATAATACAGCATTTCTATTATGTTGTGAACCGTTTAACAAACAAAACCAACCCGTTTTTAAGTAGTACCCATAAGCAAATTAAACGTTTATTTAATATATCAAATTAAATAATACTTTATTGTCGTTCAATATTATAATCATTGGCATGCGTCAGAATTAAATCATATATTTAAAACAAAAACACACATTGTGTCTTTCATTAATAAACTCTTTAACACTGTAATAGCACTTACAAATCAATAACTCCTTAATATTAATTTTTAACTTAGTAGAGTATCACTTCATTACGTTCTCGGGTTGTCGGGTAGGGCCTCAGATTATCGTATTCATATAATCTCTAGTTTGTGTGATAGAAACACTGGTATTGAATGACAAATCCTTTGATGATATTTCATTATACTATATGTTAATCTGTTTAAAATAAATAAATAACAATGGAAATGAAAACCAAAACTGCTACAATATAAAAATACCCCCGTCGCAGCAAACCTGCATACTCAGCGAATTTCCAATGAATATGTAACATAACACATTAACACTTAACAATATTCATAAGAAATATATTCACAAACAAGCGATATTAAAAATATTAATTATCGTACATAAGAATAACATTGGGGATGAGTACGCAGGTTTGCTGCAAAAAGGATCACAAAATAATGAGTTTTTATGCAAATATCATTAGAACTCATCTAAGTAAAGTCACATACCAAGTTTCATTCATATACAGTTATAAGTAAGCGATATATAACATTTTAATTATTCTCCATAAGAATAACATGGGGACCGATTACCTAGGTTTGCTGCTATGGGAACCATACGTGAAAATTTTGTATTTTGTGCAAACAACGATAAACCCCAACCAGATGAAGCCATATACCAAATTTTGTCAGTTTATGTTCATAAATAAGCGAGATATACAATTTGTCTTTTTCTCCATAAGAATAACATTAGACAACGTACTGTGTTTAGCACTTTCAATCTCAGGAACCAATTGACGTAGAGCGATGATAAAAATACCAAATTGTTTGTTTTTTTATGCTGAATTAAATGGTAAAAATTGAAATTTGATTTGAATAAAAATTACTTGTGGAAATTCCAAAAAACCCATTTTTGGAGTACAAAACCCCCCAAAAACCCCCCTTTGGATGGTGCGATTCGTCTGGTTTTCGAACTCGTTCAAATAAATGGTGCTTTACACATTTGTACCAAATTTCATTAAGATCGGACCTTTTTTACGAGAGTTATCGTGCTTACGGACACATATATATATATATATATAAATATATATATATATAATATATATATATATTATATATAATATATATATATATAATATATATATATATATATATATATATATATAATATATATATATATATATATACATATATAACAATTTGAACGAATGGTGTTTTTGGTATCTGGGGACCTCAAAATGAAAAGTTATCATGGTCTCGGGCTTAAGTCTTACCATGAGACCTACGGTAATAGCTTCTTCCCTATAGGGGAAATTCGCTAACAGTAATAGTTGTACTCTTTAGATAATTTTCATCACTCTGTATTCGAAAATAGCCCACTAACATGCAGCTGAGATTTACGAAAATTATCTATTTATCTTTATCTATTCTATAACAAAACAAATAATGATCAGGTGATTTTGCCTGTTTCAAAAATTACTTTGCTTGTATAGTTGGTGAGTCAACAATCCTGCTGTGTGGTTGTGTGTTTACGTTGTTTTAACCTAATTTTTCTATTTACAGTTTTGTTGATATAGTTCTCAAATAATTGGAAACATTTTATCAAGACATGTGAAATAATAATGGAAATAGTTTATCTTTGAACATTTTTTTCATTTTATTGTGACTGTTTGGTTAATCTGTTATCTATTCTGTTTTTCATAAATTAGTTTTGTATAGTATACAGAACCTTGGTTTTGGGCCGTACGGCCCTAATTCTGTCAATATGATGGAATTAAATGAAGGTGATGAGAATAATGGGGATACCAATGTTGGTGGGAACCAAATTATGTTTAATAGGCAGTTGGAACAAACTAAAACTATTACAAATAATGACTTCCCTCCTTTACCTACAACTAATAACGTTCCTCTAGGATTTCAACATCAAACGCAAGTAAGTATTAATCAAAGACAATCAGAAGATTTGAACAGTCGTAAGAGATATCATGAAGAGGTGACAATGGACAATAATAGTTCTATGACTCAAAATATGGAAACAAGAAACAAAAATTCAACTTATCCCCCGTCAAAAAGAGATAAACCATCTAAAATAAGATTGTATGACGTGTTTCACTCTGGTCCGTATGAAGTTATTGTATCTTCTAAAGACAAAAAAAAGATAAATCCATTTAAAGTTGGAAAAATGATTGAAAAACTCCGTTTTGAAGTTAATGGTATTACCAGAGCTGGAAATAATCTTGTAATTAACTGTAAATCACACACAACGGCCAACAGGTTAGTGTCATCTTCTCACTTTCCCGAGTTCAATTTGTTTATACCATCGAATCGTGTGGAGGTTGTCGGGTTGATTAACATTGAGCCGGACATTGATGTTGAAGAAATTGTAGAGGATTCCGTAAGCCCCTTACCGATAGTAGATGCCTTCAGACTTACTAAGTATACTTCAGAGGGTCCGATTAAGACGAACTGGGTTAAAGTGACTTTTCTGGGAGACAAAATCCCGACAGAAATTAAGCTTAATTATGTTGTGCTTCCAGTAAGGGAATATGCATATCCTGCGCAACAATGTTACCGGTGTTACCGTTACGGGCACTCGTCGCGAAACTGTAGAAATGAAAGAATTTGTAAAGTTTGTGTAAAACCTTTTCATGGAACGGAATGCAGTGCAAGTCCATCTTGTTTACACTGCAAAGGGGATCACGATTGTGCTTCAAGAATATGCCCAGAATTTGTACGGCAACAAAATATAAGGCAAAGAATGACACAGATGAGAGAAAACTTTATGACTGCTTCAAAGTACTTCCCCAAGACACACATGTCTCAGCACAATGTGGGTATTCCAACACAAACCTCATATGCAAGGAAGACACAGTTGCAGCAAAGATCAAGTTATTCAATACCTCCCCATGAACATAACTATTCCTTAATACCTAACAGGTACAATGCATTGACCCAATTGCAAAACCAAGAAGATGTAGCGGAATCGTCATCAAACTCACAAGTTTGGTTAAAGCCTAAAAGGCCATTTCGTCAAAATAAGTCACCATTTCGTCAACAAAGTATCACCGATAAGTTTAGTAAATTTAATAAAACATATGATAAGGGGTTTAGTAAAGGAGGTATAAATGCTAGCTCTAAACCTGCGGTAACCTCTATTGCCTGTGAAAAGGTAAGCCAAGACAATGAGAAACACACGGATGAAAATTTAAAACAACTGTTTGAAGAGGCGTTATTTAAAATTAAGCACACCAAGTGGACCACCGACCTCATGGAAAACTTGAAAGAAACAATTCCGCAAGGTAGTGAGAATATTAACTAGACTATAACCAACATAATACAAAAAGTATGCAGTTCAATATTAGAAGACATGTCATTTAGGGCCGGATTAAATTCAATACAAACTTTGTAATATATGTGTTTCAAACTTTCTTGTTTCATGTTGATTATCTTAGTTATTGCGATGACATACACTGAACTTAGACTCGTACAGTGGAATGCTCAGTCCTTATCATCTAAATGGGCTGAGTTTCCTGAATTCTTACTTAAAAATAAGATTCACATTGCAGCTGTACAGGAAACATGGTTTAAAGAACAATTTAACTATAAACTAAGTGACTACAGTATTATAAGACAAGACAGGGAAGATGAATACGGTGGAATAGCTTTCTTTGTTCATTCCTCTATTGAATGGGACCATATTGATCCTGGATACAACAATGCTCCCATTGAAGGCCTTGCAATTAAGATCCGACCAAGAGGATTTAATAAATTTATTAGCATATTTAATTACTACTGTGGTAAGGGTAATGTTAGGGCTGATATATGGGAAAATCGTGTTTAAAAAAACGATGATGATTTGAGTTTAGTGATAGGGGATTTTAATGCCCATCATACCTTGTGGGGAAACAGAAAGTCGTGTTCTAGGGGCAAAGACATTGTAAATGCACTGAGTTTCTCAAGTTTCATCACGATTAATGATGGAACGCACACCACCGTACCTTCCCCTTTTAGAAGTTTTAGCGCTATTGACCTTTCTTTTGTCTCACCACAGCTACACAACATGTTAAATAATTGGTCAGTTCTAGCGGATGCAGTTGGAAGCAATCATTTTCCTATACTCATTACATTCAACTATGCAAAACGAATTAATAACATATCCTACAGTAACATTAACAAAATTCCTCGTAGAAATTTAAAAAATGCTAATTGGGAACGTTATACTTCTATTATAAAGAGAAACCTGAACGAAATCAGAAATTAAGAAAATATATTAGAGGATGAACAATTAGAAGAATTTCATAATATAATTAATAATGCAGGGGACTCGTCTATTCCTCACATAAAATATGGACCAAAACATAATATATCTGGATTTCAACACAAACCATGGTGGAATGTTGAATGCTCAAAAGCAGTAGCTCAGAGGAGATTGAGTTTCAAACTGTTCCGTTTAAATATGACACCACAAATTATAATGTTTACAAAAAATGTGCCAGAGAAGCGAAACATATTATTAAGAGAGCAAAAACACAATCGTGGGAGAAGTTGTGTAATGACTTACAAAATAAAAACTCGTCTGAAGCATGGAGAATAGTAAAAAGTTTTAAAGGTAATGTTATTCATGACAACCATCTCATGAAACAAGATATCGATTTGGCTAATAGCTTCATGGACATTTTAGTTCCGGCCCATGTCCCAGAAATCAGTGAAATTAATTGTCCAATTTCGACTGTTGATGATACTAGGATGACAGAACCCTTTACCATGAAGGAACTGGAGATTGCTTTGGCTAGTAAAAAGAAGGATACGGCCCCAGGAGCAGACGGTATATCATATTCAATGATAAGGAACTTGCCTCAAAATGCTTTGGAATTGCTGTTACAAATATACAACAGAATTTGGAAGTCTGAAGGAGATACAATTCCTAAATGTTGGAAGAACCATGTCATCGTACCTCTTATCAAACCTCAATGTGACAAAGGTGTAGCTGAATCCTACAGACCTATTGCAAAGATTTCATGCTTAGCTAAAATCATGAACACTTTAGTCAAAAATAGGTTGGAGTGGTTTACTGAACACTTCAATCTAATTCCACAAACCCAATTCGGATTCAGAAAGGATAGTGGATGTTATGATCATATAATTACGTTTGTTTCCGATATCCAAATAGCAACAACAAGAAATGAAACTATTATTGCAGCATCTTTAGATTTGTCTAAAGCTTATGACAATGTACTTATAACAACTTTAATATCAAAAATGTTTACTATGAACGTTCCTTATCTTTTTATAAAATACTGTTTTAATTGGCTCTCAGAGAGAACTATTTCATTTCAATTTGGAGACAGGGAACTATCAAGGACAGCCTATAAAGGTATTCCTCAAGGAAGTGTGCTAAGTCCTTTGTTATTTTCTTTGTATATTGCGGATGTGAATAAACATTTGTCTCCAGGAGTAACGTCCCTGCAATATGCAGATGACTTTCTCGTTTATGTATCAAACAAATCCTCTACATTAGCAGCTCGAAAATTGCAAGTAAATTTAACAAACATAGCTAACACGTTAAATTTCAAATCAGGTCTCACATTTAATCCCAAAAAGTGTAAATTACTTGTTTTCACGAGAAAAAGGGGATTAACTGAATATTCTTGTAACATATTTGGTGAAGTTATTCAAAAAGTGAACTGTCACAAAATTCTCGGTGTTTGGATTGATACAAAACTTAAATTCCATAAACATATTGATGAAACAATCAGCAGGTGTAGAAAAGACTTAGATGTCTTAAAATGCTTAGCGTTTGGGACGAAGGGAGCTCATCCAAAGTTTCTTCTAAGAATCTACAAAGCTTTAATACGACCAAAATTGGATTACTGCAGTTTTATTTTTGGACATTTAAATAGGACATATGAACAAAAATTGGATGTTGTACAAAACAGCGCATTAAGGATATGTACTGGAGCTATTAAGACAACACCCATTCAGGCATTACATGCTGAAACTGCCACAATGACACTAAATTTGAGAAGACAATTGTTATCGGAAAAATTAGCTCTGAAAATTCATTTAAATACATCTCATCCTGCTTTTTTAAAACTCCAAGAACTAAGCATGCTCACCCATCACCATCCATTTTGGGATAAAAAAACATACACCAACAATTATACGAGCTTTTGACAAAATTAAAAATTATATTGGTGAAGCCGAAAACGAACCCTATGGTCATTCAATTTTCCAATTCCATAAACCTCTATGTATGATAAACCCAAATATCCATTTTTCTAAAGTTCTTGCTTCCGATATTCAGTCTAGTAAACAGCATGTAAACGATACTGTATTGCTACAATCATCGTTGTACATTTTACACCACAAATGGAACGGGCACAGGATAATATATACAGATGGATCCAAAATTGGAACCAATGCTGGTGTTGGTATATATGAACCTGCAGTTGACATGGAAATAAAAATAAAAATTCCCTCAATATCATCAATCGTCTCAGCAGAATTATTTGCCATTTTAAAATCTTTAGAATATATATCACAGTTAAATGACAGCAAATTTGCTATTGCAACAGATTCTCTTGTGTCCATTTACAACATTGAAAATGCTCTACGTGGCTTTAACAATGATCACCTAACTTTAGCAATTGCAAAAGAAATTATTAAATGTTCAAAAGAAATTGTGATACAATGGATTCCTGGCCATGTTGGAGTTCCGGGTAATGAAAAGGCGGATTCCCTAGCAAAGTATGCAGCTCACGATGATGCATTAGTTGTAGACAATAAGTTCCCTTTGCGATATTCCGATATTTGTTTTTATATAAAGAATAAAATAAGAGCTAAATGTAATGAATTATTGCAATCTACAAACAAAGGGGAATGGTATAAAAAGACTCAAAGTACCTACTCAAACGTCCCATGGTTTGAATCAACCAAATTCAGTAGACGTGACACCACTATGATCTGCAGACTTCGTTTTGGACACTGTTTTACAGCAGACCGACTTTTCTTACTTCAAAGGATTGACTCCCCACAATGCCTAAACTGTAATGATGGAACTCATGAAAGTATTCTACACATATTTAAGGACTGCACTGCCTACTCAGTACATCGAAATTATCTCTATGAAATGTTGAGAAGATGTAACTATCATATACCTCCTGATTTACGTGACATTCTTAAAGAAGAAAACTCAAAATTATGGTGTTACATCTTAGAATTTTTACACAAAATCAAGAAAATTATTTAAGTGACCATATACCGGATGAAATTGATTAAGTTTTGGACTTGAATTGTAATATTTGGACTTCATACATAAGAACTCTTTATATAATTGAAATTAATTCAGTGTGTTTTCAAAATTATAGTGTTAAGTTACGTCTTAGAATTTTATATAAAATCGAGAAAATTATTTAAGTGACCATAAACCGGATGAAATCAATTAAATTTTGGACTTGAACTGTAAACTGTAATATAATAATTTATGTTCGTAGCTCTTAAGGCTTCATGTAGTTTCATACAAAGCCTCTAATAAAAGATAAAAAAAAAAAAAAAATACTTTGCTTGTCCCAAACAAAACGTTTCCTGTACTGAACAATTGTAGTTCCCGTTTTGCTGAACAAGCACTCCAGTGTGATTTCGTTAATTGTTTTAGTGAATTTCCCCTATAGGGAAGAAGCTATTACCGGAGTCGGCATCGTAAGACCTAGGCCCAGGACCATGATAAATTTTCGTTTTGAAGTC
The DNA here is from genome assembly GCA_963675035.1 of Allygus modestus. Classification (NCBI taxonomy): domain Eukaryota; kingdom Metazoa; phylum Arthropoda; class Insecta; order Hemiptera; family Cicadellidae; genus Allygus; species Allygus modestus. Next base: position 291,578,840 of record OY776111.1, on the reverse strand, counting down.
CCCAGATGCCAAAAACACCATTCGTTCAATACTGTGTGTGTGTGTGAGAGGTGTGTGTGTGTGTGTGTGTGTGTGTGTGTGTGTGTGTGTGTGTGTGTGTGTGTGTGTCCGTAGGCACGATGACTTTCGTAAAAATGGTCCAATTTTGATTAAATTTGGTAAAAACGAGTAAAGCAACATTTATGGCTTTAAGTTCGAAAACCAGACAGATCCCTTTATCCGAAGGGGTATTTTTGGGGGGGGGGGGTTTGTACCCTAAAAATGTTTTTTCCTTAGTCTATTTTATTTACAATCTATTAAAAATATATCCAGAACAATAAGTGAATAGGATAAAATACAATTGACATGGGTTGGTCTCTATCCATTGACGGAGCTAACACTTAAACTTTATAAATGTTAATTAAATATTAAAAAAAAACGATTTGGCAGGTCCAAAACGGAGTGTCTCTTGAGTCTATACACTGATCTACTATTGTCCAGCAGATTCATAGCCAGATGGTTTGGATGGGCATCAAGTTTAGCTAGATAAGTCTTGCTAAATCGGGTTATTTCTTCTCTTACTGTAGCAGTACGTGTATCACGGTGCAATACTTCATTGTTCACATACCATGGAGCCTCCAGGATGTTGCGAATGACTTTTGACTGAAAACGTTGGATTATGTCAATATTAGAATTACTAGTGGTTCCCCATAGTTGGATTCCATAGGTCCAGATAGGTTTTAGTACTCCTTTGTACACTAGTAATTTGTTTCTAGTTGATAATTTAGATTTTCTATTCAAGAGCCAGGACGATTTTCTGTACCTTAAATTTAGAGATTTTTTTAGTTTTTTACATGTAATATTTTAAGAAATCTAATTTTACTTTTCACCTTTGGATTCAGTTTGAAAAAATAAACATTTGGTGTTTTGATAATTTCTCTACGTCAGTTAGTTACAGAGATATTCAAAGTGCCAAACACAGTACGTTGTCCAAAGTTATTCTTATGCAGGATAAGACAAATTATATATCTCGCTTATTTATGAACGTATCCGAACGAAACTTGCTATATGGCTTCCATTTCGTTGTGGTCTACTGATAATTGTCCAAGAAAAGAATTTTTTGCCGATGGTTCACGTAGCAGAAAACCTGCGTACTCAGCGCCCATGTTATTCTTATGGAAAATAAGAAAAATGTTATGCCTCACTTAATTATGAACATAAATTAACATAACTTGGTTTGTTGCTTCACCTAGTTGAGTTACATTAATATTTGTATAAAAATCCATAATTTATGTTCCTTGTTGCAGCAAACCTGCGTACTCAGCTCCCATGTTATTCTTATAGAGAATAATTAAAATGGTATAAATTGCTAATTTATTAATGGATACGGCTGAAACTTGGTATGTGGCTTCATCTGGTGGTGGTCTGTAGATATTTCCATTAAAACCTAATATCCTCTCACAATAGATTATTCTTAATTCAGTTTTTTTAGTAGTCACTTGTCGTTATATTATATCACTAAATAATACCACAGACGGCGGGTATGTGTGTTCTGTTACCACGTTTTTAAATTTTATATAGTAGTGTACAAGTCCTGGCCACGTATGGAGAGAAAGGTTCAAGGTAGGCCGGGCCAGGCCTAACCCTTTGTTGTCGAAACATAGCTATTGTAGTGAAGGCGGGGGGCGTTCTACCCCCGAGCCAGCGGTCATTGCTACTGCCTCGCTTTAATTCTTAGAAAAACTCGGCCTAGTACAAATTCTGTAAACTGAACGGCTGATCGCATTTAGTAACGGGTCCGTTTTTTCACCAAGTGAAGAAGAATACCACAAAAACTTGAATCACAATTCTAAAACGCTCCGTTAACTGGCTAGTCGGCGTTGAGAATGTATACACCAAGTATTATTAATTTGGTCAGCTCTAAATTTACGAACTTTTAGAGGTCTTTACAATTTAATTTTTGTATGCCCTATTGAAATAGTTTTTTTCCTTCAAATGTGCTAAGAGTTTTTTTTTGTGACCCGGGGCACTCTGCCCCTTCCCCTCCCCTTTGGATGGTCCTAGGGTAAAATTTGCTCTAGATGTGCCGATAATAAGAGTCCATTTTCAGTATTTGTACAACTTCCTGAATTAAAAAACAAATGAGAGGGGGAGGAGGATGTCAAAACAGATAATAAATTGCCCTATAACTATGTTTGACAAAGGTTGTTAAAAACTAAATTGGACGAAACACAATTTTTGTGATTCATCATAAAATTACGGGTGATGGTTACTAACTAATTTTAAGAAATACATCAATATTAACCAATAAAATCAATATGTTTATTTAATGAAATAGCAACAATATGGCTAGTTAAATAATTTCGTTAATTGGCCAATTCAATTACACAGGTCGGGTAGATCAGTGGTATCCGAAGGGGGTTGCGGCGATGGAGCCGTCGGCGCGTGTCACAGTGTGCACACGTCGTTGATTAAGTTTTGGTTAAACTCGTCGTTGCCTCAAGGCACTGCCTGCACGATACGGCGTGGCCGCACGGCACACAATACCTTGTGGGCGTGTTGGTGTAGCACACTGTACACACCACCTCTCCATCATCCGCAGGGAACGATGGCTCGTTTCCTGTGTCCAGAAAAACGAGTAGCTCCCTCTGTTGTTGCTCTATGACCTCGAAGTCCATAAAGTTGACTTCCGACACCTCTGTCGGCACTAGCCTGACACCTCTGTTGGCACTAGCCTGTACAACAGTACGGAAAGGGCTGTGCAGGTGTGGCATCTAGCGCAACAGGCTGCTCTGCTCGAACATGGTTTATATGGAAATCGTTAGTTTAAAAACATGTTTAAAGATAAATATGTTGATGACAGTATTAATTGTTAATAATTATTTATTACATTACAAAATTAGGTAACAGCGGGACAATGTCTTTTTCTGACACCCACCTTATCACAGCTTATAAAGAGTACCTGGGGACCGATCTTTGCTCTTGAAGACCAGTCAGTTTGTTTAAATGAGTTGGAGTAATATATTTTACTACTTTGCCCATTGATTAGCAGATTTGTATAGCTCATTTGCCTCTTTTCTGTATTGTAATGTCACGCCAGTTGTTATTTATAGCTCAATGTATCTTCAATATATTTGTTATATGACCACTCTATATATGTAATTTTCACTCAATATTTTAGCGAATTTCCCCTATAGGGAAAAGCTATTACCGTAGTCGGCATGGTAAGACTAAGCCCGAGATCATGATAACTTTTCGTTTTGAGGTCCCAGACCCAATACCCCCGTCGCAGCAGACCTGCATACTCAGTGAATTTCCAATGCATAATATATTTCTTAATACCACATAAAGCCGCAAACCAAGTATCATAAAAAAAATATTCACATATAAGCGATTTTAATTGTTCTCTATAAGAATAACATTGGTAATGAGTACGTAGGTTTGCTGAAACAAGGAACAGAAACAATTGGTTTTTATGCAAATATAAATAAAATTTAACTAGGCGAAGCCACATACTAAGTTTCATCAATATTCAATCATAAATAAGTGCTATATAACATTCTAGTTATTCTCCATAAGAATAACATGGGGGCTGAGAAAGCAGGTTTGCTGCAACAAGGAACAGAAAAATCGGTTTTTATATAATTATCAAATATAACTCAACCAAGTGAAGCTACATACTAAGTTTTATTAATTTATGTTCATAATTAAGGGAGTCATTACATTTTACTTATTCTCCATAAGAATAACATGGGGGCTGAGTACGCAGGTTTGCTGCTACGGGAATAATCAACAAAAAATCAATTTGTTGTGCAAATATCAATATACCAGTACTACGTGAAGCCACATACCAAGTTTCATCAACATACATTCATAAATAATCGAGATATCAAATTTTATTTATTCTCCATAAGGATAACATTGGACAACGTACTGTGTTCAGCACTTTGAATATCTCTGCAACGGTTGGGCGTAGAATCACAATTTAAACACCAAAATGATTGTTTTGTGGAACTGAACAGATTGGTAAAAGCAAATGTGAAGTTTACATTAAAATAAACTGAGGAAAAGCCAAAAACCTTTTTCCCATAAGATTAACATGGGAGATTTTATGAGCAGGTTTTTTTGGATTTTCTCCGCAACCACTTAACCTAGGTTAATAATTCAAACTACTAAATTATTTGTTTTTTTAAGCTCTATAACATGGTCAAAACCAAATTAAATTTTTCAAAAATTTTAGGGTAAAAAATGCAAAAAACTGATTTCTGGAAAATTTAAAACCCCCATAAACCCCCCTTCCCATGATCCGATTTTTCTGGTTTTCGAACTTAAAGTCATGAATGTCATTTTACACATTTGAGCCAAATTTCATCAAAATCGGACGTTTTTTACTCAAGTTATCGTGTTAACGGACACACATATATATATATATATATATATATATATATATATATATAAATTTGAACGAATAGTATTTTTGGCATCTGGGGACCTCAAAACAAAAAGTTATCATGGTTTCGGGCTTAAGTCTTACCATGAGACCTACGGTAATAGCTTCTTCCCCATAGGGGAAATTCGCTAAAAACCACCATTCGTTCAAAACTGTGTGTGTGTGTGTGTGTGTGTGTGTGTGTGTGTGTGTGTGTGTGTGTGTGTGTGTGTGTAAGTGTTTGTGTGTGTGTGTGTGTGTGTGTGTCCGTGAGCACGATAACTCTCGTAAAAATTACCCGATTTTGATTCAATTTTTTAACGTGTAAAGCAACATTTATGACTTTAAGTTCGAAAACCAGCCAGATCACTCCATCCAAAGGGGTATTTTGGGGGGTTTTGTACCCCAAAAATGTAGCTTATCTTCTTCCTCGTCTTCCACAATCTGTAGGTTTTTCTTTCCTATAACAGCTGCGACTGTCTTCAAAAACTCAATTACCGTGGTGCAGCCCGTTTCCAGACTATCTGTTGCCGTCTTAATAACCGTATCCTTTAGTAATAACTTCCTAGGTTTCCCCCTTGTCATGGGATTTGCCAAATTGCAACGTTGGAAGTAGCAATATTGCAAGTTTTCAATGTTCTTCAGATGATCTATAAAAACACAATTACAATTATCACTATAGTACAAAGTAATACCGAGATGCTCGATTAAGTCCGGTGGTGATATTGTAATAACTTAACATGGCTCATAATGGATTAATCAATGTTGTTTTTAGAATCAACCCTTAATAAATTCATATTCATATGATTATTTCTCATATACTATTGCAGAAAATATCATCCTTCGGATTTACAATTATTGTCAAAAATTTAATCTTACAATAAACGTTTGATATATCGTTTATTAAAAGGCATACTTGGGTTTGCTTGACAATGTTGAAGTTATAAGAGTAAATACCCCCGTCGCATCAAACCTACATATTAAGCGAATTTCCAATGCATGTATATGTTTCTCACTACCAAATAAAGCCATTTATCAAGTTTCATAAAAATACATTAATAATAAGTGATATATAGCAATTTATTTATTCTCTATAAGAATAACATTAGGGCTGAGTATGCAGGTTTGCTGCAACAATTAATATAAGAAATATGTTTTTATGCAATTATCAATATAACTCAACCTGGTGAAGCTACGTACCAAGTTTTAATCTTTTATGTTCATAATCAAGGGAGATATAAAACTTTACTTACTGTCCATAAGAATAACATTAGGGACATGCAGGTTTTCTGCTATGGGGATAATCTACAAAAATAATTTGTTTGTGCAAATTTCAATATACCAGTACTATTTGAAGCCACATAACAAGTTTCATCAATATATTCGTAAATAACCGAATATTCGACAAATTGTATTTATTCTCCATAAGGATAACATTGGAAAACGTACTGTGTTTAGCACTTTGAAATTTCTGCAACGGTTGGACGTAGAATCACAATTTAAACACCAAAATGATTGTTTTGTAGAGCTGAACCGATTGGTAAAAGCAAATGTGAAGTGTACAGTAAAATTAACTGAGGAAAAGCTAAAAACCTTTTCCCCATAAGGTTAACGTAGGAAATTGTATGAACTCGTTTTTTGGATTTTCTCCGCTAAAAACTCAAAAAACTGATTTTTGACAATTTTAAAACCCCCATGAACCCCCCTTCCGATGGTCCGATCTTTCTGGTTTTCGCTACCCTACTGATGCCCTCCTCATCGAGATCCTGCGGAGCATTTTATAGAGAGTGGTGCAAAGGTGATACGGACTCCTCACGTGGTTGCATTGTATGTATCCGTTTACATACAAAATAACAACATTATGTTCAAGATTAAATGTTATTCAAACTTATTGTTGTAACATGTTTATCTAATCTTATTTTGCATAGTTCAGTTCGCAACTTAAATCATGAATATGGTAAAGCTTTAAAAAATAGATAAGAATAACAATAATATATTTTAAAAGTTTGCTTGCTACCCAAAAACATTACAAAAATAAGGAGTTTACATTACATAAATTAAAGGTTGCCGATATTTTGGAAGTATGGCGGTTAAAATCAAATGTTTAAAAGCACTAAATTATATAGAATTAAAAATGCCTTTTAACTTATTTTAATAGCTGTTATACTTTTCAAGAAACAGCTGACATGCTATTTCTCTGTAATAATGAAGAAATAGTTTTAAAAGAGAAGGTCGCCTTTTACCCGCTGATTTACTCCTCAAGAGCAAGTGTAACCAAAACTACTTTCCCTAATTTACCCCTCCAGGCCATCAGGATCCCTAGTAAAAAAAACAATTAACCCTCCCTCCCACTCCTCACCATCCCGTTTGTAATATACTGCGGACATTTACCGACAAAGGCCCAGGCGTTGGGGTGCGGCGGGCGAATTTACCGTTTTAGTGTCATATTGAAAGACTCAGAATCGTTTATGGTTCGTCGAACTGCTCCGTAAACTGAGACTCTGTCCAATTTCTAGTGTTACAAGAACAAGTACATTAATACAGTAATTACTGAATTTGTATACAGGATGATTGTGACTTGGTGTGAAAAATTTGTTTTGGTGAAAATATACATTAATTGATATATGAATAAGTATATTAAACATTTCTTACCAAATCACTGAGGCTAATAAAAAAATTTAGGATTTTATAAGAAACGGTGCGGCGTTATAATTCAATAAACACTGTTTTTACCAATAATATTAATGTTTAATCTTGTATCCAACCTTATTTTCTGAAAGTACTTTAAATTTCCTATAAGGCAAAACCACCTTAATGAAGATTTATAATTCCTAATATACCTAAAAAACTCTGTAAATGAAAAACAAGTTTTTTGAAATGTGAACACGAGTGATACTTTATTATTTTTCTTTTTACATGAGAATATTAAATACTGTCAAACAATTAGGGTTTAGGGTCGAAGAACAAATTAATAGTATGGCTGAAGAAACTCCGCAAACTTGCAGTAGGCACATTGCTCCATAGGTTGGTGTCTCAATATGGAAAGTGTTATAAGTACTAGACATAGAAACGATTTATATTCATTCCACTTCACAAAAGTACAGGCATTATATAGGAACGTGATTATAACCAAATATTAGAATTGTGGTAGGACATTTTGAAAATAAGTAAAACTAATGGGCAAGTTGTTACTTGCTCTACTTAAAAGGACGTTCAAGTTCAAACATTTTGTTTTAAGTTGTTTACAAATCTTTTGTTCATCAGCTTGTACTTTGAAGTATCAAGTAATTTCATATACGGTATTTTTCATTCTTCCAGATTTCAGTATTTTTCCACATTAAAGTTTATTATCTCATATTAATAAGAAGTAGATGACATGTTGTAGTATATCACTTAAAAGTTTATTTTATTATCAAGTTTTTTTACTACGTTTGACAGTATCTAAAAATATAAGTATTACAGTTTCGCTCGTGCTTACATGCTAAAATAACTTTTTTCATTTACAGCGTGTTTTTAAGTTCATTATGAATAATTAATCTTCGATAAAGAATATTTATCCTATAGGAAATTTAAAGTACTTTCAGAAAATACGGTTGGATAAATTATTAAGCATGAATGTCATAGTTAAAAACAGTGTTTATTGAATTATAACGCCGTTTCTTATAAAATTCTAAAATATTTTTTTAGAGGTTAGAAACGTCTAACATGCATAATTAAATAGCAATTAATGTATATTTTGACCACAAAATGTTTTTCACACCATTTCCTAATTACCATGTACAATCTGAATTACTAATTAGGACATAAAATGGCACACCCCTAATAGTTTTTTTTTGTAAATCAAGGAGAAAACAGATAATAAATGTGGTCAAAATCAAACCCTTTTTCTAAGAGTTAGCCAGCGGATGGGGAGCTTGTAAAAATATGTATACGAAAATAAACGACTACTGAGATATGTTCAGAGGGTCAGGTTTGATGTTTACACTGTCCCGCCTCTGAAAACCACTGATCAGATCACCGTGAGCTTATATTAATAAGGAAATAATTACAACTATTAATGAAATAGCTTAATAGCTATTTCCTTAAAGGGAAATCTCTCGTTTATATCAAAATAAACTTACTTTTTATCCATTGTACCTGAATGTATATGCCAAAAATGCAAGAAGCGAATTGTTTATAACAGGGGCGAAGGTTTCGCGCTCAATCATCTCCTTTGTGGCATCTAGTCCTTGCTGAATCTTCTCGGGAGGCAGCAGTAGAAAAGCCATTCAAATGTGAATGTCAACCTCAACCTCTCTTTCCTTCGCATCTCTGGTAGAAGTCGCAATGACTTGGTTTTTTTTTAGAATGTGCTGAATACATAACAAACATGTTTAACTAACTATATACCTAAATACAAAATTGACTGCCTTTCATTAGTGACGGAACATATTTATATAATTTGCTCTGCGATTGTTTCAGCATTATACGATTTACATCAAATACAAAAATCCTCACAATCCTACTAATATTATAAATGTGAAATTTTGGATTACGGATGATTTCATTTCCATCATGCATAAACTGCTGGATCGATTACGCTAAAGGTGCATGAACATAGCTTACATATCACATTAACATAGAGACCACATTACAATACATTACATTAATGTCAATATCCAAACTTTGGGCTCCGCCCCACGGGTCCTGTAAGTTCCAATGCAAATATTATGGGAGATAAAATTTCCAAAATTACCAGCTGTAGTTGTTTGTCAGTTAAGGCAAAGGAATTCATATAGTAAAACCAAGCAATGAGTTGATAGTGCTGGCCAGGATATGTTTAATGTGTTTTAATTTGTTGCAAGCGAAGCAGCGGTTAACAGCAACGAGGTATATAGATATAGAGCTCTCGTCTCTTGTTAAAAAAAGTGAAGCCTCACTGGAGGATGTTTTATTGTCAGGACAAGGTTCTTATAGAAAAGTATTTTAATACGACCTAAGGGCTCTGTCCCACTCTGTCCCACTGACCTTCAAAGTTCCCATTGATTTTATCAAAGTTCAGTTAGTTACACCAAACAGCTGTTAACAAGGATTATACCTAAATATACTTTCGAAAGGCATAAACATATTTTCATTATGGAAATAACAAATGTACTTGAAATGTACTCAAACTCTTTTTTGACACCGAAGTTAGCACTATATAGAAATAGGCGAGTGAGCGTAGCGAACGAGCTCATCTTGAAACAGAACGAGTATTTGATATAAAACAAATTCAATGACAATAGGACAGGACAACGTCTTGCGGACCAGCTAGTGTTAATAAAGAGTTTGAATAAATCATATTCAATTATTTAATTATTTTATAATTTAATTGAAAGTTGCTTTTATCAGAGAATAAATAATTAATTACAATATCGTTCCTTAACACTTACGTTGGCATAATGCCACCAACATCCCTTGATGACAGCATCCGAGAATACTTCATGAGCCGCCTTCATAATTTCAGATTTGAAATCAAACATTATAGTCTGTGGGTTTATTGCAGGTGTTAATTGTTTCAAGCACTCAAACACGCTCTTGTAGCTTTCGTACGTCCCCCTTTCCTCTAAACGAAACACACAGCAAACGCCTAAAAATTAGAAAATCATAATGGTGACTTTTAGTGTATGGTAATTTAATGTTGTCATTCATTAAATTATAGATTTTTACTTCCTCCACTTAGCCATCGATTATGGAGAAATTACCGGGCACGATAGCTCAGAGGTAGAGCGCTGGCCTCGCCGTGGTCAAACGTAGGTATACGATCCCGGCTGACTGCTGAGATATTTTTCACGAACGGTCGCTAAAGGCTTGCTCATGTGACTATTTCCGTTACGGTACCTCATTTCCCTAGATCATCGCAAAGGCCTATTGATCTGTCTATAGCGACGGATAGTTTTAGGTTTTAGTGAGAATATCCATATTGGTTCTCTCTGAATAACAAAAGTGGATTTCCCGAATTGCGCACCTGACCCAGGTACCTGAGACCTCACCGTCCGCACGACGCATGGCTCTAGAATGTGTCACTCCTTTATGCATAGTTGACTTGGGATTTCCATAATTTGTCCTTTGCATTCACCCATACCCATACCCACCTGACCATGACCGGGGAATTTCAAAGGAGACTTCTTACCTTATGTTTGGAAAATACCTTACCGTTCTGTTTCAGTTTTAGAGTAGGGTGACAAAATCATAAACTCAAAAAAAAAACGGGACGTATCAAAGGAGGGCTTCCGGGCGATACCCTCCAGTGAAAGGGAGGTCCCCCGAGGGAGGCCTCCTTCAGGTCGTAATCATTGAAAAATGCTCTTTTTTAGCTATTTTGAGACCTATAATTCTTTTTCAATTTACCTTTGCTTTTGTAATTTAATTAAAATTCTTAGGCATACTTCTGGCTAATAAAGCAAAGGTAAATGCTATTTCTATGGTACTGGCGCTGGCTACCTACAATACAGGACTACATAACTAGCAAAAAAGAAAAATATTACTTGAAGTCATATTATAAATTAGGAAGGTTTAGCGATTTTAAAAGGTGTTTAAATAAGTTGGGTACTAACAACGTAAATACTGGACATTAGGCGTCCCGGGAGACTTCTTTGAGACTCCGGGTACGATCGTGGAAAAACGGGACAATCCCGTTTTTACGGGACGCTTGGTCACCCTATTTTAAAAGCTAATTAAAACTGAAACTATTGATAGAACAAAAGCCCTCTTCCCTCCTCAAATTTTGGGCTGCACGCACGATATACTTATGCCGAACCACCAACGCATGTGAGAGCTTTCACTCGTATTTCAACAAGGAAAGCTCATCACCGTATCCGAAAGTTCATGTATTTTCGAAGAACTTAAAATCCATGCAGACAGACACATATGTGTGGCTAAATTCGAAGGAGGCCCTCAAAAGTAAAAAAAAACCTTTAAGAAAAGGGGCTTTCTTGTAAAGACAATTGAGGAACTAAATAACAAAGCAATCAAAGTATTAATATTCAATAAATGTGAAGGATACAATTTGCGTTTAGTTTAGTTGTAATACATGCTTGTTGACAATTAGTTGTTATTTATTTACACCTTTGTTCTTATTCAGTAGCAATGTGGTGGGTGTAAACGGATTTCAGAAATTTCAAGTTAGCGTTTACAGCAACACATACAACCGTGTTTTCGAAGTTCGGCGTATGCACACATTGCATTTTTGTTTCAAACAAGTTTGTTTTTCTTAACTATGTCGGTTTTAACTTTAACATTATGATAAATATTGTAATTTCAGATTTATGTATGTAACAATTACATGATAACAAATGCAAACGAAATATTTACAAAATAAAAACAAGACCACACAAACTACAAACATGATTTGGCCAATAAAGGTATATTATAAATGCAAACAAAAATATACTTTATTCAATCCCAGAATGGAGAGAATACATTGAATTCGGAACACCGACATTTCGCACCTAGCCAATCTCCAAAAGGACTCCCCAATCTCCTCACCGTAGTTGCGCACCTGACCCAGCAGGTACCTAAGACCTCAGTGTCCGCATGACGCTTGGCTCTGAAATGTGACACTCATGTCACTACTCAATGCAACAATGACTTGAGACTTCAAAAGTTTTTACTTTGCACTTCGCGGTTCATTAGGGTGTGCCTACTACCCTTGAATCCCCTGACAAGAGGTACAAGAGGTTGTACACCCGTCCTCCCTGGAACCCTTCGTTACTCACACGCGCCTTCGACGGCTGGCTCTCCCCGTTTCCATCTTACCTTAACCCTCCAGGGCCTCCGGAAAACACACGATTCTAGCGAAAATATGATCGAAAATATTCTGGACATAAATGGTGTATTTTTAAGGATGTTTATTTTATCCTAGAGTTAAATACTAATTGACAAATGAATCAATCTAATCTTAAAAATAGTTTAAATTGTATACCTGGTGTTTATGAAAGCTCTTTATTGTTTTCACTAAGGATAACGATTACATACATTTCAGAATACATAACTTTATAGTCAATGACTGGTTTGGTTACCATGGCAATGGAGGGATTTGTTTATGGTTAGAGGAATTCTGACGGCCGCCATGTAAGCTTCACTTTTTTTGGGAGATTAATTTGTGTTTGCATACTCTAGACAAATTAAGCTCATTGGATAGAACCAAATTTTATCAACGAATTATCTTCCTTATAACGAGTGAAACTGAGGGTTCTACACACTTAATTTTACATAATCTTCATACTACATTGCCTAAAATTATTCGACAATTCATTTCAAAACGATTTTTTTATTGATGTTAAAAAATACTAAAATAAAAAACAAGACAAAACCTTCAAAATGTGTTAATAAACTACAATTCAAAAATCAAATCAAAAATTGCATTTATTTAAATTTCTGTTACATGTTTACAAATTAACAAGTTGTACATTGCACTGTGGAACAATGGTCAAAGACTGTCTGTTTCGGTTGGTACTTAATCTGCAAACATTAAAAACAGTACTTAACACATGTCCGGATAACTCAACCCTAAATTACATAATCCCTATAAAATAGGAGGGAAAGAAAGATAAACGAAAATAAAATAAATACAAATAAAAAATGCAGTGGTTACATTATTTGTAAACTAATACATGAATCCTAAAAGAAAAAGTTATTTTACAAAACAATGCTGTTGTTTCATTACTATTTGCTTTATGCTTTATAGCAGACTTAATAAACAAATTAATACAATATTTATACTTATTTAAAACTTAAATTAAATTAGTTCGCAGCCATCAAATTTAGAAACTACCAAACTTTTCTTTTTTTAATTTTGTTTATTTTTATTATAAATAAAATTATAGCCATTCAACATCCAAAACTCAAATAATTTGCATGGAAATACAGAAATATAAATATTTAAACTACTCTATGATTCTTTATTATTTTTGTTTTGAAATAATTTGTCTTCTTTCTACAGGTGGTTTTTCGTAATCAATTATAAATCAACTGGACAACAACATATATTCCTTTGCTTAGCTAAAATATAAACGTACATTAGACAACATACAGTATCTAATACCTCAGCTTCATTACATATTTCCCACATTGGGGGTCATGAATAAAAAAATTCATAGGGATAAGTAGGGCGTCAGAAAGTTTAAGTTTTGATTTTACTTGTTATGTGTTTAGTTCATTAAAATTAAACTCTGTAATTAATTCCCACCGATAAAACCAGGCACTCATACTGTTTTTAGGAGATTAATTTGTGTTTACATACTCCAGATAAATTAAGCTCATTGGATAGAACCAAATGATGTCAACGAATTGTTTCCCTTTTAAAGAGTGTAACTGAGAATTTTATACATTTAATTTTACATAATCTTTATACTCCATTTTCCAAAATGATTCGACAGTAAATATTTATTTTCATAACACATTTTCTATTAATGTTAAATACTAAAACAAAACTAGACAAAAATCATCAAAATGCGTTAACAAACTACAGAATTTTGCGCGAACATGTACGAAAAACATACTGACGGGTTGAATCTATTACCTCATTTTTTAAGTCGGTTAGCTATACCAGGTGGTAAAACCAAATAATGTTTGAGAGCCTTAAAAATGTTAAGAAATAAGCTATATAAAGAAGTGAAAAATGTAGCATTCTTCAACTTTGGTGGCCGCTATGGCAATGGGATTTCACCCGGCGAGTGTCGTCGTCTGCCCTGATTTCACCGACAAAGGCACAGTGAGTAAACGGTTGTAAAACTTCAACTATTGAAGGGTCGCGTATTTATTCAGCACATGTTTCAGTGGCTCTTATAACTTTTAAAGCTGCCTTCCTAATTTGTTTTTAAACAATTGTAGTTTTTTATTTGTTGCTATTTCATCAATACAATAAATAGCTTTAACATGGAATTCCAGTGTAAATGTTAAATTTTAGAATTTTCAAAAGGTTCCATGACGTGTTATATATTTATTTACATGATGTATTAAACAAAATATTGTGCTAGATACGACTACAAGAAAAGAAAACTATATGTCTTAGCAATATGTTATGTTTTTAGCTCATTTTCCCTTAGGCCTACTTAAGAAGCTATAACGTAGTCGGCATGGTAATACCTAGGCCCGGGATCATGAGAACGTTTGCTTTTGAGGTCACAGATGCCAAAAACTCATTTCGTTCAAAAATGTTTATATATGTACTCGTATATTTCTGTGTGTGCGTTAACTTTCGTAAAAGTGGTACAATTTGAATGACATTTTATACACACGAGTAAAGCAAGCATTATGAATTCTAAAACCTAAAAGATCAACCCATTTAGAGGGGTATTTTTTAGCAATTTTCCCCATGGGGAAAACGCTATTACCATAGTCGGCATGGAAGGCTCGAGACTATGATAACTTTTCGTTTTGAGGCCCCCAGATACCAAAAACACAATTCGTTCAAAAGTGTGTGTGTATATGTATATATATATTAGTCACTTTTAGTTTTCACCATTGGATTAAACTAAAAAATAACACACAATTTGGTTTGTTGACTATTGGTGTTGCTCTACTTCAAATTGGATTCAGAGTTATTGAAAGTTCTAAACACAGTACGTTGTCCAATGTTATTCTTACGGATAATAAGAACAATTTTAAATCTCGCTTATTGATGAGGGAACGAAGTGGAGGAATCTATGTATTAGCAGAGGCAATGATTCGTTGTCCGTCAGTGTGTGTACTGGGGTGTGTGTGTGTGTGTGTGTGTGTGTGTGTGTGTGTGTGTGTGTGTGTGTGTGTGTGTGTGTGTGTGTGTGTGTGTGTGTGTGTGCGTGTGCGTGTGTGTGTGTGCGTGTGTGTGTGCGTGTGCGTGTGTGTGTGCGTGTGCGTGTGCGCGTGCGTGTGCGTGTGTGCGCGTGCGTGCGCGTGTGTGCGCGCGCGCGCGCGCGCGTGTGTGTGTGTGTGTGTGTGTGTGTGTGTGTGTGTGTGTGTGTGTGTGTGTGTGTGTGTGTGTGTGTGTGTGTTCGTAATGCAATAACGTGAAAACTGTTTCACGGGTTTTTTCAGATGTTACAAAAATGTTTTCCAGTACACTTTGCGCTACCAGTTCAAAACTAGATCACATTCGTTTAACAGTTCTTTAATAAATAACATTTAAAAGTTGTAAAATATCCATAAGGTAAAGCAATGGACAAGATTACTGTTAGTAAAGTGCGAGGAAGATAATAGTTTTTTCCACTAGATTGCAGCATGGAACTATTTTATTTTACAGTTGTTTTATTTTGTCAGTCAATGATATTAAAAACCCCGGTTGCAATGAAACTTCCACCAAGGAACTATATATTAGGCAACTTACTACGTTAGTTTTCTTGAAACATTCGCACCTTTGATATAATGTGAGATTCGAAATTAATATTGTTCAACAGACTATATTCGTAAATAAGAGTGATTAACAATTTATTGAATGGCCTATCATTGATTTAGAAAGTTCAGTGCCGTTCGCTTTTGAGGACCTGTATGTCCGCATGAAAAGCTAAAAACGGTAAAATATTTTTTAATGAGATATTTATGGTATCTAAGGGGTGATTTAATGAATGGGTTTTCTTATTTCTGGATTTAGAATAAATGTAGTTTAATATGTTTGATGCAAGTTTAAAGTACTCTAAAATTCTCTCATGAATTTAGTGAAAATGTTGGAACAATAGAGTCCCAATTTCTAGTCTCATTCTAGCTGTATGTCATAATATAGTTTGTATAGTAATCATTTAGAATTTAAGGTTGTGATAAAGAAACGATATTTATCCTAAAACTGAAAATGAACAACAACAAATTTATATTTTCCATTAGAGTCCACTGGATCAAGACTATTTTTAGCGAATTTCCCCTATAGGGAAGAAGCTATTACCGTAGGTCTCATGGTAAGACTTAAGCCCGAGAACATGATAACTTTTTGTTTTGAGGTCCCCAGATGCCAAAAACACTATTCGTTCAAATTTATATATATATATGTGTCCGTTAACACGATAACTTGAGTACAAAAAGTCCGATTTTGATGAAATTTGGCTCAAACGTGTAAAATGACATTAATGACTTTAAGTTCGAAAACCAGAAAAATCGGACCATGGGAAGGGGGGTTTTAAATTTTCCAAAAACCAGTTTTTTGTATTTATCACCCAAAAATGTTTAAAGAACTTAATTTTGGTTTCGACCATGTTATAGAGCTTAAAAAACAAATAATATAGTATTTTGAATTATTAACCTAGGTTAAGTGGTTGCGGAGAAAATCCAAAAAACAAACTCAAAATCTCCCATGTTAATCTTATGGGAAAAATGTTTTTGACTTTTCCTCAGTTTATTTTAATGTAAACTTCACATTTGCTTTTACCAATCTGTTCATTTCCACAGAACAATCATTTTGGTGTTGAAATTGTGATTCTACGCCCAACCGTTGCAGAGATATTCAAAGTGCTAAACACAGTACGTTGTCCAATGTTATCCTTATGGAGAATAAATACAATTTGATATCTCGATTATTTATGAATGTATGTTGATGAAATTTGGTACGTGGCTTCACGTAGTACTGGTATATTGATATGTGCACACAAAATTTATTTTTTATTGATTATTCCCGTAGCAGCAAACCTGCTTACTCAGCCCCCATGGTATTCTTATGGAGAATAAGTAAACTGTAATGACTCCCTTAATTGTGAACATAAATGAATAAATCTTGGTATGTAGTTATATGTAAATACTTGGTTGAGTTATATTGATAATTATATAAAAACCCATTTTTTTGTTCCTTGTTACAGCAAACCTGCTTTCTCAGCCCCCTTGTTATTCTTATGGAGAATAACTAGAATGTTATAAAGCGCTTATTTATGATTGAATATTGATGGAACTTGGTATGTGGCTTCTCCTAGTTAAATTCTATTTATATTTGCATAAAAACCAATTGTTTGTTTTCCTTGTTTCAGCAAACCTACGTACTCATTACCAATGTTATTCTTATGGAGAATAATTAACATCGCTTATGTGTGAATATATTTTTATGAAACTTGGTATGCGGCTTTATGTGGTATTAAGACATAATTTATGCATTGGAAATTCGCTGAGTATGCAGGTTTGCTGTGACGGGGGTATTTTGATATTTTGCGACGAAATTTTGATTGAGCCTCACACGTTAGCAGCAGTAACTTTTATCTACAATTTCTGAGTTCGCCTATCTAATTACGGGAAAATTTGAGCGTACTCTTAGTTTATACATTGACGAAACTTGGTATATGGCTTCATCTGGTTGTGGTCTATTGTTATTTGCACACAAAAATGTTTACCGATGATTCCCGGAGCAGCAAACCTGCGTACTCAGCCTAAAATGTTACATATCGCTGTTTTGTGAATATATTTTTATGAAACTTGGTAATCGGTTTTATGCAGTATTATGACAAACGCTGAGTACGCAGGTTTGCTGCAACGGGGGTATATTTTTTGTTTGGGGGGGACAAATTAACTCCGCAAATTAATTTTTTCATATATTCTTAAACAAATATATATGTAGTTTTTACTATAGGATTTAGCTTAAAAAAATACAAAATGATGTTGTGTTTTGATCACTGCCCTTCGTAAATTGGTCACAGAGATATTTAAAGTGCTAAACACAGTACATTGTCCAATGTTATTGTTATGGAGGATAAGAAAAATGTTACATTTAGAATTTCGACGGGCACAAATTAGTATTAATAATTTATAACGCTGATTTTGCAGTATTCGTAACTAAAGCCCGCTTTTAGAAAGCCCGCTCAACCAAATGTAAAGGTGCTATCTTGACAAAACCCCGTCTCAGTAAATTATGACATATCAATACGTTATGATTCCTAAATGTATTAAAGCTCTCTAATTCAAAAATAAACTAGGTTTTATCCCCATTCTCTTTTATAGCTTTAATGTTTATCTAATGCTGACGATAATTTTATTTAGCTATTTAAATGAATGATTTTTACATTCGTAGTGCGTAATTCTTTTGTGCGTAAGAAAACGAGTTTTCTTTACAATCAGTTCAGCGCATATTTTACAAGTTGAAATATTTCAGAAAATGTTGTAGATTAAACAAAAATAACTAGTTGTATATATATCTGTAAAAAATACCTATAATAATATATCTGTAAGACGACGACGCAACTGAGGCGTATTTTAAGGAGAATATAGCATAACGATAGTTTAATGACTATTATCGGTTCCACCACCCGCGGCACTATATAGGAATAAACATAATTATTAGGTTCATATAATACATATTATAATTAGGTTCGATTATTTCCTAGGACCGTCCTCAGTAGACATGATTTTTGGATGAAACATGGCCGGGCTATACACTGAGCCAAAATTTTGAGCTAATGTCCTGCCTATAATATTCTTAAAATAAAACTGTTGATTTTTCCATATTTTATTCTTATCTATTTTACATGAAAGTCATGACTAATCCCTCGTAATATTTATGAACTTTGCCTCCACCTATTATACAAAATTTTAAATCCGTCGGTTATTTTGGCTGTAAAACGTTTGATACAAAAATTTTACATTTTGTTATAATCAATATTTAACACGTTTTTGTGTAAAAAGTGGCTTACAAGGAACTTACAAGGCATCTCACCCATCCTACACTCGTAATTAATTCATATTCGCCTTAAAATTCGCCCTAGTTGCCGTCGTCGCATTAAATAGATATACATATATTAATAAACTAGGTGGCCCGACAGACGTTGTCCTGTCCTAAATGTCATTGAATTTGTTTTATGTCAAATGCTAGTTCATTTTCAAAATGAGCTCGTTCGCTTTGCTCACTCGCCTCCTTGGTCGACGGGACAAACAACGGAGATGTAAGATATGATGATGAGCTCGTTCGTTATGATGACTCGCCTGTTTTTATATAGAGCTAACTTTGGCATCGAAAATAAAGTTTGAGTTACTATTCAAGTAGATTTGTTATTTATATAATGAACATATGTTTATAACTTTTAAGTAAGTTTGGATATATAATCCTTTATAACAGCAGTTTTGATTAACTAACTCTTTGTTTTATGTATTTAGATTTATATTAAAAAATATGTTGACAATGAATTTTCAAGGAAAAACATAAAAAAGCATAAGGAGTTGTTTATTTTCTAAAATGACATTACATAATGAGAATAAACGTTAGACAGACAAATGTGTTGTATTTAATCATAGTTTCTATAGTTAGTTTCCGAATTTAAATGTTTTCTCATTGACAAGGCCTACTAATAGTGTAAAAGATTTCTTAGCTTAGAACGATTTACTGCTAAAAATGTACCACACCATTTTATGTAGCAATGTTTAATGTAGTATATTTTATGTTTTATTTTTTACGTTTTTAGTTCTCTCTCATTGGCCTGATTATGACTGGTTTGACTGGTCGAAATCGATAGCCTAGTACCATCCTTTATATATGTTTACCGTCTGTATGTGAATCAGTATAAGTGTAAATATATTTTAAGTGTTGTAAGACGTCTTTTATTACATCCCGTAAGTAATAACAACACGTAATATGCTAATAAAAAAGTTGTTTAGTGTAATTTTGTCAACATGCTCAATAAAGAATTTTAATTTATAGTCTAATAGTTTCAACACAGTTTTTTTAATGTGCTATCTATCATATTGAAGCATCCGTTTAGAGGTTTAACACATTAACAAATCTACAAAAATAAAGAGCAATGAATAAAACAGTTAGTCTATGATAAAACTACTATTCGCCTAGTACATCTCTGTAGTGACACCCCTAATAAATTACTATTTATACGTATGAAACAAAATGTACATCCCGTTTGCCCGTTAAACTGCATATAAACTAGAATAAACTCTCGAGTTTACTTTACATCATTAAAACCAATCGTATGTTCGTATAGTTGTGACTGTACGACAGTTCAACTTGAGCATATTGGCAATACTGTTAACGACAAGGAGAGGGGAGAGCAATGGCGGCGGCAGGGTAAGGGTCCAATGGCGTGAGAGGGGCGGGCCACTGCTCCGCTATTGGCTAAAACATGTCAAACCTCGGACCGGATTCCGCCCGGACGGAGTTCCGCCCGGACGCATTTCCACCGGTTAGGAGTGCGGATCGAGTTCCGCTCGGATCGACTTCCATCGTCTCAGCAAGGTCCATAGATACTTTGAAAGGTCTGTGCAGTCGGAATGTTTAAGTATTTCTAGCTAACCGAAATAGACCTCGTAAAAACAGCTACGTGGTGGCATAGACTTACTACAGTTAGTCTATGGTGGTGGTCACACGTGATCACCAATCCAATCTGCAGTGTTGCTGAAACACGATATTTATCTTTCGCGAACCATATTTAACTCGTCATTAAAATTAACATTGTTTTACTTCTTACATTCTATGACCAGCTGTTATTTTATGAAACTAATATATTGTTTTGATTTATTTGTATTTATTTGTATATTTGTGTATTTATTTGTAGATTAATGGACTAAGAGTTTAAATTTTCTGTCTGCATGTCCAGTGACAATTTAAAATAGCTGTACTATTATTATACCCTGTAAGGTTGGCAACACTTTATAGGATGTTGTTGATTTACGCATCAGCTGGACGCCCTCGTAAGACACCTTTGATACGAACATTACTTTTATGCAAATGATCATACCTGTGCTAAAAGCTTTACGAACCTCGGTCCTCTAGAGCGAATGGCGAGATAGTTTGAAGATGCTGGGCAATATTATAGTAGTGCGAAGTGCGAGCTGTGCCTGGCAAACCCCAAGACATAAGACATAAGACACTTTACTTTATTGGTCGTTAGGCATCACAAGCATTGACATATGTTATATTTTATTCATGTGCATACAAATGTTCTTTATTCTAGTATCACAGTAATAACCTAACTCGTTGAAAAAATTAGTTTAAATTACTAAAATTGAACTTGCTGCATGTGGCATGCAATTTAAGCTGATTATAAATAAATAAGAGAAGGGACATTCATAGATTATGCATTGACTATGTTAAACAGAGAATCAAACATACGCTAATATTCATCAATGTGGTAAAATGGGTTAAGTCACAATATATACACTAACACAAGCCAAGGACAAGTCCAGACAGTGGGATACGAACACGCGGAAGGCTACGACATGACAAGGTACATTGGTAGAGGTTACCATGTAGGCCTATAGGTATTGGAGGTAGTCGAAGCCTTCCGCGTGTTCGTGTCCTGCTGTCTGAACTTTTCCTTGGCCGGCCAAACCAAATAGGAAAACAACCTATTGCAATACAACTTACATGTGGATAATATTATAGAGCAGATGTCAGAACACTCTCTTAGTGAGGAACTTGGTTTCAAACTTTGTACTAACTTACAACCAATCAGTATTCTAGGTTTTGCAGGCGATACAGTATTAGTAGCGAAAAATAAGGAGAGTGCATTGTTACTATATAACACTATTAACAACTTATTTCATGATATTGGATTGAATATTAACCCTAAAAGGACAAAGATTTATCAGCATAAAAAAAGGCATGATGCAGCAAGAAAACTACTTGTTGGACTTAGAAGAAATACAATCGATTGGGTTTGAAGACAATATTAAATATTTAGGTGTGAATTTCGCCAATGAAATAATATTTGACCCTGTACAAAATATTAAATCTTTAACTAACAAAATTGAAAAATTGACAAGCTCGCCTTTCTTAAAGACTTATCAAAAAATATTTGTTCTAACTAATTATATTTGGCCAACTTTAATTTACCCTTTTCAAACTGCCCCATTGAAAAAGCTGTCACTTAAGTCTTTTGATGACATAGATAAAATCATACTTTCAGCCATTAAGGAGATATTAGATTTACCAAATGACACGCCAAACACATTTTTTTACAGTGGCTCAAAATATAAAGGAATGGGTTTGTCAAAATCTTTATGGGAAGCAATATTGCAACATAAACATTCCCGTGTTTTGCATGGATCCAAAA
Source organism: Allygus modestus (assembly GCA_963675035.1). NCBI lineage: Eukaryota > Metazoa > Arthropoda > Insecta > Hemiptera > Cicadellidae > Allygus > Allygus modestus. The sequence continues at coordinate 291,556,475 of OY776111.1, read as the reverse complement.
ACACCTACCTAGAAATATTGAAGAGTTTTGAATCAGAAGAAAATTATTGAATGAAGAAACTAAACCTACATCAAAACGACCAGCCTAAGATTTCAGTGAGGGCATTGCGAAATTCATTAAAAGAAATTGAGTTTGAAAAATGGAGTAAACTTCCTTATAAAGGTAAGGGATTAATCCTTTTTCAACAAAATGCCCTAAAATTAACAAATGTCTGGCCAACTCTCGGGGATTAACTGAATCAGAACATAAGTCATATATATTTGAAAATAATTAATGACGTAGCCCCGGTCAGAAGTCTATATGGAAGGCCCTGGGACGGGAACCAGTGCCGGCACTGTTCTGGTACTGAGAATCAAATAATTGAAACTTTACCCCACGTCCTTGGACAATGCCCATTAAGTGAACTTCTTCGTAATACAAGACACCATACAATCAGAAAGATTAAGTTATTGTGGATCAATTTAAACTAAAAACCAAATATGAAGTATACGAAGAAGTTACTGCAATTGAAACTAACGGCTCATTAAGAAGAAGCGACATAATTGTCATTGAAAAAGAAAATATAAAATACCCCCGTCGCAGCAAACCTGCATACTCAGCAAATTTCCAATGAATTAAAACATAACACATTAAGCCACTTAACATGATTCATGAGAAATATATTCACAAACAAGCGATATTTAAAATATTAATTATTCTCCATAAGAATAACATTGGGGATGAGTACACAGGTTTGCTGCAACAAGGAACACAAAATAATGGGGTTTTATGCAAAATATCAAAGGAACTCAGCTAAGTGAAGTCACATACCAAGTTTCATCCATATACATTCATAAATAAGCGATATATAACAATTTAATTATTTTCCATAAGGGTAACATGGGGACCGAGTACCTAGGTTTGCTGCTACGGGAACCATAGGTGAAAAATTTTTTTTGTGCAAACAACAATAAACCACAACCAGATGAAGCTATATACCAAATTTCGTCAGTTTATGTTGATAAATAAGCGAGATATACAATTTTTCTTTTTCTCCATAAGAATAACATGAGACAACGTACTGTGTTTAGCACTTTCAATATCTCAGTCACCAATTGACGTAGAGCAATGATCAAGATACCAAATTGTTTGTTTTTTTATGCTGAATTCAATGGTGAAAATTAAAATTTGATTTTAATAAAAATTACATGTGGAAACCCCGAAAAACCCATTTTTGGGGTACAAAACCCCCCCAAAACCCCCCTTCGGATGGTGCGATTCGTCTGGTTTTCGAACTCGTTCAAATAAATGGTACTTTACACGTTTGTACCAAATTTCATTAAGATCGGACCTTTTTTACGAGAGTTATCGTGCTTACGGACACATATATATATATAAATAAATAAATAAATAAATATATATATATATATATATATATATATATATATATATATATATATATATACATACATATATAAAAATTTGAACGAATGGTGTTTTTGGCATCTGGGGACCTCAAAATGAAAAGTTACCATGGTCTCGGGCTTAAGTCTTACCATGAGACCTACGGTAATAGCTTCTTTCCTATAGGGGAAATTTGCTAAAAGCCGAGGTTTCATTGTAGACCCAACTATAAGATTTGAAACAAGTTTGAACCAGCCAAAAGATGTAAATACTGAAAAGACTGGTATTTATCAAAATACAATTCCGTATTATAAAGAAAAATATAATATATGTAAATGAATTTGAGATATATGGAATTTTGATAGGCGCAAGGGGGACTGTGCCTCATTTTGTTCAACGATTTTGGAAACAATTTCAGCTAGAAAATAAATCACTTCGCAGTATTGCTCTCACAGCAGTCAAATATTCGGTGAAGATACTGAAGAATCACCTATACAACACCATATCCTAACAAAATTGTTTGGTTACTGTACCAAAATTGTTGTACAGTATTCTTTGTCAATTAGGACTTTACATTGGTAAATACCCCCGTCGCAGCAAACCTGCGTACTCAACGAATTTCCAATGCATATATATGTGACTCACTATTACATAGAGCTATTTACCAAGTTTCACAAAAATACATCCATAAATAAATGATATATAGCATTTTATTATTTATTCTCCATAAGAATAACATTAGGGTTGAGGACGCAGGTTTGCTGCAACGAGGAAGATAAGTAATGTGTTCTTTTGCAATTATCAATCCAACTGAACCAGATGAAGCTACATACCAAGTTCTCTTAATGTAGGTTCATAATTAAGGGAGATATAGAAGTTTACTTATTCTCCATATGAATAACATGGGGGCCGAGTTTGCAGGTTTGCTGCTACGGGGACTATCAACAAAAAACTTGTTTTTTGTGCTAATATCAATATACCACAACTAGTTTAAGCCACATGCCAAGTTTCATCAATATACATTCATAAATAATCGAGATATAGAATTTTATTTATTCTCCTTAAGGATAACATTGGACAACGTACTGTGTTTAGCACTTTGAATATCTATGCAATGGTTGGACGTAGAACAACGTTTAAAACACCAAAATGTTTGTTTTGTTGAGCTAAACACATTAATTAACAGAAATGTGAAGTTTTTAGTAAAACTATCTGAGAAAAATTTAAAAACCTTTTTCCCATAAGATTAACATGGGACACGTTTTTTTGGATTTTCTCCAGAACCACTTAACCTAGGGTAATGATTCAAAATACTAAATTATTTGTTTTTTTAAGCTCTATAAAATGGCTATAACCAAAATTGAGTGGTTTTAACATTTTAGGGTCAAATTTGCAAACAAAGATTTTTGGAAAATTGTAAACCCCCATAAAACCCCCTTCCCATAGTGCGATCGATCTGGTTTTCGAACTTAAAGTCGTAAATGCTACTCTCCACATTTGTGCCAAATTTCATCAAAATCGGGTGTTTCTTTCAAAAGTTATCACGGTAACGGACATATATATATATATATACATTTGAACGAATGGTGTTTTTGGCATCTGGGGACCTCAAAACGAAAAGTTATCATGGTCTCGGGCTTAAGTCTTACCATGCCACCTACGGTAATAGCTTCTTCCCTATAGGGGAAATTTCGCTAAAAGATGTAAATTTTTAAATAAATTTTCCTTATATCTCTATGATTGTATATGAAATGTAAACATTGAAACATTTATCAATTCTTTATCGATTCATATGTTCAAATTCATATATTCTTTATCGATTCTTTATCAATATGATTGTATATTGATGAAACTTCGTATGTTGCTTACTTGTGGTCTATTGATATTTACACCAAAATATTTTTTACTGTCCGTGTAGCCGCAAACTTGCTTACTTAGCCCCAATGTTATTCTAATGAGAAACGAGATCGCACGCAGCACACTGACGTGAGGGAAGTGAATTTCCATATACAAAACTTTTAAAACTCAAACCCAGTGTAAAAACATACATTTATGCCAATTTTATTGCAATCTGAAAACATTGATTTTTTTGGCTGTTCTGATGCTCCTGGTTTAATTTACCTGCAATGTATAAGGAATACAATTTTGTGCATTATAAGGTTAGGAGAAGGTCCATACAGGCTTAAAAATAGGCGCGAGGTTGCTGGGGATGAAACAAATACACCAAATAATGAATAACATGCTTTTCTAATTTAAAACCCCCATAAGACAACGTACTGTGTTTAGCTTCACTAATTCCCATCTTAATACATGCATTAATTGTACGTCCGAGGCTTTTCTGACCCTTTTTGGGCCCAATAACTCAAAATTTAAAAGAATAATCCCCAAAAAAGGGTTTAGAGTTTTCCGATTGTTTTGTCAACAAACTTGTCCAACTGATTATAGAAAGGAACGTCCCTACCAAATTTGAAGTAAATCGGACAAAGAATGTGACCGCTAGAGTGCATACACACACACACACACACACACACACACACATATATATATAATTTTGAACGACACCCCAAAACGTGTTCAGGGGGTCTTGTTAGGAACTTTTATGGTGGTCCCGGGCTTAAGTTTCACCGTGCGGGTCATGCTAATAATTCACTTTTCCATAGGAAATTCACTAATAAGTAAAGTTTGATAGGTATCTCCCTTAATTATGAACTTAAATTAATAAAACTTGGTATATAGCTTAATCTGGTTGAGTTTTACTGATAATTGCATAACATCACATTTTTTATCCTCATTGACGCAGCAAACCTGTGTAAGGTACTCATCCCTAATATGAAAATTATATTTATCTTACTAATATTACTAATATTATGAATGTGAAAGTTTGGATAAATTTTTGGATGTATGTATGGAGGATATTTGGAGTACCATCACACAAAAACTACTGGACCTATTAAGCTAGAATTTTGCAGGAACATAGCTTACATGCCACATTAACATATAGACCTGATAATGTCTACATCCAACATTAGGGCTCCACCCCACGGGCTCAGTAAGATCCAATACAAACCTTATAGGAGGATATCAATTTTATAATACCGTACCAGCTGTACGGTATGTTAAAATGTTTGTCAGTGACTGCAAAGGAAGTCATATGGTAAAATATAAACAAAGATTTGATAGTGCTGGTCAGGTTAATATTTCTAATGTATTTGAATTTTTCGCGAGCGAAGCTGCGGGAATCAGCTATTCACTTATATTTATGAAAGTATTTTCATGAAAATTGGTGAGTGGCTTTATGTGGTAGATACGGTATATAAATGAGTATTGGAAATTCGCTTATAATGCAGGTTTTCTGTGTGCGGGGTATTTGATATTCTTTTTGTCTTGATTTTATTTTTTAGAATATGTTAGGTTACTGGTACCGCATTTATCATTTACTTTTTACGACATAATTAATTATTAATACAATTATTTGCTCATCATCTTCATGCACTATGGTACAAATTCGAGGGTGCCCAAGGGGTCAGGTCTAATGGAAACTAGGGGTGAAAATAGACTCTGCAACTGATTTGCCAAAATTGAAGACCACTTATGCTTTTTGATGTTTCTTTAAGCGCTTAAACTGTACCTAATAAACACATGGCTATACAAAATATTCAATGACATATTTACCAAATATAATGTTAAGGAAGGATTAAATTTGCAATATTGCTGAAATTTTTTTACATTTTACAACATTAATAAGTACTCATAACATTATATTTCATTTTAGTGTGAATGATTGGTATGGTTACCAGTAATTATTGTATTAAGAAGGCGACTGAAATGGCAGCAGCAGAATGAGTTTTCACGCTGTGACGGGGGTATTTTATTACTAGAGAAGACATTTTTAAAGTTTGGTCTTTTTTACTTCCCAGTTCATTTCTATCTTTTTTTTAGCGAATTTCCCCTGTAGGGAAAAAGCTATTACTGTATGTGGCATGGTAAGACTTAAGGCCGAGACCATGATCACTTTTTGTTTTGAGGCAAAAACACTATTTGTTTAGATTTATATATATGTGTCCATTACCTCGATAACTTTTGAAATAAATGCCAGATTTTGATTAAATTTGGCACAAATGTGGAGAGTAACATTTATGACTTAAGTTCGGAAACCAGATCGATCAGGCTATGGAAAGAGGGTTTAAAATAAGTAAAAACCACCTAGTACTGGTATATTGATATTTGCACAAAAATTGTTTTTCTTTGTTGATCATCCCCATAGCAGCAAACCTGCATACTCAGCCATGATGTTATTTTTATGGAGAATAAGTAAAGGTGTATATCTCCCTTAATTATGAACATAAATTATTAAAACTTGGTATGGTATACCACCTGGTTGAGTTATATTGATGAGTGCTTAAAAGCACATTCTTATATTTCTTGTTGCTGCAAACCTGCGTACTCAGCCCTAATGTTATTCTTATGGAGAATAAATCAAATGCTATATATCACTTATTTATAAATGTATTTTTATGAAACTTGGTAAGTGGCTTTCTGTGGTAATGAGAAACACACATATTTCTAAGGCTACATGCATTAGAAATTCGCTGAGCACTCAGGTTTGTAGCGGCAGGGGTATTATTCAAATGGAGAATAAGTAAAGTTTTATGACTCCCTTAGTTATGAACCTAAATGAATAAAACTTGGTATACTTAATAACTTGGTATTATAAATATAACTGTAGCTTCACCTGGTTGAGATATATTGATTATCGCAAAAAAAATGTCTTATTTTCCTTGTGTCAGCAAATCTACATGCTCAGCCCTAATGTTTGTCTTATGGAGAATAATTAAAATGCTATATATCACTTATTTATAAATGTATTTTTGTGAAATTTGGTAAGTGGCTTTGTGAGTAGTGAGGCACACATATATATTCATTCGAAATTCGCTGAGTATGCATGTTTGCTGCGACGGGGGTATTTTTGTATGAAGTGTTACCCAAGGCTACATGCAGTATTAGCTTAATTTTTTTATTTACAGGAAACGAGGCCATGATCAAGATGAAAACAGAAATGGAATTTAATCAACTGCCACTACTTACCGTGTGTTTATATGCCCTGGTTTATATATCTTACATTTTGGTTTTATATACACTTAATTTCTGCAATTTTGTTTAATTCATTACTGTATTATTTAAGAAAAATCCTTAATTGTTTGTATCACATCACCGAACAGTTATAAATTGAAATCCATCCTTAATTTTTTTAAATCTGTATTTATTAATTCATTTGTTGTTCTGATAAATGTTTAAACCTGTGCATGCATATATTCATTTTATTATAAACTTGTTAAAACAACCATTTTTTAAAAAATTCGAGTAAATTTTAATACAAAATTTTAAGTTGTGTATATATTTTCAGTGTCAATCCAATTAAGTACTTATAATCAGGACATTTGTGATACTTTTACAAATAAATCATGTGATAGTAATGATAAAAATTAGTAAAAAATGTGATAAAGGTAACAATATAAAGTTGTAAAACATGATTTTCAAGTATTTTTGCTCTTTTGAACTGTGTTGTGATGATTTAAAGTTTTCTATGTGTCTGAAGATGACAAAATTACCTTTAACAAAACGTGTCATCCATTAAAAAGGTATCCTAGGATTACAAAAGAGATTACAGGTGTTTAACGTTTATATATTAGTCAACCTGATTCAAAAAACAACATCAATATGAAGTAAAAACTTGTGTTTCTATATATGTAAGCTGGGCATGGGCAATGATAGTATTATTTTATAAAAGAATAATTTAAGGTTGTCCTGTAATTTATTTTAGAACTGTCTTCCTATCAGATTGTGTGACTATATTGAAAGGTGTCCCATTATTCTATTAGTATGAATTCCCTAACCCCATAGATATCCCTGCCTACCCCATGATAATTCTGCAGTCATCCATATGGCTTCAGGGCATGCACTAACTATTACTAGGAGCCATATGGCCTCCTAAGGATGACCGCAGAATTATCATGAGGTAGGCAGGGATATCTGTGGGGTTAGGGGATTCATACTGGTAGAATAATGGGACACCTTTCAATACATGTCAAAGGCATATCTTCAGTGAATCCTGTGGGACATACTGGGGATGTCCTAGGGCTTCAAATACAATATCCTTTTTTGGTCCGAGGGATATCCCCAGATAATCCTGTGGGACATCCTGGGGATGTTCTATGGCTTTCATTATCAAGTCCTTATTAGGTCTAAGGGACATCCCATGGCCATCCTGAAGGATGTCCCCAGGATGTCGTGGGGAGAGGACATTTTTGTGTCCTGGGGACATCCTGAGGGTATCATGAGGATATCGTGGGATGAGATAGGGATGATCCTGGGATATCCTGCATATCCCACTGTGATGCCCTTGGGATGTCCTGGGGACAACCTTGTGCTGTGTGGGTTTGTTTGGATTGCAACTAACGATAATACTTTCACATTTGGCCTAGGTCTTACCGGATACTGTACTAGCTTTCTCCCTGGCAATAATTTGACCCATAATTATTGCCTGATTCTCAAAAGTAACATTCACTGAAGTTGTGCATTGGTTAGGCCAGAAGTAAGTGGGCTTTAAAGACTTGTTCAAATATATGCCTATTGCGTATATAGCCTATTTATATCCACTTCAAATTAACAATACAGAATTCAAAGACAAATTGTTTACACAATGCCTATTCTGAGAGGAATGTTTATGTGGTAAGTAGTTCTTTTTCAGGGCGAATAAATGTTGGTTCTTCACTTAATATAGGCCTACTAGATTCAACAATAAACTAGAATGTGGTAGGCTAGTTGAAGTATTAATGTGGGCCAAAGTGAAGTTAGGTAAGTTACTTTTAATTAATTAATCCGGCACCTATACTGCCTATTATGGTGGTATTACAAATCCTCGCTTCATATCCTATTACGGGACATAGGAGCGTATACCTAGTAATATAATATGGTAGGATTTGCCAACTTTAGCTTTTGTTGGCCCAACGTCTGTTATGGTTGGATTTGCCAACGCGGACCACCCAACGATTGGTTCGTTGGCCCAACCGCGGTAATGCTAACCGACCATTATCCAGCAACCACTTCTAACTATGCCGACCATTCCCCATTGTTGGCCTAACGATTTGTGCTGATGGGGATAAAACAAACATCCCCAAAATATTTTCTAAGGGTTACTTCGCTATAGAAACACCCTGCTGACTGGGGAGAAAACCCGACTGTCTATATAGGTACTTCCTGTCAACAGATTCACTTAAAATTTGATATTTAGATGATACCGACTCAAGGTTCGTAGAGCTTTCAGACCAGGTATGATTACTTCCATAAGAGTAATGTTCGCAGCAAAGATGTCTTACGAGGGCGTCCAGCTGATGCATAAATCAACAACATACTATAAAGTGTGGCCAACCTTAAGGGTATAATAATGGTACAGCTTGTTTTAAATTGCCACTAGACATGCATAAATCAAATTTAAACCCTTAATCCATTAATCTAATAATATAAATAAATTAAAACAGTACATTAGAATTACAAAATAACAGGTGACCATAGAATGTAAGCAGTTAAACAATGTTAGTTTTAATTACAATGATGTAGATGTATTGATGTTATGCATGCATTTAGGTTATTATTCTTTTACCTACTTGGCCTACTGCTTGTTTTTATTGCTTTTTGTTATTTCTTGTTTTATATTATAACTAAATTCTGAACATTTGCATGTTCTGTAACATTTGCCTGACCATGTCTTTTGCATGATTGTAGTGCTGTCTGACAGTAAACGTTGATTATTGATTATTGATTATTGTAGAAAATATGGTACGCGTACGATAAATATTGTGTTTCCAGCAACACTGCAGATTGGATTGGTGATCACGTGACCTTACAGCTGTTGTTACCGGTTAACTAGAAAACCTGTACAAAGTGTATGGACCTTGATACCGACTAACCGGGACAATAATATAAACAACCATCCCCTTATTTTTGTAAATGTTGACGCCATTTATGTATACATTGTATATAAATGAATAAAGGATATTTTGAATTTGAAATTTTAATTAAGCTTTTACTATAAGGGGCTCTTCGCTAGGAACATCCTGCTGACTGGGGAGAAAACCCGACTGACTGAGTACTTTCAGTCGACCGATTCACTTCAAATTTGGTATTTAGATGCTACCAACTAACTTGGACAACAATATAATAAACACTCCGTTGCAGCAAACCTGCATACTCAGCGACTTTCTAAAGGTACTTCTCCACGTCATGTAGCCACTCATCAACGTTCATCAAAGCATAATCATAGATAAGCAAGATATGACATTTTATTTACTCTCCATAAGAAAACCATTAGGACTGAGATTGCAGAGTTGCTGCATCAAGGACCACAAAAATATAAATTTTTTTATTACCAATGGATCACCAATAGATGAATTAACATTCCAAGTTTTAGCGAATTTCCCCTATAGGGAAGAAGCTATTACCGTAGGTGACATGGTAGGACTTAAGCACGAGACCATGATGACTTTCCATTTTTAGGCCCCCAGATGCCAAAAACATAAAATATGATTTGATTTGATTTTATATTTTTATGTATAATTATAATAAACTTTTGAAATTGACGGAATTAACTTATGTATTTAATAACGGGGAAGCTCATGAGTACATATAAATATCAGAAATCAGAAATCAGAAATCAGATCGTTATTGCCATTCGACTTTTACAAGCATTGACAAACGTCATTTACAAAAATAATGTGACATAGAAAATATAACTAATTTATAGCACAATGTACAAAACATTCAAAATTATATATGTCAACGGTAAAAAAACAATAATCATTTCTTGTCAATAAAATACTCAGACACACTGTAGTATTCCTTAGCAACCAAAAAGGATCTCAGCCTCCTCCTAAACTTACCCACATCAGTTACTGTCATGAGATTGGATGGGAGGGAATTGTATAATTTAATGCCTGCATACAAACCAACCTGTATAGTCTGGTTTTTGAAAAAGGTAGTGTTGTGACGGGGAATTGCCAGGGATCCAGCATTACGAAAATTAAACCTAGAAATGTGGCCCATCTGAAAAAAGTGTCTGTTTTTAACCAAAAATGAAAGAGTTTCAAAAATATAAATACAGGGAAAAGTCAGTAAGTTATTTTCAGAAAAAAACCCTCTACACGACTCAAGCCTTGCCATTCCAAAAATCAGTCGTATTGCTTTCTTTTGTAACCGAAACTGTTTCTTTGTACGAGTTGATTCGGCACCCCAAATTTTGGAATGCCATACCTGATGTGTGGATACAAACAAGAAAAATAAGCAGTTAGAAGAACCCTAGTATCAGTGAACTGAGCAAGTCTTCGAAGAGTAAAAATAATACCACTATTCATCCTTCCGGAGACCTTGTTAATGTGTTTGAAATAATCAAGTTGAGAATCTATGATAAGTCCTAAAAAATCATTTTTTTCGCATGCCTCTATTTCAAAATCTCCTACAATAATATTTGAACCATCAGAAATGCCATCATAATTTCTTAATTTAAAATCAATAAACTTGGTTTTATCGGAATTTACAGAAAGTTTGTTTACAGCCAACCACTGAAGAAGAAGACTACTCTGCAAGAATGCATTGATTTCAAGATTTTCTCGAGATACATCGCTGATACTGAGCGATGTATCGTCGGCAAACAGACACAGGTCACATCTAGGTACACTACCAGCAATGTCATTGATAAACATCAAGAAGAGGATCGGTCCAAGGACCGTACCTTGAGGAACTCCAGAGTCAACTACTACTTCTTCAGATTTCTGTGAAGCAATACAGCCTCGTTGGTCGATATAATTGATTTGCACAGTCGGTGTTCTCCCAAGGATAAAAGCAGTAATCCAATCCAAAGCAACACCCCTAATACCAAAATGTTCCAATTTCTTTAGCAAAAGGCTGTGGTTCACCATGTCAAAAGCCTTGCTCAGATCTAAGAACAATCCAAAAACATGTTTGCGGTCGTCAAGTGCTTTAGAAACAGTAGAAATAAAATTGAACATTGCATCAACAGTGGAGGTGTTTTTGCGGAAGCCAAACTTTTTATCAAAAAGAACATTATTACAAACCAAGAATGGGTAAAGCCTGTTGAGAAAAAGTTGTTCTAAAATGTTAGAGAAGGTTGAAGTTATAGAGATAGGGCGATAGTTGTTTTTATCAACGACACTGCCCTTCTTGTGAAGAGGTTTGACTACAGCGGATTTGAGAGATTCCGGGAATACCCCCTGTTCAAAAGAAGAATTAGCAATGTGAGCAAGAGGGCAAACAAGAAGATCGGCAACCTGTCTGAGTAGTCTTGAAGACATGCCGTCTTTGCCAGCAGAGTTACTGATTTTTAAAGAGCTCATGGTGTCCATTACTTCGCTCTCACTTGCAGGATTTAGAAAAAGAGAAGAGGAAACACGTGGAACATTGACGGGAAAATACATAAGAGAAAATGCATTTAATTTGTAAACAAACAAAAAAATAAGTTAGGACCTATATCTTAACAGTACAATATATCTTAGATTACATTACTAATTTTCAAATCATTTTATATCCGTACACATATCCTCTGATGTTTATCAAGATAAAACTTTACAGCTTATTGCGACAAATATGTGTATAGTGTATAATTCCATTAAAAGTAACGGAAGTATATAGATGTTTAAATTTTGATAAAGCTGGCAGTGATGCATAATATAACAGGACCTTTGGTGACGTCAATAATAGGCTTGTTCTTTTAGAAGAAACCCTCTTGCTGATTTGTGTGTGAGTGAAACGTCGTGTGTCAAACACATGGCTTGTGAAATATTTATTAGTGCAAAGGTTCCTCACACTTATTAGATTTTTTAGAAATGTGTTTTTATGTATCTAGCGTACACTATAAATTTAAGCTTCACCCCCAGGTTGTTTTCCATAATACGTGTCTGAGTGGTTAGAGAATCCGGAAATAACTGGATTTCGTGGCTGAGACCCTGTGGTAAAACTACATTTAACTAATTTTAATTGATTACATTTTATATTGTTTTATATTCAATTTAATAACCTTCAAGAGCTTACCAGTTAGTAAATAACTAAGTGTAACCCAAATACAAATCTGGTTCAAGGTGAGGGTCTATCAATCTGTTAGAAACAATCTCCATTTTTACCTTCAAGTATTAGACTGATTACTCTATAAAATGTCTTCTTATTCTTCTGAAGAAACGTCCTCAGACCGGAATGTTGAAATATGGAAGATAAAGAAACTAATCAAAAGTTTGGAGATGGCCAGAGGGTGAGTACCATAACACATAGTCTACTTAGTCTACCATTCTTAACACTCCTAGCATAAGCTAGCATTTGGGTTAAACCTAGGGTTTCCATGTTCTCGCTAAAAGAAAACATCGGTACAGCAGTTCTTTACTGGGGACTGCTTTGTTGAAACACTTTAAGGAGGGGGGAAATATTCAGTGCATATGTTTTTGACAGATTCACTTATGAAAAACTGTCTTTAGACATTTGCTCAGTTCTTGGTCTCTTATTAGGGTACAACTAAAACAATAAGATTTACTGCCAATTACATTCTAGGCCTAGATGTTTGACTGTTCATTTATTCTGTCAGAAGCTACCATTTGCGAAAGTTATTCAAAACGCATGTTCAACAGTATTTTTAATGAAATTTAGGCTATTTAAATGTGTAGAGTACCACAAAGTCAGAAATCACAAAAGTTACAATATTTATATCAACAGGGTGTAGGCCTAGAGTGTTTTATCATGAGTGGAAGTTAGTTTCTTTAAGGCTTAACGAATGGAAGCACTAATGGTTCCTAGTTGGTGCTGCCCTTTCATCAAAACACTGATCTACAACAGTGAATCAAAAAACATCTGAGCGTCATTAGATGACATCAGCTCCTGGTAAGGGTGCCTTCCATTGGCTAATACTGCTAGGCCTAGCAGTCAACAGGTTAATTATTTGGAATTTTTTCTGGCAAGGGTTTTATGTAACTTACACATTGCTCTTTACTATCTAACTTATAGGGACAATTTCCTCATCACAAATAGGGAATTACCATAATGTTTTCACTGGTCTACAATTGATAGTTTCAAATGATAAATAACACTGACACTTAATGACGCAGGAATAACTATATACCGTAGGCCTACTGCTCAAGATAATCTAAGAAAAACAATTTGTGCGCTGAGAGTTAAGTAAAGTCCGAAGTCATGTTGTGTCACTTGAGCCGACGATAATAATCATATAGTTATTAAAATAATCAGGGCAAAATAGCTGTAAATTGGAACTGTCCTGACTGAATGGGGACGGCTGGCAACCTTGGCTAAACCTTTAGTAACTTAGGCCGTGGCCTACTTTGATATGAAGGGGCCTAGTTAATATTGTTTAAACTCTTAACTTAGCAGGCCTGTAATTAAGTGTAAATTATTAGGCCTAATGCAATTGTAGGTTGTTTTATAGATTAGGCCTATTCTAGAGCTAAATATATTTCTCTTTCACTGTCCTAATTTGTGGTCTGATAGTGGAAATATAGTCAGGTCACACTGTGTCTGTTCAGGTTTTCTTTTATACTCTATCAACATTTTCTATATTAACTTATCTTATATTAACTTATCTTCCACAGTCATAATTGAAGTCTCTCAGTGGGCTTTACTCAATTACTTTCGCACTGGGGTGAGAAGTTCTATTATTATAAATTTAAATGGGATTAAACTATGGACCACATAGTTAATTACTGTTCCTTGAGCGCTTTCCCTGAAGGGTTGGCCAGCCTGCATGGAAAAAGTCAGGCTTCATGGCTTTCACAACCTGTTGGCTTTCATGGATTTAGATCTGTTGATAAGAGATCCTTTATTTTTTTAAATTTGTTTCTGATCTTAATTATTGTGTCCCTCCCTAAATTCAAAGGTTTCCGTTTAAAAATAGGCTAAGGAAAGGGTTAAGCCCAGCTGCCTTAAATATTAGTTCTACCTTAAGTTACCTAGGCCTACCTAAATTACAAAGGAAACTTACGGTGATATTTTTTATAAATTTCAGTTTATTGTTCATTGAGTTCAGAAATGATTGCATGCCTATGTTTCAATGTTATTCCATGGGACGATAACAGTTTTTACCAGCAGCAACCAACGTGTTAATGTGTGGTGACTTACTCGAAGGATGGTTTTGTAAATTTTTTCTTTACTACTCATTAGTATATTGGCAGAAAACCAATTTATTGCCTCATCTATATAATTAATTTGTAAATGATGAATGCTGTAAGCTATACCCACATAAAGGCATCTGTATCAATGAAAACCGGTTCACATTTCCTAACTACTATACCAAGAATGCATTAAACTACTGTAATCTATCTAACCTCAGCATAAGATAAATAAAGCCAAGAAAATTTATATGGTTGCTAAGATGTAGAACACCCTGCCAGATGAGTTAAATGGGACGGACAAGCTGCAATTTATACAGCCGCTGAAGGCCTGGCTTCTAGAAAATCCATTTTAAACATTGATAGATTCATTTAACTGGGGACAACCTAGAGGTGGAAAAATATTTTATGTCACTAAATTTAATTTTTGACTTATTATACAGGGTGTCACAAAAAAGTGTGATGGGCTATACGGGACCTAATTCTACATGCAAAAATAAGTCAAAAATGAAGAATAACATTTTTTGGATTTCGGCTTAGTTTAGCCGTAATCCGCCATTTTGTTTTTTTGGGAAAATATTTATTATTTCAAAAACCCAATGAGATATTTTTACGAAACTTGGCAAAAGTGTTAACACTAAAGTAAGTAACATTTGTAAAAAAAAAATTTTTTTTACCTTTCCAAATTTCAAAATGGCAGCCATTTGAATTTTTTTATGCCAAATTTCATGTAATTAAGTAATTTCAGTCTAAATTATTAAAATAAACACAGCTTCTTTATTTATGAACCGATTTTATTCATTTTTGTTTTGTTGGATTTGTTATAATAAATACAAACAAATTTGTGTCTTGAAAAATTTTGATTTAGATACCGGTTTTCATGAAATTTGGCATACAAAAATTCAAATGGCCGCCATTTTGAAATTTGGAAAGGTAACAAAATATTTTTTTTTTACAAATGTTACTTACTTTAGAGTAAACACTTTTGCCAAGTTTCGTAAAAATATCTCATTGGATTTTTGAAATAATAAATATTTTCCCAAAAAAACAAAATGGCGGATTACGGCTAAACTAAGCCGAAATCCAAAAAATGTTAATTCTTCATTTTTGACTTATTTTTGCATGTAGAATTAGGTCCTGTATAGCCCATCACACTTTTTTGTGACACCCTGTATAGAAATTAACTTATCATTTTTAAAGGTAATCCTACCCTCATTTTCACTTTCTGATCTTACAGTACTAATAAGTTGTGTTTTCTTTCAGGAATGGGACATCAATGATATCCCTCATTATTCCCCCTAAGGACCAGATATCAAGAGTCAGCAAAATGTTAGCAGATGAATTTGGCACAGCCTCCAATATAAAGTCTAGAGTAAATAGGTTGTCAGTTTTAGGTGCTATAACTTCTGTACAACATAGATTGAAATTATACACCAAGGGTAAGTCAGTCTGAGATGTCACATAACTTATACTGTATATTCATGTTTTTTTTATTGAGGTTATCTACTAGGCTCAAACAACACCTTTGGTGCCAAAATTAGTTAGTAGATATTTTAATAATAAGCTATAGGCCTAAAGGGTTTTCACATTTAAATATACGTAAGCATGATGAGGTGATTTTGTTAAGAGAACCTCCCCATCAAAGTGTGAGCCGAGTGTCGTTGCTGAGTGGTCACGCGCCTTGTTTCTACAGCAGTACAAAATGGTGACGTCAATCGAAAATCCTTTCAAATGTGAGATAGCAGTGTTGATAAGTTTCTGAATGTGCCAAATGTGCCTATTGAAGTCTATAGTCAAACACCAAAGAAAGTGTACGATGAAAGAGTAAAGGATAATATTTTGAAATTTCTGGGAGGATTCATATAATGTAGGTACTAAAAGTATAGCACATTTACTCCTTTGTTCGTACTTTTAAATCATCTGTAACAAGCAATGGCCTGCCACTTCAGTCCTCGATATGAACATTAGATCTTTCTTAAAAATGTTGATTGAGAAACTCATCGTAAAATCTTGGAGAAAATCAGTGCTGGGTAATACTTGTTGCTCAAAATGTTATGACTATTAGAAGTGAGTGGTAGTATGGGTGTGTAAAGTGCAGGCAAAGTGCTATTGACATCCGAGCAAAAGTGTTTTTGATGAGAAATGGTCATATTTTCCAGCAGTAGTTTTTCCTATCAAATATCTCTAAAAATATGTCTTTCAATCAAATCACCCACCCCTAATTTTATAGTCCTAATTAGATACAGTTTCTTATGAGAGAATACACCATTTCAAAGTAGGGAGCTTAAAATGCTATTTTAAAATTAGTATGAAGCAGTTAAGGCTAGTAGCGCCGATTCATCCGTCAAGATCTGTGACGACCCTTATACCCTTTTGGTACATTACTACTACAGGGTACAACTAGTTGCTAGCAGTGGCGGATTTAAGCAATTGCCACCTAAGGGCTATTAGGAAATCTGCCGCCTTCCCCCCCCCCCCTTTATCCTTTTTGCCGCCCAGGTTTACCCACAAGTTATATATATCTTGTTTGGTTAGGATATTTTGTGACAGTATCTAAAGAAGTTACGAATTAACTGAATGAATAAGTTTTAAGAAATTTCTGTTATTTCCTAGTTGAAAAAGCCATTAAAAAAATGTATAATTGACTTGATTCACATTAACGCAGTTTAATATTTAATATAGCCTACTCAATGACAATCAGCCCTAGAGACAAATGTTGGTGTTAACCCTCTAGGTGTCGCATCAAAAAACCTGAAATGTTACGCCATTTTTTTAACTTTTGCAGAATTTTATATAAAATGCTATAAAAAATAAAATTTTGATATATTGGTAAACAAGTATACATTTTCTTAGAGAGCAGAAAATGGGCTATCTTTTAACATAAAATTTGTTGGCCTAAATGTATGGTATAACAGTCCAGCTTGGGTTCAAATCTAAACAACCCCCAAAAAAAACTTATTTTTTATGTTACGAGACCCGTAGAATATATTTAGACAGCCATAATCAAAAATCCAAGATATGCATTTTGTTCAAAATTTAATAAGGAAAAAGAAAATATACATATATATGTATGTATATATTATATATGTATATATATACATATATATATATAATACACAACAACGTAACCTCACATTACAGCATTCCTATTGAAAACATAACTAAACAGCTGATTAAAAACGGCTGCAAAATTATTAGTTCGCAAAAGGGCGAACATTATTAGTTGTCATGAAGCCCAGATGTTGCCGATCACTTTAGTATAATGGATGGTTCAAAACGACCGATCGTCAACGAGATATACACGCTAAACTGGATGTCTGCAAAGTCGACTGAAATCAGTCGATTAACACTCGAGCGTCAAAAAAAGTCGACTGAAATCAGTCGATTGACACTTAGAGGGTTAAAAGCAGTGAACCAGTGTTACTTTTAATAACAAAAAAATCCTTCAACAAAGGTCTAAAAATCCCTTATTATACTTCGTCAACACATAATTTTCATACCAACGCATCGACTACTGAAAATTATAATAAATAACCTATAATAAGATATATGATTACACTGTAGCCTTAAAATTCGTAATTCGGACCATAGCCTCAAAATTCTGACCTTTTTAATCCTGAATTAGCGCTTTTCAATACAGTTTTTCATTCATTTTGTAATTTATACTTTTATACAAAGAATTGTTTATAATAGACGATCAAAATATAAAATTAATTGATGTAGGCCTAATCTTCATAAAACTCTAAAACATTTTCAAATAATTCATCTAGTTTCATCTCCATGATGTTGTAGATCCAAAGAATTGAAATAATTCCTTCAGGTAGGAGTCACTACTCTCTGATAAATAACCTTAAAAAAGCGTGCCATCATCTTTGGTATTTTGTCCTGTCGTGGAATCAATTTGTTGGTTGGATGGTGTCATTCTATGTACAAGGCGGCTTGTTTCAAACACTGTTGTTATCAACACTGATATTAAAAGGGTGTTTTCATTTAACTCAAATCATAAATTTGCTTCGAGATAAACAATAAAATTATAAAATATGACTTAAGATCATAAAGTTTAACATCATGATTTTCCTAAAATGCGACAAGATATTAATTTAAACACTTCAAATATCACAGTTTTTCTCTTAATGAAATGGGAGATTTTGACACCGTCCCACTCAAAAAATATATATAGAGGTCGTGCCTGGAGTGAAAAACTGCAGCCTACATGCTGACCACCATTTTGACCCCCTGTCAACTATGCTCCCATGGCAACAACCAATCAAATCATATCTTCACAAATTATGTTAGTCTTTATTTGTCTTTGGTCAGATGTTTTGTTTAAAAAAATATCCTCCAGGATGAACGATTATGTTTGGTAGCCTTCGATGCTAAATATAAGGCGGCTGAAATAACTTTCTTTGTTACCTTGCGTTTGAAAATGAATCGACAACATCATTTGTAGTCTAAATTTTTATTTTATTTTAGTAATTATTGATATTGTTTAACAAATAATTTTAATGCTATGCGATTGTACGGGTAAACTTGGATGTCCGTGAGTTGGACGTAGTCATAGTGGCGCAGTGCCTGATGTAGTTCGTGGCTTGCCTTGCCGCCCTTTCTCTGTAGCATAATCGTCTTGTCGCTAGTACGGATGAATGACAAATGCATTATGACTGTTTTGAGGAACTGCAGTGTGAGGGACAGCAAGCGTAATACATTAGTCTCTGATTACTACCTTTACCTTTAAAAGGGCGGCACACTGTCATTGTTATCAGTTTTCGCAAAAATGTTCCCCGTTTCAACATTTCTTTCGTAAACAACTTATTAATTTTCTGTAAATTTGCCGCCCCTAAAAACTTGCTGCCCGGAGCTACAGCCCCTATAGCCCCCCCCAAATCCGCCACTGGTTGCTAGTTTAATTTACATTCAAGACTTGGAGGGAAAATTAATCCCTATAGTATAGCCTAATTTAATTAAATTCATAGTACATTAATGAAATTTAAGTAAGTAGCCTAACTTGTGTACCTAAACATTTGTTATAAAAAACGGAGATCACAAAAAAAATAAATAAACGGCTGCATAGTCTTTACAAATGTTTTAAATCCTACTTGAGGATTGTTATTTGTATTTGAAAAATAATGATTTTTCCACTGGAGATTTTATTACTAGTTTATTGAAACTGGCAGACTTATCAAACAAAGTCTGAAATACCCCTTCAATATTGGACATTTTATTGCCTTATCATTGACCGAAATTACATGACTATTTCTTTGGCAGGGTAAGTATGCCTTATCCTGCACTGAGAAACCATATTTCACAAGGCATACTTAGTGATTTAAAATAAGTATGCCTTATCATAGTTAAAAATGCCATATAGTGTAACAACTAGTATAGGTGAAGGGCTATATTTATTTGCCAAATTATTAATACCTATAAATATATGAATTAGGGGTTTGTATGAGAACGGTCACTTTAAAGGTAGCCTTTTATTTGGTATTTTAAGAATATTTGTTTTTGGATACAATAAAAATAGAACAGAAGTTTAACATCAGCCAGTTTGTTTTTATCATTTTTCATGAAAGATCTAAGGGATTTCTGTTATAGGCCTAACTTTTTTTCCGCAGCCTATTCTATTATGATTAGGTACAATAATCACCACAAGGTGCCACTTTTATTTATTTACATTTTCTATAGTTTTTGTAGGCTTATCTCAATTACAAGTTAGGTTAATAACTGACTTCAATCTCTATTTAAAATAGTCTGCAACTGACTAAACAATAAATAACGATGTTATGTTATCCCAATATCGTTAAATCAGTTTTGTGCTGTAGGATGCATCGTAGTTGAAATACATTTTGATCTTTATAGGGACGTTAGAGACTGTTAACTTGTCTAATAGATTACTTATTCCTGTGATAAGATTTCATATCAATTATAGGTTTTTATAATAATAGTTATAAGAGTTATATCCCAAATCATTGAACAATGTGTAACCTTTCAACAATTTGTATGAACTACTTTGTGAAATGGGGGAGGGGCTTTTCGACATGATTCTCTCTGGACATCTTTAGTAAATTGTAAAGTCAGTGGATATAAGTGTTGAGGGTGGCATATTGAAAAGCTCCTGAATGGAAAAAAAACTCAAAATCCAGACTTTCCCCCCCAAAAAAAGTTTACAAATATGATAAAATAATGCATAAATAATATAAAACAGAGAGAAAAATGTGTGTACATAATCATGTAAATACTTATTTCAGTTATTATGCATTTCAGTAAAAAGGTTATTTTTATTCTCAATTCTTTTAAAATTTCTTTTGTATAAAACCTTCTACTTTTAGAATCAACTAACTAATACAGTCAACACTGATTATCCAGGAGCTGTAACCGGGGTCACGAAAGGTTTTTTTTATTTATACGTCCCCTTCTTAACATAACTAGAGCAAAAAGCCTAGCAACAATTTATTTGTTTAAACTATGTATAATCGTAAAATTAACTTTATTTATCAGAATAAATATGATTCAAACAATTTAGTAAATACCACGTAATCTTAGTCTGTTATCTCGCTAATGAGACGTGGTCACGTGCTAGAGAGCAATGACCTTGACACTGCTCCAGCCACCTATACTTGCACTGGGCAGAACGACGGATGGACGTCTAAAAATAGGAACCAATCAAAATTATCACTTGTGTTTAGAAAACTTTAACCTATTAAATACCATTCATTATTTTGGAGAGTTTTTATGCTATCAACCATTGCTAATACAGTATTAATTATTATTATCATGAGTTGTCAAAGATTTCTTCACATTTTCATGATATTTAAATGTATTTAATTTATATAAATATGTCTTACATGACATTAAAACACAATATTGTAGTATGAAAATGTGGCTAAACCTTTATTATATTCGTAATATTCAATTTATTGACTCCCTTTGTTTTAACCTGGGCTTTGGGTTATCCGTGACCTTCAAACCGGGAATTACCACGGATAATCGGGAGTTGACTGTAGGTGGAATTATATTGATTATAGCTATAATTTTCAAAATTGTAAAAAAATGCTTTGTTGTATGTTTAAGGCTATAAATAAAAATTATCTTTTACCCAAATGTATACTCTAAACTATTTAATTGGCCTAGTTTTAAATAGTCCTAATATTTTCTACATCCATTTAGACTGAGCAATTAATTGTTATCGGTTCTTTCCTTAACATTGGATAAATTATTACCGTACTCTCATTCTTTCCAGCCAACCAAAGTGTGAGTAAAACATTAATACCGGGTGTCCCATAAAGGTCCGCCCTCTTAATTTTTGAACAACTGTGCATTTTCAAACAATCTTTGGTAAATGTTACTAGCATAAGTCAAAGTACTTTTTTAAGTGGTTAAGAGTTTCAACCCTCACCCCTAAATAGAGGTTGCTGGGGGTAGTTTTTATTTTTCAAATAGCAACCCCTAGCAAGTTGCATATCATTTTAAAGAAGGGGGAAAAAGGAAATGAATGCCGCAAACTAGACCTTTCTATGTTTTTTTTAATGAATGTTATGGCCAGCGAAAAATGTATTAATTTTGGTATTATACTGCTAATATTCCCCTCCTTACTAGAAATCAGATACATAGAGGGGCAATCCAACTTTCTCTTGACCAGACCTTTAAAAAATACCATTTGAAATGCAAGAAAGTCTTTTGGTAACCTTCTTTATTTTTGCCATGGCCTCTATTCACTTCTTGGAAAAAATTAAAAAGGTTTTCAAATGACTTTCTTGCACTTTAAATGGTATTTTTTTTAAGGTCTGGTCAAGAGAAAGTTGGATTGTCCCTCTATGTATCTGATTTCTGGTAAGGAGGAGAGTATTAGCAGTATAAATTCCTAAAATTAATATTAATTAATGTTTGCTGGCCATAACATTAGATTAAACGAGTTCGCACGCAGCACGCTGACGCGAGGGAAGTGAATTTTCACATAAAAACTTTTAAAACTCAAAATCAGTGTAAAAACATACATGAATTCCAATTTTTATTGAAATCTGAAATCATTGATTTTTTGGCTGTTCTGATGCTCCTGGTTTAATTTACCTGCAAAGCTGGGAATACAGTTTTGTGCATTATAATGTTAGGAGAAGGTGCAGTCAGCTTGAAAGTAGGCGTGAGGTTGCTGGGGATGATAAAAGTACTCTATCAAAGGAATAACAGGCTTTTCTAATGCAAAACCTCCATAAGACAACGTTCTGTGTTTAGTCGAAACACATTTTCTTTAATAACTCGCTAAATATTTATGCTAGAATGACAAGAGAGGGCTTAATACTCTCGCCTCACTAATTCCCATCTTTTTACATCCATTAATTTTACATCCGGGGCTTTTCTGACCCTTTTTGGGCCCAAAAACTCGAAATTTGAAAGATTAATTTCCAAAAAAAGGGTTTAGAGTTTTCCGATTGTTTTGCCCAACGAACTTGTCCAACTGATTACAGAAAGGAACGTCCCTACCAAATTTGAAGGAAATCGGACAAAAAATGTGACCGCTAGAGTGTAAACACATATATATGTCTATATATATATATATATATACAAAATTTTGAACGACCCCCCAAAACGTGTTCAGTGGGTCACGTTAGGAACTTCTATGGTGGTCCCGGGCTTAAGTTTCACCGTGCGGGTCATGCTAATAGTTCACTTTCCAAAGGAAATTCACTAATAAACATAGAGAGGTCTAGTTTGTGATATTCATTTCCTTTTTCCCCCTCCTTCAAATGATACGCAACTTGTTAGCGGTTGCTATTTGAAAAAGAAATACCGCCGTCGCAGCAAACCTTCATACTTAGCAAATTTCCAATGGAGACATAAATGTCTTAATACTACATAAAGCCACTGACCAAGTTTCATAAAAATATATTCACAAACAAGCGGTATATACAATTTTAATTATTCTCCATAAGAATAACATTGGGGCTGAGTACGCAGGTTTACTGCAACAAGGAACAAAAAAATGGGCTTTTATGAATATCAATATAACTCAACTAGGTGAAGTCGAATACCAGTTTTTATTAATTTATGTTCATAATTAAGGGAGACATAGTATTTAATTATTCTCCATAAGAATAACATGGGGCTGAGTACGCAGGTTTGCTGCTACGGGATCCTTTTGCAAAAAAATTTGAGCATATATCAATAGACCACAACCAGATGAAGTCTTAACCAAATGTTGTCAGTATACGTTCATAAATAAGCGAGATATAAGTTTTCCTTTCCTCCATAAGAACAAAATTAGACAATGTACTGTGTTTAGCACTTTCAATAAGCCTAACTCGGTAACCAATTGACGTAGTGGAATGATCAAAATACCAAATTGTGTGTTTTTTTAGCTGAATCCAATGGTGAATATTTGACTTTTTCAAAAATGGTATTTAAAAAATTCAAAAACCCATTTTTGGGGTACAAAACCCCCCCAAAATACCCTTTCGGATGGAGCGATCTGGCTGGGTTTATACCAAATTTCATAAAAATCTGATCATTTTTACAATAGTTATCGTGCTTACGGAAGCAAGCACGCACGCACACACGCATACACGCATGCACGCACACACACACACACACACACACACACACACACACACACACACACACACACACACACACACACACACACACACACACACCCACACACCCACCACCACACACACCACCACACACACCACCACACACACCACCACACACACCACCACACACACCACCACACACACACACATACACGTTTCGAACAAATGGTGTTTTTGGGGTCTGGGGACCTCAAAACGAAAAGTTATCATGGTCCCGGGCCTAGGTCTTACCATGCCGACTACGGTAATAGCTAAAACTACCCCCAGCAACCTCTATTTAGGGGTGAGGGTTGAAACTCTTAACCACTTAAAAAAGTACTTTGACTTATGCTAGTAACATTTACCAAAGATTGTTTGAAAATGTACAGTCGTTCAAAAATTAAGAGCGTGGACCTTTATGGGACACCCGGTGTATATTTATTGTAAGCCCAGCTAGTGTCTCGTACTTTAAGCTTAGCTGGAGGATCTGGTACTTGTAAAGCATAAAAAAGATGTTTAAACAAATACAAGTTTTATTATATCTACTGTTGAGTAGAATGAATCAAGTTGCCCAAGTTGTGGGCAAAGCCCCAAAGAATTTCCAAATTGAAAATAGGTGTGTGTTTTTGGAAATAATTAACAATCTTCGTTCAAAATTTCAACTCAATAGGTTGCGTAGTTTGCGTGTGATTGAGCACCACTATAAAATACATTCAACTTAATTATATTGGAAAAGTGTTGAATTATACCTACTTCTGAGCTTAGAGTTGCCTCCTTAAGTTGCGTTTACACGATACAGATTAGGATGAAGGTCGGTAACCTTGACAAGGTAGCCTTGCGTAGAGTGTGTGGATAAAAACATGACGAGCAGCCTGCACAGTTTTTGATAATGGTTCTGTCTACGCATCCTACGCCAGGCTACCTTTTAAAGGTACCTTCTCCCTAACCTGCATCGTGTAAACGCACCTTTAGGCTAAGTATTTTTCGAGCTGCTAAAACATTAAATCTTGACCTAGTTTGGGGCTGTTAGTATGACTTCTGGAAAATGTTACATGACTTTAAAATATTTCACTTAGTAAAGTAATATTTATTGTTAAAAAAGTAATAGGTATATATTGTTAAATACCATAAGCGGTTCAGTATCTGGAGCCCTTTACAATTTTTTTTATAGTTCTAGGCCTAATAAAAGACTACCTATATGAAAAATATTATAAAAATATATATTACAGTATGACCTTTAGATTTGAATTGTTGACCAGCTAAAATCATGATTACAAATATTTTGTTGTCACCACTTACATTTGTTTTAGCAATATGAGTTAGCCTTTTTAAGTTACTGTAATTGTACAACAATCCTAAAATTTCAGTCAGTCAGTTATAATTAATTTCTTTTGTTGCAGTGCCCCCAAATGGTCTAGTGATATACTGTGGAACCATAGTGACTGAAGAAGGAAAGGAAAAGAAAGTCAACATTGATTTTGAGCCTTTCAAACCTATCAATACCTCCTTATATCTTTGTGACAATAAGGTATGAATAACTTAATCTTATTTTGCATGTTTATTTAGCTAAGAAGGCAAAGATTTAACTACCGGAATTATGAAATCAGAATCAAAATACCCCCGTCACAGCAAACCTGGGTACTCAGCGAATTTCCATTGAATATATATGTCTTAATAACACATTAAGCCACTTACTAGGATTTATAAGAAATATATTCACAAATAAGCGATATTTAAAATATTAATTTTTCTCTATAAGAATAACATTGGGGATGAGTACGCAGGTTCCTTGAGCAACAAGGAACACAAAATAATGGGTTTTTAAGCAAATATCAATAGAACTCAACTAAGTGAAGGCTGGGTAGCACAGTGGTTAGCATGCTCACTTCATAATCTGAAGTTCGTCAAATCGATCCTGAGCAAAATCCTGAGACAATTTTGTAAAGGTTCGATACTGGATCCAGCTGCCATTAGTCATTGGGCTATTAATTAATGATCCTGGCTAAAGAATCAGTCGGTCTTAGTAACAAGGCTACACAAGGCATCTCACCCATTCTATATTCATCATCTATATTCATATTTTGCTTTTTTTGAATGATATAACTGATTCCGTTGGTAAAGGTAATATTTGCCTCTTTGCAGATGATACATCATTTTGTGTATCAAACAAAAGCAGAAATCAACTTGAAATTGAGATGTTTATTCAGGGTAGTTCCTTATTGCAGTGGTTGGACTCAAATAATCTTCTTGTTAACGGTGATAAAACTAAGTACATTGATTTTTGTATAAGATCTAAATCTTCTAATCAGTTAGTCTTAATAGGTGATATTGAACTTAATTCTTGCTGCAAAACTAATTTTCTAGGTTTAATAATTGACTCAAATCTGAAATTTTCATCCCATATTGATAAAGTGTCTAAGAAACTGAGCTGTGGTATTTTTATACTGCGTAGGTTATCTACTTTCTCTAATCTAGATATTTTAATGGCAGCATATTATGGTTGTTTTTATCCACACCTTGCATATGCTGTTCCTATCTGGGGATATGAAAGAACGGCTACTGCAAGCATATTCAAATTGCAAAAGAAGGCACTGAGAGTCATATTCGGGCTGAGATCGTCTAGGTCATGTCAAGGAATTTTTAGAAAGAATAAAATTCTGACTTTCCCTTGTCTATATATTTTGGAATCAACCTGTTTAATTATAAAAAATCGAGAATATTTTCAAAATAGGTCCTCCTCATACAATTTTCGCCCCATCAACCGCCTGGCAATCCTACCACATTCCACCACATTTTTTCAGAAGCAAGTTTTGTATTCAGCAATAAAGATGTAAAATAGCCTTCCAAATAAGTTTAGATTGTTAAATGATTTTAAAATATTCAGGAATAGCGTGAAAGAATTTTTAGTTGTTAAAGAATATTACAGTGTACATTTGTTTTTAAACGATGATTCAATTGTTTAGTTACGGTATAAGTTTGACTTGTATTGTACATATCGTCAAACATTTTTATAATTTCATGTACATATTACTGACTTTTGTCATCGCATTTTATTTTGCATACGACAATAAAGAATTTTGACTTTTGACATCATCCATTCATATTTCCCTTAAAATACGCACTAGTTGCGTCGGCGTCTTAGACAATGATTTAATGATAATGATGTAATGATTTAATGATTCATATAAAGTTGAGCAATGATTCATATATAGAGCAATGATCAAAACGCCAAATTGTTTGTTTTTTAAGCTGAATTCAATGGTATATGTAAATATTTGGTTTA
Organism: Allygus modestus; assembly: GCA_963675035.1. NCBI lineage: Eukaryota > Metazoa > Arthropoda > Insecta > Hemiptera > Cicadellidae > Allygus > Allygus modestus. The sequence goes on along the minus strand of OY776111.1, from coordinate 291,529,074 downwards.
AATACAAATTACATGTGAAAACCGTAAAATACCCCCGTAGCAGCAAACCTGCGTACTCAGCGAAGTTCCAATGCATGTATGTGTATCCTAATACCACATAATGCTATGTACCAAGTTTCATCAATATCCATCCATAAATAAGTGATTTATGACATTTTAATTAGGCCTATACTCCATAAGAATAACATGGCGTCTGAGGATGCAGATTTGCTGAAGCAAGGTATAAAAAATGGGTTTTTATGCACATTTTTTTATAACGCAACTAGGTGAAGCCACATACCAAATTTTATTAATTTATGTTCACAATTAAAAGGGAGATAACATTTTACTTACTCTCCATAAGATTAACATGGGGGCTGAGTACGCAGGTTTGCTGCTAAGGGAACCATCGGCAAAAAATGATTTTTCCTGTAAATATCAATAGACCACAACGATATGAAGCAATTTACCAAGTTTCGTCAGGATAAGTCGATAAATAAGCAAGATATCAAATTTTCCTTTTCCTCCATAAGAATAACATGGGACAACGTACTGTGTTTAGCACTCTAAACATCTCAGTAAACAATTAACGTAACACCAAATTGATCAAAACACCAAATTGTGTGTTTTTTAAGCTGAATTTAATGGTGAAAACGAAAGCTGGATTTACTAAAATATTATTTGTATAAAACTCATAAAACCCATTTTTGGGGTACAAAACCCCCCAAAATACCCATTTGGATAAACAACACCAAACAACACCTATTTGGATAGAGGGATCTGCCTGGTTTTCAAACTTAAGTCATAAATGCTGCTTTACATGTGTGTACCAAATTTTATCAAAATCGGACCATTTTTACAAGAGTTATCGCACCCACAAACACACACACACACACACACACACACACACACATATATATATATATATATATATATATGTACAGTTTTTAACAAATGGTGTTTTTGGCATCTGGGGACCTCAAAACAAAAAGTTATCATGGTCCTGGGTCTAGGTCTAGGTAGCTTCTTCCATATAGGGGAAATTCGCTAAACCCATTTTTGGGGTACAAAACCCCCCTTCGGATGGTGCAATTCGTCTGGTTTTCGAAGTCGTTCAAATAAATGCTACTTTACAAGTCTGTACCAAATTTCATTTAGATCGGACCTTTTTTATGAGACTTATCGTGCTTATGGACACATAAATAAATATATATATATATATATATATATATATATATGTATATATATATATTGAAATTTTCAGTTCATTTAATAGGGCTACTATAATTCTAATTCTAAATGGATTTAAAATACCTGAGTACCCTTTTAAATTCATTTGATTACTGACACATGTTTTGGCTATAATGCATGTTCACAGCGTCTTAACTCTTTTATACTTGACCTAATAGGTTTTTAACCTAATAGGTTAAGTATAAAAGAGTTAAGACGCTGTGAACATGGCATTATAGCCAAAACATTTGTCAGCAATAAAATGAATTTAAAAGGGTCCTCAGGTATTTTAAATCTATTTAGAATTATATATATATATATATATATATATTCAAAATTTGAACGAATGGTGTTTTTGGCATCTGGGAGCCTCAAAGTGAAAAGTTATCATGGTCCTTGGCGTAGGTCTTACCATGCCGACTATGGTAATAGCTTCTTCCCTATAGGGGTAATTTGCTAAAACTAGGGATGTGCGAGCATTCGAACTTCGAGCTTTTTCGAGCTTTTTCGAGCCGAATATTGCAGTATTCGGCTCGGCTCGAGATTTGCAAAAAGGTTCGAAGTTCGAGCCGAATATTTAAAATGCCGACCAGTGAAAATAGTCGTCTACAAAAGTCAATTTAAAAACAACTTTCCAGAATCAATGTTAGAATTCTCGTAGTTTGCGTCGGTAGAGCTCTATTCCATAACAAATATAATTCTGCAGTGCTAATGCTTTCGGTCCTTCGTCAAAAAAAATAACCAAACATTAAAGTACCGGTACTGTAATATTTTAAACCTGAGCAGTGATCAACCAACGCAATGGAGCTACTTTCTCTACGCTCAGTCACATCAATTGGACCTATCACACTATTCAGTTTGCAGTGCAGTGTTGCCGACGTCCAGTTGAGTTGTGCAATATGGTTTTAACTGCCTTAAGACGTTGAGTGAAGATGGTTATTATGATGGAATAATTATTTAACATGACCAACAGCTAGGGACAAGGGTATACGTGATGAACGAGATGAGTAGAGTAAGTGTTCACCCTTACTCCACTCATCTTGGGTGATGAACGCCTAATAACCATGACGGCGTTATAATGTGCAGACGAATTAGTACTCTCCAAAAATTGGATAGTTAAACAATTGACGAATTGCAAAGTTCACAAAATCTAAGGATTTTATACAAATTCTGAATGGTTACGTAACGCATGTTTATAATACCGGTGGTCATATTATTTGAATAGTTGATTATATTCTATGTACGCCGAAGGCCTACGATAAGCTACGCCTACGATTATTAACTTATTCCTGTGAGTACAATAAGATATAAAGAGTGGTTTAATTATCTTATATTTATAAAATAATAACCTAAAATTTACTATTTACAAACAGTTGAATGAGAGATAGGCTACTGGGTTTTGGTAATTCCCAAGGCCTAAGTCTTTGGTTACATGGAGAGTACATATTGACATATAGTCAATTATTATTGTTATGGCTATTAATAAATACAGTAATATCTGCATTAGTTAACCTATGGGCACATCAGTTGTTAAACATTTTTAGTTCTCTTTCTTTACGTTATTTTTCCTCTATGTAGGCTACCTACTTTATATTGAAAGACAAATTGTTTGTTACTATCAACAAGTGGTCTCAATAAATCTTCCTGTTTTTCTAAACAGACTATACTACTGTACTTATTTTGTTATTTTCCCACTGTAGGCCTTTATTTATTTAACGTAGGAATAATGAATCTACAAGAAGTGAATGAAAAATGACAAATATTGAAAGTTATAAATTATTTTATATTACCATAATGGATAAAATGTTTATTCTTTTAAACTTAATATAAATAAAGAATATATATAGGCCTAATCAAACATGCTCAAAGCTCGAGAACTTTGAAAAAATTCTGCCCGGCGAGGCTAGAGCCAGAAAATCACTACCGGTATATTGCACACTCATAGAGAAAATTCCCATCAAAAAAAGCTCGGCTCGAGAAAGCTCGAAGCTCGAGAACTTTGGAAAAAAGCTCGGCTCGGCTCCGCTCGAGCCAGAAATCACTATTCACACACCCCTAACTAAAACCCATTTTTGGGGTACAAAACCCCCCAAAACCCCCCTTCAGATAGTGCAATTTGTCTGGTTTTCGAACTCGTAAATGTTACTTTACAAGTCTGTACCAAATTTCATCAAGATTGGACCTTTTTTATGATACTTATCGTGGTTACGGACACATAAACAAATATATAAATATGTATGTATATATATATATATATATTTATATATATTGAAATTTTCAATCTTCAAAAATCTGACCATGGGAAGGGGTTTTTATGGGGGTTTCCAACCATCCAAAATCGGGTTTTCGGATTTTTCACCTTAAAATTTGTATAACACTCAATTTTGGTTTTGACCATTTTATAGAGCTTAAAAAACAAATAATATAGTATTTTGAATCATTATCCTAAGTTAAGTGGCTGCGGAGAATATCCAAAAACCGTGTTCATAAAATTTCCCATGTTCATCTTGTGGGAAAAAGGTTTTTAGCTTTTCTTCAGTTAATTTGACTAAATAACCATTTTAGTAGCATGATATGTGTTGTTACAACTTTACAGGATAAATAAAACACACAAAAACACAGGGGCTGTTTTACCAACCAGTTCATCTCTACAAAACAATCATTTTAATGTTTAATTGTGATTCACGTTCAAAACCGTTGCAGAGATATTCAAAGTGCTAAACACAGTACGTTGTCCAATGTTATCCTTATGAAGATTAATTCAAAATTGATATCTCGATTATTTATGAATGTATTGATGAAACTTGGCCTGTGGCTTCACCTAATACTGGTATATTGATATTTGCATAAACAATTTTTTTACTGTCCCCGTAGTAACAAACCTGCATGCTCAGCCCTAATGTTATTCTTTTGGAGAATAAGTGAAGTTTTATATCTCCCTTAGTTATGAACATAAATCAATAAAACTTGGTATGTAGCTTCACCTAGTTAAGTTATATTGATAAATTGCACAAAAACATATTGTTTATCTTTCTTGATGCAGCAAACCTGCGTACTCAGCCTTTGATATTATTCTTTAGGAGAGTTCATAAAATGCAGAGTGTTTCAAAATTAATATTGCTAACCTTATAGGATATTGTTCCCTATGTCAAATGGAATGTAAATCATAATATAACCGGGGGTCTATTTCTTTTCGTTTACTGTCTGTCTGTCTGTGTGTGATTTTCACTGACAATTTATATTTAAAAAATGGCTTGACCAAATCTTTACTTATTTAATAGGCGAGCAGGTTTTTTGTGACAATCACTTCTCCTAAACTACTGAACCGATTTTCATGTTTTTGGTGTCATTGGAAAGAGCCTGACCTGAAGTTGGACAACTAATTTAACTAAATTTTGGTCAAGTCCTCTTCTTGGTAGGTTCTTTTTTAGAAACAAATATATTGTCATAAAATATTTCCGTTTAAAAATGGCGGCCATTGAAAACTTTTAACCTCAAATATCTGAAAAACTAGAAATTAAAAAAAAAACTTTCTAGAATGTAAAAAGTTAAAAAATGTAATTGCAAATACCATTCCTTATCTGCTTTAACATTGAAAATCGGGTTAAAATTACCTGAATCATGACTGTAAAACGAAACATATGGCTAAATTTTGCTATCATAACTAATCAAAATTATAGTAAATTTTAGATATGTGTTCCGTTTTTCAGTTATAGTTTATTCCGATTTTCAATGGCCGCCATTTTAAAACGGAAAGATTTTATGACAAAATATGTTTTACTAAAAAAGGACCTACCAAGAAGAGTATTTAACCAAAATTTAGTTAAATTTGGTATTTAACCAAAATTTAGTTAAATTTGGTATTTAACCAAAATTAAGTTAAATTTGGTCAAGCCGTTTTTAAAATATAAATTGTCTAGTGAAAATCACATACATACTGACAGACAGACAGACAGTAAACGAAAATAAATAGACCCCCGGTTATATGATGATTATATTATATTATACAGGGTCCTCACCCAACCGTGAAAACCGTGAAACCTTGAATAAGCCGTGAATTTCGTATACCGTGAAAAAACCTGGAATAAACCGTGAATTTTGATATCAAACCTTAAAAATATGTCAAACTTGAAAAACAATAAAAAATATCTTATCAGAAAATATCACATTTGTTTTCAGATAGGATATGTACAACAGAATTATTTAGTACGTTGTTAATATGGTGAATACCGCGTCGTCTGCCTACTTGCAGATTGCAGCTGTGCGGATGATTTAGGACTGGTTCTGGTTTCCACGGTGCAAAGGAACCCGGGCGGACTCGGGCGACAGTTGTTAAGTTGCTGGTGTTTTTTTTTTCACTGTCAACTGACTGCTGACTGACACTTGTGTAAGACCGTTTATGTGTCTTCTTTTCTGTATGTCATTTGCCTATTGTTTTGTATTAGTCGGTGACAGTAGAGAGCTACTGTAACTAGATTGTTAACTGTACAACTGTCGCGTCAGTAACTCGCCCAATCCGTTTACAAGGTGTGTAGTCAGCGTTGCCAATTCTAAAGAAATTACCCTTGCCGGTGATAATTTTGAACTTCAAGGGTAAAAAGGGGTAATTTTACTAAAAAATCCTTTAAAAATATACAAATTTATACTATACTCTGTTATATACTTATTATTACATTCATTAATGTTTATTTATGATTAATTAGGCCTACTACATTTCTCTACTTTATCGACCCTTCCGACTTTCGTTACTCTGACGAATACTCACAAACTCCATGACAGAAATCAAGTTTGAGTAAGGATTATATGTAGAGTGATCGTCTCGTGTTAAAAACGTGGAAGAGCCACGAGTGTCAGGACGACAAGAAGTCCGCTAAGTTGCAGTAATGTCTGCAGGTTTTACGTCAACCAGACAATAAATAACGAAAATAGAAAATGGGGATTATTGTCACCTGTCTCCGCCTACCTTATCCTAGCAGTTGATAGACTGAAAGATAGACAGCGTTAGCTGTTTTATAATTGTCGTTTATGGCTATAAACAAAATTGGATCAGCTGTTAGTCATTTGTATACTGTGATTTTTTAAACAGTTAAATAAATTCTAAGAAAAATCTGTTATATCTCGCATGAAAAAATTGAGACAAAAACTGGTTGGCGTGTGCAACTTCTATTTTCATTCTTTATTATAAACTTTAAAATTAATTATACATCAGTGACATCTATAGGCGGCTCCTCAAACCTATCAAATTTCAAGCATATTTCCTTTATTTCATTAGCACTCTTTACTCAAATACAGGAGTTTAGATTTTGAGGGTAATTTTTACAAGGATCGAGGGTAATTTGGGAAAACGTGATTGGCAACACTGAGCGAAGTAGAAATCACCAGCAACCGATAACAGATAGACTGATGTCATGACTCACGACGACAATAAAATAATAAGAAACTCTAAAATAGTTCTTATTTTAAAAGGTTCACTTGGGATGTATAGTATGGTTTTATGGTTCTGTGACATCGAAATTGGAATGATGGAAAGTTTTAAATAGTATTTGACCGCTGCGCCACGTCTGCGTTGTTGTTTTGCAACTGGTATAGGTTATGTTTTTTAATATTTCGACCGTGAAATTAATTTTTAGACCTTGAAAACCGTGAAAAACCCGTGAATTTGATTATTAAGTTTGAGTGAGAACCCTGTTATATCATTTACGTTCCTTTTGACATAAGGAACAATATCCCAAAGTTAGCAACATTAATTTGGAAACACTCTGTATATGGTTGCCATATGGTTGTATGAGAAAAAGAGGAGATTTTTGCTGACGACCCCTGAAAAAAGAGAAGGTTTTGAAATAACCCTCATGGGGGAGAGTCATAGGTTCCCACCGGAAAAATGTTAAATATCATGTATCAAAAAAATTTTGTAGTGCTTTTGAGCATATGAAGTCAATTATAAAATCAATTTATTTGCTAATTTTATATGCCTACAGTTCAGAAACATATACATGCATTGGAAGTTTGCTGAGTACGCAGGTTTTCTGCGACGGGGGGTATTTTTAATCAGTTTTCTAAAGCACTTAGCAAATTTATTTTTGATATCGGTGTAAAGTGTAAAGCCACTCGCTAGACTAATTTTTTTCTTTAACTCGCTAGACTAAACTGTACGGGATGTAATAAAAGGCGTCTTACAACACTTAAGATATATTTACACTTATACTTATACAGATGGTAAACATATATAAAAGATGGTACTAGGCTATCGATTTCGACCAGTCACACCAGTCATCATAAGGCCAATGAGAGAACTGACAGAATTAAAATGGCGTCCTTGCTTATATCCTATTGGCTACCGGAAGTTCCAGATACAGGTTCCTAAATGTGCCACCAGAGTTGAAGTTAACTTGTTTGTTAATCAATTTATCTCTATTTTTACATTTTTCTTTAAATATAAACAATTCTTCCCATGCATTCATTTCATTTCCTTTTTTACAATTCTTGATGATGCTGAGGTTTTCTTCTATTTTCCCTATGGTGTGGCCATTTTCTAAAAGATGTTTCGCTACGTTTGATCTTTCTGGTTTCCTGTTCTTCCAAGCTGATACATGGTTCTTAAATCCTTTAATACAATTAACAGTTTGACCAATATAAAAGTGATCACAGTTGTTACAATTAATTTTGTAAACGCCGGGCATGTCAAATTTGTTACAATCTTCTATCTTTGGATTTAGTATTTTGTTCATGGTGTTTTGCGTTCTGTAGGCTATATTAACTCCATATTTCTTGAATTGATTTGCGACCTTTTGTATCTTAGTTCCTGTGAAGCTGAATGTTACAAAATTACTTGATATTTCTTTTCTTCACTTCTTCTTTTCACTCGGTCCCCATGTTATTCTTATGGAAAATAATTAAAATGTTATATATCGCTTATTTATGAATGTATATGGAAGAATCTTGGTATGTGACTTCACTTATATGAGTTCTATTGATATTTGCATAAAAACCCATTATTTTGTGTTCCTTGTTGCAGCAAACCTGCGTACTCATCCCCAATGTTATTCTTATAGAGAATAATAATTATTTTAAGTATCATATGTTTGTGAATATATTTCTTATAAATCCTGGTGTTATGTTATATATTTATTTGAAATTCGCTGAGTATGCAGGTTTGCTGCAACGGGGGTATTTTTAATATTTATTTTATCAATGTAAACAGTTTCCTCGGTTGTTCCGTTTGTTTACACAGTAAATTACTTGATTTTTAAAATTTTAAAAATTAAAAATAAACTGATTTTTAAATGAAGTTTCTTTTACATTAAAAGGGAATTTCTAAGCAGGACTAGCCTACTTTAATTTTAGCATGATTAAATTTTAAAATGTATATAACATGTTGAAATGTTAGCAGCCAATGCCATACAAATTTATTATAAATACTCTGAACATATTAGCTATTCACGTAGGAACAAGTTACTGTAAAATATTAAATTCAGTTATAAAATGCATTACAATTTAATTGTTAAACATAGTTTGCTTTTAAAATTATGATATTACTTATTTTCTGTCACCCTTTATTTATAAATCAGGGTATGTTTATAAAACATACAGACAGAGCTTAAGCTTTTAATCTTATTATTGACACGAAATCCATATACTAAAACTATACTCGAACTAAAAAATGTTTAAAGAAATCGTTAGTCAACATTAAACGTACCGGTATCCCAGAAGATTTTAGATTTATTTTTAAAGTTGGTAAACCGATAAATTAACATTGAGACATTCCCGTGCGGAGAATGGGACATCTGCTAGTAAATATTTAAGAGTGTTTACATGAGTAAAGTAACATAAAACTGTAAACCAATGTGTAGATGTATTCATCTTCAAATCAACCAAAGTCAAAGAAAGTTTATTTTTATTTCTCCTTTTAAATATTTTAATTTTCTAAATATTAAGTATTATTTTCTTTTTATGCTAGTAAGTCAAACCTATGACACTATTCGTGTATGTTCTACTGTATGATACAAATGAAGATATTTCAAATTGAATTGTATAACTTAGTTGTGTATTGGAAACTTTCTCATAAACACTTTCAGTACAGCGCGCTGAATTTACGGCGGTTGCTTAGCAAGGAAACAAAAGCAATTATCATGATTAAACACACAGTGAACGTGTAAAAGAATGTAACTTGTAGAATCTTCACAATTGAGTGGACAAATTAATCGCTAATCTAAAGTATATGATCCTGAATTTCATAGCCATTTTATACTTTTCACAAACTAAAATACATTGCCAGGATGTCTACTAGTACAGGAATATTATGAGGTTACAGGAGTGAGGTACTTGTAGGAGTGTGTAGAATTAATACTTCCCAGGGGTGTGCTCTAGGATTAGTGACAAATTAGAGTATTAGTATTGGAAAACTCAGCTCGAATAGTGCAAGTTATGCTGTCAATCTGTTGAAGAACACAATTAATCACTTACTACTAAATTGTGTAGCCATGTAAACGATGATTAAGAAATATCACTGTAACTGTCAACCGGATTATATCGTATTGGACTTAAAATATAATTATAACGGGGATCATTGGCCGTCAGTAAGGATGGGACTGTGAAATGTTGACTTTGAACAACAACTGGACCTGGATCGTTCTGGAATTTTATTTTTAAAAATCTGTGGGGACCCTGATTTTAGTATCCATCCCATTAACAATTATTAGATACCACAAAGATATCATCTATGCCGCTGCCTGCGGGGTTGACTGTGTAATCGGTGGTCCGTTAAAATAAATAGGTATAATTTTCAGTTCTGGTAATAGATATTGAAATTTAGAAATCATGTGTCAAATTGTAGAGGCTCATCAACGAGTTCTTAATAATAAAGTATATTGCTTAAATTTATTTTGAGATTGAGCAATAAGTTACCCGATTTTAATTCTCTATAATAAAGATTGCAGGCTTAAATATTGGCCTAGTAAACCATAGAAGTCTTCTGATTGTGTTTTAAATTAAAACATCTTGAACTCTTTTTATTAACATTTTCTCATGTAGTCAATATTAAATACTTGTAAGTTATTTCATGTAGTAACAGCAGTAACATAGTATGTGTGATACTGTAACATTATATTAAAGGAAATGCAAATAATTGTTTTCTAGTTTCACACAGAAGCCTTGACCGCACTACTAGCAGATGACAACAAGTTTGGATTCATCGTGATGGATGGTAATGGTGCTCTGTTTGGAACACTGCAAGGCAACACAAGAGAAGTGCTACACAAGTTCACAGTTGACCTGCCGAAAAAGCACGGTCAGTAACTTACAGTGTTTGTTAGTGTGCATGTATCTGCAATAAATATAAGTCCTCAACAGACCTGCTTCATTAACCCAATAAATAAACTTAAAGTAATTATCAATGCAGTTTTTACTTTTTGCAGAAGTTAATGAATGTAACTAAATATTTTAATAAAGTAGTTTTACCTATAATTAGTTTTTTGTTTTCTCAATAGATATACAGTGGAACCTCAATAATTTGAACCTCAGGTGAAACTGAAAAGATTTGCCTTATCAAATATTTTTAATTATAGAGTTTTGACTTATTAATTTAATCTCCCACAGACTTTGACTTATTGAGGGACATGGTAATACAATTGATGATTCATGGAAGAGTAGAATCCTTACATAATTTTGTGTTTGTACCCATTGTATCATAATTAATCATATTATAGTGAACGTACCAGAGGACGAAAAACATCCTTCAGTGAACAGAGAACATGACATAAAGTAGGAAAGTAAACAAACAATTAGTTACAGGTCGGTAATTTGGTAATGTTATGGCTGTTTGACCACTTCTTGATATTATCAGGCAATTTTTTTTGGGTTGCAACATAAGCGATAGAGGCTCGAAAATTCAACAACTGGGGTTTTTAATCTGAGCCAATAATGTACAATATCACCTTATAGAGGTTATCCAGTCAACACTTAAACTTTAGAGGTACCACAACGTTACAGTTTCGAGTTATGGAGATTTTCCAGTTTCACGCCACCCCTTTGACTTACAAAGATCAAATAGCATATAATTAAGTAGGCAAGTTCAAGGAGAATAACACAACTTGATTATCAAAGAATTTGGTTTATTGAGGTTTGACTTGATGGGTTCTGAAACAAATTTAACGGGGAGCGCAGAAAGCCCTAGTGGCTGATGTGCCTCGGGACATGGTCTGAAATGAAATGAAATGAAATGAAATGAATGAAGTTCTACTGTACCACAGAAAAACATTTTTTACGATTTAAGAGTCAATAGAAATTAATGGTAGTGCATTTGAGTTAAGCAAATTTTATATCCATTAAAGTGTAGGCTTAATTTAAAAAAAATCCATGTCACAATTACATACTAATCATACAACTTTGACTTTTGTAGCTTAATAAATCACAAAAAGTCCCACAGATCACAAAAACCATAAAATCCCACAGACTTGCAAACTAGACAATAATACACCTTGAATGTGTTTTGGCCAAAACTTGAATGAGCTATAACACTGAAAGTAATAGATGTTTCGGGGGAGGGGGGCTAACGGTAGTATCTTATACCTTAAACAAACTCACTAAGTTTCATAAAATTCTGACAACTTTCCCTTAGGCTCTGTAATTTGAAATGAAATGCTCGTCTTTGGTTTACAATACCAAACAAATACTGTTACATTTTTAAATGGAACAGTGAATTTTTTGCAGTTGTGTTACTACTACAAATAGACTCTGAGGTGCAAAATGGCCTTCGATAAAAGTGTTGAAATAGTGATGTTGCTTGTATTATTGAAGCAGGATTTTTGTTGGTGACCACAGCTTCGATTATTATCAGTTTAAAATGTCAGAATTGTCAAGTTTTTAGTCTGTGGAAGGCTTACAGAAAATTTTGAAACCCTTTGAAATTGGTTGAAGACTAATTAGATAGAAGGTCATATTTAAAAATAAGCCTAATTCTTTTTTAGTTGAGCTTTTTAACTTTTTTTTAAATCTGAATTAATCTAGTACAAGAAAGGAAAATACTGTACCAAATTTATTTTCTTAATTTTTGAAATGTATGTATATTTGTATTAGGAAGAGGAGGTCAGTCTGCGTTGCGTTTTGCCCGTTTGAGGATGGAGAAGAGACACAACTATGTGCGGAAGGTGGCAGAAGTTGCAACTCAGTTGTTCATCACCAACGACAAACCCAATATTGCCGGGCTAATCCTGGCCGGTAGTGCAGACTTCAAGACAGAACTGAGTCAGTCAGACATGTTTGATCCTGTAAGTTTGCAACTAGCGTTTAGTCATAGTCAGCACAGACAATTGTTTGAAAAGAAAAGTTTATCATTATGAATTATTCTGGGGGGAAGTAGAATGACAAGCTCAGTTTTCCAATGATAGTGGATGCTAAATCTAACGTAACTTAGTACAGAAAACACATTATTTGACACTAGTAATAGTACAGCATAGTCCACAGCATATTAATATTGACAATAGAACAAAATAATCCTGGCTTAAACTTGCTGGCAGTCTGTTACTGCTTGTGACAGTGGGCTATGTCGCTAACTGGTGATAGGCCCATCAGGCATATATCTAAATTTTGAAATTCTTTTCTGGAGTGATGTATTTTGAAATTCAACTTTGGTGGCGATCCTAATTTTAGATCCCATAGAAGGCCTAACCCTATAAATTGTAGAAACTGTTCATTCAAGCATTGTCAAATTATACACTACTGTTAAGAATTGTTAAATAAATAAGATCTATTTCAAATTAAATTTAACATTTTTAATCGACTGTTTTCCAATAAAAATAGTGCAATGCTAAAGTGAACAGTTTGGAATCTGTTAGGTGGGTTTGAATTACTTTCAGACAGTAAAGTACTCATGTATTAGTTAGAAACCATGTTTAGATTATCAAATAAGGAGTGGTATCCAAACCCCATTGCACTATTTGAAACCAACAACTGATTGCAAATACTTGCTTGAAAAAACTCGAAAATAATTGGCACTACTTGACTCGAAAATAATTGGCACTACTTGACTCGATTAAAAAAATCACTGCTCGCACACCCCTAGTTTCAACTCAATTACGAGACATCATAATTAATGTCACTTGTTGTTGACATTAAATACAATGGCCATAACACATACCTGTGATTGTCATCAAAGTTAAAATAAACACATAAAAAAACATAAAAAACACAGGTTTACGAGACACATAACACATGGTACAATTACATATAGTATTTTAAATTCCGACCGGAACGACGTTTGCATATTTTTGTTACATACAAATTTGTTTTTCATGGTACAAAAATATTTTGGACCCTGTCGGAAAATATAAGGAAGGTTGGAAGGTTAGGGCATTAATTATACTGTACGTATGAAAAAGTAAAAAAAATATTAAGAACAATTTTAGGAAGTTTTAGGATTAGACCCTATGTGAAATTAGTCTTTTAACCATAACGGCTTCTTTATCGCTACTGCTACAGTAAAACCCCGCTTAAGCAAAATTATTGGTGTGGGACCGTTCCGGATAACCTAATTTTTCGGATAATCAACTGTTGGTATTATATCAAGGTTAATTTTGAAAAAATATGCAAACATCTTGGAGTTTGCAGCAGGTGGAGGGTTCATGGTACACTGATCCTTTAGTGCGATATAGGAATGCGGGAAATGCAGTATGGGTCAACCCTCCATCCCCTCACAGCCAGATCAGGTATGTGGCGAAACATGTCAAAACAATCCCTAAGTTCAGTGACCGCCGCGGCAGACGGTCTTTCGGTCCGCCATGAGTCATACGCCGGACTTATCTTCACCACCGTCCTTAGCCAACACGAGGCCTGGTGCAAGACATTTTCGCGAGGCCTTCGCTTTTCAATGACTACCTCGCCTCACCCTCCTGCCCCTCATTCTTCCAACCCCCTCCCACACACTTCTAACTTACCGTACATGTTTATGTGGTAAACTAAGTAATTATACTAGGGTAAGTGATTTTAAAAAGATGTATATAATGGCACAACATTAGACAATTACTTCTGACTAAACACATATAATTTCAATCATAAATATCAATATTAAGGGTCATTAATCAACCATAACCCTTATATATTTCCCGTACCCAGCTAATACTGTGTCAGACAGCAGTACAGCACTCAAGCACACCCCTTACAAAACTAATCCACCAATCCACACACTTTTGACCTTTATGTTATCACTAGTTGACCCGTTGCAGGAGGCCTATTTTTGAAACGGGTGAGTGGTGAGTCAGTCAACTCGCCTTCCAGCTGATTTTAGCATTGTTTAAAATCACCTCGTGAGTCAATGATTTATCTGTCCTATTATGTATATATAAAACTCCTATTGCTAAATCAATTGGAATAAATTTTTTAAATGTACTTAAATTTTGAGCATTTTAATAATAAATCATAGGTTATTCAACTGTATTTACAAATTTCGTATTGGCAAATAAACATAACCTAGTTAGGCAGTTTACTATTGACTCTTTCTGTCTTCTACATGAAGAAGACGAAGGTTATTTCTGGTCAACTCACACATTTTCAGTCACCAGCGTTTTGCCTGGTGAGTAGAAATGGTTGAGTTGGTGACTGATTTAGTAAAAATATCTATAGCAAATCTATCAGTGTTAAATGTAAATGTTCATTGAAAATACTAGTATAAATTTGGTGTGGTCGGATGTAATTAACCAAACGGTTACCTAAATAATATCTGTACTTTTGTACAGTTGATCTGAAAATAAAAAAATAGTGGTTTGAGTGACTCACTCACCTACTCACCGCTCACCTAATTCAAAAATAGGCCCCCAGCTTCGCCCGCGTAAACTATGATAGTTGTGTGTGCTGCATTTTGTGGTTAGCTCATGGAACTACTACGAATCAAGATCAGCTGTATGAATTTTCATCAGCTCAAACCAAAGTGAATGTACATAAGAAATACATGGGAACTTTGCGACCTAGCAGGGTGGAACACAAGGGGAATTTAGTAATTCCGTTTCTTATCAAGTACCTAGGGCCAAAGAGGAACAAATTTCAACACACTAGGCCTTATAGTTAAGGAGATTTCGTGAAAAGTCAGTCAGTCAGTCAGTTAGTTTAGTGCATTGTCTTTAGTTTTTAGTTTTATCGTCAATAGTCTTCAAGTCTGTTCCTGCCATGACCATGACGCCTCTAGCTTCCATGTAAAAAAATCGCCCCGAGCGCGAGACCTTCGTAAGCTCGAGGCCCTGTGCGGCCGCACTTGTCGCGCCGCCCTAAGGACGGCGCTGCTTATCTTCTCTATTGATTAAATATTTCTTGTAGACCGTTCCAGTTATCCAGGGTTTCGGTTTAGCGAGGTCCGGTTAAGCAGGGTTTTACTGTCATTTAGATTGTATATGATTATTTCAAACACAATTCTCAAAATCCCACTTTAAAAAATTGTGAACTTCACTCCATCTCTGACTCAACGTAATCCAATAAGTTATGCACGTGTTCATGTTTAGCAACACAGCTATAATCGTAGTGTAACTATAGTTGGGAAACAAGTCTTCCCATGTGCAGAGCACCTAATAGTTAACTGTTTTGGTATTTTTTAATCCTTTGTATTATTTTATCTTTTAGTTTATAGCATTAACCTCCTTATATCCAATCTATGTTTCCTAATTCAGTGTTTTACAATTTATTTTACAGAGACTACAAGCTAAAATAATTAAATTGGTTGACGTGTCATACGGTGGTGAAAACGGTTTCAATCAGGCCATTGAATTAGCTGCTGAGTCCCTACAAAATGTCAAATTCATTCAAGAGAAAAAACTAATAGGTAAGATGTCAATTTTGCATTGTGAAGATCAATATTACTTGCTCAGGAATGTTCTCCTTTGAACTGTTTGAGTTAGCTCTTTTTTTGCCCAACTTATGCTTAAACAGACATCCCAAGTTATAGCTGAGAAGTGCCAACAAAAGAGCTACAGCCAGAGTGACACAATGTCAATTAAAAAAAAATTGCCATAGCCTAACAACCAAATGGGTAACTTATAAGGAATTTTTGAACGAGATTCATATTGAAACATTGATAAATCTGTATTGATAAAACATGAAAAGTTACATAGGCTACTGGTAAATCACAAACTATATCTGGGAATCTTTTGAAATAGGCCCCTACATGTACTAAATCTGGAAAAATTATAGGATTTAATTTATTAAACTTATGGTAAACCTAAACACCCTAAATAAGACAAACAAAAGTTTAACTCTAAATTTGTTATGCCGTATGAATTTCTGGTTAA
Organism: Allygus modestus; assembly: GCA_963675035.1. Lineage (NCBI taxonomy): Eukaryota > Metazoa > Arthropoda > Insecta > Hemiptera > Cicadellidae > Allygus > Allygus modestus. Next base: position 291,512,599 of record OY776111.1, on the reverse strand, counting down.
AAAAATATGTCTTTGTACAGGACGATACTTTGACGAAATCAGTCAAGACACAGGCAAGTACTGTTTTGGCGTTGAGGACACACTGCGAGCCCTGGAGTTAGGTTCTGTGGAAACCCTCATCTGCTGGGAGAACCTCGATATCCAGCGTTATGTGCTCAAGAACCACACGAACGCCGAGGAGAAGGTCCTTCACCTCACGCCGGAGCAGGAGAAAGACAAGACTCACTTCACAGATAAGGAGGCAAGTCTAATCTGTAATGTTACTTTGGAATGCTGACTGGGAGTCTGAAATAGTGGGTTTGGTGTATTGATAGGAGGCTGAATACAATTTAAGATAAGTATTTAGATTTTTGTTCAAAAGTTCTAAAAGTGAAAACAATTAATTTTCAAACTCATATTGTATTTTTTTGTTAAGGCAATAATAAAAAAGTTGTTTGGTAGGTATTCTTTTGAACTTTGAAAAATAATTTGAATTGGCAAATTTCAGAGAGAAAGGTCCATAGGTAATTTAATCATGTCAATTTAAAATTAAAGATTTCAGCAAATTTCTCGCAGGGAAGAAGTTATTACTGTAGAAGGCCAGGGTGAGACTTCGCCTAGGACCATTACCATTTTTGGGACCTTGAAGAACAAAATACTATTGTCAGCCTATTTTTTTATTTATAAACTATATTTGTAGTGTAAATCTTCAGTAATTGGAACCTCAATAACAAATTCTTTATTAGAAGAAGTATGGTAAGTACCAAGTGGTATCTAGTTGTGTAATTGACGACGCTTACACACTTGACGACGCTTATTTTTCCCTGTTCTCTGTTGAGAAAATTTCATGTTGGGAAAAGCATCCAGATATGCAACATGAAATACCATTTTGAATAACATATTTCAAGAGAAATTTGCTATGCACGTGTTGTGTCAGGAGTAAAGAATGTCCGATTTACAAGCCATGAAGGTGTGATCCGGATTTCGGAGAGTACTGCATCCGTTTTGTTCATTGGATTATGACAAAGATGAGCTCCCTTTGATATACTCTGTCTAATGTCAGTAGTATAATATAGGAGGATTTTTAGTTTATTAGCAAATTTCCTTTTGGAAAGTGAGCTATATCATGACCTGCATGGTGAAACTTAAGCCCGGGACCACCGTAGAAGTTCCTAACATGACCCCCTGGACATGTGTTTGCACTCTAGCGGTCACATTTTTGTCCGATTTACTTTTAAATTTGGTGGGAACATTCCTTTCTATAATCAGTTGGACGAGATCGTTGGCCAAACAATTGAAAAACTCTAACCACCTTTTTGGAGATTTAATTTGTCAAAATTTGAGTTTTTGGGCCCAAAAAGGGTCAGAAAAGTGCCCCAAATATACAATTAATGCATTTCAAATGATAGGGTGTAAACAGCCAAAAATGTCAAGTCCTCCCTCATCATTCTAGCACAAATCTTTATTGAGTTATTTAAGGTAATTGACTAAACACGGTACGTTGTCTTAAGGTATTGGTAAAGGTGGTTTTAGCGAATTTCCCCCTATAGGGAAGAAGCTATTACCGTAGTCGGCATGGTAAGATCTAGGCCCGGGACCATGATAAATTTTAGTTTTGAGGTCCCGAGATGCCAAAAACACTTTTCGTTCAAAACTGTATATATATATATATATATATATATATATATATATATATATATATATGTGTCCGTGAGCACGATAACTCTCATAAAAATTGTGATTTTTATGAAATTTGGTACAAACGTGTAAAGCAACATTCATGACACAGATCGACGTATCTCGAAGGGGTACTTTCGAGGGTTTTCGTACCCCAAAAATGTTTTTTTTTTGAGTTTTTCAGATAAAATTTTAAAATTAATCAAATTTTAGTTTTCATCGTTGGATTCAGCTTAAAAAACACACTCAATGTGGTGTTTTGATCATTGATCTACGTCAATTAGTTCCAGAGATATTGAAAGTACTAGACACAGTACGTTGTCCAATGTTATCCTTATGTAGAATAAAAACAATTTTATATCTTTCTTATTTATGAACTTATACCGATCAAACTTGGTATATGGCTTCATCTGGTTGTGGTCTATTGTTATTTGCACAAAAACCCATTTTTACCAAGATAGTTCCTGTAGCAGCAAACCTGCGTACTCAGCCTCCATGTTATTCTTATGGAGAATAAGTGAAATATTAGGTATCTATTAATTATGAACATAAAATAATAAAACTTGGTATGTGGCTTCAAATAGTTGAGTTGTATTCATATTTGCATAAAAAGCCATATTTTGAGTCTCTTTTTGCAGCAAACCTGCCTACTCAGCTCCCATGTTATTCATATGGAGAATCATTAAAAAGGCATATATATCGTTTATTTATGAATGTATATTGATGAAACTTGGTATGTGGCTCACCTAGTTCAGTTATATTTATATTTGCATAAAAACCCATATTTTGTGTCTCTTGTTGCTGCAAACCTGCGAACTCAGCTCCCATGTTATTCGTATGGAGAATAAATAAAATGTTATATCGCTTTTATATGAACTTGGTAAGTGGCTTTATGCGGTATTAAGTTAAGACAAATATATGCAATGGAAATTCGCTGAGTACGCAGGTTTGCTGTGACGGGGGTATTTTGTTTTATCAGCCCCAATACCCCCATATCAACTTTGATCCTGTCGGAACCTCCTTCTAACCTTATAATGCACACAGCATTGACATCCCAATATTGCATTTAAATAGAACTAGGAATATCACAGCAGCCAAAAAATCAAATGTTTTCCAGCACAAAAAAATGGCACCTGTAAAGTTTAAACTTGTTATTTTATTATTTAAATGTGTATCACTTCTAAAACGTTAGCTTGCCGTGCCGTGTGCACACTTGTTTTTATTATTAGTTTTACACTGTTCAGTGTTTGAAAATCTATATTATTAACAGAATTGCTTGATTTTTGTTCGGTGATTTTATGCCCCTAAAACCATTAATTTTCTTACATGTTTGGTATCAATCAAAAGCTCTTACCCTTAAGATATGCCTTTTGAAAAACATCCACCTTCAGGGGTCTGCACCATAAGCTTTTAAAGTTTCATTGTTAATCTAATGGAGTTATATTTTATTAGTCAACCAGCTGATTATATTGTAAACATTTCAAAACATCTGACCCAAGCCTACAAGATTCCTGTGCAGAGAACAGGACACCTTCTAGTATTTGTTTTAATTAAACATTCAAATTGTTTTAATTACATTCCTACATTTATTTATAATTATGGTTTTACTTTTGCTGTTAATGATAAAAGTTAAAACTAGGGGTCTGCGGTGCACCGAAAAATCGGTACCGGTTCGGTACAAAACGAATTACCGAATTCAGTTCGGTACCACTAATGGCGCCGGTACTAAGTTGGTACGGTACAGCCTAGAACTACAACAAATCAGTATTCACTGTTAATGAGCCACATTTTCCCTTCAGTTTTATTCATATAACATCTTTTTCGTCCGTTGACATTCTATTGACACGTCTTTGCTCACGACAGCAACTTTCAACTTTGACTGGAATTCGCAAGTTTATAGGTTCACGGTCGGATTACGAATGATGACGAGATGCCTTTACAGCATTGATAAAGCTGCCTCCAAAGACTGGCCGAATGTTTCGTCGAGTTCCGTACGACTCGACAAGTAATGTAATAATGTACATAAACATAAACATCGAGAGTTGCAGAGGACCTCTGCGTATATTACAATCCTAACAACAAACTAACTTACTACGCATTTACACTGTCACGCTCGTCTTTGCTCGCCTAGACTTGGCTAGTGTATGGAGGCGATATAAACGTAAACAAAAACCTACAACCGAATTTGTATGACATTTAATCATTTTTAAATCAAACTGAGGGATAAACACATAAATATCTGTTTGTTTTTTATATCAACGAAATTATAACACCGTTTTGCGTTGTACATTGCCGATTGTATAACGGTCCCCTAACCTCAAATGAGTACTTGATACTACTTAAAATCGCCAAACATTTCTGATCTAAGATCGTGTGTTAAAGAGAGTAATAACATGCAGAAGGTTGACACTTATTTTGATATGCAAACGTAATAACATGCACATCAATTCAAAAACACAAATCGGGCTTGTCATAACATTTTCATAATAGGCATTATGACACTTCCTAACGTTTTATGGATGGAAATTAAACCAACCGAAAGAAATTGTTTGAATTCAATATTAAATATGTCGTGAACGGTTTAGAAGAGTGTTTAGGTTAAATATTAGTTTCATTGCTAAAACGTTAATTAATAAAAAAGTTTTACACACACTACTGTTGTAACAAATATAAAAGGTTAGCCTACATTGGTTTATAATTTTACGGCGTATATCATAATTTTGGAAACTGCGTATTTCTTTTTCTCTGATATTCACTTTCTAGGTATACTCTTTGTGTGACGATGACGTTTGGACGTAATCATCACTTCTACTGATCGCGCGTGGTCTTTGTTGATAAAATGTGTTGATCAAGCCTTGATAAAAAGTTTTGTGATAATGCCTTAAACTATTATTATTTTATAGTTTAAATATTTTAAACAAACAATGAGTGATTGTGATGGATTCTTGATTCTTGATGAACCGCCATCGCCATCGACTTCTGTTACAACGAGTAGGCTACAACTGTGACGTCTGCTGAGTATGTGTTATCTGATTGCAATGCAAATTCTTATTCTGTTGCGTTAAGTTACTTGGTTATAGGATTTAAAATTTGTTGGAGGCTATAGTTAATTTATAATTCATACAACCTGTATTTAATTTGAAAATACACACACATACCTTCCTTTCTTTTATTATTATTTTACCTTCTTACTTGTGAATAAAAGTTTATAAAGAAATAGATTTGTCTTATTTGTGTTTTATGTGACTTTTATTTGTATTATCTTTAGAGATGTGCGAGTACAGGTTTTTTAAGTCGAGTCGAGTTCGAGTCGAGTAAATGGCAAAAGATTAGAATCTCGAGTTCGAGTCGAGTATACAAATAAAAAAACACATAGGTCGAGTTTAATTGGATCAAAACAGTGTATAGGGTTTCATTTATAAATGTTGTTATTAAAATATACTTTTCTAGTCACTATGCCCTGAAAATACAATAGTAAGTCAAATAAATGGATTCCTGCTTCATTGGAAAAAGATAAGTACATTTATCTGAAAATAAATCATTCCAAAGTTATTGCCTAACATTTTGCCATGAAGGTCAGATACTCTTAATATTTTGGTATTAAGGTTTTTATAACCTATATGGTATTAATTAACAGTTTCATTAAAAAATAATTTAAGTTTTTTATTTTATTTCCTTTTAGCGAATTTCCCCTATAGGGAAGAAGCTATTACCGTAGGTCTCATGGTAAGACTTAAGCCCGAGACCATGATAACTTTTCATTTTGAGGTCCCCAGATGCAAAAAACACCATTCGTTCAAATTTTTATATATTTATATATATATACATATATATTTATATATTTATATATATATGTGTGTGTCCGTAAGCACGATAACTCTCGTAAAAAAGGTCCGATCTTATTGAAATTTGGTACAAATGTGTAAAGTACCATTTATTTGAACGAGTTCGAAAACCAGATGAATCGCACTATCCGAAGGGGGTTTTTTGGGGGGTTTTGTACCCCAAAAATGTGTTTTTTGGGGTTTTCACATGTAATTTTAATTTAAATCAAATTTTAATTTATACCATTAGATTCAGCTTCAAAAAACAAACAATTTGGTATTTTGATCATTGCTCTACGTCAATTGGTTACTGAGATATTGAAAGTGCTAAACACAGTACGTTGACTAATGTTATTCTTATGGAGAAAAAGAAAAATTGTGTATCTCGCTTATTTATGAACATAAACTGGCGAAATTTCGTATATGGCTTGATCTGGTTGTGGTTTATTGTTGTTTGCAAAAAAAAACTATTTTCCGCCTATGGTTCCTGTAGCAGCAAACCTAGGTACTTGGTCCCCATGTTATTCTTATGGAAAATACGTAAAATGTTATATATCGCTTATTTATGAATGTATATGGATGAAACTTGGTATGTGACTTCACTAAGATGAATTCTATTGATATTTGCATAAAAACCCATTATTTTGTGTGCCTTGTTGCAGCAAACCTGCGTACTCATTCCCAATGTTATTCTTATGGAGAATAATTAATATTTTAAATATTGCTTGTTTGTGAATACATTTCTTATGAATCCTGTGAAGTGTTTTAATGTGTTATGTTATATATTCATTGGAAATTCGCTGAGTATGCAGGTTTGCTGCGACGGGGGTATTTTTTATTTATCATAAGCTAGGTACATCTTTCTACGAATGGAGGAAATAAAATTACATTTAGGCCTACTAGTTAAAATAAACTTTATGTTAATATTTAAAAGGCCTATTACATGGTAAAGCATTAACCTACTTACTTACCCCACAAAATGTATTTACTAACATATCTTAGCATTAATTTTAACACTAATAGTCCTAATAAGAACAATCAGTTAATAAAATCATGAAGATACTATGTTTGAAAGTGCCCGGCAAATCAATTGATAAAATTGAAGCCATGTCTTTAGAGTTTCAAAATATTAAGAATGATTTAAAAAATCATTAATGAAACTTAAACAAAGCCTAAACAAATAACTTGTCTTTAAAAACAGCTCAATGCCAAAGGACAATAGTTGAGCCTAAAATTAATGGATGGAATTTCGTTGAGTCTCTTTTGACACAATTTCAATTACTATGGAACAAAAAACAAGCACAAACTTCTTATGCTTACCTATTAGATTTCATTACAGATTTGTTTTTGATATTTTACTTTTTTTTACAAAGTTAGGTTAACCTAAAAATGGACTATGACTATACAGGCATTGTTCATACAACTCAATCTGAAGGTCCTGGTAAATCTTCCTTTTTGGTGTAAAGAGTAGGCTAACACAAATTTATAAGCCACAACTTACTTATTTATTAATAAAACACTAAAATTCACATCACAACTAACTCTTAACACCTCAAATGCGTTGACACTCAATTTTAATTTAAAGACGACCGACGCGCAGCCGCGGACGATCCGTGGTAGCGCGGGTAAACGGCGGGAGTAAACTCGCTCGAAACCTTCGAGTTTCAGTAAAACCTCGAGTTTCAGAGCCGAACTCGGCTCGAACTCGAAATTTTGAGTACTCGCACATCTCTAATTATCTTGTATGAGATCAATTTTGATTATTTATATTTATGAAATGTATTTGAGATAGCTTTATAATTTAAATTAACTAGGAAATGACCTAAGCCGTGAATATGGGGAAAATTTAATAAATGGTATCTATGTGAAATTATTACAAATACAAACAACAAAATCTTATCTACAGAATAAATAAGCCTACATAACCAAATTAACATAAAGGGAATTATTACTGTTGGGGTTATATATATTGGGCTTTCTTTCGTTATTTACGACGAGATTAACATATTATTATTGTTATTAGGCCTATATAAATATTTGTGAACTATTACAAATTATAATCAAAAGCTTACCGAAATACATTTTTATGTCTGTTATATTTTTCTTTAAACATTTTCTTTCTGTATTTGTTCTGTTTGGTTTCTGAATACATTTCGGCTATGCTATATTACGGCTATTTTATTACCGCGTACCGTACCGATTTTGTTCCGAGAACCGAGGTACAAAACTATTTACCTTACCGACCTTAAATATCTGGTACCGCAGACCCCTAGTTAAAACTAATATCAGTGTTTTACAATGTAATAACTTTTAAATGAATTACATAAAAAGAAAGCCAAATCTAGAGGTCTTAACATCAGAAAAAAGAAAGCTTTTACAAATTAAATACTGAAGAGCAAACAACAGTGGTACTACAAGTCATTTCTGTTGCATTCAATCACTTGTCAGCTAATATGCCTATAATTGCCTTTATATGTTTTATCTAACAATTTGTCAGCAGCAGGACAAGAAACATGACCTTCCCCCCCAACAGCGAATGGTTGTATTCGTAATATTTAACGATTGAGTTATTTATTGAGTCTTACAAATTATTTTGGGTAGTAGAACGTTTTACTAAGGTAAAGTGTTGTTACCTGGGGTTTGTTGTGTTGACAGAGTGGGGTTGAGCTGGAGCTGGTAGAGAACCAACCCCTGCTGGAGTGGCTGGCCAACAACTACAAGAGCTTTGGTGCTACTCTGGAGATCATCACCGACAAGTCCCAGGAGGGCTCTCAGTTCGTCAGAGGGTTCGGTGGCATTGGAGGTCAGTAGTATGCCCGAGAGGGTGGGATAAACGTCATCAAGCCACCTTTCAAGCTTGGACCCATTACATATTGTCATTTGGGAAGACCTTTGAGAATTACCCTGTCCACATAACATAGAGGTGGAGGACATCTATATATTTTAGAGGTTACAGATCATGTTGCCAAATGAAGAAGGTTGGCAAAGGGGCAGGGGGTTTGATTTGTTCGTTGAAGCTCAGACAATGTCTAACCTTGTTAATTATGAGGTTGCATTTTGTTTTAACCCTTTTAGTGCTGTGCGTGCTCACAGTGTCATACCACTGGTACTAAGGATGTGCAAGTACTGATTTTTTGATCGAGTCAAATCGAGTTTTGCCAATTAATCTCGAGTCTTTAGTATTTTCAAGCGAATTTTATCTTCAGCATTCATATTGTTATTAATTATAGTTATTTTTTATAATTTAAAATATGAAGGCATACAAAGTATTTAAAAAATAACAAAATAACACAGATTCAACTGCTCCAATCACAGGATCTGAGCTCAAAGGGTTGACTCTTTCTGTGGACTGTGCATCTTAAAAGCAATATTGAAGTAATAATTACATATATTCTGGTGATACGTAAAAAGTGCATAGTCTTCACGTTTTCAGAAAATGGTAAATCAATGATCTACTGCTATTAAAATTCATGTTATTTAGCCCCAGAGCCGTTATATAACTAAATAAGAGTTTACCTTCCGTCAACGGCTCCAACAAATTGTAACTTGCGTTACGATCATTTCGGCATTATAATGCCATCCTCAGACACAATACAACGAATTTCAGCTGAAGCAGCGTTGTCACACTTAAAAATACACAACACGAAATGTTTGATGCTCATGTTATGTATTTTAAGTGTGACGACGCTGCTTCAGCTGAAATTCGTTGTATTGTGTCTTGAGGATGGCATTATAATGCCGAAACGATTGTAATGCAAGTTACAATTTGTTGGAGCCATTGATAGTAGGTAAACCCTTATTTATCTACTGCTTGTTTTCAAATATGTGTTTTTTACAAAATAAATGAATCTTAAGAATAGAACAATTTATTTATTTGAAACTTGAAACTTTTTATACTGAGTGCCATTTTGGTATTGCAGTTGAAGATTCTAGTTTTAACTAGGGGTGTGCGAGTAGGCCTACTCGAAACTTTGAGTTTTCGGCCGAGTATTTAATACTCGAACTCGACTCGAAGTTTTGAAAACTACTCGAAAGTTCGAGCGAGTATTTCCCGCCGATTTCCGGACGATCGCTAACGATTGCGACCGGCCAAAACGCGTAGTAACGGCCGCAAATGGCAATCGCATCACGTAAAATCGGCCGAAAATGACGACCGCGAACGATTGCGACCGGCCAAAAAGCGTAGTAACGGCTGCAAAAGGCGATCATGTCACATAAAATCGAGCGAAAATGACGACCGCGAACGATTGCGACCGGCCAAAACGCGTAGTAACGGCCACAAAAGGCGAGAGCATCACGAAAAATCGGCCGAAAACGACGATCGGACCGCATAATTTCGGCTGTGACTAACGATTTTGTCATTTTAATATTGATTAAAAGCGAAGTCTGGACCAGGTGAAATTGGCCAAATGACAACCGGACCCTTGTTTCATCGGCCGGAAACGAATGTCAAACTGTGTTTTGTTTGTCAATACGTAATCCAGTTTGATTGTACTGGCCAAAACTTTGTATTGCTACTCGTGCATTAGTTAGAAACCATGTAGATTATCAAATCTAGGGCGATATCCAAATCCCATTACACTATTTTAAACTATCAACAGATGGCAAATACTCGCTCGAAAATACTCGAAACTCGAAAATAATTGGCACTACTCGACTCGACTCGATTAAAAAAATCACTACTCGCACACCCCTAGTTTTAACCCAGTAAATTAGATATATTTGACTAATGTAAATATGTTTGCTCAATTAAGAGTAGAAAAAAAGGAAAAAACAATAGTACCCATTGTGAACCGGTGAATGCCAGAAACTAAAAATCAGTACTAATATAGCATTTAGTAATGGTTCCAAGTTACATTTTTTTGTTCTGAAGATACATAATTTATTAATAAAAACCAAGCGGGTAGGCTGATACTATATATTATATATGCTATATTTTATGGGCACCCCATATACTGCAATCATCATCATGATAATCGCTAATTACATATTAAACTGTTAAAATCATAAAGTGATTTCATTATAATGGCAAGTCAGTAGAGATCATAAAAGTATTTGGTCACAGGACCTAATGATTTGGTGAGACGTAATAACTGGGAAATGAATATTATCTGAGTCTGAATGTTACTTCATTTCCTATACCCTTAAACAAAATAATAATAAAAATATGATGAAACAATGTACCATTTAGTAAAACATGATAAAACATGGCTTTCATCATTCATGTATTTTTAATATCCTGCCAAACTAAGATCAGTGAAACTATCTTTTGAGTGTGATAGTTAATCGTTTTTAAATAGAAAATTAAAGCAACTGTTTTACTTGACCTAAATCCGGTTGACACTTGATCTGTTTTGACAGATTGACAAGCCGTGTGTTAATGTTTATTGTAATATAAGAATGCCGCTGGAGATGTGAGACTGATTAAGAACTATCATACTTATTTGATTTGTTTATTCATGTGAACAAAAAATTAATCAACTGTCTCATGATTTAAAACTTTTATATCATGACTGATATCTGTTTTTTGATTTGCTTGGGAATAATATATGTGGTAGCCGTTTATGTTATTTAAAATATAAGCATGTGGATTATTTTGGTATTCTAAGGAACAGTCTGTAAAATAAACTGGTTTCCATTTATTTCTCATCAAGGCATTAATTTTAAGAGTTCATGGGGGAAAGTGACCTGAAAAGTGGATGGGTAAATTTGGCTTTACATACTGGGTGTATCAGATCACACATGGAGTGCATGTATAGTGGAAAAACAAGTTTGCGTAGGCTTGTAGTTTCAGTTTCACCCTAATATCTGTTATGTGATCAATTCCTTACAAATATTTTTCTTAAAATTCACTGCCCCCTACTAAAGGGTCAATTTAAGGGGCAGGGGGTTTGATTTGAGAAATATTCAAATTTAAACATATATCAAGTTTTACATAATTTGTATGCCCTATATAAGAAAAGCATTTTTATAGAAACACCTAGGCTATCTTAACCCATTACAAAATGGCATCAAGATTACTAAGAAAATGGTAGAAAACAACAAACTTCATCCATAACATAGGCTCTAGGTTTTTTTTATTGTATATGATGGCCGTAGTCAATCAAGCTAGGCTTCGAAGACTTTGCTAATGCATCAATCATGTCAATGGCAAACAAACAATTCTCAATTCTTGATTCTCATAGTCAGACATGTTGGGTAATTTTTGGTTGCTTGAGGGAACTTTTATGTTACTAGGTTGTGAGCAAATAAGTAGTAGCTGTGAGGACGTTGATGCTGTACTTCCCAGAGAAGTAGATCGCGCCTACCTCTCTTGAGTCTGATGGGGGAGGCAGGAAGGGGAAGTACTAGTGGGGAATGCTCTAGTTTGAAGAGTAATGGGCGGCCCTAACGTTGGTAATGTTATCAGTCACAAATCGTTCGTTTAACTGTGAGACCTTGTATTTCAATATTTTTTGAATTTAGGATTTATTTACCAACTTATAGGATAAAAATCTGTGCACATTAATAGTGATGTCTTGTAAAATGAGAAAAATCTACTTAAAGCTTTTTAAATGTACCTTGTATGTCACACAATACAGCAGGCCTGTCTTTTGATCGTGATTGTGAAAAAATTTGTATTTTTGTTATACAAGGTCTCACAATTTAATCCAAGGAAAAGTTGCCTGAAAGAAGGCATCCCAATGTAAATTAGAAAAATGCTAGGCATTTTTAAGACCCCTAAATGATATTCATTTTGAAACATGCTGTCATTTTACTTTTTTGAGTTTTGGGCCTAAAACACAATTTTCTGTACATTTCATTTTGTTTAAATTAAAATACTGTCATTTTTATGCACATATGATGACACATTACAACACAAGCTTAGTTTATCATGATTATTATATTTGAATCAGAAATCAGATATGAATATTGGGTAAGAAAACGCAGGGTGTTCTATAAATATAAATATTTTCATGATATTGCCCGCCACATTGAAGAAGGTGAAGATAACTTAGGTCTATTTTCACCAGAAGGTTTGTCTAACACAGGGCTTTAAAATGGTGTCCAATATTATAGGCTATATATTTAGTTTTAAAATTTCTCAAAACACTCCTACACCTCCTCTATGAATCCTGTAGGGGCAGTGAATAAAGAAAATAATATTGTTGTGGAGTTGTTAATGTGATAAAAATCAGGGAAAAATGCAATCACGAGCCATGTAAACCTGTTTTGTTGCTATTCATCTGTACAAGTGATCTGAAACATAGGATGCTACTTGATTATCTTGTGTTTAAAAATATTGACAAACATTTTATTTTTAGTGATTAATTCTCAAATATAAATTTTAAAAGTTGTTTAGTTATATATGAAGCAACTTTATTCTAGAATAAACTTCCCTGATTTTCAATGCCTTAAAGCTTGTTTATTGAATCAAATACTGGTGGTTGTAGCATTAGTCTTCTAAACAAAATTGCATGATAGCTTAAAGCAAAGACGGGTTGCAGTGAAGTGTGGTAAGTGGACTAATATTAGTGTCTGGTATTTAATGCAAACAGGGATTCTCCGTTACAAAGTGGACTTCCAGAGTCTTCAGGCAGATGAGCCACTAGATGATGTGGACCTAGATGAATATTGAGAGGTGACTTGCTTGCCACAATATTCCATGTTGCATTCTTTATTTCTGAATTGAGTTTATTTTTATTTCTATTCCTAAAGAATCACTTAGTTGCTTATTAAATTAAACGTAAACAACAAAATAAGTTTATTTTCAAATGATCACTTGCCAGTTACATAATGAGCAATTTAATAAATAAATGCACTGGTTGAGTTACAAGCAGTTTTAAACTCACTCAATCAAATAAGTCAGTCGGTAGTTAAATTGATGTATTTTATTAATTCATCAGTTATTGAATGAACAAGACACCACATGTCAACTGATCAGCTAGCTACTTAACAAATCAGTATCCCCCTATAAGTAGATAAGCTATTTAATGTATCAAGCGCTGGCTATTAAATCATCAGCTACTGCTGAGTCCTTATCATACAGCCAATTGCCTCTTCTGCTCCATAAAATGATCAGCTAAATAAAAGTAACTAATAAATATTAGAGATGTGCGAGTACAGGTTTTTTAAGTCAAATCAAGTTTGAGTCGAGTAAAGGGCAAAAGATTTGAATCTCGAGTTCCGAGTCGAGTATACACATAACAAAAAACGGGATGTAATAAAAGACTTCTTACAACACTTAAGAATATATTTAAACTTATACTGATTCACATACAGACAGTACACATATATAAAAGATGGTACAAGGCTATCGATTTCGACCAGTCACACCGGTCATCATCAGGCTAATGAGAGAACTATCTTTTATATATGTTTACCGTCTGCATGTGTAAATATATTCTTAAGTGTTGTAACACGTCTTTTATTACATCCCGTAAGTAAAAACAACTCGTAATATGCTAATCAAAAAGTTGATAAAAAACACTTAGGTCGAGGTGAATTGGATCAAAACAGTGTATAGGGACATTGTCCATTTATAAATGTTGTTATTAAAATATACTTTTCTTGTCACTATGACCTGAAAATAACAATAGTAAGTAAAATAAATGGATTCTTGCTTCATTGGAAAAAGGTACAGTAGAAACCCAATTATCCGAACCCCAATTATCCGAATATCCAATTATCCGAATCGATTTTGAGTGAAATAATAGAAATATAAAAATCAAGAAAATAACAGCGGGAGCGCATGTAGCGATAATGCGCCGTGAGCCCTAAAATAAAAGCCTGCGCTGTTACCTTCCGGACGATATTTTCGCAGGGAACAATGAGTCATACCCCCTTCCCGCCCTGCTCATCATCAGTCGCTACTGTTCTTTCACCGAGATTATCGTTCGAAATGAGTACAAAACGTAAACGTGTTGTCCTTTCGCTAAGTAATAAACTCACTTTGCTCGAGATGTTCAAGTGAAATAACCAACATTGAACAGTCAAATACGTACAGTATGTAGGCCTATTGAAAAGAGCAACTGTATATACTGTATTCAATTTAACTCCTGTAATTTAATTTTTATGACGTATATTCTTGATACAGTTCGCTCACTTTCTGTTCACTACATTTATATAACTTTGTCGATAAAATTCTGATTTTTTATGTATGGTAATGTTTTTTGCTTAATTCCCGAGGTATACCTGATTATCCGAATTTCTGCATATCCGAATTGGCCCGATCCCCAATTAATTCGGATAATTGGAGTTCTACTGTAAATACATTTATCTGAAAATAAATCATACCAAAGTAATTGCATAACATTTTGCCATGAAGATAAAATACTTTTAACCTTTTGGTATTAAGGTTGTTATAACCTATATGGTATTAATTAACAGTTAAATTAAAAAAATAATCTCAGTTTTTTATTTTATTTCTTCCTCTTTATTAGTCCTATGTTTTGTATATTATGTTTAGGCCTAAGCTACATCTTTCTACGAATGGAGAAAATAAAATTACATTAGGCCTGTAAGTTAAAATAAACTTGATTTTAATATTAAAAGGCCTATTATATAGTAAAACATTAGCCTATTTACTTACCACTCAAAATTTATTTACTAACATATCTTAGCATTAATTTTAACACTAATAGTCCTAATAAGAATAATCAGTTAGTAACAACATAAAGATATGTTTGAAAGTGCCTGGCAAATCAATTGATGAAATTGAAGCCATGTCTTAGATGAGTTTTAAATATTACAAATTATTAAAAAAAATCATTAATGAAACTTAAACAAGGCCAAAACAAATCACTTGTCTTTAAAAACAGCTCAATGCCAAAGGACAGTTGAGCCTAAACTTAATGGATTGACTCAGTTTAAATTATTATTGAACAAAAAACAAGCACAAACTTCTTATGCTTACCTATTAGATTTCATTACAGATATGTTTTTAGTATTTTACTTAAAAAAATTACAAGGTTAGGTTAACCTAAAAGTGGACTATACAGACAGTGTTTATACAACTCAATCTGAAGGTCCTGGTAAATCCTCCATTTTGGTGTAAAGAGTAACACAAATTTATAAGTCACAACTTACTTATTTATTAATAAATCACCTCAAACGCGTTCAAACTCAATTTTAATTTACAGACGACGCACGGCCGCGGATGACCCTTGGTAGCGCGGGTAAACGGCGGGAGTAAACTCGTTTGAAACTTTGGAGTTTCAGTAAAATCTCGAGTTTCAGTGCCGAACTCGGCTCGAACTCGAAATTTCGAGTACTTGCACATCTCTAATAAATATTATCTGTTAATTGAATTGTCAACTATTTAATAAATCAGTAGCTACTTATCAAATGACCAGCAACATAAAATTAATTCAGTGAATTATCAACAACTCTTTCTTAGCCAATTTTTATCACATATGTAATGAGTCAGTAATTAGCTACATAGTTAGCTACTTGATAAATCATTGAGACTTAAGTAGCTTGCTTGGTATAAATTATTGCTTTTCACAAAGGCTTTGGTAGTTTTCTTTTTTTAATTAGCTTTCAATTTTACTGAGAGGTGTTGCTGAGCCATAATCATGCTGGCATGTAAATGTTGAATAATATTTTGTCTAAATTTTGCCATCATAATTTTCTATTTTAACAGATTACAAAATGGTAGAGACATTATTTTTTTGCGAGTTAGTGGAGATGCTTTCTTTTTTACAACTTAATTATACATTTATTTTTTAAAGATGCAGCATGGAAAATTATTTTTTAATTTGCTTCGGTCCAAGTTTTTTCTTCATATGCCCATTATTTACTGTTTTAGAAATCACAGGTCATTGTATTATGTTTTAGTTTATGCAAGGATCATGTTAAAAGCACACATTTAGTCATTGTTTATTTGTGATAGAGGATGAGGATGACTTACCTCAGAAGCATGGTTAAGTTATTTTATATTTTATTTTGTTGTGCATGGTTGAAATTTATGTCCAGTTCAAAGCGTTGTGATATTTATTCATCATGTTAACCCTTTGGAGAGTACGGACGTTCCTGAACGTCCATTGTGTACTATATATAAGGATTAACCAATTCCATACCTAAATGTGACATACAGGAGTAAGAAAAAAATAACATCAAAATTACATTTAATCTATCTGTATTTACTAAAAATACAATAACATTGTCATATCATTAAGAAAAACTAAAAACAACATATCAGAAAATGAAAATGTTGAAAATCAGACACAAAAAAGCTTGAGCTTAAAAGTTTTTTTTGTGTGAAAAGCTTCAAAACGGATAAAGACAAAGGTCCCACATTTAGGTTGTATCTTTCCTTTTTCTTATGAGCACAGACAAAGCATTTTTGCTGGACCCTTGTAGTCTGTTCTTTGGGCGTTGGAGTCGGCCGGGCGCAGGGGATGTTTGTCACGACTTGGGCAGTGGGCCACAATGCAACCGCTTTGTCCTCCCTAGGCGCATGATGGGTGCATCAGATTCAGCCTGAAGTCTAGCAGTGACATTTTAGTGTTGTTATGCAATGAATGCACGTGATATGGATTCAGCACACATAAATCCGTTATGTGGAAGAACAGCTTGCGGTACAATTTTGTTGTCTTCCCAGCAGTATTGATGAATGATGTCATCATGTCTGATCTGTCCACAGCACCCTTCTTCTTACAATATTCTGAAATGGCCTTTGGCTTGTGAGTTATTTGGTTGTTTTTTATGACAGCAACCATTTCGTGTTTGTGAACTGTCGACAGCATGGTAACCAGACGCTTATCACGCCACCGTACTGCGACCATTTTCTCATTACTCCTCACTTCTACTTCGCCTTTTTTCATCTTCTTCAGCAAACACGGCTTCTGAAGGTGTGTAGTTTGTGTTTTTGCCTGTGTAGACAAGGTAATCAAGAACCATGCCTGATTTGGAATCACACAAGATAAACAGTTTGATTCCATATCGGTTGCGTTTGGAGGGAATGTATTGTCAAAGTCCTAATCTACCCTTCCAAATATTAAGCTCTCATCAATTACTAAATCTTGGCCTGGAGAATAACTTTATGCAAATTTGCGTCTAATTGTCTCATTAACGGTCCGGATTTTGTAAAGCTTATCACCGCCATTTGCAAGTGAGTTGTCATCAAAGCATGCGTAGCAGACAGAGGAATCTATCCTGAGTCATAATTTTGTTGAAGATTGGAGTTGACAATAGTGGATCTGTGCTCCAGTACAGCTTTATAGCATTTTTCTTGCAATGTGGCATTAGCAGTAATAACCCAAAGAAACAATAGAGTTCATCTGCATTGGTATCTTTCCAAAGTTTCAATTTTGAAAACTTTCTGCATTCATTGCTTCTCATAAAATGTAAGCAGTATTTGTTAGTTTCAGCAGCAATATGAGCGACCAAGTCATTATCAATGAGTTTATGGAAAAAATCAATTTCCTTACTATCAAAGCCATCTAAATCAATCATCAGGCCTGACTGAGAACCATCAAAACTTAAGTTTTTAGGCTTGAAATAATCCGTATTTCCATTTGCAAATAGGACACACATTCGGGTCTTCATTTTGTTCAACAAAATTAGGTATGACTGGTTCTTCATAGTCAGAACTCCCGGTATTTGTATTGTCAATGACGTCATTTTGATTATTGGGTATCACTTGTTCTTCAGGATCAGAAAACCCTGTATCCATATTTTCAGTTACATTACTTTGACAGCCATTGCGAATTTCACTTATATTATCGGAAGTAGAGTTATTTACATCACTACTGCAAGTACTTAAATTTTCTTGCACAGGACTAACAATGATCGACTCGTATTCACCATCCTCATCGTCACTCCCAAACATAACCTCTTCATCAGAATGCAAAATATCCCCTTCATACTATGTTAGCTGATCTTCCTCACTTTTGTCATGAAGGCACTGCCGTATTTCATCACTTCGTAGAAGTTTATCAGTGTCTCGTTCCATTTTTTACGTAACATAAAGACACTATAATACACTGTTCACTGGAAAATTCAACTGTTATTAGCAATACTGTACAAACGTATAAGCAAGTGACAATACTAGCGCTATTTCGGTGTCAGGTTGCGTGGCGCGGGAAAGAACTAGTACTAGCGCTCGGCTCAAGTGACAGGTTGCGCGGCGCAGGAAAGAACTAATAGGCCACACCTAGAACCATGGCCTCACTGTACCGCGTCTCCCGTGCACTCTTGTACAAATCAAATAAAATCCGCTCTTCAGCGTGACTCAGTTAAATGTTACAATTTCAATAACTGTTTATTATAGCTAATTAGGGCATTTATTATATAAAAAAGCCTAATAAAAAATTCACCAGGCAAAGCCGTTCCAGAACATCTTTACTATTTTCAGACATTTAGCAAATGGCCGTTCCAGACAGCCATACTCCTTTTACCTGAAAATACATTACTCGTCAAAGGGTTAATATCCGTTATTGCAAACTGACATGTAAATAATTCTTTATGAAATAAAAAAAATTGCATTAAAACAGTTTTTAGGCTTGAAATAATTTATATTTCAAACTGGTGTTAGGCTATTCTATTTTTGACATAATAGGAAGAATTAGCTTAACTGCAGTTTTTATTATTTTATAAAAACGTGTCGGATTTCAAAATCACGAAAATATAATGCAGCATACCCTCTTTAGACTGGCACTGTGCCAGTCTGACACTCCAGTAATCCAGTGTTTTTTATGGATGTTGAATGGGAGTCAAGGTGATAAAAGTAACCGAACGCTGCTATAAAAGAAGGTTAAATCAGTTGCCCTAACTCACCCGCCTTGAAGGTTTACAGTGTCAGTTCTATTTGAATTATTTCCTCTGATATGCCTCTTAATTAATGTGCTTGCTTTATATTCCCAGATGGTGAATTTAATGTCATAACGTGTAAATAAAAATATAAAACATGTACCCTTCTTTAAAAATTGAGACTGTAAAAATATTTTATAAAGAAGTAGTCTGACAAATCTCACTAATAAATACAGAGTCTGCCATGCCATAAAACACAAGCGTATTCATCTAAAATCTTGTTTCAGCACATTTTGAAAGAAAGATGTAAACTTTAAAGATTTTAACACATCACAATACAATTTTTGCCTTTTAGCGAATTTCCCCCTATAGGAAAGAAGCTATTACCGTCGTCGGCATGGTAAGACCTAGGCCCGGGACCATGATAACTCGTTTTGAGGTCCCCAGATACCAAAAACACCATTCGTTCAAAACTGTATGTATATATATATATATATATATATATATATATATATATACATACACACGTGTCCATGGGTGCGATCAACTCTCGTAAAAATGGTCGAATTTTGATGAAATTTGGTGCAAACATGTAAAGCAGCATTTATGACTATAAGTTCGAAAACCAGCCAGAGCGCTCTATCCACAGGGGTATTTTGGGAGGGTTTTGTACTCCGAAAATGGGTTTTTTGAGTTTTTACATATAATATTTTAGTAAATCCAACTTTCGTTTTCACCATTAAATTCAGCTTAAAAAAACACACAATTTGGTGTTTTGATCATTGCTCTATGTCAACTGGTTACTGAGATATTGAGAGTGCTAAACACAGTATGTTGTCCAATGGTTTTCTTATGGAGAAAAAGAAAAGTTTGATATCTTGCTTATTTATTGACTTATCCTGACGAAACTTGGTTTATTGCTTCATATTGTTGTGTTCTATTGATATTTGCACGAAAAATCATTTTTTTGCTGATAGTTCCCGTAGCAGCAAACCTGCGTACTCAGCCCCATGTTATTCTTATGGAGAATAAGTAAAATGTTATCTCCCTTAATTATGAATATAAATTAATAAAATTTGGTATGTGGCTTCACCTGGTTGCGTTATAAAAAAGTTTGCATAAAAACCCATTTTTCCATACCATTCTTCAGCAAACCTGCATCCTCAGACGTCATGTTAATCTTATGGAGAATAATTAAAATGTTATAAATCATTTATTTATGAATGTATATTGATGAAACTTATGTGGCTTTATGTGGTATTAGGATACATATATATGCATTGGAAATTTGCTGAGTATGCAGGTTTGCTGCTACGGGGGTATTTTTATAATGTATGTGTGATAAAACTCTGATAGTGCACTCCTTTATGCATTTGAAGTGTTTTTATGAATGACCTTCCAATTATCTTTCACCAATCCGACACTACCCCAATTAGGCCAATGAAAATAGGTTTTAAAAATGGAAAAATTGCAAGCAGAAATATTTGGAAAATATGCACTAAGGTCTTCTGAGTCAAATACCAAGTTTTCTACTTCGGGTCAGGTGAGCTTTCGCCGCCATATTGGAAAAATGGCGGACATGATTTTTGAATGTTTTGTGCCATAAAAAGTTAACATTTCATTCAATTTAGTAAAATTTGGAATAAATAGGTAAAATTACCAAATCGTGGACGTAATGAAGCCATAACCCACATTTCAAGATCCAACTAGTATTTTTGTGCGGTTTTCCCTTTAAAAATGTGGTTTTTAAGTTTTTGAACATGTATTTAAATCTATTTTTTAAATACTTGCCATCGTGTTGTAGAGCTTAAGAAAAGAAAACTAACATTTTAGTATTTTGAATCATGATTTTATCTTGAGTGGTTCTGGAAAAAGTGAAGAAAGCCTGCCGGTTCAAAATGCAGTACATTGTCTATCAATGTTATTCTTATAGGAAATTAACAAATTTTCAGACCAAAGTCAGTTGAACATATATTTAAATTATGTCCTACAGTTAAGACTCCTTGGCACTTACATAAAGCAATTAAGGCAATTTTCAACAGGTTAGTAGGGGAAAGAAGATTGAGACAACTTACGGTATTTGTCAAATTTGATTTTTTTAACTTTTCTCTGGAACCCTTTATTGTATAATGATGATTCAAAAAAAATTGTGTAGTTTTTTAAGCTAGTTTTAATAAAAAGTTACATTTAGATACAGTATGAAAAATAAAAGAATAAATTTAAAAAAATGGTCTTTTTGGGTAATAATTGTTACAATTTGTATAGTTAGTAGTCAATTCAATTCAACTCAAAATTCTTTATTCATAGGAAGTACACAGAGTATACATTGAATAGTGTCAAGTGTCTTTTCTCACATTTAATAGACATTTACAACAAATTAAAAGCAAACCTAAATTTTGTTAATGAAGCTAAGTAAATAATAATTATTTAATCACATTTTTACACTATAAGGTTATTAAATTTTTCCTGATGCTAAAATAATACCGTAAACCTTCTACATTACTTTTCAGGTTGTACGAGAGGTGGACAAATTCATTTAATGAGTAGGGAGCTATGCTAATCAGATATTCTTTAAGCATTTTTAGTGAATTTCCTGTGGAAAGTGAATGATTATGACCCGCACGGTAAAACTTAAGCCCGGGATCACCATAGAAGTTCCTAACGTGACCCCCTGAACACGTTTTGGTAATTATATATATATATATACGTGTATGCACTCTAGCGGTTGCATTTTTTGTCCGATTTACTTCAAATTTGGTAGGGGCCCTTTCTATAATCAGTTGGACAAGTTCCTTGGGCAAAACAATCGGAAAACTCTAAACTCCTTTTTGGGGGATTATTCTTAAACCCAAAAAGGGTCAGACAAGCTCCGGACGTAAAAGTAATTCATGTATTAAGATCGGAATTAGTGTAGCGAAAGTTTCAAGTCCTCTCTCGTCATTCTAGCATAAATATTTACCGAGTTATTAAAGGAAATGTATGTCGTCTAAACACGGTATGTTGTCTAATGGGGTTTTTACATTAGAAAAAAATGTTGTTCATTTGTTGGTGTATTTGTATCATCCCCAGCAACCTGGGGCTACTTTTACTATAAAGCCTGACTGGACCTTCTCCCAACCTTATAATGTGCAAAATTTTATTCCTAACATTGCAGGTAAATGAAACCAGGAGCTTCAGAACTGCCAAAAAATCAATGTTTTCAGATTTCAATGAAATTGGAATAAATGTATGTTTTTACACTGGTTTTGAGTTTTTAAAGTTTTGTATGTGGAAATTCACTTCCCTCACGTCAGGGTGCTGCGTGCAAACTCTTTTGAATTTGGTATTGTTATTTTATAATTTGATTTCCCATGAAATTGCAGTCTATGACGACTTGTAATAATCTTGTTATACCAATTGAATGACTTTTTCTTATATTTATGAAAAGGTAATCAAGATCAACATATACTGTTGAAATAGGATACAAATTATACTATTTATGAGCCATTTCTATAAAGAATTGAGAAAAAATCCAATATGGTGGTGAAAGCTTTGAACTAGAAAACTTGGCACTTGAATAAGGGGACCTCATTATCCTAATATCCCTGGCCTGAATGTGATATCTGCCAGATTAGTGAGAGTAACATTTTTGTAGTTAAAATAATGTAATGCTGACAACCTGACAAATTTTGGGGAGATAATTTGTAAAGTTAGTTTTTGACAAAATATTCTCTCAATATCACCATAAAAATCTTTACTTCTGAAATATTTTCTTTAATGAGGATATTAAATTTGACTACTTCAAACCATAATTTTGTGTCAATTTAGATACCAAGTCATAGCCCTTTTTATCTTCAGTTACCCTTATAGGCTTTGAAATGAACTTAGGGGATTAATCCTACAAATTTTATAGTAACAATATTATTTGACACAGTTTTTAATGATCTAACTTACCCAGTTCTGTAAGCAAAGTTTTTGAACTGTAAATATTTGGTAAAGTGCAGTATGGTATGAGAAGGTTGCAATGAACCCTCCAAACCCCAAATGAAAAGTTAACTTTATACCTTTTTCCTTTTTTACATTATAAAGTATGCTATGATGTATTTTGAAAACATCACCAAGAGCTTATTTTTTTAATATATATTATTGGAGGAAAAGTCTTAATTAATTTTAATGATAGTTGAATTTTATGATGATTTTCCTTTGATAGGATTGAAATTGGCTCATTAGAACTTCAACAGCTTCATGCTGTCTCAGAAAAGAATTTCCATGCTAATGGAGTGAAACTCAATCGTTTACAATTGGAATCTTAAGTTCTTCAGGGTGTGGTTCAACAACATGACCTGTTTAATTTTTTTTGGCGTTTGAAAATGTTTGAAAATTGATAAAGAATTATAAAAAAAATTGATTAAATCTAAAATAAACTAAAGGCAGTAATGTGAACCCTCCGAGATTTTATTCCTAAAATCTAAGTCAATACCTAATTATTTTTGTAAACATACAAATTTTAATTCAGAAAATAATGACAATTGGGATGAGCAAATAACCTAATATGGTTGTTGTACTTAAACGTTAGAAATGTGAACTTGATGGTACTATTTCTGACATAAACCATTTGTTTTAGGCCTACTACGATACAAAGTGGATTTCCAGAGCATGCAGTTGGACGATCTAGACATCAACGATGTGTATGATTTGGACGAATACTGAGCGAACATTTAAGTGTGTGAGGAAGGTAGGGATGCCTGCACAACAACTCGTGACTATGCTCAATCTACCACACGCTGTCACTTTGATAATGAAAGGCTGTATTTATTTTTGGGAAAATTATATGTGTTTTCTGTCTGTAAATTACTGCAGCATTATGTGCTTTATTAATTTTTACCATAAGGAACCCACACGCCTGTTATTTGGAGGTTAAAAACCACATTCCAAAGCATATATTTTTGTAATATAATTAATCGTAAGTTGGCCTAAATTTTTTAAAGCTGCTTTAAATTTATTAGTAGTACCTAAAACAAATTTACACTGTTTAATGTTGGAGTGTGTGATATAAAAAAGTGTGAAATTGGTCATATATTCTTTGAATTAATCTCAATGGTAAATTTTTAGTTATGAGTTGTTTTGCCAACAGCTTATTGACATTGGAGTAACCCTACCTTTTTCTTCACTCAGGTCATAGTTCTGAAAATATGCAATCTTGTGGATTTTATCTTTTTCTAAAAGAATCGGCGCAAAATAAAGATGCAATAGTTTATTTATTTGATTTTAATAAATGTAACATATCATTGTTTATTTGTTAAAAATATGCCATATTTGTATCTTTGTATATGTTTTTAATCTGGTCCTGTTGAACAATTAAGTTCAGTTTCATTCCTGTTTGTTATTAATTTATAGAAAATGTATACACATTTATATATTATTATATTATTCTTTTGATAGAAAATAAAATTATTTAAACAGGCATTTAGGTATGTAATTATTATTGGTTAAAGATTATGGTTATTTTTGTATTTGTTGGAAATTTAAAAATGAGGTAGCGAGTTGTTTGTCAGGTACGAGCTTGGATTTATAATCAATTGATTATTACAAATTGTAAGAGTGTTTCTTCAGTCTGCAATATTCTTAAGAATGAATTAAATCTAAATGGAAAAACTGATAGTGATGTGATTATTTCTGCCCTGTTTCTGGGGTAAGTAATATATTAATAAAGACCACCTTCACAGAAGTAAAGAACAGTTGAACTGATAAGGGGTAAACAAAGGATTTGATGTAATGTTACACTGTGTACCCTAAAAGTCCTACTCTCTCCATGAGGTTTATAATGAGTGAAAATAATAAGGTTAACTTCTGGGAATGTTTAAATTAGAGGTTTGTGAGTACTTGCAAATTAAAGAATTTGGTAAAGTATTTCAAAACTCAAACTTTAATCTCTATGAAAACAGATTGAGTAATTCATGCTGATTCGCGGGGGATAACTAAGAATCGTTAACTGCTGAACCACCTAGTATTGGCTTTTAAAGACGACTAACACCTCTAAAAATCCAACAAAAATGTCTATGGGAAACATTAATCCATCATAAACGACAGGCAAACCGTGTGTAATCGGCCGTGAATGACAATTGGACCAAGAAAAATTGGCTGTAAATACGAGGGTCATCCAGAAAGTAAAGAACGGTTGCTTGCTGCGTCTAGCACAGCTCCCCCATCACCGCCATTGCGTGTGCGGCAGTCCACTCACCTCTCCCCCAAAGTCTGAGCCGAGTCTCATTGCTGTGCGGTCACACGTCTTATTTCTACAGCGATTCAAAATGGCGGCGGCAATCGAAAATCCCGCCAAATATGGGACAAGCAGTTTTATTCGGTTTCTGAGTTAAAAAATGTCTAGCCAATGAAATTTTTTAGAAAAACACCAAATAGAATTGGTGGTGGAAGTGCAAACAAGTCTTCAAGTCGAGTTTTCAGGGGAAAAATGGTGCAACAGGTTTAATGAAATAAAATCCATTATGCACGACGAGGATCGGAGTGGCAGGTCATTGCTCGCAAAAGACGATTTGAAAGAAAGACTTGAGGGAAGATTGGAGGAAAACAGCTGCTAAAATCTTAGCACATTACATCAATTTTAAGATTTGTTTTTTTGCACTTTCATCATTAACTTTCTTTGGTGTTTTTCTAAACATTTTTTTCAGTATGGACATTTTTTTACTCAGAGACCGATTGACACTGCTTCTTAGATTTGGCGAGATTTTCGATTGCCGCCGCCATTTTGAATCGCTGTAGAAATAAGATGTGTGACCGCACAGCAACGAGACTCGGCTCAGACTTTGGTGGAGAGGTGAGTGGACTGCCGCACACGCAATGGCGGTGATGGGGGAGCTGTGCTAGACGCAGCAAGCAAACGTTCTTTACTTTCTGGATGACCCTCGTATATTGGATAATGTAACATCAGCTGGTAATAATAGTCAGACTGTAATATCAGCTCGAATGACGCTTTAACAGTGTAATATTAGCTATATATGACACTTTGGCTACTTAATTTTAGTGCTAGATTATGGCTGTATTGTGATATAACAACCGTAAATGACAATTTGAAAACATAATCAGCCGTAAATGACAACTAGGCCATATAAAGTAAGCCACTAACTACAATGTTTGCCAAATGGCAACCATACTGTTTTATCGGAAACAGCGGTCAAACTGTGTTTGTACGTAGTTGAAAACAAACCGATTAAATTGTTACTCAAGTTTAAGTCAAGTTGTTGTCTCATAATATTTAAGTGAAATATTGGCTCCTTAGTCCTGCTCAAGATATGACTATATATAAATCTATCTGGAATAATTATAAAACCCCATTAACCCTAGCAGTGGCCTAATGTTGAAGTAGGAAAAATGGCCAAGCAGATTTGGCGATTTTGCAGACATTTTTTTGAAATTCGTATAAATTCAACCGTAAAAGTAAACCTAGCCAACCTCATATTGATTTTGATCGGAAAGAACAGGGGAATCTATAAATACTAAAAAAAGATCTAGGAAAATATTTTTTCGGTAAAGTGAAAAAAATAAAAAATAGATTTTTGTTAGAAATTTCAAAAACAGCCTCGATGAAATTTTTCCATAGATTTTTATGGACAATTTATTATATACATTTTGTAAAAAATTAATTCCCTACATAGAAATATATAACATGTTGTGGAAAGAATTTATTTTTGTAAGTTTTAGGGGCGTAATATAATAATAAATGGAAACCCGAAATATGTGTAAACTGTACAGTGTTAGTTTGTGTTGTAAATAAGTCATGTAATATATGTATATACTAATAATGATATATACATATTTGTAAAGCTAATGAAGTAAGGAATCCAAAAAAGTCATAAAGTTGATAGTAACAAATTTTTATCACTTATAAATAAATGTAAATAAAAGAATGTTTTGCTAAATGTTTTACCCCCAAATCAATATAAACATGTTGTAGTACATTCAATTCCCTACATAGAAATATACATATAAATATATTACTCACCACTAGGCCTACCAGATAAATAATCCAATTAGCCTACGACGCCTATGACACATCCTCAGGAAAGTCGTTCACCTCAATATCACTGCCTATATCATCCTCTAAATCGTCATCAATGTCACTAATACTCTTCAAGAGCACCCCGAATGTCACTACAATCCATTTTTGCGTAAATTCAGCTAAATAAATAACTAAAACACTCTTACACAGCTGACAACGGTCAAACAATAACATAGCGTGCCATTTTGGACTGGACATTGCATATTTCAGATGTCATGTCATATTTTCAATAAAAACACAAAACATCAAGACAGACATAGGAAGAAAGCTTAAAATCTGCTGTTTGCAGTGATACCAAATACAATAGAGTTTGAAGCGAGCCAAACAAACTGACTGAGACTTCGTAAACAGCTGCGCGATGTAATGAAACATTTCCTTGATGATGAAGCCAAGGGCAAACAGTGCTGCCAACGTCAAAACTAAATTACTCTACATTTCTTCATCTTAAAAGTAACATATTATTTGACTAGTAACTATAACATACATTGCATATAAATGCTATTTCCTGATCTGACCAATTTGGTCGGATTGGCCATTCCACAAAAAAACCAGAAACACCTGTTTTCATAAAATCATATAACCTGACCAATCAATAACAACATCGTCGTAACATTATTATACAGCTGCTACACGGTTAATTTATGTAATAAAATGAAAGTTCAGAAAGTGATCTTTCGAATGATATATATGTTGATCACTTTTGAGTTTATTATTATTGGTTTTTTAACGTTACAAAATGTTCAGTCATATCCGACCAATTTGGTCGGTGTGGCCACTCTAGGCGACATAAAAATCCATGGCTATGGCCATGGCTAGGGTTAAGCATTTGAAACCATCTACTAATGATGATTAGTGGTGATGGCAGATACTCACTAGAAAGTACTCTAAACTTGAGGATAAAAGGCATAACTTTATCCAAAAAGTCACTACTCGCACACCCCTAGTTGAATGGTCAAAGGACTCGTAGCAATTGTTAGCAAATATGCATGTGGTGCAGTAGTTTTTGGCCAACATGAAGAGCTCTAGTCACCTTTCCTGGTGGGGCAAGAAGGTTTCTACATTTTAAAGTTTCTTGAAAGATAAAAAAAGGAAAGTCATGTGTTAATGAAACATATTTATTCCAATTATATAGTGTGTATACATTTTACAAAATCAAACTCCAAGCAAACACATTACCATTTGATAACAAAATATTATATATATAAAAAAATCCTGATACAATGAGTAATTAAAACTGAAAGATAACAAAACAATACAATATTATTATAAGTCACTTAAACCTAATAATCATTATCACAGTTACTTGAAGTGAAACAAAACAAGGTAAAACTAATTTAATATTACCTAATGAATTATCATACAAATATTGATTGCCCCTTTAGAAAAGGAATGTTTTGTTGAAAACAGATGAATAGGAGTTGACAATTATGTTTTCAACCCTTCTAAGTATAGTATTTCAATGTTGGATTATGTCTAAGCTTTAAAAATAGTATTAAAATTATATTAAAAATAGTGAACGAGTGTAATAATTACAGTCAACTCCCGATTATCCGGGAGCGGGTTAATCGGGTCGCGGTTTAACTGGGGTTTTTATATATCCCCTTCTAAACATGAATAGAGCAATAATAACAATTTATTTTGCTAAATTATCTCCAGAATCGTATTTAATTCACTTTGATTATTAGAATAAATACTATACAAACAATTTAGTAAACACAACATAATCTGAGAATCTTGTCATCTCGCTAATGAGCCGTGGGCGCGAAGGGGAGCAATGACCTCGACACTGCTCTAGCCACTGCACCTGGCTGGGCAGAGCGACAGACGGACGGGCGGAAGCGGATGTCTAAAAATAGAACCATCTCAAAACAATCGCCCTTCCTGCCGTTGTTCACCCTCATGGGGTTTTTCCCCCAGTGCGGAACTAATTAGCATACTGTTCGGTGTTTAGAGATTTTTAACCTATTACATATCATTTGGCGTTTTGATAGTATTTACTGCTATCAACCATTGTTAGTATTAACTATTATTATCTTGATTGTTTGTAGATGTTATCACAATTTAAAGATTTTTGAAAGCATTTAATTTACATAAAGATATTTTAAATGACATTAAAACACAATATTGTAGTATAAACATGTTGATAAACCTTTATTATATTTGTAATATTCAATTTATTGAATCTCTTTGTTTTAACCGTGGTTTTGGGTTATCCGTGAGCCTCCAACCGGTCATTACCCCGGATAATCGGGAGTTGACTGTACATGTAATATATCCAATGCAGCAGTAATGTAACCATAATTGTGTTTAAGAAGCAGATATCTTTGATATTTTTTTTTATTAGTTTCAATATTATGTATTAAATTATAATTCCAAATGAAGTCTGGGTTTAAAAGGAGGCCTTTTCTTCACCACTTGATATTTATTTGTAGAAATAATTTTAAAATATAGTATGAAAATATTGCTTGGTTGAAACATTCTTTGTGAAGCGACTGCTTACTTTCTGGATGGGGTTAGCTAATACCAGGAGGATAATGAAACAAATTAAATGGACTCATATACAAATCTGAAACAATCCTTAAATTAACATGTAAAAGGTGCTTTTTTGTTTTAGTTTTTTAAATAGCTTGGCAAACCCAAAAAAGAATTTTAACTTTTTAAAGTTAGGCTGTCATATTAAAGGGGTTTTATGATTGTAAATTTGCCAAAACGTCAGGATTTTAAAATAAGGCTTAGATAAAGTGCAATAAAAGGCAAAGGCTTTGATAAAAACATGGGCCTATTGTATGATTTAAGATAAAACTAAATAAATACTAGGGATGTGTCGATTCCAAGTTTTTCGATTCCGGTTCCGATTCCTACAAATCGATTCTCGATTCTGATTACATCGATTCCTAATAATAGTTAGGTGAAATAGCAAAGAAATATTTTAAAAATGATTAAAGACTATAAGTTAGTCAGCAATTGATTTTTATTTAATAAATTGAGACAATCAGTTGGTTGGTGATTATTTTTCATTAATTAAATAAAGTAAACTTACAAATAAATAAATAATAAAAAAAACAGTTGAATGGCATGTTTATTTTTCATATAACTGTTATACTTTAAGTTATATAAATCTCCCATGATCAATCAATCAATCAATTTAATTGATAGTGATAATGAAAACTAGTGAAATTTTAACACTTTGGATAGTTTTCTAGAATGAACGTCAATCTTTGGACCCCGAGAGTGAAAGTGGAGTTTGCCTATAAAAAAATGCTGAGGCCAAAGGCTATTAAGAGGTCATGGGGGTCTTAAGCAACACATAAATATTTGCTACAGTAGAAAAATGTTTCCTGTTACCTGGAACAACATTTTATAATGTAAATGGATCTTGGTCTGTTCAAGCCATAGGTTCTCTGGTATCAAAAAAAAAGTCAGAGGAGCGTAACAAATATAATAGTATGGCAGAGGTGCAAAATATGTCAGATCCTGTGATATGAGCTGGGGGGAATTCTAGGCTGTTTGGTTTAAATAAATTTTCATAAAGGTGGAATTTTTTCAAGCAAGCGAGTTTTTCCGCCTTTTAGCAGGCGTTCGCTAATAATAACGAGCTACTGAACTATATAATATCGGATGTAACAACTAGCGGACTGCATAAAGTTGTTATTGATGATGAATTAGTTTTTGCCGACTGAATCCTGTAATACTGGCCATAGATGAAGATTGAGCCACAATATCGGCTGTAAACACTGACTGGATCATGTGACATTGGTTGTAAACAAAGACAGGAACTCGTGATAACAGCTATAAAAAAACTAGATCATGCTGGGACTAAAAGGCAACATTTGTTTTGCCATTCGGAAATGAGTATAAATTACAAATGATAACTCTAACTCAAGTAGTTAATATTCAAAACTATCTAATAGCAACAATTCGTAAATACTCAGAATTAATTGGAAAACAATTTGGAAACGACTCGACCTGTTGCAAAAAAATCACCACCCCTAACAGTTATTAACCCTTTGAGTGCCACGCAACGATATATCGTTGTGCACAGAACATCCGAAAAATACTTCACAACGATATATCGTCGTTGGTGGTCTTACCGAAAAATACATTGCAACGATATATCGTTGTTATAGAAAATTTTTCTTACGTCATTACTTTTTATTATTTCTTTCAGGACATTTCCAGGATATTTTCTAGCTCTATAAATCTAGTAGTTATTTGGTGAAAATCTTATATTTGAACAATGTTTATTTATCTGAAAAAATATATAAAAAATTTCCCGCATGTATAATATGTACCTATTCAAATTTTTTATTTTTTATTTTTTAGATATTATATATGTGCATAATATTATAGCTAAACTTTAAACTTACAAAACAAAAGAAGTTCATAATAATATCTTACCAAATAAAAAAGTTATTGATTTTATGTACAAAACCCTTGCAAAATGTTGATTTTGAGAATCGTTATAGAAAATTTTTCTTACGTCATTACTTTTTATTATTTCTTCTAGGACATTTCCAGGATACGTTCAGGTAAACATATACTCCATAAATATACGAGGCCTAGTTAATCTGCTTTATGAAATAAAATTGTAATAAAACTTAAACCCTTGAATAAAGTTAGGCTACTGTCTTGTGTACTAATTTGCCGTTTTTATATTTTTTTACATTTATGGAAATAACTTGTCCGCCTAAAGCCCAAATTTGATGAAACTTTCAGGAAATATTTTTGAAAACATGTCCTCTATAAATCTAGTAGTTATTTGGTGAAAATCTTATATTTGAACAATGTTTATTTACCTGAAACAAACAAAAAAAATTAAAAGAAATTTCCCACATACATATATGTATTCAAATTTTTTATTTTTTAAATATTATATATGTGCATAATATTATAGCTAAACTTTAAACTTACAAAACAAAAAAAGTTTCATAATAATATCTTACCAAATAAAAAAGTCATTAATTTTTTTGCAAACCCTTGCAAAATGTTGATTTTGTGCCTGGCCCTTTTTGGATATACTGTGTTAAAAACTCTGGCACTCTAGGGATATGACGACCGAAAAACTGGCACTCAAAGGGTTAAGATAACTTATAAATTTCCTCATGTTTGAAAAAAAAATCAGATGATATAACAGCAAAGTTTAAATGCATGAACTATTGTTTAATCATGCACTCTTTATTCCTCATTATCATATATTTCACCTGGTAAAATCTTAAAATACAAATTCAAATTCACTGACCAATTTACTGCTAATGGACATTTTTAGCCAATGTATATTTTTGCAATTTGTTTAGACTGGTTTAGGCTATACAAATTTAAACTGGTTGGTTTATAAAGTCCCTTTCCTCTTATTTTTTCCTACAAATTATATTTCATGTGTTTTTATAACACGTGCCTTTCATAATTTAGGTAAAAGCACTAATTTGAGTAGTGTTCTAAAATATTGGGAGTGACCTGAGGTCTAAGACATAGGTGTCAACTTCAGAACTCTTCATTAGAAGATGGTAATGTGACATGTCGTTTAACACTCTATTTGTTTGCTGAAAACAGTGGTGCAATCAAAATTCAAAAGGTTTGTAGTTTCCAAGAAATCAGTGGGTTAAGAAAAAACTAATTAAAAGTGAAATCCGTTGGGGAAATTAACAACATATGACGGTAGGTTCTGGGGAAGATTAAAGGGTTTGAATATTTTCTCCACCCCTGAAAGGATTTAGATCCTCACATTTAGTAGAAAATCTTACAAAAAAACATAGCCTACATCAATAATCATGAAATATGACATTTAATTCCTGTTAATAATTTTTATCTGAGAAGAAAGGCCTCTGCCTAAATTAAATATTGCATTATAAATGTGAAACATTCTTAATTTTGTTTGATGATAACAATTTTAATTATAAAACCACTAAATAGAAACACCCTAAATCCTCAGTAAAACTGTGACTGAAAAAGTGCTACTGTATATACTGGTTTTAATACTCACCGAAATGTAATCTGCTTCTTATAAAGCCTATTTGTCAATAATGGCTAGACTCCATAACAAAACAGCATATAAAAATAGAGTCTTCACAAATTATCAACCCTATAATTTAAACTGATCATTCAAATTTTATTGACTAGTTAAATAAAAAAGAAATAATTAAAATGCACAGCAAGTTACTTTTGGGTTAGGATTTCCTCCAGTGGTTGAAAATAATTACGTTGGCAGTCTTGATGTGAAGGGGGCACTAATGAGATGCTGTGGCTGGTGCTCATGACTAGTGGTTGGTCTGACTGATCTGCAGAATGACTGAGGAAGGTTATGTTGGCAGTCTTGATGCGAGGGGTGATGCCTACTAGGGACAGACAGGGGGAGATGCAAGGTGTCGAGCAGTGGCTGAAACTTATGACTGGGGAGGTTGGTCGGACTGGTCTGTAGACTGGTTGAGGAAGGTTATGTTGGCAGTCTTGATGCGAGGGGTGACGCCCACTAGGGACAGGCAGGGAGAGATGCATGGTGTCGAGCAGTGGCTGTTGCTCAAATCGCACTGATCCAGTAGCTTCAGCAACTCTTCAGCTGTTGGCCCACCAGAGTTTTGCATTGCTGGAAGCACAGTATTTTAAAATTGTAAGCTGTTTCACTAAAATAACCCAGTAAAATAAGTGTAATGACAATCTATATTTAACAACTCCATCAAGTTTATCTACCATAGAGGTCTGGCTCAGGTTTAGTCGAGTTGAAATATAGACACTGCTGAATGCCACGTGTAGAAAAGGATGAAATTAGTTGGGTTTAATAGATTCTTCTATTGTGAATTAAATGTGATGTTTGCATTATACAAAATTAAATTTCAGCATGGTTTAATACGATAAAACAATATATATTAGGGGTGTGCGGTACCATAAATTTCAGATCGGTACGGTACAATGTATTGTCATATGTACTAATTTAGTTATTAATTTGCATGTATCATAAACAAATTATTGAGTAATAATTAAGGTCATATACAATTTTTAATGAATTTCCCCTATAGGGAAGAAGCTATTACCGTAGGTGGCATGGTAAGACCTAGGCCCGGGACCATGATAAATTTTTGTTTTGAGGCCCCCAGATGTCAAAAACACCATTTGTTCAAATTCATATATATATAAACTTATATATAGTAATATATTAGTAATATATTAGTGATATATATATATTAGTAATATATCACTAATATATACTAAGATATATATTAGTGATATATTGGTAATATATTAGTGATGTGTCAAAACCAAAACTTGAATCTCAAAACCACCAAAACTTTGGAAAAGTTTCGGTTTCGAGATTCGATCGGTGAGTTTCGAGAATCAAAACTCAAAACTGCTGAGATTTTTTGTGTCTTTATTGTTGTTTTTTTAACAGAAATCACGCCCGTGTTTCGATCAATAATGCAAAGGTCAAAAGCCTACTGTCATCGGTCGTCTACCTTCACCTTTTTTGGATTATTGATTTGTTATTTCCGAAAGAACAACTCTAACCAAAATATATAATTAGTTTTAATTAATTTTTCTGGATTTATTTTTCATAACCATACCCAGGCAAGTAAATAGGGTTTCGCGATTTGAGTTTCGAGATTCGAGATTCGATTTTGTAAGTTTCGGTTTCGGTTTCGAGATTCGAAATTTCTGGTTTTGACCATCACTAATATATATATATATATATATATATATAGAGAGAGAGAGAGAGGTATATATATATATATGTGTCCGTAGGCATGATAACTTTAGTAAAAATGGTCTCATCTTGATGAAATTTGGTATAAACTTGGAAGACAGCACCTATTTTCATGAGTTCGCGAACCAGAGAGGTCGCTCTCTAAGGGAGGTTTTGTACCCCAAAAATGGGTTTTTTGAACTTTTTACAAATAATTCTTTTTAAACCCAAATTTTGGTTTACACCATTAAATTCAGATTAAAAAACAAACAATTTGGTACTTTGATCATCGCTCTACGAAATTCTACTAAATTCAAAATTGAAGTCCATAACAAATATTACAGTACATTTATTTAAACATAAGTACCACGTAAAACTGGAAAATAAATTAAGAAAGTAATAAAAGCGGTACAGTGATATAATATTAATTTGGCTATATCACATTTAAAATAATTAGTTATTAACCTCATCAAAAAATAAATTTAGGTTGTTATTAATAATAATTTGTAGTTGAATTTTCCAAAACCCCACAAGATAATCTAACATATAACAGACTAGCTGTTCCCGCAGGTTTCGCCCCACAAATAATTTATAAAAACAACAGTTGTGTGTGCTGCATTCTGTGGTTAGCCCGTGGAACTACTACAAATCAAGATCAGCTGTTTGTATTTTCATTAGCTCAAACAAAAATGAATGTCCATAAGAAAAAAATGGGAACTGTGTCGGGATCTCTGGCGGAGCCCCCCGTGGCAGAACAACGGGCGACAGTGTGACATTGTCGCAGAAAGAAAGCGAGTGCTGCAGAAAGATCACTCACATAAAAGTACACGGCTGCAGTCAAATAAACAATTAGTCAATAAAGTTATTGCTGCAGAAAAATTCTCCTTTCTGCACAAAAAACTTTAAATAACCATATAAATTCAAGTAAACGTAATATTGTAACCTCAAAGTTGCGCAGTCTATTTTTTGAGGCAGAAATACGATTATACTCATAGTAGACTGAATGAGCTCAGAGCTTGTGACGGTTGGTGAGCGATATCCAATACCTATCATATCGTTTCACATTGTTGCGATATGACAAGTTGCGAAACATATTTCGATAGTGTATATAGGAAGCGATATACGAGGGCTGTTCAGAAAGTAAGTTCCGTTGGGGCTAGTGAGTAAAGGAGAGGGGGTAGAAGTGTGACCAAATTTCATGCACTCTTCTGTACATCATTGTGACTGAAAATCTTGGTTACCACAAATTTTGTGCTCGGTGGGTGCCGAAATTGCTCACAACTGTTCACAAAATGAACAGAATGGGCGCTGCCCTAACATTTCTGGAGCGATACGACGAAGAAGGCGATGAACTTCTTGATCACATAGTGACAGGCGATGAAACATGGGTTTCTTATGTGAATGTTGAACAAAAAAAACAATCAATGGAGTGGGGTCACACTGCGTCGCCGCGAAGGCCCATCAAATGCCGACAAACATTCTCAAGGAAAAAACTCATGGCAACTGTTTTTTGGGACAGGAAAGGGGTTCTATTGGTTGAGTATTTAGAAAGGGGCACTACAATTAACTCAACAGTGTACTGTGAAACGCTAAAGAAACTGAGGCAGGCAATCCAGAACAAAAGGCGCGGCATGTTGACCGGTGGCGTTGTTTTCATTCACAATAATGCACGTCCTCACACTGCAGCAAAAATTCGTGAGCTTCTGGACCATTTTGGTTGGGATGTTTTTGATCACCCACCTTACAGTCCTGATTTAGCGCCAAGTGATTTTCACTTGTTCCCTAACATGAAAAAATGGCTTGGGTCACAGCGCTTTGTGAAGGATGACGAGCTGAAAGATGGCGTCAACGGGTGGCTACGTGCACAGGCGGCAGAATTATTTTCAGTGGGAATTGAAAAGCTTGTTCCTAGGTATGATAAGTGCTTAAATGTTAGTGGGAATTATGTCGAAAAATAGTTTAAGACACACACTTTAAGATGTATATAATAAATTTGTTGTAGATCCATTGAGTATTTTTTTACACCTAAATGGAACTTACTTTCTGAACAACCCTCGTATATCGTCCATTTTGATATTTCAAATTGCAACGGCACATAAAAAAGATGAATCTTACTTATAATGTTTTTGAAGTGCTTGTTTTGGAATTAAGACACGGTGTATAAAGGGAACCCTGTAATATGTGAACGACATAATATGTCAAATAAATACCTCCGTCGCAGCAAACCTGCGTACCCAGCGAATTTCCAATGCATGTATATGTTTCTCACCACCACATAAAGCCACTTACCAAGTTTCATAAAAATATATAAATAAATAAGTGATCTAAAGCATTTTATTTTTTTTAGGGCTGAGTACACAGGTTTGCTGCAACGAGGAAGATAAGAAGTTTTTTTTAGTAAATATCAATGTAACTCAACCAGGTGAAGCTACATACTAAGTTTTATTAATTTATGTTTATAATTCAGGGAGATATAAAACTTTACTTATTATCCATAAGAATAACATTCGGGCCGAGTATGCAGGTTTGCTGCTCCGGGGATAATAAACAAAAAATAAATTGTTTGTGCAAATATCAATATACCAATACTACGTGAAGCCACATACCAAGTTTAAGTGTTACATACCAATATACATTCATAAATAATCGAGATATCAAATTTTATTCATTCTCCATAAGGATAACATTGGACAACGTACTGTGTTTAGTACTTTGAATATCTCTGCAACGGTTGGACGTAGAATCACAATTTAAACACCAAAATGATTGTGGAACTAAACTGATTGGTAAAAGCAAATGTGAAGTTTACATTAAAATTAACTGAGGAAAAGCAAAAAACCTTTTTCCCATAAGATTAACATGGGAGATTTTATGAGCAGGTTTTTTTGGATTTTCTCCGCAACCACTGAACCTAGGTTAATAATTTAAAATACTATATTGTTTGTTTTTTTAAGCTCTATAACATGGTCCAAACCAAAATTAAGTGTTTTAAAAATGTTGGGGTGAAAAATGCAAAAAAACTGATTTTTTGAAAATTTAAAACCCCCCTTCCCATAGTTTGATTTTTCTGGTTTTCAAACTTAAAGTCATAAATGTCACTTTACACATTTGAGCCAAATTTCATCGAAATCGGAGATTTTTTACTCAAGTTATCGCATTCACGGACACACATATATATAAATTTTAATGAATTGTGTGTTTGTCATCTGGGGACCTTAAAACAAAAAGTTAACATGGTCTCGGGCTTAAGTCTTACCATGAGACCTATGGTAATAGCTTCTTGGGGAAATTCGCTAACACGAAGCAGTGTTAGTGATACCGTTATACCGTACACTACACAAGCCTGATACGATATGGCAGTACGATATTTAAAGAGAATCGGGATGTTTATAATGCCACTGCGCATCACTCGGATAGGTCATGTGATCGTGCGAGTGTTATGATTCTACCAACCAACCAATGGACGTTAGCAATGTGTAGCGCTATTATCTGTAGTTTGGTTAATATTGTTGTGGTTGGGGAGCACCAATGAGATAATGACCTCATCCGGTGAGCGGGTTATTTGCTCAGTTTGTTTAGAAAGTTTATTCTACAAAATTTAAAAAACCATTACGCAAGGATTCCCTGTCATTGTCCGTTAAGGGTGTCCACACTTCTCGCTAACAGGCCTGAACATTCAGCCGAATATTCTCCCAAACGTTCACTGAATATTCCGTCCTGTTTTCAAAAGTTCGTGCAGCTTCCACAATGGCCACACTTCTCGCAATACTCCGAACATTCGGAGATCGGCCAAATGTTCGGGCAAATTCGCAAGAAGTGTGGGGCAGCCTTTAAATATAAGTCTGCTACGAGCGAAAATTATTTCAATGCAGGGCCCTTTATCAAAAATATGGCTCTCAGTACCACAACCATATCAAGCCAGTTTCAAAAAGTAAACTTAATTAATGTCTGAAATGGTAACATCGAAAGTTGTTAGAAGAAAACAAGAAGACCTAAATATTTATTTGCCTTGTTTTAAGTGTTAGGGAATAATCAAGTACATTTTGTATCATCAGTGCAACTTAGGGATGTGACTGGGTCATTTGTATATTCACAAAAAACCTACTCAATAAGAACGAAACATTATTGATCGGTTTGTTGTAAAGAGCCAACAGTGTTTCCAAATATGTTATTAAAAAATATATTTGTTCTAATACCGCAAATTATGTCTATAGTTCTTGAGTCTCAGTCTATAAACTAATTTAGAAGCAAGTGCTTATCTTTAGGGGTGGGCGAGTACTTGAGTTTTCGAGTACCTGTCGAGTATTTTCTAATACTCGAAGGCCGAGCGAGTATTAGACTACTCGAAAATTCGAGTCGAGTAGTTTGATATTCCCGCCGTTTACCCCAAATACTGGCAATAGCATAACTACTCCCACCCACGTTTACGCCGCTAACCAATGTTTAACAAAATAATGACTGAAATAGAGAAAAATAAGCCTAAAATCTATTTTTAGCTCATATGAAAGGAGACAATGACACGTGGGTTATTTATATTTATTTTGTGTGGCATTTGCAAAATTATGTGTAATACAACTGAATTTAAAAGCAGTGTCACAAACAA
Source organism: Allygus modestus (assembly GCA_963675035.1). Taxonomy (NCBI): domain Eukaryota; kingdom Metazoa; phylum Arthropoda; class Insecta; order Hemiptera; family Cicadellidae; genus Allygus; species Allygus modestus. The sequence continues at coordinate 291,473,054 of OY776111.1, read as the reverse complement.
GACTTACCCAATAGTTGGTAAATCAACCTGTGACACCCACAATGTGATTTACCAACTATCGTGTAAACACTGCCCAAAAGATTATGTTGGTCAGACATCGAATTCCTTGCGAGTACGTATGACTGGCCACCGTTTTGATGTGGTACATAAAGACAAACGAAAACAAATTTATAATCATGCAACTCACCACAGCCAAAATTTGTAAGGGTGCTATGAACTAAAAGCACTTCACAAAATTAAACCACATCAAAATCCAAAATATAACCAACTGATATTAAGAAATTCTGAATTGGCACATCAGTTGGTATTGAAGACCATGGTTCCTTCTGGGTTAAATCTCAGGTAATTTTTCTTAAGTCTAAAATAATTCAACTCAGCTGACTTTAATTCAAATTTTATTTTTTTACCTGTACCTAAAATCACATGTTTTAGTTTTTAAAAGTCAGATGTAAAATATTTGTTTATTTTTATTTATTTACATTTCAAATTTCATTCTTTCTCCTTTATTGCTTGAAAACGTTTGTATTATAAACAAAAATTTGCAAAAAACTTCTTTTTCATAATTTATATCTATCTGTTTTAATGTGTTAGTATATATATATATATAGTTTCGAACGAATGGTGTTTTTGGGGTCTGGGGACCTCAAAACGAAAAGTTATCATGGTCCCGGACCTCGGTCTTATCATGCCGACTACGGTAATAGCTTCTTCCCTATAGGGGAAATTCGCTAAAACAGTTTAATTTGAAATCATAATAGAGAAAGAACGTGATTTACAAGATAGTATTCCTGTTCTCACTCTAGGAATGATGTTGGACAAACAACTGATTTATAGCTAATTACCGGATCCCCTCACCCATCACGCTTTCCTATTCTAAACCTTTCTCGTCTTCAAGGACATATTTTTTGCCGACCCTATCCAGCCCCTCCCCGCTCCCCTTACCCACCTTTCTTATCTCCATTCTCGTTCAGCTATAAATAACACCTGTCAACGTCTCTTTTCCTATGTGTTTTGGGGCTTGTTTTCATTAAAGGAAATGACTAGTTATAAATAGGAGTCGATCTAATTTAAACCACTTATTTTGTTAAACATTGTTTAGCTTATCTCTGTTTATTGTTTGAAGCAGTAAACTGTACCATACCGAATCTGTACCGAACCAATGACGGTTATTAGTTGTGTACCGTACCGGTACCGTTTTTTCGGTGCATCGCAGACCCCTTATATATATATATATATATATATATATATATATATATATATACTTAAGATGAATAAGGTAAAAACTTACCCATTTTTATGAGTTTTATTTTTCAATCAACATGTTTCGGCATCTAAGGCCATTTTCAAGTTGATAAATTTCACATAGCTAGTTAAGTTATAAAGTAAGAGAAATTATAGTAAAATCAAAATGTAAACATGTGAAATCAGAGTAAAATGAAATTTAAAATATGTACAAATAATCATGGCATCGTTTTGAGTTTGTTGTATATCTCTTCTATCTATTTATGTTCTCGGCTCATACTCCATATTTTTTTAAGAATTGGATTTGTAATGGTATCTTGTGAATTTAGTATATTTTAGGGATTTTCTTTGTATTTCAAGAATATATGCAGTTCTTATTTTGAATACATTTTCATTTTATTCCCTTTTGTCATATATTCTAGTACCGTCATATTTTAAAGCTGACTTGAAATGTAACAAAACTCTGGGTTAAGCACTGTTCGACCTTTGGGTAATTCCCTCACCTTCAAATTAATGAATACTGTATTTGTAATATACTCCATACCCAATTTACTCAATACTGTCCATAAGACAGCCCAAGACATGTATGCGGCTCACCTGGCTCCCCCTTCTTGGCGAGGTCCAGTGCAGTAGTCAGGTCCCACATCTGCAGAGCTCCGTTGCTGTGGCCGGTGAAGATGAAGCGTCGTGGCCGGGAGCCCATGCGACTGGAGCCCTCACACTCGTGCACACAGAACGATGTGATCATTGTACCGTCTACCGACTTGATCACACACACCCTGAAACACATCTCCGGTTTTACTTTTAAACATATAAACTAGAAATTTGTGTAAACAGAAAACATATTTTAACCTAAGGCAAAAAAAATCAGCTAATGTCGAGATCATCAGCTGTTTGTTTTTGTCATTTATATAAATGTAGTAAAACTGCAAACTTGTGTACGTCGATTGTATCGAGAGCAGTAATCGATTGTAATTCATTTTTGCATTGTTGTCAGTTTAATAACAGTCCACAATGTTCGATATATCAATCGTTATAGTTAGCCTTCAGAACCTAACACTAACACAAACGTAACAGACAATAGTTCAATACATCTGTAACAGCTGTTTGTTTTAAATAGCAAGAACAAGATGGAAGCCATTTTGAGAGCAAACTTTCAAAGGTAAACGGAAGCCATTTTAGGAACAAAATAAAAAAAAACAAGTTGTAAAATTTTACTTTTGTGAAGTAGTTAGATGAAAAATATAGTTCATCAAAAACTAAAGGGCCGAAAGTGGCTTTTCGATCCTTGCTCAAGTTTAACTTCAAATTGCCAGTTAAGGGTGTGGTTTGCTGGGCTAACAATCAAGATCAACCAATATTGGCTACAGCCCAACTATCAACTAAATTGTCTGCTATTATAGTGATAAAATATACTATTATCTGGTATTTTAACTTCCCTTAAAATTAAACAAGGAAAAAATTATGTATAAAAATAACACAAGTAACTAAACATGTAAAAAAAAATTCTTGTATACAATGATAAAAAACTACATAGCATAGATAATAAAAATCTTACTTTCCAAATCCATCTTTCTTGCCAAGGTCATTAAAACAAATGATTTTTATTAGACTAGCTAGCTCTCCATAATATTTTTTTTTGTTAAATTTATAGTAAGATTTGGAGTGTGAAACCCCGTCAGAGCCACCAAGTATGTTCCTTCCTAGAATGAAGCACAATTTGCTGGGAAGTAAAATTGTTTAGAGGGCTAACTCCTTGGTTTCCAGCGGCGGCTGCTTGTCAGCCCTCAAAACAGGCAGTCTGTCCTGCCCTCCTAGACTAATTAACCCTTTGAGCGTCAAGCTGGTGAATGGTGTGGTTGAATCTGTGTTGTTCTGATTTTTTTAAATATATCGATCGTCTCAATGTTTAAAATTATAAAAACTCTGCTTCAGATGGGCACATGCGCAGTAAGGATCAAGAAAAGTAGCAAAATTCCTAACGAGATTTGTAACTCATAAAGAGTTCACCTATCCCATCAGCTTGGACCAGTGTCATCCACCTTTTGCTTAAGGTCCACCCTCCCCATCTACTCTGCCACAGAGACATGTGAACTCTCCAAGAGTTGCACATAAAAATCACTGACTGAGATGGGATTTGAACCCTTGATCTAAGCACCACCCCCTGGGCAGGGGGATAGTGCCTTGACTGCTCAGCCAACATGATCAGCTAGCAGTTGAATCGGACTGTATGGTATTATAGCACATATCGGACGCAGAGAGAGCTCACATCGGTGCAATTGCTTTAGGCCCATTCTACACAAGCGTGAATCCTGCGTGACCACACCAAAACTTTGTGCAAACTACATGTGGCAGGATCCCCGTCGCGTGAAGTAAGCGTGAAACCCATTCTACACTAAGCGGTTCAGACGCTTCAGTAACATGAAATTTATTATGAATTGTATTCTCCTGTAAACTTTAGGAATGTTATGTAAAATATTATATACGTGGAAAAATGTTTCTTTTGGGAGTGTTTGCATTTTTACTTTTTCCCCCTTATATGGAGAAAGTATTATTTTTGTCAAAATTTTTGAATTTGAGTTATTAGTGGAAATATTCATTTTGATGGTCCCTGATTCTAAAAATATGGTTTTTGGAGTGATGTCTCTCTATCTGTATGGTTGTGTACAGAGCTGGAGACCGTACGCGTGGTCCAATTTGATGAAACTTGGTATGTAGGTACTAATACACGATATCTCTAGGTATTATTTTAATTTTTTAAAATTTTTGATTTTAAAGGGTAATTATTTCCCAAAACCAGCAAAAAAAATGGAAAAATCCAAATTTCTTAAAAACGGCTAACGATTTTGATTAACATTTAGAGGTTTGTAGAACTTAAGTTTCCAACAGAGAAATATATATATATATATTTCTGTAAATTTGTTTGAAAGTTTTATAATTTGAATACACAGCAAAGTTAAATTTCATAATCTGGCTGTATGATTTTCCTCACTCTACCAGCTATATATATAAAACCCCCTAAATTTCTCAATATGTTATCCTCTATTGGTATTTGAGGGTACATAAGTGCGCCACTTTGCTGATATATAAAAAGCTGGTAGAAGGGAAGTTTGAAATGTTACCATAAACTGTATAAATAAACCATAAACTGCGAGTAACTAAGTGCAGTATAGTGTCAAGATGTCAGACTATAATTTAAATTACCTCAACAAAGATGAACTATTATATGAAATTAGTCTCCGAGGGGAAGAAAGCAATAATAGAAATGTAGATTCATTAAGGAAAAAGTTAAGATCTTGTGTTAATCAGCCTACTGATGTAGCGAATTTGCAAGGGGTTAGCGAATTTGTACCTTATCCGCTGAAATAGCTTGTATTAGGGAAAAGTGTGAGTTAGCTGATTCTCTCATTGAACATTGTAGGGAAAATCCGACTAAGCTGAAAATAGCCAAGTTAAAAGCAAAACTATCACACCTGCAAAACCGAACTTTATCTTTATTAAAGTGTAAACTAGAACAAGACAAAAAAGATAGCTTAGATAAATTAAAGGATCAAATTAGCACTAGTTTCAAGAAATTCGAGGAATTAAAACATACCTTCACAGACCAGGACATGGGGGAATTTGAGGAGCAGTTAAACACTTCTTTAGTCGAGGACGAGGTGATTCAAGAAAAATTTGAACAGTCGAAGTTAGTAGAGGCCCTGAATTCTTCAACCCCTCAAAAATCTGTTGAGCGACCTAACCTAACCACAATTAATGAACCTAAAGTTGACACTAGGGATGTTCACCAAGAAAATGTTCCCTGTATGAGCATTGAAAATCTACCTAGGCCCATTCCAGTTGTAAATAATAGCATTAGTTCAAATGGCATTTTTGCAAAGTTGTCAAACCCTTTAGAAATTTATTTGCAAAAATTTCCTTTATGCAATGGATTGGAAACTACGCCTTTGTTACAATTTCTCAGGAATTTAGTCACTATCCAAAATGAGACCTCCTTGTCACAGCAAGATTTGTATGAGATATTACCTATTTATTCTACAGCGCCATTAGTGAATAAAATATTAGAGTTTAAGAGGGAGTCGAAACCCATTGATTTACTGCATGCTGAGATAATCGCAACATTTTTGCCAATCACCTTAAGGGAAAAACTGAAGCAGGATTTGATCTTTAGGCCACAAAAACACCAAGAACCTTTGTCAATCTATGTGCATGAGATAAAAATAAACCATCAGGTGTTAAAGTCAGATTTAACCAAAACTCAAATAGTAAGTTTTATTAAGAACGGGATACATCCAGACATCAGGAATAAATTAACCTTTGAGAAAAATCCTGAAACTTTCTCTGACATGGATAGGTTATGCATAAATCTAAATAATGTAACGTATAATGATTACCTGAGAAATCAAAGTAATCCAGTCACTACCAGGGAAATGCTAGGGCAAGGAAACCCGATAAAGCCTTATCAGCAGCTAGATAAGTCGGGAGGTCAACGACCTCGGTATGAGTCGAAAAATCGTCCGAGTGAAAAACCAGTGTGTTTTATATGTCAAAGAGGAGGTCACATCGCAAGAAATTGTTATAGGCGAGATTCAAAAAACTAAGTAAGCCGGGAAAGTCGGATAGCCATAATTTCAGATCTTTCCTCAAGGCAAAACTCAAATCGGAAATGGCGAACCTGTATATAGCTCTCATAGTTCCAATTTCAAATCAGAACTAAGAAAAATTGTAAAGGATTATAATAAAACGAATTCACCTGCTTTAAGGAAAATAAAAGCCAAAACTGTGACTCATTTACCTTGTATTCCTGTAAGTTTGGGAAATGATTTAAGTATAGGAGCATTAATAGATACCGGAGCTAGCCAAAACTTTATCAGCACCAATCTATATAATAAATTATCACAGAGAAGATTAATTATTTCAGAGGTCAAATGGCAAGGAAAAATAGTAGCAGCTAATAATGAACCTTTGAATATTTTTACAAAATGTGATGTTAAGATAAAAATAAGCTCATTTACTTGGAGAGAAACATTTTTAGTATTACAGCTAAAATATTTCGACATGATTTTAGGACATCCATTTATGTGCTCTAGGAAGTTAAACCTGGACTTAGAACGGCAAACAAGTTATTTTTCATTCAAGCCTAAAGAGGAAATTAAGTTAATTCCGAGTACGAACCTGTCTGAATTAAGCTTAAACACCATTAAAGTAGGAGATGTTGAAATGTGCGAAGAAGCCGAGAAGTTAATTAAAGATTTTCCTGAAGTGTTTACAGACAAAATAGGGTCGGCCATTGATTTAGAAATTGAACTAAAAGTAACAGACAAAATAGGGTCGGCCATTGATTTAGAAATTGAACTAAAAGTAACAGATGATAAACCAGTAAGTGTCAGGCCATATTTCTTAAGTCCTCCCAAAGTAACAAAAATGAAAGCTATAATCGATAATTGGATATCTGAAGTGTCAACCAGCCCATACAGTGCGCCTGCATTTTTAACTCAAGATGACAGACTTGTAATTAATTATTCAGAATTAAATAAGAAGTTAGTTAATGTGGATTACCCGCTAGGAGATATGCAGAATATGTACCAGCATCTCAAAGGAGCCCTATATTTTACTGTTATCGATTTTAACAAGGCATTTTTGCAGTGTCCTATTGCCGAAAAATCATGGGACTTAACAGCATTTTCTACTATTTTTGGGAAATACCGCATGAAAAGGATTCCGTTTGGACTTAAAATAGGCAGTAGTGTTCTGTCCCACTACTTGGACAAAATCTTCAATGATATAAAGTTTCAGTACATGATTAATTTCTGTGATGACATTGTAGTGTATAGCCCTGATAAGCAAAGCCATGTCGAGCACGTGACCGAAGTTATAAAGCGATTAGGAAAACACCGGCTAACTGTAAATCCTCAAAAAGTCAAGTTTTTCTGTAAAGAAATAAGTTTTTTAGGGCATATAATTAAAAAGGATTGCATTACTATTGATCCCGAGCGAACAGCTTCATTAATGAAATTTCCTGCTCCAAAAACCGTAAGACAAGTAAGACAATTTATTGGCATGTGTGGATATTGGTCCCGATATATACCTAAGTATGCGGAAATATGCTTACCTCTGTTTCAACTAAAGAAGAAAGGAATTAGATTTAAATGGACTGATGACTGCCAAAAAGCTTTCGAAACGTTAAAGCATACAATAGCAAATCCGCCCATACTTCAGATGGCCAATTTTAACAAAGAATTTGAATTGCATACTGACGCGAGCACTCTAGCAGCCGCGGGTGTATTGTTACAGCAGAACGAAGAGGGAATTTTAATGCCTATAGCGTATTATTCTAAGAAATTCACACCTACCGAAATGCGATACAGTACGTATGAAAAAGAAGCTTACAGCGTTATTTTATGTGTAGAGAAGTGGCATCAATTCCTGGAAACTAGAAGTTTTAAATTGGTAACCGATTGCGAGGGATTGAGTTTTATGCTCCGTTCTGGTAAAAGCCGTGGTAGACATGCTAGATGGTTTCAGAGGTTATTTAGCTTACCATTCACGGTAGAACATGTAAAAGGATCCGACAACGTAGTGGCAGACGCGTTATCCCGTATGTTTGGTGGTGCGGATGACAATAACGGAGAAAAATCAGAAGTAACAAGCAGTGAACCGCTAGGCCATGTAAACGCTCTATGTAGACTGGTAAAACCGAAAAGCCTAAATGAGCAAATACCTGAGCAAAAGCCTAGTTATAAAAATGTCCGAAATGAAAACAAGAAAAATTACGTAGATTTTTGTAATGTATTAAATGAGTTGCCCTTAGATTTAAATGACATTAAACACCACCAGGAAAATGATGATGTGTGTAGACAGATAATCAAAAGCGTGCAAGATAAGGCAAACAATGAAAACTTTACCCTGAAAAATGAAGTTTTATTATTTAAAAAGAAAATCTATCTGCAAAAAAAATTGTTCGGCCTAATGTTTGCTTTCTATCACAACTCAATAATTGGTGGCCATATGGGAATTTTCAGAACTCAAAGCAAAATAAATCAATATTTTTATCACCCTGAACTCAACGATTTCATTAAGAACAAAGTCCGTGAATGTAAAATATGTCTAATGTCCAAGTCGGAACAAAGGAAATATGAAGGCCGATTAATATCTGTACCAGTTAATCAAGCGCTAAATACTGTTTTCATAGATTTGGCAGGACCACTACCTCGATCAACTAAGTTAAATAAATATATTTTAATTGTGGTCGATGCGTTTACACGTTTTGTATGATTGTATCCGCTAAAAGATAGTAAGTCGAAGTTCATAATTGAAAAGTTGAAAATAATTTTTGACAGCTTCTCCATACCCCGTATAATAGTGTCAGATAACGCCATCTACTTTACTTCTAAAGAATTCAACAAATTTATGTTCAATAATTATGTGGAACACAGGAAATTGGCAGCTTACAGAGCAAACGGAAATCTATCTGAAAGATATTTGCGGGAGACAAATAACGCCTTAAGGATTTTTTACGGACTAGAGCAAGATAAGTGGGACTCTAATCTGGGACTGATCGCTACTAGTCTAAATACAGCTATGAACGGCTCATCTAAAACCAGTGCATTTAATTTAATGTTTAACCATCCTTGTAACAATGCTTTAACCAATTTGTGGCACGTGAACGATATAATTTCCGAGAAGTTAACTCCGGAAGAAAGAAAGCAAAATTTAGAAAAAGCGATAAATAATGTCAGACGGAGTATTGCCAAAAATCAAAGACGGGAAAGATACCAGTTTCCTCGGAGAAATCATCCTTTTAAAATAAACATGCAAGTTTACGCCAAGACTCGTTACTTAAGCAAAGCTGTAAATAAATTCTCGAAAAAGTTGGCGCCAAGATACATGGGACCTTATGTAATTCGTTATTTCCTGAGCGACTCTACAGTACTTGTTCAAAATCCGGCAAAACTTGAAGACATGAAGAAGGTCCATATAATTGACTTAAAGAAGAGCTGAAGACGATTGGAAGCAAATAAATAACGACCGAATGAAGGAAGAGATAAGCGAGATTACGAGCGAGATAAGACCGACTACGAAAGCGAAATGAACTTTATAATTGTTATGTATATTCTCAAGAGATATTTTGTTGTATTTTAAAAAGTATTTAAGTTATTTTAGGATGTAGTTGTTTCAAAAAATTGTGGGTTTCAATTTGTTGGGTAATTTTATTTGTTGTTGTGTAAGTCAAGGGAACTTGTTTAGACAGGGTGTTTTTTTTATTTGTGAGTAAAGGTGGGAAATTGTAGGTTTCTGAAGTTTTGTATAATTGAGTGAGCGAATGTGTTATGAGTAGGTGAGTCTGTGAGTATTTGTGGCAACGAAAGGTGGCATAATTCAGTATGTAAGTAATCTGAGTGTATGTAATGTAGGGAAAATGAGTACTCGACGCACTAGGAACACACTAATTTTCACTTTTATCACACTTTCACACGAACACGAACACTGAACACAAAAATCTAAACACGACACACAGGGGAAAGACATTAAAAACACGGGGGTAAATTAAAACACTGGGAATTAGTAAAACAGGGGAAAAACACGGAGGAGACAACACACTACATGCACTTAGGAACTAGGTCAAAACCAAATTGGCTAAAGGGAAAGTTTTTGGGGGAGTTAGCCACTGGTCTAGTTGTTGACCGAGGGCGGAAGTTTCCAGAGTCAAAATATTGTTACGCATTCAATCCTAAGATGACTTAAATAGTAGAATAATTTGTTTGATGATATATTTAAATGTTTGATGCTTTAGAAATAATGAATTTGTAGATTAAGATTGTTTATCTGATAGGAGAAATGATTACTTGTTTTTGTTTGTAAACGGAAGTTATAATTTGATTGTTATTCATTGAGTGCTGATCTCTAGTGGTGATTTGGGAACTAGATCAGCGTGATTGAAATGATCACCGGGGAGCGCTAGGGTCGAGCACGGTTTGTTTAAAGGTGTTTAAATTCGATAATGTTGTAAATTTGAGTAATAATTGTGGAATTAAGTAATTTCATGATATTTGTGTGTAAAAATGTTAAGTACTGATTTCCTATAATTTTGTTTATGTAATTTCAAGATAGGGAGGGGAAATTCTGTACCCATGTAAAATAGATTTTAATTTGAAATCACACAAAGCAAAATTATACATTTTCTGTTGTAGTGTAATAATTAAACTTGTCTTTAGAAGTAGGGGAATTTACCTTTTGTTGAGTGGTAGGACTGCAGCTGGGATAAAGTTCAAATAAGCTGATTGTCAGATTCTGGTTACTGGAAAAAGTGGACTGGAAATGAGTGGTTGCTGTAGAAATTACAGAAATCAACCACACTTACGATAGTCCAGAAAAACCAGTCAAATCTGTACAGTAAGACCAAACCTTAATATAACTTTGGTGAAGGGTTATACATACATTAGTTTAAAGTATATAACCAGGTCTTATATATATATATATATATATATATATATATATATATATTTCTGTAAATTTGTTTGAAAGTTTTATAATTTGAATACACAGCAAAGTTAAATTTCATAATCTGGCTGTATGATTTTCCTCACTCTACCAGCTATATATATAAAACCCCCTAAATTTCTCAATATGTTATCCTCTATTGGCATTTGAGGGTACAAAACATAACACCACCCGCATGTCTGTAAAATTTCGGGTTCAAAAATTACAGGACTTAAAATTTCAAAAATTCAATTTTTTGAATTTTTCATAAATATTTTAAGTGTTAAATAGAATTAACTTATCACCAAGGAAAGCTCAAATACCCCCGTAGCAGCAAACCTGCATACTCAGCGAATTTCCAATTCATATTAATTTATCTTAATACCACATAAAGCCACATACCAAGTTTCATCAATATACATTCATAAATAAACGATTTATGACATTTCAATTATTCTCCATAAGAATAACATGGCGGCTGAGTATGCAGGTTTGCTGAAATAAGGAACACTAAAAATGGGCTTTTATACAAATATCAATATAACTCAACTAGGTAAAGCCACATACCAAGTTCTATTAATTTATGTTCATAATTAAAGGAGATAACACGTTAATTATTCTCTATAAGAATAACATGGGGCTGAGTATGCAGGTTTGCTGCTACAGGAACTATCGGGCAAAAAATGGGTTTTTGTGCAAATATCAATAGACCACAATGAAATAAAGCAATATACCAAGTTTCGTCAGAATAAGTCGATAAATAAGCGAGATATACAATTTTTCTTATCCTCCATAAGAATAACATTGGACAACGTACTGTGTTAGGACTTTCAATATCTCAGTAACCAATTGACGTAGAGCAATGATTAAAACATCAAATTGTGCGTCTTTTTAAGCTGATTCCAATGGGAAAAAATAAAAGTTTACTTTTTCAAAAATTAAATGTAAAAAACTCAAAAAACCCATTTTTGGGGTACAAAACCCCCCCAAAATACCCCTTCGGATATGTCGATCCGTCTGGTTTTCGAACTTAAAGTCATAAATGCTGCTTTACACGTTTGTACCAAATTTCATCAAAATCGGACCTTTTTTACGAGAGTTATCGCACCCACGGACACACATATATATATATATATATATATATATATATATATATATATACACAGTTTCGAACGAATGGTGTTTTTGGGGTCTGGGGACCTCAAAACGAAAAGTTATCATGGTCCCGGGCCTAGGTCTTACCATGCCGACCACGGTAATAGCTTCTTCCCTATAGGGGAAATTCGCTAAAAGCTCAACAGTTTAGTATTTTGA